>CM060426.1:129767146-130967146 GCA_030545235.1 Helianthus tuberosus | reverse complement strand
TTTTTACCGTTCCTTTCGCATCAGAAATGGCATTTGTGGTTACATCAACCTTTTTAGTACCATCTGGCTTAGATATCTCTGCAAGCATAGTGGATTTGTCTGGTGCAATGTACAAACCATCTTCATATCCCTTTTTCTTTAGCTGCTTCATTTTCTCCCACTTTTTAGCATCAGCTGGTGGTGGGTTATCCACAAAGATGATAGTAGGAGGAGCAGAACCAGTGGTTTTCAGCGAGTGGGCCTTCAATGCCTTTATGTCTGCTTGTGTATCCATAAACCTAGCTTCCATCATATTTCTGATCTTTTGAATCTGTATTTCATGTTGATGATCAGAATATGCCCTTTGTTGGTGAAGCACAGGTTGAAATAAACTCCAAAGCTCAATGGGAGTAGGAGCAGATGATGGAGCAGATGTTGTATCTGGTGCTGCAGTGGGTGTTGCCTTTTGGGCTTGTAACAACTGTTGGAGCATTGACTTAATATCTGCAACAGAAGTTTCCAATTTCTTAACCCTCTCCCTCAATTCGTTGTACATTAAACCATCACCCAAGTTAATGGGATCATCTGATTTCCCACTGGCAGTGGTTGTATCAGCAGTTGACTTAGGGAAAGTTTCCCAAAAGTCATCCACAGATGCCCATTTTTCTTGGTACTGGGGACTTCTTTCCTCAGCAATTGGGATCCTTTTAATAGAACCAGGGGTTGGAACAAAGACAGCAGCGGATATCACAGTTGCTGGAGAGGAAATTGCCTTCAGAGGAGTCTTATTGATGAAACAACTGGCCAGGTGTAGATCAGTGGATCCAACACCTGTACTTGCTGCTCCAATTAAACTACTGACAGGAAGTACTTGTATTTCCTACAGTGTAACCTTCTCAGTTGTTGGTGGGTTAGCAATGATTGAGACACCAGACCCAATCACTTGTTGAGGTATATCCTCATTAACAGGTGTTTGAGAAGAACTGGTTTGTGTCCGGGCTAAATCAACTGCATCCAACAAAAGTTTTGTTTCTGGGGGGATTTGAGAAGTGAGGATAGATGTAGAAAGCGAATTTGCCCCGGGCAGTGGGCTGTGGATGATGGAATCAAGTGATTCCAGAGCATCATAATTTGGTGTCCCTATTATTACAACCTGCTCTTTTTTAGAAGAAGCAGGAGGAGTTTGAGGCTCAGGTTGAGATCTTTCTTCCAACTGCTGTGACGTAGTAGCAGCAGTGGTTATTGGTGACTTTTGTGCTGTCACTGGTAGTTGCTCTGGGATTACATCTTCCAGAGTTACCTTTGTTTTGGGTTTGGGGGGCTTTTGTGATTTTTTCTGTTTTGGTCTTTTGGTGGTTTTAGTTGGAGGTTTAACAGCAGTTGTTTTATTGCTATCATCACCTTGAGCAGTGGGCTCAACAGCAGGTGCCTGAGGAGCAGTGGTAGCTGCTGAAGTCTGCTCAAGAACCTCTGCTTGTGTTTTGGAAAGTTTTGGCATCCTTGTAAAGGTTTCAGTAGTGAGGCTCTTAATTGAAAAAGGATTACCCTGGATAAGCACATGGGCATTATCTTCTGAAAATTTCTTTTTAAAATAGTAACTTAAAAACCTTGGAAAGAGCAAAAACGCCTTTTTATTAACATTTCTAACAAGATAATTGAAGATTACCTGGGAATAGTTAAAATTTTCACCATGTAATATAGCAGAAACCTAGATATTGAATCTTCAATGGGATTTCATTGAAAGCAGTGGTCTTGTTTGAGACACACATCAGTAGGGTATGAAACAAAAACCTTGTGGCAGGAGGAAAACTGCCTTTTTCTAAAGTGTCTTTTTTTATTTCCTCTTCATAACCCATTTGAATGAAAAACGTTTGATACTCTTCTTTAGGGAAAGATGTTTTACCTTTAAGATCATCGAGTTCAAAAACTTCCGAAATGGTTTGAGGTGTTATTGTGACTGGAACGTCCTTTATAGAAGAATTGATGGCTAAGGGCTTTTTATCCTTAGTTTCCAACTTAGCATTTTTCCAGAATTCTTGCTGGGTATCCATGTAGATCGGAGCATCACAAGTCAACAAAGTTCTGTACTTTGAAGAAGACAGAACATCAATGATGGAATTGAAGGTTTTGGTGTGACTGGGTTTTTCAAGTAGACCTAAGTCGTTATGTGTGGATTTGCATGGGAGAGACATCGTGATTTGATTATGATTGCGAGAGGAAGAAGACGATGAAGAGGATGAGTGATTTTGAGAGAAATGGATGATAACTGCTTTTAGAAAAGAATTTAGAATTCGATTCGACAGTAAAAACACTGTTTGGGGGTTTTGATCAGGGTTTTTTTATTTTATTTTTTGGTGAAATAGTGAATACTGACGTGGCATCGGTTACTAATAGATCTTACCGCTATGTACTGTCCACGTGCCAACCTCTGATGATAATGGAGGACAGTTGGTAGAAAACCACTGATGGAACAATAACAGTGGTTTGCAACAGTCACAAATGAGAACAGTGAGTAAGTTTTTGCTAGCAGTGGATAGCCATCAGTGTGTTAAAACACTGATTTTATACAACAGTTTATTTTATTTTTTATTTTAACTTTAATTTTTATCACCAAAACAATATTCGAGGAACTCTTATCTCTTTGGAATGTAACGATTAGATAATATAGTTAACCTATCATTGTAATTCTAGTATTCAGTTAATAATATCATTCTATAATTAATTAACCACATCAAGAATAAAAAATGTGAGCAGTGGATGATTTTTAAAAAAAACCAATGATTGTAAATTTCAGTGCATGTCAACAATAAAAGGGGAGCAATGACTATTTTTTAACTATCAGTGGATACCCGACAAAATGTAACACATATGTTTGGTCAGTCAGTGATCAACAGTTGTTTATGAAGAAACAGAGGATGGCCTTCAGCAGTGGATAACATTTAACAATCACATGTTTGAGCTTAAACAAATGTTTGACATTAAAAACTGTTTGCAAGAAAAGACCAATTTGAAGAATACTATACCCAAACAATCAAAATGAGGAGCTTAATAATCATCCAAGTGTACTTCACTTTTATTCAGTGGATGTCAACCTCCAAAATGTGAGCAGTAGTTGTTTTTTATCTAACAGTGGATAGATATTGATTTAATTTGCAACAAATAGTCATCAAGAATATTTTTTATTTTGTAATTTAACTTGCCATTTTATCATTAAAACAATGTTTTAAATTAAATACTGTTAAACATCTAATCTGGACATAAACAAAATTTTGAAATTAAATAAATATTCGACCTGAAACATTTGTTTGAACATAAACAGATGTTTGAAATTAAATAAATACTGTTAACATAAACAGAGATATAATATTAATAGTTTGGACATATAAATACTGTTAACAAAAACAAAGATAGAATATCTACTGTTGATGATGAACCACTTTTGTTGTTGGGCAATGGTTAATCTTTGAGTTTATATAGGTTTGTCTCGAGAGATAAAGTATAGAGAACCAATGTTTGTCCTAAACACTGTTACATAAGAAAAACTGATACATAAATACTAAAGTTGAATCCGCTGTAGAAGCTGTTATAACTACACCATAAGTGCTAGTCTTTAACAGGACTTTGCCTTCAACAGTGCATAGCCCTCATGAGACAATAAGCCCATCAGTCTTTATATGGAGCAGGAATTAATTATAATAGTCCTTAGCATGATCAGTTGTTATAACCACACCACCCTTTCAAAGTTGGACCATTAAACAAATCCTTGACACTATTAATCCTCTGTTGACTTACCAAACAGATCTTAAGACACAATTCAACATCAACATAATCTAAATATTACTGAAACAAAAAATAATAAGTAAAAATAAAACACAACAAAGATTCATAAAATTATATTTAATCATTTATTCAGAGGACCTTAAAACTAAAAGTCCAATAATTACATGACATACTGAACAATATTCAAGTTCAAATCTAAGAATAACAGCAAGAACTAATAAACTTTAGTTTCCACTACATCTATTGCTGAACCTCTTGATGTATGTCCTTCAGCATCGCCATAAACTGCACGTCTCTATCACCACACTCCATATTACTGACAACACAAATAAGAATAAGAAACTAATCTAAAACTCAAACGTGTCTTTGGACGAATGTATACTTTCTTTAAATGAAGAAAATCTTCCTGGAGCAAGAAAACGTGACTTTGGATTTAACGGAAATCAAAATAAAAAAAAATGGCACATGTAACTTTAAAGTTGCATCTCTGCCATCAAAAAAGGTAACACATGCAACTTTTCACGATGTTGCAACAATTATATTGCAGCATCGATGTTGAAAGGTTGATGTGGGATGCGAATTTACATTGAAACAACGATGTTGGAACAATGATACAGGAACGATAACATGTAAACATTATCAACAAACATTCGAACAAAGAAGTGTAATGGGAAATTAGCTGATAAATCACAAGAAAGATGCATTTGAGAGAGAAAGATACGGTCACATATATGAGCGAGCGATATAATAAAAATTTGAGAGTGAAACCAGATAATTGTATCTTATTTATAGAATATAATAAAAATATATATGGTTTGAAATTTGAATTTCAAAATTACTAATATTAATTAGTAATTACTGATTTGATTTGAAAGCAATTGTTATGATGTTTTTTGGGAACTGAAATATGCAAAGTAGGAAAAAAAAGAGAGAGAACGTCAATTTTAAATTACCTTTTACATATTTTTTATTTCAAAATTTCAAAATTACTGAGAGATAATAACCGTCAGTTTGAAATTATAGTTTTGCATATTTTAAAAGTCCAAAGCTCAAGAAATTACAATTAATTATTATTGATTAGATTTGCAACAAATAGTCAAAAAGTATTTTTTTTATTTTTTAATTTAACATTAAGGATAAAAATATATATTGTTTGAATTTTGAATTTCAAAATTACTGATATTATTAGTAATTACTGATGTGATTTGACCGCAATTGTGATGATGTTTATTGGGAACTGAAAGGTAAGCAGAGTATATCTTTATATCCCTCCTTATTAAAGTAAATAAATATTACTAATCATATGCCCAGTAGGGAAAAAAAAAAAGAGAACGTCAATTCTAAATTACCATCTTGCATAAATTTAATTTGAAATTCATATTTTTGCATATTTTAAAAGTCCAAAGCTGAAGAAATTACCATTAATTGTGACTTGATTTGCAACAAATACCCATCAAGTAATTTTTTTTAATTTAACATTAAATTTCATCAGGAAAACAATATTGGAGGAACTCTTATCTCATTGCAATGTAACGATTAGGTAAAATGGTAATTTCATTTTAATTCTAGTTTTTATTTGATAATTTCAATATATCACTAATTAACACCATCGATGGTAAATATCAACGGATGTCAAGAATAAAAAAGTGACCAGTGGCTATTTTTTCCTATCAGTAGATAAAGAACGACAATTGTCATTATGACTTTTCTGTATTTACTGATATTATCAGTAATTACTGATGATGATTTGAAAGCAACTGTCATTGTCATGATGACTTTTCTAATTTTTAAACCGTGAGTTTGAAATTCACATTTTGCATGTAATTACTGATATTATCAGTAATTACTGATGATGATTTGAAAGCAACTGTGATTGTCATGATGTTAAAACCACTGTTTGTTATTGTACTTCTTTACAAAATTACATAGAATTCAAGAAAACGAAACAATCACTTAAAGAACTATAATTTAACACATAATCTAATCCGGCAAAGCAATCTATTGTCTGAGAATTCACTGATTCTTACAACATGAAACAAACTCATAATGAAATACTAAAGTTACATAAGAACCACTGATAATTAAATACTAAATTTGAATCCGTTGTAGATGCTGAACCACTGCTGATACTAAACAGTCGTTTTCCTTTGATTAATCAAACTCTAGGTACATAAAGTGCAAACAGTGGTTTTCCTGAACAGATGTTTAAGTTAATAACATCTACTGTTCAACCTAACAGGGGTTTCCATTAACTATTGACCAAATTGCAAACAAATGTTAAAGCCACTGTTTGTTATTGTACTTCTTTACAAAATTACATAGAATTCAAGAAAACGAAACAATCACTTAAAGAACTATAATTTAACACATAATCTAATCCGGCAAAGCAATCTATTTTCTGAGAATTCACTGATTCTTACAACATGAAACAAACTCATAATGAAATACTAAAGTTACACAAGAACCACTGATAATTAAATACTAAATTTGAATCCGTTGTAGATGTTGAACCACTGCTGATACTAAACAGTCGTTTTCCTTTGATTAATCAAACTCTAGGTACATAAAGTGCAAACAGTCGTTTTCCTGAACAGATGTTTAAGTTAATAACATCTACTGTTCAACCTAACAGTGGTTTCCATTAACTATTGACCAAATTGCAAACAGATGTTAAAGCCACTGTTTGTTATTGTACTTATTTACAAAATTACATAGAATTCAAGAAAACGAAACAATCACTTAAAGAACTATAATTTAACACATAATCTAATCCGGCAAAGCAATCTATTATCTGAGAATTCACTGATTCTTACAACATGAAACAAACTCATAATGAAATACTAAAGTTACACAAGAACCACTGATAATTAAATACTAAATTTGAATCCGTTGTACATGCTGAACCACTGCTGATACTAACCAGTCGTTTTCCTTTGATTAATCAAACTCTAGGTACATAAAGTGCAAACAGTCGTTTTCCTGAACAGATGTTTAAGTTAATAACATCTACTGTTCAACCTAACAGGGGTTTCCATTAACTATTGACCAAATTGCAAACAGATGTTAAAGCCACTGTTTGTTATTGTACTTCTTTACAAAATTACATAGAATTCAAGAAAACGAAACAATCAGTTAAAGAACTATAATTTAACACATAATCTAATCCGGCAAAGCAATCTATTATCTGAGAATTCACTGATTCTTACAACATGAAACAAACTCATAATGAAATACTAAAGTTACACAAGAACCACTGATAATTAAATTCTAAATTTGAATCCGTTGTAGATGCTGAACCACTGCTGATTCTAAACAGTCGTTTTCCTTTGATTAATCAAACTCTAGGTACATAAAGTGGTTGTCTTTAACAGGACCTTATCTTCAACAGCGGATAGGCCTCATCAGTCTTTGTTCATAAAGAGCTCCTTTAAAACAAACTTTATGCTTCTTTTAATACAAAAAAGGTAGGAAACACCATTACTCTAGACTCTCTAGTAACATAAAATCTTATCTTACAACAATAGCAGATCCTTTCTTGCGTTTAGTAGGAACTACTGTGGGTTCTCCATCATCATCTTCTGCACAAGTGAATTATAATCATCATCATCATTTAGACATAAGCAAGTAAACTATAAATTTAATAATCTTTCTTTGTGTTTAATTAAACTTTATGCTTCTTTGAATACAAACCTATAATAACCCGTAGCAGATTGTATGAATTTCAAACAACTGTGATTAGACTGAAATATAAACCGAGAATTAGAGTATATCACTTCAAAATAAAAAAACTCAAAATTGAAAATCAGAGTAGCAAAAAACACATATCTTAAACGATGTTGGAACAATAATACTGGAAACAACCGTGGAACAATCATCATCATTATATGAGAATACCCTTAATTTATGGAACCTGTAGAATGAAATGCTCCACTGTTGGGTTATTAACTTTCAACCTCACTTTCCCTAAATTTATCAATTCTAATTTTCAACAGGATGTAATACAATTATTACCTTAATTAAGATATCTTCAACTGCAAACAACAATAGCAAACAACATCAAACAACAATAGCAAACAACATCAGTCAATAATAGCAAACAACATCAAACAATAATAGCAAACACCTGATGTTGAATCCACTGTAGATGCTGAACCACTGCTGTTACAAACAGATAATACCAATGAAACTCTAATTTCAGAAAGAATAATGGCTGAACATACTCAAACATCAATAATCAACAGATGTTATACTCATATCATCACCATCTAGAAAAAAACGCTAATTTCAAAACATATTCAAACATACCAGCTTATGGCAGTTCTCTTATCCGCAGCTAAGCGGATTTCAACTCTGATGACAACAACCCTGGAACCATATGATTAGATTACGAGTAGAAATTAGGATTAGTGTAAATAAGAGGAAATCATGAAAGTATTTCAACTAAAAAAAAGAACAAACCTTTTGATGAAGTAATCGATGAACAAAAGAAGATTTTATGGTAAATAAGAGGAAATTTGAATTTGAATTTGAATCGCCTGAATATGGAGAGAGAAAGAACCCAAGGTTTGTAAACAAAGATTAGAAATGAGAAGAGAGATTATATAAGGAAAAGAGCAGTGGCACTGTTGGGCGGGAAAAAGGGCATTTAGGGGCTCTCTGGTGTTGACACGTGGCCCAAATAACTTTCATTTATTATATATAATAGATAATAGATTTTCACTAAAAACAAATACTTTTTCTCTCTCATTTCAATTAAATAATATTATTATTACATTTTTCTTTCACTTCCACTCACAACCACTTTCAAAATATATTAAAAAATTATAACGGGTGAACAGTGTCCCCCCAAATATACAGATGAACAGTAACATTTTTTCTCTCCTCTACTCACAACCACTTTTTATACCCTTTATAATATAAAAACCTCTCCTCACATAATTTGATGGTTAGAATGTGAATGCTCTAAGTAATGTTTTAATTTTAGGCTTGTAGAATATTTTTATTTAGATGTGTATAATATTAAAATTTTGTGTGTGTATAATATTATAATTAGGTTTGTGTAACAGTTAAATTAGGTTTATGTAATTTTTTTTATATATTTTATGTATTTATTTTTTATTAAAGAGTTAAATGCCAAAAATCGTCCCCGAGATTTGGACACTTTTACAACTTTTATCCAAAATGAAAACTTTTTGTAACCAAACCAATGAGGTTTCATTTTTGTTTCCATTTCAATCCAAATCACCAACTCTAGGTAATTTGTCATAATCGTCCATGAGTTAACGATATATTTTAACCGAGTTAGTGATTTGGATGGAAATAGTAACAAAAATGAAACCTCATGGGTGCAGTTACAAAAAGTTTTCATTTTGGATGAAAGTGGCAAAAGCGTCCAAATCTTAGCGATGATTTTGACATTTAACTCTTTATTAAAAAAACATAAGAATTCTTTTCTTTTTCTTAAAAAAAACAAAATTTGTTTTTCTTTTAGAGTTAACTTTCATTTTGCTCACTGTGATTTGGTCATTTTAATGGTTTTACTCAAATAGTTTAAAAATAGTCATTTTCCTTCCTAATTTTTCTAATCATCATTTTGATCCTCGCCTCTAACTCCATCAAAAAAATCCATTAACTAGAAGGGTATTATGGTAATTTTATATATAAAAGCAAGGGCATGTAAGTCTTTTCACCTAAATAAAACTATAACTTGTTTATTTACATGTATATAAGTAATTCTTTTCTGGTCCCCCATCTTTCCAACCACTCTTTCTACCTGCTACTATCATCCACAACCATCCACCACCACCACCTTCAACTACCACCTGCCGACCACGACTACCGCAACTTTTAACTAAACATTTTAATTGAGTTAGAGCCAGGGAGTAAACTACCGAAATACCCCTACTTTTAATTGAACGTTTTAACTGAGTTAGAGCCAGGGAACAAACTGGCGACAAACTCGAAAGATCAGGGAGTAAAATGGATATTTTTAAACTGTTGGAGCAAGACCGTTAAAATAACCAAACAACAGGGAGCAAAACGAAAGTTAACTCTTTCTTTTATTAACCAAAAACCCCCCACCGGATTAGTCCGATACCGGACCAATCCACCTCCACACTAGTCCACCTCACCTCACCACCTCCATCGCTGCCCCCCCCCCCCCGAACGCCTCATCGTCCGGATTTCAAACCAAAGCATCAGATGGTTGTTGGAGATGCTCTTATTAATAACCTCAATTCAATGTTAGCCTTATTTATTTATTTCTTATCTTGTGTTTGGGGCTAGGGGTGTGAATTTCTAACACGATCAAAAAACACGACTTGAACCAAACATGAATTTCTGTGCCAGTAGCCTTTGACATGCCAGTTCATTATATATGGCTGGTATAACCTTATATGGCCCGTATACAAGACGAAAGACTACGCGGATTTAGCGTTTCTATAAAATTGTAATGTAATTCTACCTTTTAAACGAGTTGTTTTGTTATCATTCGTTTAAAAATGACAATTATTATCGTATCTAACTGTTTCTGAATTCTTGCAAGTCTCAAGTCTTGTACTATCCATCAAAACGTATAAATTAATTGTATCTAACTGTTTCTAAATTCTTCCAGGTCTCAAGTCTCCTACTATCCCTTTAAAACATTTAAATAATAATCTTATCCAAAACCCAAAAAAAAAAATTATACCACTTGTAAATGGCCCGTATAACATTATAAGCCTCGTATAAAACATAAAAACAGTGCTCGTATACACTATATATATACGAGCGAATAAACAATAATTAAAAATTGTGTACGCCTGTATAGAGTTATACAGTCCGTATACATCTTTTTTGGTAATATCATATACGATCACATACCATACGCCCTCATTTTTCACTAAAATTCTCTCGGTTTCTCTCGGAAGTTATTGGATCGTTCTTCAGCCCTTCGAGCCGTTTTCGTTGTCGTTCTTCGTTTACAGTACGTTTTTTAGTCTCGTTCGTAGAATTGAATTTGTGATTCCGAAAGTTGGTAGTTTGCGTATCGTATAGCATATCGTGTAGCGTAGATTAGCGTAACGACCCTTGATAGTTGGATATAATTTAAAAAAAAAAACTATTATTCATGTGTATACGGCCGAGTATACATAGTATACGATCATTTACAGTTTGAATATTCAAACCCATAATTGAAACCCCAAACCGAAGAAATCCAACACGAAAAGAGTTAAAAAATATTTCTTCCTCGTCGTATGGCGCGACAGAGCCACATTCTACGGATGGCCACGTAATGCCACATGGCAACCCTACGTGGCTGACTCATGACACTTATGCCCTAGCTTACCTCTTCGCGTGACGCGACCAAGCTCTTTTGGTTCGTCGCGTGGCGTGACGAGCACTAGATTCCATTTGGATAAACATGGCTTCCTCGTGTGACGTGACGTGGAAACAATGTCTCGTCATGTGGCACGGTGATGTCAAAAATCAGGTATAAATAGGGAGGGTCTTTGGCAGTCTCATTTATGGATCTAATGAATCGGGTGTGTCGGCCTATGCTTGACAAGTATGTAATCGTTTTTATTGATGATATACTAGTGTACTCCCGAAGTGAAGCAGGGCATGCTTCACACTTACGTGATGTACTGAAAAACGCTCCGCAAGGAAAGGTTATATGCAAAGTTATCGAAGTGTGCCTTTTAGATTCGAGAAGTACAATTTTTAGGCCACGTAATTAATGCGGACGGTGTCCATGTGGGCCCGTCCAAAGTAGATGCAGTAATGAATTGGGTACCCCCGAAGAATCCAAGCGAAATAAGAAGTTTTCTAGGCTTGGCTGGGTATTACAGAAGATTTATCCAGGATTTCTCCAAGATAGCCTCGCCCATGACGAAGCTAACAAAGAAGAGTGAAAAGTTCTTATGGGGCGAAGAACAAGAAAAAGCGTTTCAGACATTGAAGGAAAAGCTCTCGAATTCTCTGTTGTTGACATTACCGGATGGAACGGACGACTTGGTAGTATTAACTGACGTTTCCCGCCAAGGTTTAGGATGTGTATTAATGCAAAGGGGTAAAGTCGTTGCTTATGCTTCAAGAAAACTCAAGCAACATGAAAACAATTACCCAACTCATGATCTAGAGTTGGCAGCGGTTGTATTCGCCTTGAAGATATGGAGACACTACCTATATGGGGTGAAATGTACAATTTACTCAGATCATAAAAGCCTCAAATACTTTTTCGAACAGAAAGATCTAAATATGAGGCAACGAAGATGGTGGGAACTCATCAAGGATTACGATTGTGATATTCACTATCACCCCGGGAAGGCTAATGTAGTGGTAGATGCTCTAACCCGAAAAGAGTACCCGCCTCCGATTCGGGAAAAATCGATGAGGATGGTAGTCACTTCTAAACTCCTTGAAGAAATACAAGAAGCTCAAATTAAATCCTTGAATACCGATGACTCAAAGAAGGAAAGAACGAAAGGATTTATTCACGACTTGAAAGAAAATGTGGATGGTATGAAAACAAGGTATGACCGAATCTGGATACCTCGGGAATGTGATGTAAAAGAATTACTTTTGAATGAGGCTCACAAGTCTCGATACTCGGTTCATCCGGGAGCTACAAAGATGTATCGAGACTTGAGGATGAATTATTGGTGGCCGGGGATGAAAAGAGACATTGTCAAGTATGTTGCTAAATGTTTGATGTGTTCTCAAGTAAAAGCCGAACAACAAAAGCCGTATGGAAAGTTGCAACCGTTGGAGATTCCGGTTTGGAAGTGGGAACATATAACGATGGATTTGGTGACTAAACTTCCCAAGACTAGGAAAGGGCACGATGCTATATGGGTAGTCGTTGATCGACTAACCAAATGTGCACATTTCTTACCCATTCGGGAAACCTATAATTCAGAAAATATGGCAGAAGTTTATATGAATGAGATTATATCTCGACATGGGGTTCCGGTGTCCATAGTATCCGACCGGGATACCCGTTTCACGTCTCGTTATTGGAGGAAGTTTCACAAAGAATTGGGGACCCAGTTACACATAAGCACCGCCTACCATCCTCAAATCGATGGTCAGTCAGAAAGAACCATCCAAACATTAGTTGACATGCTAAGGACGTGTGTTTTGGATTTTGGGGGAAACTGGGTTGATCATCTACCCATGGTAGAATTTTCATATAAGAATAGTTATCATAACAATATAAAGATGGCCCATATGAAATGCTCTATGGAAGGAAATGTAGAACCCCGGTTTGTTGGGGGGGGGGGGGGAGTGGTTCAGCGCGAACTCGCGTCAAAGGATGTAGTAGCCGAAATGAATGAAAAGATTGACATGGTTAGGTCAAGGATTAAGGTGGAACAAGACAGACAAAAGTCTATGCGGATCGGCGAAGGCGACCAATCGAGTTTCAAGTGGGTGATTACGTATTGCTAAAAGTCTCTCCATGGAAAGGGATAATTTGTTTTCGTAAACGTGGGAAGTTAGGTCCTCGATACATCGGACCGTTCAAAATACTCGCTCGAGTCGGGTCGGTAGTGTACCAGTTAGAATTACCATCCGCATTGGATGGGATTCATAACACTTTTCATGTGTCGCAATTGCGGAAATGTCTCGCGGACGAAACGACACATGTGCCCTTGGATGATATTGAAATAGACGAGAAGTTAAATTATGTAGAATGGCCCGTGGCAATAAAAGATTCTAAAGTAAAGCAACTCCGCAACAAGTCCATTCGACAAGTGTTGGTCCAATGGCAACACCGAAGGGGATCGGATCTTACGTGGGAAGCGGAAGATAACATGCGGAAGCACTACCAGAAGTTATTTGGTATGTATTCTGGTTTCGGGGACGAAACCTTCTTTAAGGGGGTAGACTTGTAACACCCCAAATTTCGTATGACATATTATAATGTTTTAATCACAATGTTTTGACGAAAAGAAATGGTAGACATAGATTTTTACCATTATTAAAGTTCTATAAATTTTAGTAAATCTAAAATTCTTATGTTTGCATGAAGTTTTACTAAGTTAGTATGTAGAAAAGGGAAAAGTGACTTGTTATGAAAGGACGAGGGGTTAAAATGAAAAACATGTAATTAAAACACTTAACAAAAAATGCCCAGTGCTTCATATGTGTGTGTGTGTGCGATCGTGAGTTGAAGCCAGGAGAAGCTTTCCCCTCAAAACCCTAACGTCATAAAATCTATCAAATTAAGAAGGAAATTGAAGGTTAAGTGAATGCATGAACTAGGAATCTTGATCCCTTAAGTGTTCTTGACATCAAGTAAGTCTAATTTCATGATTTGGTAATGTTTGATTAAGTGGGTTATGTGAAATTTGTGATTTTTATTGAATCAAACATGAATGCAAGATGATATGAACATGTAGGAGTTGAAATTATGCTTGAAATTTCTCTATGATGATGAATTAGGGAAAAACCCACTTGTATTCCAAAAGATGATTAAGAATTTGTGAAATTCTTCATGTTATTTAGATTAGTGTGGATGATATTATGATTAATAGGTGATTTAGAACAATATGTATATGCTTAGGGTAACAAATTGTGAGGTTGGGAATGCTTGTGTTAATCAATGGAATAATTATGGAGAAACATGCTTTAAGTACTTGTACTTTATGCTTCATAGTTAGTATGCACACCATGTGCTTGATGAAATGCCTTAGAATATGATTTAGTTAAAATTTGACATGAATTCTTGATTTAATGGTGATGGAAATGAAAGTGGATATATGTGTAATTATGTCAAGTCATGATGAATAAATAAAAAATGCATATCTATAATACTATATAATACATCTCCCATGTACAAAAATGTAATTTTCTTTAAAATTTTAAGATGGCATATCAAAAGACAAGTTAAAAACCAAAATTTTTGACAATTCTTTTCCCTTTTTACCCTCCTCTCCCTTCAACATCGCAGTCGATTACACCAACCCCTATCTTCATGAATTAGCCATTAATCTGCCATTTAAATGCAGAATTCCAGTCGACGTTCCCATCCCCCAACCGACGAATCACAATCGTTCCCGTTTGCCCTTCCCATTAAAGACTGGTGATTTCTGGTAGGCTTTTGGTGGCACCCGGGGTTCCACAAAACCCTAGCAACCAGATCCCCCATCCCAAAACCTGCAATCGCTACAACATAACCGAATTTCTGTCCATAAATCTTCAATATGAGAAAAAAAGCTTGAAATTCATTCATGGCGATGGTGAAATACGATCTGACACCTCGAATTGCTCCCAATCTGGACCGGCATCTCGTGTTTCCGCTGCTCGAATTCACTCAGGAGCGTGAACTGTACCCGAACGACCAGATTCTCAAAGCGAAGATCGAGCTTTTGAACAACACTAATATGGTTGATTACGCTATGGATATTCACAAGTCTTTGTACCACACGGATGATGTTCCTCAAGGTAGTCAAAGTTTTTATTTATGTTGGGGTTTTAGTTATTGTTTTTTGCTGTTTTGGTTGGATATTTGTGGTTTTGGGTTGTGTGAATGATGTGTGCTAAACATACTATAAAATATCAACTAAATTAGACTCTCTAAACTAGACACGAAAAGCTTTAAATTTATAACTAAGACCTCTAAACCTAAACCACACAATCGGCAAGTGTACCGATCAATGTAGTATAACCTAGCAAGTCCGAGTATCGAACCCAAAGACTCTATGTATTACGTAAACTAGACTCTAATAGACACTGACTGACGCGACTTAAACTTGTTTGATTGTTTTGGGGGGGGGGGGTTACTGAAAATCTAGGAAATCTATATTAACTAAATTAATTAACTAGACTTAGACTAAGACACGAACGGAAACTGAGGTTTGTATTCAGATGAGATTAAAGACTACCTAGACTCGAATCCAGTTTGACTAAGAATGGACTTCTAATGGTATTAAAGTTGTATGGAGCCGGGATCGTAAGATACTAAACCTTAAGGTATTTCAATGCTAAGACTTCCCGACCCTTCTCAGGAAGAAACCTAGGAAACCCTACAAGGCTGTTGTGATTACCGACTGTTAGACTTCCTCTCAGTCCTCTAACGATTCTAAAAGTGCCCTAATACGACTATCTACCTCTCAGCGCGATAATCTAAGGCAATTCTAGGTTCTAACTTGGTTTACTAGAAACAAATGCAATTAGGGAAATAAGATTGACTTCTCTCAAAACCTATCTTAGATATATATTACACTGCGACCTAATAACTAACTCGAACCTCTCAGCGACAAGTTAAGCAGAACACTTGATTTTATTAAATTACTAAGTATTACTTCTAAGGTTACTTACGCGTTTTCACCCTAAAGGATAACTGATTTATTACGTGATATAGACACTCACCTAAATCAAAAACCCTAATATAATCCTATTATGTGATAAAGACCGTCACCAAGGATCATATGAAGTAACAAACAGTAATAAAACAATTGTCAAGCATGCATGTGCACCAAATCAGAAATCCTAGAACAAGTTACTTTCAGAAATCAATCCATAACGAACAATAATAACCATTAATAATCCAAACTCAAATCAAACATTCATCTCGTCTAGGTAGTTAAAACAATTTAGCCAAGCATCTTAAATGGTGAAATCAAATCAAAGTAATTGAATAAAGAATTCATCATAACAAGTATCAAACAAGTAATCGACAAACAAGGGATTGGAAAACCCGATTGATCTTCGATTCTTCACTCTCAACTCGTACCGATGATTCCCGTGCTTCAAAATCTCCGATTGCTCCAAAAGAATGCTCCAAACTTGCTCTCTAAGTCTCCCAATTCGTAACTAGGGTTTAGAATTAGATTTCTTGGTTTTTATATCAAACCCTAATCAGCCCAACAATCAGACGGAACTTTCCTACCAGTCGCGTAGCGCGACTGGTCCTCTTCTATCGCTAGCGCTACGCCAGTGCTTAGAAGGTCAACAAAGTCAATTCCACCTCAGTCGCGTAGCGCGACTGAGGACACTTTCACCTTAGCGCTACGCTAGTGACCATTTTTAACAGAATGTTCAATTCCGAATCCAGCTCCAAACTCCAAAAACATCAAAAATTATTCTAACACTTTAATGAATGATTCCAAGACTTGATATTTGACACTTCAGCTCGGTTTTGCTCCAATTTCATCATTTTTTATTCATCAAGACCTGGAAAACGCAATAAAGATCAATAGCACGTAATTCTAAACTAAACTAAGCTAAAAATAACGATAAAACGTACAAACTATACACGATATAAGTATGTATTTTGCAATACATCAGTGAATGAGAATTATGTTGCTGTTTGAATTTTGTATGTGTTTGATATTTGGATGAAAAATGACAAAAAGTTGATTCTGAGGCGTCTTTGATATTTGTACGTGTTTTCTGCACCTGAGGCGTGTTTTCTTGGCGAAAAGTTGATTCTGAGGTACATAGGGATCGGCTGGTGATTTTTGGTAAGCTTTTGGCGGCACCATGGGTTGATGCCTCCAATTTCTTTGCCTCCCATATGGTCAATCAGGTTCGCACAAGCCTTTACATATGTTGAATTTATTCGTTAGTGAAATTGACTGATTGGGAAGTTGATTTTGGAAGAACTTGAACCCTAATTTTGATAATTTTCATTTGTATCAATTGAGATTGTTTAGTTATGCTTTAACAATTTGAGATGGTTAGAATAGGAATTAGCGTCAATTTTTAAGACGTTGTGAGGATACAATTGGAATTTCAGTTTTTTAGCTATTTAAAGTTGCACTATGGATCTTTGCAGTGATTCGATGTTTATCCATCATGGACGAAAACAAAGTTTCTGAAATTAGTTTTATCGTCATCATGTTATTCAAGGTAAAACTTAACTGTTTATATAATTGCAACATTTATGCTTAACCATTAATGATTGGCAACCAGTAACTTCATTAACATGATGATCTCTTATGGTCGGTGTTTCGAGTAGCAACACTTGGGTACCAGGGGTTGCCAAGGCGGACCAGCGGTAAGATGGTGGCTCTGTGATGGTGAATTCTGGCGGCATCATCTGCAAATATGTGTGGTAGACAGTGGCGATGAATGGTGACCATAAGAGGGCTGAAGTCGGTTTAACAACAACAACAATCAGCGGCTACACTGGTGTCAAGGAGGCAGCTGATCTGGTGGTAATAGGTGGTTGACCTGGTGGTGATATGAGAGTGTAAAAGGGTGCATTTAGTGACCAAACGACGGCGAAGAACATCTGTATTGAGCTGCTAAAATAGTGCAGCGAACAGGACAACAACCTCGTGCATTCAGGCGCACTTTTGGGATCAAAACATGTATCCTTAAAAATCATCCATGTTTTTCTCTTTTCACAGCTTCTTACAGACCAACTGAAGAGATAAAAGCAAGTTTTAATGTTTTAATTCGTTAATTACATGCTAATTTACTTAAAAATTGAACTATAATATTCACCAAAAAACAGATTGACCAGCTGGTAGCACATTAATGGTGGCGAGCAGCTGACTTGCAATAGGAACTTTCTTATTTCCGTTCCTGTAGCATTGTAAGTTCTCTCAGTTTAAGTTTATAGCATCATTGCTATCTTTTGATATCATTGCATTTGAAATTTATTAGAATGCATACTGGTCTCTGTTATAACTGTAAGTTATAACCTGTAAGTAGGGCTGTAAACGAACCGAACGTTCAGCGAACAGTTCGTGAACCGTTCGGCGGGAAGTTCGTTTATGTTCGTTCGTTTAATAAACGAACGAACATGAACAAGAAATTTCGTTCGATTAGTTAAATGAACGAACATGAACAGATGTCTCGTTCGTTCGATTGTGTTCGTGAACGTTCGGTAAGGTGTTCGTGAATGTGTTCGTGAACATTCGTTGATTTGCGTTCATTTATGTTCGTATGTTTGTGTTTTAATTGAAGATCTTTGTACTTTCTTATATTTTATTTGTACTTTTTATATTATTAAACTTTTAGTTATTTTATTTCCCTAACAATTAAACTAGGAAACCCACTTTCACCTTGTTTATGCATCATTTCCCTTTCATTTCTCATTATTTACATCCACGGATACGATCAACCTCCGTTCCACAATAAGGAATTCAAGTTCGAGTGCTACTCTCTGGGCCGTCTATCTTTATCCTTCGTCGTGTTCGCCAAATTTATTTGTGTTCGTTTGTGTTCGTGAACCGTTCGCGAACATGCTCATTTCCTTAATGAACGAACACGAACATAAAATCTCGTTCGGTAAGTGTTCATGAACCGTTCGTGAACACATTTATTTCCTTAACGAACGAACACGAACAAGGCCTTGTTCGTGTTCGTTCGGTTCGTTTACAGCCCTACCTGTAAGTCTCTCTTGGAAAAGAAGCTATACAAATGATGGATGGATCATTAAAAACTGAGACATCGGTTATAGGTAGACCTGGCAAACAGGTCAGATCATGGGTCAAAACGGGGCAATTAAAAAAACAGGTTGTTTTGGTTGGGGTCAAAACGGGTCCGGGTCAGAACGGGTTTCAGGTCGGTCGGGTCAGATTTTTTGTTTTTTTTATGACTAATATGCGTTAACTATTCATATACTAATGATCTACTGAGCGTAAAAGTTATATATATATATATAAATTATGATTTTTAGGTAATTTTTGAACACTGGTCGGATCATGGGTCAAAACGGGTCAATTAAAAAAACAGGTTGTTTTGGTTGGGGTCAAAACGGGTCCGGGTCAGAAAGGGTTTCGGGTCGGTCCGGTCAGTTATCTTGTTTCTTTGTTTTTTTTTATGACTAATATGCGTTAACTATTCATATACTAATGAATATGATCTCCAGAGGGTAAAAGTTATATATATAATTTATGATTGTTAACTAATTTTTGAACAAACACTAATATTAGAAAGCCCAAATCTGCTAATGATTCTGCCAGTAAGAATGTGGATGATGCAGCTCCTGCTGCCGTGGCCCGTCTTTTCTCGATCGAGTGGTACCGAAACCGGATCGATGGTTAAGTATATGAAATATTATGAGTGGGTGAATTGTTTGCGGGTCAACCCAAGCCGCCCCATTTTGACGGATACTAAAAGTGACCCATTAATGACCTATTAGTCAATCGCCCGGGGTTTGATTGTTGCTTTTAGCACGCTGCTTTTCAGTGGGTGCATTGTTTGGTATTAAATAAGGTAGATTTGTTTTTATCCATTTAACGCAATTGATTCGAGGGCTCATTGGGCTAAACATGGGACCAACAAGTTTGTAACAATCAGATACATCAAGTGTAGATACATCTGTGGTTGTTTCCAGAGGATATTTGAGACTTGCCCATGATATTTAAGTTTTGTTTTTTTATTTATGAGAAACTATACATCAAATAAAACGTCATAATTAAAATACAAAAAGATGCCATATATTTGTAACTTTAAGTCTTTAACTATAACCAACAACTTAACAAGTGGTCTTTATTTTTATATCTTCAAGCATCAAGTTATAGTAATTTAACCTTTTTGTCAAATCAGATGTTGCAAAAAGGAAATAAAATAAATAGTATTATTGGTCTTTGTAACCGTAGCAAAGTTGAATATTATATTGTCTTTGAATAAATAAAATAAAATAAAATAAAAGAAACAGAAAAATATATATATAATGAGGATGATAGGCATCTTTGGCTAAATACTCCACTCTTGTGCTTTGGTATCTCTTTGTATCATTCCGACTCCAATAGAGACAGACAAGAGAGCATGGGGAGAGCACCTTGTTGCGAAAAGATGGGTTTAAAGAAAGGGCCATGGAGTGACGAAGAAGATCAAATCCTGATATCATACATACGACAACACGGCCATCCGAATTGGCGTGCTCTTCCGAAACGTGCTGGTAAATATCTCAAAACCATTTTGACAGCCCAAAACCAAGTAAAAATTTGGGTACCTTTTCCAAACGTCGTTATTGTGAAATTTTGTAAAATCATTTTTTATTTATGTAAAAGAAGATTATAATTTCCTTTTTATGGTTTTTTACAATTTAGTTTATCTGTATTTCTGCATCATGTAGATGATATATATCAAGATATAGAACAGTGAAAACTGAAAAGCAAACAAAAAGTTGAAACAATGATCAAAATGATATGATACAAATATTTAGTTTTTATGTATACAAACACTAGGGCTGTAAACGAACCAAACGTTCGGCGAACAGTTCATGAACTGTTTGGCGGAAAGTTCGTTTGTTTATTAAACAAACGAACACGAACAAAAAAATTCGTTCGTTTAGTTAAATGAACAAACATGAACAAAGGTCGCGTTCGTTCGTTTATGTTCGTGAACGTTCGGTAACGTGTTCGCTTGTGTTTAATAGTTCATTAGTGTTTTTAGCTTTCATATTTATTTAAATATATCAAAATTTTGACAAATTAAATATTTAATAAATGTCAGTGTATTATATATTCTGTTCATGAACGATTGTTTATGTTCGTTTATTTCCATTTGTGTTCATGAACATTAGTATGTGCTCATTTGTGTTCGTCAACATTCGTTGCCTAAAATTAACAAACAAACACGAACAAGTTCATTTCCTTAACAAACAAACACAAACATAAAATCCCGTTCGATAAGTGTTCGTGAACGGTTCGCGAACACATATATTTTTTAACAAACGAACATGAACAAGGTCTTGTTCGTGTTTGTTCGGTTCGTTTACAGCCCTAACAAACACCATGTGGTCATTCCTTTAGGTTTGTTAAGATGCGGAAAGAGTTGCAGACTTCGTTGGACCAACTATTTACGTCCAGATATTAAAAGAGGAAACTTCACGAAAGAGGAAGAGGACACAATCATTCATCTACATGAAATGCTCGGAAACAGGTACAACACTAACTTTTAAAAATATCAACATGTTAGCAATTTCAATCGTTATTACATATCATTCTTAGTTTATAAAGTTTATTATAAAACGTTATTTAAGTACTGTATACATACACAATGTTCATATACCTTCATAGAATTTGATATAAAAACTTAATAAAAGTATCAAAAATATGTTCAATAATAAAAAAGGTTTTGTGAAATTTAGTAAAATCTGACATACTACTTGTTATAATTATTAAAAGATAAAAATTTAGATCGCAGACACGATGACAAGACACTGAAAGTAATATTTGCTAGGGCCATAATTTATTCAAATTGATCATTATATTGGCCAACACAAATCGCAATCCCGGTTTTCATGCTTCGTTAGTTAAATAATAATTAATTTTCAAAAAAAAAAAGTTAAATACTAGTAATAATTACACATGTATACTGTTAATTGCATACCAACATAATAAGTGTGCATGTGCCTGTTGCCTAGACATATAATATACAACTATCAACACTTGCTTCAAGACGTACAAGATAATATACATTCATATTATATTGGAATTTTTCGGTATTAGCTCAAAATATTCGAATCATCAACAGTATTAATTAATAAAATAGTAACAAAAACTAAGAATAAGACAACATATGTTTTACTTATATGTATTGTAAATATTATATGGTGTTACAAATGTTTCCTTGTATGGAGATATGATTTTTTACTTTGTTGCTTGATTATATAGATGGTCCGTAATCGCCATGAAGTTACCTGGCCGAACTGATAACGAGATAAAGAATATTTGGCACACTTACTTGAAGAAAAGACTTGCAAGTCACCAAACAAACACCCATGACACTAAAAGACGTCACGCGAAATCTAAATGTGCTTCGAAGGCTCAATCCCTTGAAGAACCAGTTGTTTCTCAATGTCTTGTCCAACCAAAGCATATATCTCTCAATGAGGAACAATGTATCTCCAATCAACTGTCGTCTAGAGAGTCTTCATCAGTCACGGATGAAACAACAACAGACTCATATGGTGTACCCAAACATGAAGAAATCGACCATGACACGTTTCTTGATGATAGTTTCTGGTCAGAAACGTTGTCCTACAAGGAGGACAACATCATGGAGTCTGATTCATTAACAAACATAATAGGTATTGAGCATCCGGCAACTTCGCTCACTTTGATGGAAACCACAGAGACTAGGAATCCGAATAATACATGTTGCGACGCATATGGCATGGACATGTGGAATGACATTTTTACACACATTGAGGAATTACCCGAGTTACCCGAATTTTAGGTTAGATATCCATTTGTACCATCGATGAGATCAAAAGATTAGTCACAATAATTGTAGCTTGGCATTTCTTACAATATTATTACTAGTTTTAGATGGAGTTTGTTTACAGAATGTTTTTGACAGAATTATATTAAATTTCATCAAATGTATTGAAGATAAGTGAATTATAATTAATTCCAACAAAACAAAAATTTAGGTGTCATATTTGTAAAAGGAATTGAAATGGAAATTAAAGCACATGACAACATTTTCATTTCTTTTCCATGTCACCTTTGATCAAGATCTTCTTTATGCATCACATCTTATTCATCTAGTCTATTTTTTTTTTCTTTTTCTTGATCAACGTTTGGATATTCTTCTAGATTTTCTTCGTTATATCTAGTTCTTCATCATTGTTGATAGAGACTCGGATATGGCTTTCTTATCTCACTCCACCCATCGATGATGAGTTCTTTTATCTAGTCCAATCAGTGTAATTGACATCTAGACGTGACTTTTTTTGCGTCATGGAAACCAAATATAGGATCATCACTGCTCAATTGTCGTCACGACACTCTTGACGAGGTGTAGCCGACGTGGGTTTTAGAACAGACATAGAGGAGCTATGTCCAATGAAGAGTGGAATTGACGTGGGGGGAAAACCCAAGAAGCTTGTAGAACAAGAGAGCTTGATGTCACGAAGTTATCTTTTTAGGCTTCGTGTGTTGGCCCGAACTGGATCTTGATCTCTAAATGAGCGTGATAACTTTTAATAATCGAATGAATGTATATACAAATCTGAATGAGAGTGTAAGTAACAATACAAATGAAATTACATGAACCTATTTATAGTTTTCTACGGGTACGAGTGAATGGTTGCGTCTCTTTGTGAAAGGACACGTCTTTTGGATGTATGGTTGTGATCAATCTTGAAGAGGTGTGTTGAATCCAATCCACTCGATCAACAGTCGCGTCTTTTCTTTCCTTGCCTTGATACCGATTCGGAAATGGTGTGTGTGTGAGACACACCTTTTCGGTTATGATGGTAGTTTCCATCTTCCATGTTGTCAACTTTGGTCCTTGTACTTTATAACCGCTAAGTAACATATATATTATACCTATCTAACTAACTATAGGATGTTAAGAGATTAACTGGTTTCATTCACCCCCTTAATCTCGAACATCCATGAGTTGCTTCAAATCTTGAATTCCGAGCAGTTCCCTCATTGTAGCAAACTTGATCCTTGCTAGTGCCTTTGTTAGTATATCTGCCCGTTGTAGTTCTCCACTTATGTGTTCCACAGTGATATCTTCGTTTTCCACACATTCTCTTATGAAATGATAGCGTGTGTCAATGTGCTTGCTTCTTCCATGAAAGACTGGATTTCTCATGAGTGCTATTGCTGAAACATTATCTACTCTGAGTGTTATCTTTTCTTCTTTCCAGCCTGTGATTTCACTTAACAATCTTTTAAGCCATAGTGCTTGACATGCTGCTGCAGTGGCTGCCATGAATTCTGATTCACATGATGATAGTGCCACTGTCTGTTGCTTCTGTGTAAACACCAGGTTATAGGTGATTCTCCAAAGTAGAATACTAGACCAGTTGTTCCTTTTCCTTTGTCTGTATTAACTCCAAAACTACTGTCACTATAACCTGTGATCTTACATCCTCCTTGCTTCTTGTAGATGATTCCATGATCTTTAGTTCCTTTGATGTATCGTAGTATTTGCTTTACTGCTTTCAGATGTTGTTCTTTTGGTTCTTGCATGAATCTACTAAGTAGACTGACTGGGTAACAGAGATCTGGTCTTGCATGCAATAAGTACCTGAGAGAACCTATCAGGCTTCTGTAGTGTGTTGCATCTACTAGATCTCCTTCTTCAGTCTTTGTTAATTGAGTTCCTGGAGTCATGGGTGTCTTTGTGTCATTGCAGGATAACATATCGGCGTCTTTGAGTATCTTGTTGATATATCCTGTCTGCTTGATGCCTATCTCACCCCTTGCTTGAATTACTTCTATTCCCAGATAGTATGCTAGCAATCCTAGATCGCTCATATCGAATTTGTTTTTCATCTGAGATTTGAAGATGTCTATCTCCTTCTTTGATGTTCCAGTGACTATCAAGTCATCAACGTAGACTCCAACTATTAGCGTAGAAGCTTCACTTGTTCTTGTATAGATTGCATTCTCTAAAGTGCACTTCTTGAAGTTAAGTGACTTTAGGGTTTGATCTAACTTCGTATTCCAAGCTCTTGGTGCTTGTCTCAATCCATACAGTGCTTTTGATAGTTTGTAAACATTTCCTTCATTTCCTGGCTTTATAAAACCTTCTGGTTGTGATACATAGACTTCCTCTTTGAGGTCTCCGTGTAAGAATGCAGATTTTACATCTAGATGATGTACCTCCCAACCTTGATATGCTGCTAAAGCCAATATTAGTCGTACTGTTTCCATAGTGTAAGAATGCAGATTTTACATCTAGATGATGTACCTCCCAACCTTGATATGCTGCTAAAGCCAATATTAGTCGTACTGTTTCCATACGTGCTACTAGTGCAAAGACTTCGTCAAAGTCTATTCCGTGCTGTTGAACATATCCTTTTGCAACTAGCCTTGCTTTATGTCTAACAATGTTTCCACTTGCATCCTTCTTAGTCTTGAATACCCACTTTAAACCTATTGCTTTGTGATCTCTTGGCAACTCTGTCAGTTTCCAAGTGTTATTCTTGTTTATTGAGTCTAACTCGGCCTTCATTGCTTCAATCCAGTTTCTGTCACTAGATGCTTCCTTGTAATTCCTTGGTTCTTCTTCAGCAAGTAGTAATTCTTGTGGATGTATTTGAATTTCTTCTGTCTCTTCATACAGGTCTTCGAGACTTCTTAGTCTTACTGGAGTGTCACTAACACTTTCTGTTGTGCTTTCAGAGGTGGATGGACCTCCACTTGATAAACTGCTTGAACTTCCTGCTGAGTTCTGATTGTACGAATGTGCTGGCGGGGTTACATAGGAGTCTTGTTCTTCTGTCTGATCTACTCCTGAATTGTCATGTTGTTGCCCGCTACTGCCTGGACTACTTGGTTCATTTTCTTCTAACTCTGGTGGTATGTCATCTTCTTGAATGACAAAGTTTGTCCATTCGGGATTCCCTGAATCTACCGTTTCCATATAACTATTCCAGTTCCATGGTTGACCTTCCATGAACTTTACATCTCTACTGACACATATATTGTTCTTCGCCGGATCATATAATCTGTATGCCTTTGATCCTTCTTCTATTCCAAGGTAAACCATAGGTGCACTTCTATCATCTAACTTCTTTTGTTGAAGTGGTAGTACCTTAGCGTAAGCAGTGCAGCCAAAAACCTTCAAGTGTTCCAGATTTGGCTTCCTTCCTTTCAATGCTTCAAATGGTGTCTTGTTCACCAGGGCTTTTGTTGGAACCCTGTTTAGTACATATATCGTGTGTCGTATCGCTTCACCCCAAAAGTTCTGTGGCATGTTCATTGCTTTTAGCATACTGCGAGTAGTGGATAACATCGTCCTGTTTCGCCTTTCTACTACTCCATTTTGTTGTGGGGAATATGGTGCTGTAAGCTGTCTTGCTATGCCGTTGGTTTTGCAATACTTGTTGAATTCAGCCGATGTGAATTCACCTCCTCTATCTGTCCTTAGCATTTTTAACTTGGTCTGCGCTTCCTTTTCCACCTTTTCTTTGAACTCCTTAAATGTTTCGAATGCTTGATCCTTGGAAGTTAGTAAATATGCCCACATGTAGCGAGTACAGTCGTCTACAAGTAAGAATATATACTTCTTCCCAGCATGTGTTGGTGGGGATATAGGACCACACAAGTCTCCATAGACTAAGTCCAGAGGTTTTAAAGATCTGAACTTTGCCTGATTTGGAAATGGTGCCCTACTATGCTTTCCTAATAAGCATGCGTCACAGACTTGACTAGCATGACTTATTTGGGGAACTCCATGTACCAAGTTCTTACGAGTCATTTCCTTAATAGCATCAAAGTGTAAATGGCCTAACCTCGCGTGCCATAGCCATGCTGTGTCTTCGGTCTTTGATAGTAAGCAGATTGGTTTTCCTGTCTTCAGTTTGACTTTGTACAGCCTGTTCTTCATTCTCTTGACTCGCATTAGCAGCTTTCTATTTCGATCTCGGATAGTCAGTAAATCTCCGTCCATAACCAGTTTGCAACAGATTTCTGTAAGTTGTCCAAGGCTCAATATATTGCTTTTCAGACTTGGAATGTAGTATACTTGTGAAACAATCTTTTGTTCTTGGTTCAGACATTCCAGCAGTATTGAACCTTTGCCTTTAATTTCTACGTGTTACCCGTCACCGAATCGTACTTGCCCTGTCACTGTTTCATCTAATTCCTTGAAGTGACTTCGCACTCCTGTCATGTGGTTGCTAGCCCCGTTGTCTAAGTACCATAGATTTTCATTTTCTGAGGCGTAACTTGTTGGTTTTATACGTTCCTCGTTTAGCAGAGCCCTTTCTTGAACATTTTCTTCTTGTATTGCCATTAGCAATACGGGTGCTTCGTCTTCCTCGACGAGGTTTGAATGTTCTTGTACTTCGTCTTTCTCAGAACAGTCCTTCTTGAAGTGACCAAACTTCTGACACTTAAAACATTGGATCTTGCTTAGGTCGGTTTTTGCAAACTTCCTCCAATTTCTAGAATTTCCATTTCTAGGTCTAAATGTAGATCCTTCGTTTCTGGGACTTTGCCTATTTCCGTTGTTTCGCCAATTTCCACGCGTTTGGTTAAATCTACCACGACCGCGGTTTCCAGATTGTCTTCCTCTGGTGTTATCATGATGTGTGAACATAAGCCTATCCTGGCTTTCTCCTTGATTTCCTTTCTTTAACCTGAGCCGTTCTTCATACGTCTTTAACCTTCCGACTGCTTCTTCTAGTGTCATAGTTTCTAGATCGGAGTATTGTTCCATGGAGGCAACGATTTGAGAAAACTTATCCGGTACGCCATTTAGTAGTTTGCGTACTAGAGTCGGTTGACTCAATGTCGTTCCTACTTCAGTTGCCCGGGTAACGATACTATTAATCTTTGCGGTAAAGGAATCAATAGTGTCGTCATCCTTCATTTGCAACAATTCAAATTCTGACAATAACGTGTGCATACGTGCTTTTTGAACCCGATCAACACCTACGTGTCTAACCTTTAGACTATCCCAAATTTCTTTTGCAGTCTTACAACTTGCAATTTGCAATACAACATCTTCTGGTATTGCCTGAAACAGATATGCAATTGCAGACTTGTCTTTCTTGGTGTCTACCGTTGCATTTTCTGGCGGTTCAATCGTTTCCCACAAACCATTCGCTTCAAGAATCGTCTTGATACGAATAGCCCAAACCGTATAGTTTGTTGGTTTCAGAATTGGACACCGAAACTTGGAAAGAGAATTTCCTTCCTTTTGAATTATAACTTGTGAACTTGGTCCGGTTCCTCCTGACATATCTTCCTGCCGAACAATCTTCACTTCGCACTAAACCCCGGAATCAAAACAAACCCTAGATTCCTAACCAACCCTTCGGTTCAACCGATTGCACTAGAACCGAGAATAAAAAAATTCTGAAATAAACTTTTGCGAATTGAAACGAGATTGAAACCTGATCGCGAATTCCCTGCGATGCCTTGTGATTCCCACGCTTAGAGCCTGATGCTCTGATACCAATTTGTTGGCCCGAACTGGATCTTGATCTCTAAATGAGCGTGATAACTTTTAATAATCGAATGAATGTATATACAAATCTGAATGAGAGTGTAAGTAACAATACAAATGAAATTACATGAACCTATTTATAGTTTTCTACGGGTACGAGTGAATGGTTGCGTCTCTTCGTGAAAGGACACGTCTTTTGGATGTATGGTTGTGATCAATCTTGAAGAGGTGTGTTGAATCCAATCCACTCGATCAAAAGTCGCGTCTTTTATTTCCTTGCCTTGATACCGATTCGGAAATGGTGTGTGTGTGAGACACACCTTTTCGGTTATGATGGTAGTTTCCATCTTCCATGTTGTCAACTTTGGTCCTTGTACTTTATAACCGCTAAGTAACATATATATTATACCTATCTAACTAACTATAGGATGTTAAGAGATTAACTGGTTTCATCGTGTGGCCTCCTCGGTTGCTCAGGGATAAGCCAATTGAGGTGTGAAATATGTATATCAAATTCGAAACAAGTTTTAAATAGGAATCATCAATCTACACCACACACAATCAGGAAGTGTAGTGGTTGCAATGTAATAAGTAGGCAAAAGCGGATATCAATCCATGGCTATTATGTGCAAACTCACGATACTTGACATCTCTCAACTCCTAGCCAATTTTTAAGAAAATTGTTTGGGTTTTTTTTTCAGAAAGCAAATAACATAGAAACCAAAATAAAGAGAGATGATGATGAAATCTCGGACGCAAAAATACTGAAAACCATGAGTATCAACCAAATTCTAATGAAGAACCACCTAGGTGTCAAATCCCTAAGAACATGCAATGACCTCTAATCTGATAAATGACCAAAGCCTTGGATCTAACCTGATAAAACCTCCCACTAGAGATGATATAACCTGGTGCAAAGTGGAGCAACGTGAACAAGTGCTAAGATGAATACGGTTCTTGAGATACTGAATTCCACAATTATTAGATATATGACAAATAAGGTGTCAAAATCCTCAAATTGTGGAGCTAATCCTGCTATGATAACTAGAAACCTAGGAAACCCTAGACGTGAATAAACAAATGAATCCGAGCTATGAGTCACCAAAGTGTCAAACAACGACTAGTAGCAATCCCAACTCGTCTCTCAAGTTGTTAGGAAAAGAGGCACACTTTACCTAGTTGATTTAAATGGTTTAATTTAACTTGTATTATCTCTAATCACAAGCTCTAGACCGAAAAGCTACCGATTAACGACCAAAGAATGATTTAAATGAACCCAGACGAGAGCAACAAAATCATCAAACAAAACCAATAATCATAACCAAGGTCAACACACAATTTCATAAACGGAATCAAAACATGTTTATGTAAATTATAACAATTTAGCCATAAATCAAACAAAAGAACCAAAACATAGTTCCAAGTTCATCTAAACCTAGATGGCTGTGAAAAATTTAGCTACTCATAATGATCAAGAACATCTCAAAATAAATAACTGTATCAAACATCCTGAAAACACATGTCTATTATAAAGGAAATACGTAGAAAAATGTAATGAGAAGTAAAACCAACCAAAACATATTTCAACCCTTCAATCCAAAGCTTCTAGATCTGGTAGGGTAGCGGCTCGACTTGGAAATTTGTAGCACGAATTCAATTGGTAGCGGCTCGACATGGTACGGTATTGTCACTCGTTATACCAAACGAAATAGAAAAACCGAAAAAATAAAGTCGTGGAATGACCAAAAGGATAGCGTCACATGTTTTATATAAATCGAAAATCATAAAACCAAATACGGGTACCGAAATGTTGAGAAAAAAAAAGTTTAAATACAGTTACTTATTAACTTTTCTGAAAAAACTTAAAAGAACAAAAGTTGATAAAAAAATACAACTATTTATCAATATTAATAAAATAGTATCAATAATTATTTTAATATAAATATTCATCACTTATGATTAATATTAAGACTGAATTGCAAGTTTTGTCCTTTATCTTTATACCAAATTTCAGGCGGTATCCTTTGTCTTTAAAATTGATGATTTTGTATATTATATTAAAATGCCTAGAATGATAAAATGACAAAAATACCCTCATGTGCAAGGCACATGGACAGATTTTACAGAAATTTTAACTAGGTTAGGGGCAAAGGACAATGCGTGTAGCATTTTAAAACAGTAAGTACAAAATTTATCAATTTTAAAGTCAAATGACACCGTCTGAAATTTTGTATAAAGGTAAAGGACAAAACTTGTAATTTACTCTAACTTTTTTTATGAAGTTAACATCTCGCATGTTTATGATTAGTGTGGGATTGACCTAGGGTGTGTGTGTGTGTGTGTGTGTGTATAGAAACGGGTTCTCGAGAAAAGGGCAAAAAGTGTGAGAACGGTGAGAACGCATCCTGGCCCAACACGTGTCACGCGGCATAGAGAAGGGCGGAGGGGTTTTTTTTGTCCTTTCATATTTCTTTTTTTTTAACGCGTGTCACATCCCGTTTCCATTTTTTGGCGATTAATAAATACGCGGCGTTTTATTGTTTGTAGATCAGGAGCATAGTAAACATTTTGGCGTTTTTATTGTTTTTCTAAATCAGGATGCATGTATGTGATGTAAAAAACATCAATAGTTTTCTTGATGTTTGTTATATCAAGTAAGATTCAGGTCTATAATGTGACAGACAATTATGGCGTTTTGAAAAGATAAATAAATTCAGTTTTCCATGTAGTGGCTTTTAATATAATAATTTTTTGTCAATAATGGTACCGTCTTTTTATTTTACTGTTTAGCAACTACTGTTTCGTTCAATTTCATCTTTGAATTAGTGTTGATTTTTCAGTAATACCTTGTTTGGCGTTTTTGACGTTTTATAGCAACATCGTGCTTTGCTAGCATCCGTTCTCTCAGTTTTCACACTATCAGGCGTTTTATATTAAAAAAAAATTGTAACTACAGAATTAGATAATAAAATCAGAGAATTAGATAACAAACAATAAAAATTGAAAAATAAAATAAAAATTATAATCTAATTTCTCTATCAAATCTTCACTGTCATCAGCCTCTTCTACTTTAACCTTTTTGGCGTTTTGAACCTGTTTTGAATACCTTTTGTAGATCCTTATTTTCCTACATAACGCCCGTCTTCATTAAGGGGTAAAAGTGATTTTTACTTCGTTTTTTCCTGAATATTTGTCCATCTCATTCATCAAAAGCTTATAGATATACTCACCTTAGAGTAGAATTCATTCAGTGAAACTTCATTCAGAACAATACTCAATATAGAAGAAATGAGGTTCCGCATTTGTGGCTTTTTTAAGTATCTTTTTTTGGCGTTTTAAAGTGAATGGTTTCTTGGAAAGATGGCGTTTATTTTTTGGTGGTGTGATCAGTTGATTGTGCAGAGACGTCTCTCTTATAGGATGTTTTTGCCGCGTAGTTTAGGCGGGATTTTTATTTATAATAAATGATATTAATAAAGTAGCCGTCTTTTCGGTTACTGTGTGTATTTTTTACTGTTTTTGTTCAGCTTTTTATGAGCTTTTATGTTCATAGACATTCCATCTTCCAACTTTGGCGTTTTTTTAATTGCTTTAACTAGTTTTTGGCGTTTTTTTCCAATTTTTAGCTTTTAATAATACTTCTCCAAATTACTTTTATTATAGGTTGGGAGTTTATGGCGTTTTACTGCATTATGGCGTTTTACTGTCTTTATGACTTTTTGGCTCTTTATTAAACTTTTTTATTCTTAGTCGAAAAATACATAACAAACAACAGAAAAAGAAAATTAAAAAACTGAAAATAGAAACAATTCATCTTCGAAATTTTCACTGTCATCAGTCTCTTTTTTCTTTGAAACATGTTCACTGGTGCTTTGGCTTTGTCATGCTTGTGTTTTTGTGGCCGTTTGGAAAGACAATATGACATGAGTTTTTTGTTTGAATATGTATCTTCAAACCACTCATCAGTGTCATTCGTCTATTCATGCCATTATATTATTCATCAATAACAAAACACAAAACCTAACATAAGTCTGACACTAGTATCTTTTTCTTGAAGTTTTGTCCATCTCATTCAGCAAAATGTTATTTGAGTCACAGCACCTCAGGAAAAATTGCATTCTCCGAAACTTCGCGTAGAACAATATTGAATATACAAGAAATGTTTTTTTTGGCATTTTTGGTTTTTTAGTGAGGAAATAGTGTATCTGAAAGAAACGTCCATTTTTTTGAAATTTTTGATATTTGAGAGATTTGGCGTTTTCTAAGATGATTGGTATATAGTAAAATATGGCGTTTTTTAGTAGGTGTGTTTGATGTTTTGGAATTTTTGGCGTTGTAAGATGAATGTTATATAGTAGAAAATATGGCGTTTTCAGGTAGGTGTGTTTTATGTATGAGAATGTTTTGTTTATATAGAGATGTGTTTTGGCCAGTAATGGCGTTTTATTCATTACTTTGGCGTTTTGGTATAGAAGTGTAAAGACCTTTTTACCCTTAATGAAGCGCGCCCACTCAATAGAATTCGTGTTATTTACGAAAAAGCCACCGCGCCAATCTAGTCCATAGATTGTTTTGATCGGACGATCCATAAGCGTTCTCACCGTTCTCACACTTTCTACCGTTTTCTCTAAATCCCGACCCTATATATATATATATATATATATATATAGGACAATGATCCGTTAGGAACCACCATTTATTGCGAGAACCGCGAGAACCAATGTGAACACAACCAAAAATACTTAAAAATAGCTAAAAAAAACACACAATTTTTTTTAATATTTTTTTATAAGAAAATCGTTACTTTTAGTAGCCAAAAAAATTTTTTTTTTTTAAAGTAGCGATTTTAATGTAAAAAATATTAAAAAAAAAAATTTGTGTGTTTTTTGAGTTTTTTAGGTTTTTTGGGGGTTTAGTTTTTAGCATTTTAGCTTGGGGGGTTAGGTTTTTTAGGGGTGGGGGAGGGGGGTTTAGGTTTTTTTTGGGGGGGAGGGGTGGGGTGGGGGGGGGGGGTTAGGTTTTTTGGGGGTTCTAGTTTTTAGCATTTAGCTTGGGGAGGGGGGGTGGGGGTTAGGTTTTTTTTAGGTTTTTCTAGTTATTTTAGGTTGTGTTCACATTGGTTCTCTTGGTTCTCGCAATAAAAGTGGTTCTCGCATCAACCTTATATATATATATATATATATATATATATATATATATATATAAGGTTAGGGTAAAATGAAAACTTATACGAGTTGTGAGAACTTAGAGAACTCGGTTTTACTTTATGTTTTTTCAATTTTTTTTGTTACCAAAAATCCAAAAAAATCAATTTTTAGAAAAAAGGTTTTTTTTTTCATTTACGACAGCCGTAAATGCTGTAAAGAGTGATGTCATGCTTATGTTATCATCTTTTTACAGCTGCGGTAAGGAGCCGAAAAACATCACTTTGAAAAAAAAATAATTTTTTACATCAATCTTTTTAAACATTTTAATCTAGGGGTGTGAAAAAATGGAGGCAAAACTCGGATGGAAAGACCGAGTTCTCTAAGTTCTCACAACTCGGAGTGGTTTTCCCTTGATCTTGATCCTATATACATGTATATATGCACTAGAATGGATTGTTTGAAAACCGCATTAGTTGCGAAAACCCTAGAAAAAGTTAAAAACCAATCAAACTTTTTTTCAAACACTATATATATTACTAATCTTTACAGAAAAAAACTAGCAAAAATATATAAATTTATATTACACACATATCTGATCATTAGTTAAACTCTTTCTAATAGTTATATGTCTAATAAAATTTTATATAATAATTTACATTTGGATCTGTTATAATATTTCCTATGCAAGTCAATTAAAATGTTTAAATTGCAAAATTTTATGTTGACGAATTGAGATGGTCAAACTTTGGTATTTTTATTTGTTTGCTATGATTTCAATATCAACTAGTTAAATTTCCGACCGCGCGTTGCGGCGGGGACCCAATGACTGCAAAACACGTGTCAGTAACGGCAAGCAGATACCGAATATCAAAACATAAATAAAAATGTCGTGAAAAGGATAGTCAATCAGTCCTAAAAAAACGATTTTAAATAACCTAATATATAATAATAGGACCCACACGTCCTACACGTTGAAAATTCGGTTGTTTTCAGTTCAGTTATTACGAAGCTAACACGTTAAAATATGGATGAGCTCGGTACCTGTAACGACACCGAAAGTATTGATCCGAAAAATCATCGAAATTAGGTACCGGCACCGAAAATTCTCGGTACAATACGGTATGGTATGGTATTTGAAGGTAAAAATCAATAAATATAGGTATGGTGTTGGACCAGTGTCGAACCGAAAGTAACGATTCTGAAAACGTCAAAAGGTGGGTACCAAATTGGTACCGAAAATGATTTGGTATAGTAAATTTGGTACCGATACGATACCGGTTTGATTAAAGGATTTGATACGATTTGCTCATCAATAATCTAAATATCCAAGTTAATTTTACATGCTACAATTCATTTATTACTAGGGGTGTTCATCGGTTCGGTTTATGGTTTATTTGGTTTATTCGGTTCGGTTTATGCGGTTTTCAAAAATTTGTACCCCAAACCAAAAACCAAACCAAACCAAATAAGGAATATGCAAACTAGAGGTGCACAAAATAACCGGTTAATTAACCGTAACCGGTTATTAACCGAAACCGTAACCGGTTATTAACCAAAACCGTAACCGGTTAATAACCGATTTAGGAATAACCGGTCCAGCCGGTTATTTAACCGTAGATTAGTAACCGGTTATAAGTGTTTAGTATAATAACCGGTTATTAACCGGTTTTTTCTAAACCGGTTTTTTAACCGATAGACTGGTTAACCGAAAAATTCAAAAAAACCGGTTAATAACCGAAAATAACCGGTTAAAGTAATTAACCGGACCAGTTAAAAAAATAACCGGTTAAAGTCAAAAAGTCAAATTAACCGGTATAACTGGTTAACCGAACCGGTTATTAACATTAACCGGTTTGTGCATCTCTAATGCAAACCGATCCAAACCAAACCAAATTCAATTCGGTTTGGTTTCGGTTAGAAACCAAATAAACCAAATCTAACCAAATTGTACCTAAGTATTTTTTTTTCCTAATTTATATTTATGTTTGTGTTCCAACTTTCGAACATCGCAGCTCATTTACACCTAACAATATACGAATACAAGAAAGTTTCATTGCGAAATAAAACAAACACATCCATAAAGTAGTCGTAGACACAACCACAAAATTATAGCTTCAAAACATAGATCATAGAAACTATAAATAGTTAACAGTTGGGCTTTTAGATTTACATTTGGTATTTTAGGCTTCATAAAAAAATAACTATTTTGGGCTAATAAATTGTATATGATTTATAAAATATTATTATTTTTATTTAATAATTAATTAAGTTAAATGGTTTATTCGGTTATCCAAATAAACCGAATAAACCAAATAAAATAAAATGTGGATCCATAAACCAAACCAAAAACCATATTCACAATTCGGTTTCGGTTAGAAACCAAACCAAAAACCAAATTCGTTATTCGGATCGGTTTATTTGGTTACGGTTACGGTTCAGTTTACGGTTTTTATTTGGTTACGGTTTTTTCTGAACACCCCTATTTATTACGTAAAAAGACAAAAAATAAAGCAAAATAAGTTGTTGTGTATATAAAACCCCATTCAAACGAAATACAGTTTACTTACTGTGTGTATGAAAAGTAATCTAAACTGTGCAATTACTTGCATTGCTACGCTGCTACAGGATTTGATGAGCTAGGTACCAACCGGTACCGAAAATACCGTTACCGAAATCCCAAAAAATGGGTACCGGTACCGAATATACCTGGTACAGTACGGCTTGATATGGTCGGTACTGGTACGGCACCGGTATTTGAGGGTAAAACCCGATGAATACCGGTGCCGAACGTATACCGAAAATACATTCAGTTTGGTAAATTTGATACCGGTACCGGTACCCAATACAGTTCATTCATTTCTATATTTATTACTTTTCATTTAATATCCTCTTTTATATTTATTTATTATTACTGTTCATTCACTTCTCTTTTTAAAATAATAATAATATAATAATTTAATATAATTTACCCGATGAATACCGGTGTCGAACGTATACCGAAAATACACTCAGTTTGGTAAATTTGATACCGGTACCCGATACTATTCATTCATTTCTATATTTATTACTTTTCTTTTAATATACTTTTTAATATTTATTTATTATTACTGTTCATTCACTTCTCTTCTACTACTTCTAATAAAGCAAAACAAGCTTATGCCGCATGACATGTTCTTACACCACTTATTGCCACCTGGCATCATGTTAACCCTTATTGAAAGAAATTGAGCGGGATTCCACCACGCCATTCATCCCTCTTTTTGCTTGCCAGTAATTGATAAGAGATTGATGCACTTTCCATATTGGGGGTGTTTGGGATTCCTTTTAAAATGACTTTTGGAGCTCATAAGGACTTTTGAGAAGGAAAAGGAAACCCAAACATCATCTGAGAAGAACTTTTGAAGCATAAGGAATTCCAAACACCATGAAAAAAAGGACTTTCAGTTCTAATTATGTCTTCAAAAATGAGTTTTTGAGAAGTAAGGATTTCTCAATTCTGGATTTGAGAAGGACTTTTTGAGAAGGAGAAGTTGAAAAGGAATCCCAAACACCCCCATTGTTGAAATCGGTTTCCTTCCTGTCTTAATTGCAATCACAATAACCACACTTTTGTAATAGGCCATTCAGAAAACCCTAAATCTCAAACACAAAAATTATCATCCAGGTATGTTTATCTCTCTATCTTTGATGTTGTAATCTGACAATTTTTTGATTCTTTCGCTTTAATCGATCTCTAATCAGTTATTTTCAATCTTCAGACCCCAAGATTTCCTTATCTTCAATCGCGATTGAAAGCAACCAGTCTTCATGGTGATTGAAAGCAAAAACTAGGGTTTATAGAATTGGAGGCAGAATTTATCAGGTTCTCTCAATCCAACTTCCACTGTGATTCTCATCATGTATGTTAATGTGTAGGATCTGGGGGTTTCAAGTTCATCTGTTGTGATTAAAAACTATGATGATTTTGATGATTCGACCATTATTTTCTTTATCATTGATTTCTTTATCGATTAGGTTTATTGTTTTGTTCTAATTTCGTTTTTTTGCTTTGTAAGATTACGATCAAGCATTGTTTACTTTATCGATTAGGGTATTTTGTTTGCCCCTTCACCCCATTGATACTACACATATAATATTCCACATTTTTATCGATTACGGTTTTTTATATTAGTTGTCGTTGTTGATTATGTCTAATTTTTTGGTTTAAACCCCTCTTCTCTTTGTTCTGGAGTATTCGGTAGTTTTCGTAAACCAATAACTCTGAAGATTGTATGCAGGTGCTTTACTTTTAATCGGGGTTCTTACTTTAATCACTGTTTTCATTTGAATTAGGCCGCTTATTTCATGATTTCTGATGTTTATGAGTCTCGGTTGAGTTTGTTTGATGTTTTTTGTAAATTATCATTGAGGTCTTATTGAATTGATGAATGTATTCTATTACGTTGATTCCGGATTTAGTTGTGTAATCGATTTCAGTTCATGATTTTGTGGTGTTGTGAATCTGGTTTGCTGATATTGTTGCTTTCAGTTCATTGATTCATTTTTGTTGAAGTTCACATATTGGATTTACGTTCAACTTGTAATTTTAAACTAATCTTGAAGATTTTTAAAAAATGTTTATTCTTTTTCGTTTTCATTTGGGGAGTTTTTGCTATTTCTTTGTTAAAAAGCTTTACTCTGTTTCGTTTTAATCTAATTTGAATTTATTATTTTCTATTGATCAAGTGGTGGATGTATGCTGGTAGAAAAGTTTCAGTTGTATATACAATTTACTAATAACTCATTTTTATACTTAAATTACCAAATGGCAGTTTTTTTTTTTTTTTTTGTTCAATCATGGACTTTAGGTGTAGCTATATACTTATTGGTGTAGATTACTTCCATAAATTGTTGTGAAGATAGGTTGGATAGTTTAATTTTTGGTTTACTTTCATGCACACCAAGTGTTTGTTGTTTTGCTTAACCAGTGGCGGACCCAGGAATTTTTCCATGGGGTGCGAGACATTTTTTAAAATTTTAGGCCCCTAGGCATATAAGTAAAAAATTGGTTCGTATCGGGTCGATTCGGGTCGGGTCATGTAAAACAAAAGAAATTGCGCCATAACGTCCCTACTCATGGTTCCTATCACAAACAAATTGATGCATAAGTTCATCGCTCCATAACATAATGTTTCAATTTTAATTCTCAACCCTAGAAATCGTGTGTAATTACCCTAAAAATCATCTAAACAACATAATCACCCTAAAAATCATCTAAACAACCATAAACAACGTCAAAACACATGAAATTTCAAACCTATTTAAGAATTTTGTTACCATTTGGTGTCGGACGGCGGTGGTTCGCGGCTGCTGATGACGTGCTGTTGTGTTTGATGATCGCTGGTAGGAGACGAGCCAATAGAGGGAGGGCGGGAGGAATTCTAAGGGATTATTGGGCTTATTTTAATTATTATAGTTTGAACTTAGGTTGAGTTTGGTTAATGGGCTAGTAATTAGTGGGCTAATTATGTTTAATGAAATAGTGGGTTAAGGTATTAGGTATTTGGGTTAAGTTGGGTAGTATAAGTTTATATAATTTAGGTAGTTTTTTTTAATTAGAGTTTACTAAAAAAATTTAAAATATAAATCAAAAACATTTTTTACCTAAGGTGTGTGGACGAAAAATTCCAAGGGGTGCGGATGAAAAAAATCAAGGGGTGCGGACGAAAAAATCCAAGGGGTGCAGACGGGATTTTCAACGGAAAATAGCACTATTTTTTTCCCCGGGGGTGCGCCCGCCCACCTTGGGCTATATGTAAGTCCGCCCCTGTGCTTAACCCACAATTTGATTCTTTGTAAATAATAGAAGTTTACGAGCTACATGGCACTGGTAATTATATTTTTTCATAAACTTGACTCTTTGTAAATAATAGATTATATTTTTTCATAAACTTGATTCTTTGTAAATAATAGAAGTAGATGTGTGGTGTCTTCGAGAATATACCTCAGACCGCAATTACAATTGACATAGAGCAAAACTTATTTATTTGTTAAACATAAAAAGGTTAAAACTTAGAACCACAATATTAACATTTTGATATTTGCATTGTCCGGCAGGGTCCCTCATTCTGGTGATCGATCTCTAAAGCTATGCTACATCACATTTGCTTCAAATTCCTGGATCTAAGCCCTTGAAAAGATGCATCCACATTTGGCTTTGTTTATTCAGGTTTGAGCATTTTTCTTCATTTGTCATATTGTTTGATACTGAGGAATGATGGTTTTAAACTCACTAATTGAACCGTAAAAATTAAGTTTTAAACTTTGACTAAGTCACCGTATTTGGAATTTGATGGTGAGGTCAGTTAATCTTTTCTAGAGGTGGTAAAATAGATTGGCTGGGCTGGTTGGTTAATGGGTCAACTAATAAACATCTCGGTATAAGATGGGCCGGAAAATGAAGGCTGAGGTAGTCGAATTCAAATGTAGGATGCCTACATTCCTATTCTTTTCTTATATGTTTATGAATAAGTGTTATTAGTATGATTGAACTATTCTTTGTTCGTGAACTTGCCATGTAGTCTTACGAAGTAAACTTAAAGGCCTTTTCAATATGCATCATGTTTTAGTTATGTGAGTATGCCTCTTATATATCTACCAGTTTTATCGTTGGATCGATAGAAAATTCATTAATCAAACCATTCGTTCGCTGGCAAACTATTCATAAATAGATATGAACATTGTGCCTTTAAAATTATACATATAATAGAAATCAAATACAGATTTTATTACTAATATTAGCAGTCAAGTTACATGATTGTACTATTTGTAGCTACAAATGACCATTTTATTAGGTAGCAATGTAGCATATTAGTTTCTTGCTTATTCTTCAAACATGTCATCACATCTTATTTTGTTGATGTATATGTATAATAATTAGTTTTCAAATATTTGTTGGACCATTCTACGACCTTAAACCGTCAGTTAAGGCAGTTCATCTTTGCGTACCAAGGCGGAATCAACGTAAACAAAGTCATAACAGCTCTAATCCTTTTAATCTTTCTTTTCTGATTGATTTGAGTGCTTGTACAACGTTTTCTGATACAAATCCGGCAGCACTTCGTGTTTCATACAATGACCTCTCTCTCTCAAATGAAACACACAACACATATATATAGGAAGATGATTTCGCTTGAAACAGTCTGAAGCGAAATCATGTGTTGTTGATTTTGCTTGAACTGATTTCAAGCGAAATCTTCAAGTTAAACTACCACAAACCCTAATTTAACCCTATTGTGTGATCATTCAAACAATTCTAAACACAAGACTTGATTATGACGTAATCAACAGACATTTAGTGCACCAACAGACTCCCCCTTGGATGTTGATGAAGTCTTTGGCTTCAAGTCTTTGCCTTTAACAATCTTCAAACATTGTAAAAACTTTCTTCAATCTTTTATCTTCAAGCTTTTAAACTTTAAACTTCAATCTTCCCTTTGACAGTTGATCCAGACTCCCCCTCTCGATATGCTAGAATCTGAGAAATCTGGTTCAAGCTTTGTCATTTAGCTTCCGTTGGGAATAATAAAATCCAATCCTGTTACTCAACCAACAAACATTACAATTCTATCTTTTCAACAATAATTCACAAACTCAATCAGTTTTAGAAATCCACTCAAGTATTCAGGTCCAAATTAATGACCCTGTCACTTGATTAATCTACCAAGTCCAAATTAATGACCTTGGTTGATCTTTTGACGAATCACACTGTTTTTAAAACAACAATTTCAAACATTTTCTGAAAAATAACAAGTATCAAGATAATGAACTTGTTTTTGACATTTCAAACAAAACAAACTTCATCAAAGTAAGCTCTCCTCATTCTTCAGTCCAGAATTTCCTGCATCTGCTTCAAACATCTGAGAATCCAACAATCAACTCTCCACTTTGGTTTGTCAGAAAATAAAGCAGAAATAAAATCTTTTTGGATTTTATCAAAGTATTCTAAACTAAGAAATGAAATACAGAAAACTTAAATTGCAGAAAGTAAACAAAGTAAACTATTTACAAACATATTTTTGATGAGCGTGTCAGGGAATCATATCAGCTTTTTAGACAAATCACAAGTACCGTTAAGCTTCATTTCATACTCAGACTTAAACAATTCACCTCGATTGTCGATATACTGATCCATCTTAAATTCTCACACACATTTCAATTTACTCAGGATACGATTTAGATGAATTAAGAACTTAGATCATTCATGTGTCCCACCTCTTGAATAAACTCCCGTATCCAGAATCTCAATAATCAGTCTTACAAGTGAGAATACTACAATGATATCTGTATATAATTTAGGTATGCGAGGGCCGAGGGATCTCAGGTCGATACTTCCGTATACGCAAAGAGATATCAGCTTCGACTTTTCGGTGTGTCCCCTTTAGAGGATCTTTTTGCTTACAACAGCAGCATTTATCAATTTTATTGTTTCAGCATGCTGAGGGTTTAATGCTGTGTTTCAAGCATTGCAGCAAGTATTAGCCAAGGACTAGGTCAGAACCACCGTTCAGCAGAAGTCCCGGAATAATACCCCAGATATCATAGAGTATAAAGACCTAGTATATCAGATTACGAGACCTTTCAAACGAGATTTCAGGGGTTACCTATATATCCAAGTAGTGTTCCCCACGAATTCACAAGTTTGCATTTTAGGTTTATATCCCGAATAAATCTACTAAATGTGTGAAAACCTATCGACACATCATCAGTGAGACTGTTTAACTCATTTATACTTTACAAATCTTTAGCATACTGTAATCGTCTAGCCGATGTACTATCATTTTCCCATATACACAAGCTCTTTTTCAGATTTTATCATGTTTTTGTATTTTTGCATTTTTTGCTGTTTTTGTATTTTCTGAAAATAAACTATGTACAAACATCTACTCCCCCTAAATACCAAAACAAGTAAAAATTCAACAAACCATTGCAGATTGTTTCTCGTCTTCATCCGCAACAGTACTCTCATCAACGCCAATAATGCCATCCGACACTGAAAGAAGCTTCATACCATTCAGTTTTAACAAATATTTAAACCGATTTTTATCAAAAGCTTTGGTATGTAAATCAGCTTTCTGTTCGTCAGTGTGGATTTTCTCAATTCGTATCAACTTTTTCTCAAAGCAATCACGAATAAAATGATGACGAATTTCTATGTGTTTAGTTTTAGCGTGATGTACTGGATTTTTAGTTATATTTATCGCGGCCTCATTATCAACAAAAAGAGGTGTGTTAAGAAACTGCAAACCGTAGTCGCGCATCTGTTGCTGTATCCACAAGATCTGAGAGCAGCAACTGCTAGCAGAAACATACTCCGCTTCACATGTAGATAACGCCACAGACGTTTGTTTCTTACACTGCCAGGTAACCAATCTAGAACCAAAAAACTTGCATCCTGCAGTTGTTGATTTTGAATTAACTTTGCAGCATCTGAAATCCGAATCGGAATACCCTTCGAGCGTAAAGTCGCCTTTCCTAGGATACCACAACCCCAATGAAGGAGTTTCTTTCAGGTAGCGCAATATCCTCTTCACAATGATCATGTGCGATGCTCTTGGGTTAGACTGAAATCTTGCTGCGAGGCACGTTGGGTACATGATATCAGGACGTGAAGCAGTTAGGTACATTAAAGAACCTATCATGGAACGGTAAAACGTTTCATCAGCCCTGTCTCCGGTGAGATCTGGGTGAATCCCATGATTTGTTGCAAGTGGGGTAGCAGCTGGAGTAGAACTTGACATCCCAAATTTCTCTAGAATATCATGAACGTACTTTGACTGATGAATGAAAATTCCCTCAGGAAGTTGTTCAACTTGTAATCCCAGAAAGAATTTCATCTCCCCCATTGATGACATTTCGAACTTTTGCTTCATCACTGATTCAAAATCTTTGCATAGATTTTCATTTGTCGACCCAAAGATTATATCGTCCACATAAATCTGAACTATCAGAAGATGACCATCGACCTCTTTAGTGAAGAGAGTGTCATCCACTTTTCCACGAATGAACTTGTTGGCTAGTAGGTGTTGAGACAAAGTCTCGTACCAAGCTCTCGGGGCCTGGTGTAAACCATACAGCGCTTTGTCCAATAAGTAGACCTTGTTTTTGTGGATTGGAGCGGTAAAGCCCGGTGGCTGACCGACATAAACCTCCTCTTTAACCTTCCCGTAAAGAAACGCCGATTTAACATCCAACTGATAAACTTTGAAGTTCTTCCAAGACGCAAATGCTAGAAAAATTCTGATTGCCTCTAGTCGTGCTACAGGAGCATAAACTTCTGTAAAATCAATTCCCTCCTGTTGACTAAATCCCTGAACAACGAGTCGAGCTTTGTTCCTTACAACAACTCCTCTATCGTCCCTCTTACACTTAAACACCCACTTAGTGTTAATCTTTCTTTGACCATCCGGCAAATCAACTAACTTCCACACTCCCAATTTCTCAAATTGACTAAGTTCCTCCTGCATTGCATTGACCCAAGAGTCTTCAGTAAGCGCCTCTTTGTAAGTTCTTGGCTCAACCTGCGAGATAAAACAACTTAATGAGAATTCAGTTTGCAAAGGAGCAACTTTTGTATAAAAACATGTAAGTCCTTTATCAATCTGATTTCGAGTGCGAACTCCAGCTTGCAATTCTCCTATAATCAACTCCTCTGGATGATATGAAAAAGTTCGCGGCATCACTTCACTCGGAACCTCTACATTTCCCTCCAGATTAGTAACATTCTGCTCTGCATCTTGATCACCAACTTGATTTGTTTGACCTGAAATCTGAATTTGCTCCCCCTCAGAATCTGAATCTGAATCACTATGATCAAATATTGGCATGTTTTCAGCTTCTAGATTATCATTCTGAGCCGACTGATTATCCTGAGCAACTTCATTCTGTTGGACATCATCATGTTCACCAGCATTACTTGGACCTGCTTCATCATCATTTGAAATTTCCCGTGGTCTCCTCGAATACTCAGCTGGGAACCTTAACTGCGACTCATATTCACGCAAAATATCCAACTCATCAAAGAAATCTTCTTCATCCTCTGATTCTTCTCTCATGTCAAACGAATCCCAAAGTTTGTCATAATGATAACGCCATGAATCACCAGGATTCTGTGGCGGCATAGTATAACCTTGACATTCAACATTTGCAGCTTCAATAATCCGCTTCTCACTTGGAACGAAGACACGTCGCAATGGATTTGAATAACCAACAAATATTCCCTCAATGCACTTCGGACCAAACTTTCCAAAAGGCTCTATAACCGTACAGGGTGACCCAAACGGTTCTAGATACTTCAAATTCGGTTTGCGATTATTGATTAGCTCAAAACACGTTTTGTTAAACTTCTTGACAGTAAGAACCCTGTTGAGCGTATAGCATGCGGCAGAAACAGCTTCAGCCCAAAAATTAATCGGTAACTTTGAATCTGCGAGCATAGTTCTAGCCGTCTCGATTAGTGTCCGGTTTTTGCGTTCTGCGACTCCATTCTGCTGCGGAGTATACGGAGCACTAAACTCATGCAAAATACCTCTTTCATCACAAAATTCTTCCATCTTGCTGTTCTTGAATTCAGTACCATTATCACTTCGAATTCTCTTGATACGCCTTTGGTACAAATTCTCAATTTTCCTGAACAACCCCATCAAACTGTCAAATGTTTCATCTTTCGTCTTCAAGAAAGAAACCCACAAAAATCTGGAATAATCATCAGTAACGACCAAACAATAGTAATCTCCTGTAATACTTTTGACATTCACAGGACCAAACAAATCCATGTGAAGTCTTTCCAGAGGTCTTGAAACTGAATTGACTTTCTTTGTAGGGTGTGACTTTTTCTTCTGCTTGCCTTTGATGCAGCTAATGCACTCCCCTTCCAGATGAAAACCTTTGATATTAACTCCCAATACCAAATCATTGTGCACCAAGTGATTCATTTTTCTAAGATGTATATGCCCCATCTTTCGGTGCCACAATCTTGATTCTTTCTCAGTTGCTCTAGACACAAAACAATGTGCTTGACCAGTTGTTGTAGTTGCTACAGACATATCTAACACATATAAATCATTCACTCTAGGTGCCCTCATGATAATCCATTCTTCAGGGATAACAAAACCAGGTTTCAAGATCAAACATTCTTTATCAGTGAAGTGAGTAGTATACTGATTGTCACAAATCTGCGAGATACTAAGCAGATTGTTCTCCAGCTCAGTGATGTAGTTAACTCTCTCAAACGTTACAATCCCATTCGATAACGTTCCTTCACCAACAATTCGACCACCTTCATGACCAGCAAATCCCACATAACCACCATTAATGTGTCTTACATCATACAGCAACGCGGTTTTTCCTGTCATATGTCGAGATGCACCACTATCCATGATCCATCTTGAAATGGCTCTTGGAAGATCCTGCACATACCACAAGTTGATTTTAAAACATTTCAATAAAGATGCCGATTCATGCTTCGCGAACCAGGAAGCTCCGGCAATTCAAACTGCTTATTCGAACATGGTGTCCACCCAGGCCTCATCAGCCTTAGGTGTAACCTTGACTCTAGCAATTTGAATTTTGAAATTTTCAGCCTTCAAAGGTGGAAAATTTGCATCATAATAAACCGAAATTGATTCTTCAGCCTTTTTCACTTCAGAAGTTGAAGTTTTCATTTCAGTTTTTGGTTTCCAAACTTGTTGAGATAATGCAACCTATTTATAAAACTTGTCGTTTTTAGTTACCACTTTTTTTACAGGTTCATTTTTCACTTTGATGTTGTTATTTTTCACACCCTTTTTCTCAACAATGATTGGTGCTTTACCCTTCACTTCAACTTTCTTCTGTTGAATCTTCACATTTTCAATCTTAGGCTTGGAGTTGGTGCAATTTCTTGCAATGTGACCAACTTTGTTACATCTAAAACATGTTCTAGTATCCATAACTAGACTTGTGCCTTCAGACCGATAATGTGAAGCTCTTTTCTCAAAGAACTCTTTGTTTGATTTTGAAAAAATTTCATTTTCCTCATCAGAAAGTGAACTTGAACTGTTCACAAACACCTTCTTTTCAGCAAACCTTTTGTTTTGAAAACTCTTTTTCTGATAACTCTTACCACTCCGATAACCACCTGACCAACTGTTTCGATTGTTATTATAAAAACGTGGTGGAACAACAGGCTTTTTGTAGTAAGCTTTATCTTTCTCAAAATTCATTTGCCTTTTTGTTTGACTCAAACTGTTCACTTCTGACAACTCAACTTCAATCAATTTGAACACATTTGTCAACTTTTTCACATTAACATTCTCAATAGGAAACTCAGAATCCGAATACAACTTATCAGATCCAGCCATCTTGTACATCACAAGACCCGGTTCATCACTTAAGTTGTTTTTGGACTTTGATTTCTGAATGTATTTGTCCAAGAAACACCCATCATCTTCAGCTGAATCAGACATTAAAACACTTTCAGCTGTGCTCTTAACAATCTCTGTCTGAACACTATCATCAGATGATGTAAAAGTAACATCAATGTTCTCCGGAAGTTTAACTTCTTTTTCTTCATCAATTTCAACCAACCCAGATTGCTTTTTCATGTAATTATCAAGAACAGGTGGTGGAACTTGATGAAACCCCACCCCAGTTCCATCACAATACACATCTTCGCCCGCTTTGTCTTTCCCAATGGGTTTGGGAATGATATGTTGCAAAACAAAGCTTGCGGAGCTGTAACTGTTAAGCTTCAACTGGATTCGCTCATTTTCGATTACAACCTCTTGAACTTTAAGTTTCAATTTAGCGATTTCATCCAGTTGTTGATTGATTGATTCTTCTTTGACTCTAAGCACTGCTCTTAGATGTTCATTTTCTTTAAAAGTTTTACCATTTCGATCATCACAATCTTTCAATGTGCCTTTTAGTTTTTCAAATTTTTCAGAAATCTGACGGTTTTCAAGAATCAACTTTTCATTTTCTTGTTTAATTTTATCATGATCAATTTTATCATTTTCAATTTGTTTAGTTAATTCTCTTATCCGTTCAGTTGAAGCTTTAACCGTTTTGCCACGATCAAGAATCTGATTCTCAACGCTTCTGACCTTAGCTGTCAGATCATCAACTTTCTTCCCGTTGAGATACGTGACTGTGCTACAAAATTTGCAATCTTTGTTGCAATTTTTGCAATCAGCATTTCCTTCAACTTTCTTACCTGACACATTTGTTGACACATCTGAACTGACCTGGCTTTTTGACTCAGACACGGAGTTAGAGTCTACCTCAAGTGCCTTAGCAGCTAGCACTTTGTCAGCCATTCTTCCAAGATTTTCAGCAGTCAACTCCTGAGTTGTGTCAATAACTCCAGTATCAATCTTCTTTGCTTTCTCGATCTCTTCTTTCTCTTTTCTCTCTTTCTCTTTCTCTTCTTCAATCATTTTCGAAGTTGGAGTTCCCCACCATTTGTGTTGCCAATACTCATCATCTTCTTTGTATTGCTGGATTATGGCTTCAATATCAAGTGTACTATCATCGATTGCAATATTTCCATACTCATCAAGATAGCACTCTCTATCTGGATCCCATCTATTGGCTCTCCTTGCTTCCAGAAAGATACGAGATATTCTAATGATTTTGTTTTCAGCTATCATTTTTCTGTAACTATACTTTTGCTCTTCAGTTCGATCGTCTTTCCACGGAATAGGATCGTCATTTTTCGCCATGAATGCGTAACCAACCGCATCTTCTTCTGGTAGAACCTCTTGACTCCAGTCATAACCCTCATCATCGTAAATCACCGCAAGAGCTCTAGATTTCTCTCTGTTGTCTTCAACCTGCTTCAATCTAGGCGGCTCAGATTTATTTTGGTGATAAATCGCCTTCTTGTAGTAATAATCTCTGAAAGGGTTCTCCGACTCATCAACATAAGCATTTCGGCATTCTCATTTGAAATGACCCTTCTGCTTACACTTGAAGCAAGTCACCTTCGATTTATCGAATCCCAGCTTGGTAGATGCACCACCAATTGTTTTTCTGCCGGTAATTTCCATGAATCTTTGTGCACGACGAACAGCACTTGCCATAGCCCAACGAATATCAATCAATTCCATTTCCTCCGGATCAATCTGATCGTAATCTTCTTTCGTCAGATTTGTGTTGCCTATCTTCCCAGCTACCAACCCTTCATATGATTCCAACACCGATGCTAGGAAGATCATCTGCTGCTTGGCCGATTCCTCATCAAAGTTCTGAGCATTCTTCAAGTCTATTGCGATGTTGCATTGAAAACGATTCTTTGCATCAGAATGACTTTCAGAAGATGAAGATCCACTGTGATAACCACTGTGACTTCCACTGCTTTGACCACTTTGACTTTCTTTTCCGGCTGTCAAAACATTTTCAGCAGAAAACGCAGTTTTTGGAGAAGTTGCTTTTGGCATCATGCTCTTTGGATAATACAAATCCAAATTCTGCTGGTAAGGTGAATGATTGACTTTATACGTCTTTTTCAACTCTAACTCGTGACTCTCGAGTTTCTCAATTAGCAAATCTAATGTCAGCTTTTCTGGTTCTTTGATGGTATTCTTCAGCATCAGCGCATAATATCTCCAATCCATCTCGTCAGGTAACGAATCGAACAATTTGTCGATAAGATCTTCTTCAGAAATTTTGATATCATGTCTTGATAATTCCAGCTTCAGATGACCAAACCTTTCTATCATTTTACACACTGACTCATTCTTAAGATAACCAAACAGATCAAACTCTTTCCTAAGAAGTTTCTTTTTGTTTTTTATGATTTCAGTACTACCTAAACATTTCTTTTCTAACTTTTCCCAAAGATCTTTTGCATTTGAATAATCGATCAATGAGATTATGTCTTCCCGGACCGACTGAAATAACAACGCCACACACTTTTGTTCAGCTACAAACGAGTCAATCTCCTCGGCTACTCTTAAAGTTTCACCATGTTTCTTTCCATTGGCATAACCGTTTTTCAAACTTTTCCAGCTAGTAAATGCGAATGCCATCAACCAGTCTTCAAATTTTCTGGACCACCTACTGTATTCCTCAATAGCCATTAGCTTTGGAGGTTTATTGAAAGTTCCGAAAGCACTTTCTGATTCCCATGCTTCCTTTTTCTTCTCCTTTGGCGGGTTATCATTCACATTGCTTGACGAAGTATCAGTGTTTCCGGAATCTCCAGCGAATGCGTACATATCGCTAAACGGGTTCATGAAAATATCATCCATCTTGAATGTACCTGAAAAATCAGTCAAACACTTAGAAAATTTTTAGGTTTCGAAAATTCAGCAAGTTCAAGCGAAATACTTGAAATATAATCAGCTTCAAGCGAAAACAGCTTAATATAACTGTTCAAGCGAAATCTGATATGAACTATTTCGCTTCAACTTCAAGCGAAACCTGATGATCAATTTCGCTTCAAATGATTTCAAGCGAAATCCTAGACCAACTATGATTCAAGCGAAATCTACTTAACAATTCTGATTCAAGCGAAAACTACTCCAACAGTTTCGCTTCAACTTGTTTCAAGCGAAAACCACTATTTCGCTTCAGAAGTTTCAAGCAAAATTGTCTGATTTCAAGTCAAATTGTCTGATTTCAAGCGAAATCAACCTATAATTTTCGAATACTTTCAAGCGAAAACCTGTTTTTGGTCATTTTTAACATGTTTTAGTCTGAATTTTAGGCTGAATCTTTGTAGGCTTTGTTAAAACTACGTTTTACACGATATACTCGAAAATCAGACCATTTCGACCGTTGGAACTTGTTCAGATCTGAAAAATATAAAAAGAAATGAGTAGAAAGAAGAGAATCCGCTGCTATGGTATGAACTCCTCGTCCTGAGCTCTGATACCACTTGTTGGACCGTTCTACGACCTTAAACCGTCAGTTAAGGCAGTTCATCTTTGCGTACGAAGGCGGAATCAACGTAAACAAAGTCATAACAACTCTAATCCTTTTAATCTTTCTTTTCTGATTGATTTGAGTGCTTGTACAACGTTTTCTGATACAAATCCGGCAGCACTTCGTGTTTCATACAATGACCTCTCTCTCTCAAATGAAACACACAACACATATATATAGGAAGATGATTTCGCTTGAAACAGTCTGAAGCGAAATCATGTGTTGTTGATTTCGCTTGAACTGATTTCAAGCGAAATCTTCAAGTTAAACTACCACAAACCCTAATTTTACCCTATTGTGTGATCATTCAAACAATTCTAAACACAAGACTTGATTATGACGTAATCAACAGACATTTAGTGCACCAACAATATTGATTACTTTAAGGGGGTTTAAATGTGAAAAACCCTCTGATTATTTAAGTGGGTGTTTGGGATTGCTTATGTAAACATCTAGATTTTGCTTAATTTTCCTCTTAAATAAGCAGGTAAGCATATTTCTTCATCTTAAAGTGCTTATCTGCTTAAAAAATAATAATACTAAAAGTGCTTATTTAGCAAGTTTTTTTAATCAATAGACAAACGATTAAAAAAACATTTTCTTTTGTGAAAAAAAAAAGATATTTATCAAAATGGGAGTAACAGATTATCAAATTGGTATGGTGACATGTTTCCACAATAATATATTTTTAATATAATTAAAATCCATCTTATTCAAGTAATATTCTTATTTTTTATTTTTGAACTTTAAACTGGCTTATGACAATTAATAAATTCGAATTTTTATACAAAAAGAAAACTTTCTAAACAAATAAATGAAAGATGTATCGGTTGAAGGAGTTGAAGCCAAAATACGGCTGGTAGTTGTTTATATAGTTTAGCTAGATAAGACGGGTAATGGATCGGGTCAAATAAAATTAATTGGTAGTTTTTCATGCATACGTGAAGCATTTTAAATATTTATATCCATCAATCCAAGGTAAAATTTGAACTGCAGTTATTGCATTTACTCTTTGTCTTCCTATTTTGAAGTGCACACTTGGTTTTAGACATAACTGGGCTTACATAATTACATTTCATCATGTCATTTTATTCGGTCTTGATTTGATTTTGATGGATAATAAATCCCTTTTACATACATCATAATTTTATTGTTATTAGAAATATTATAATTAGTATTATTATACTATGATATAGTTTAGAGTTGGTACTTTTGACCCATTTACTTATGAACCGGTTGGTCTTGGAGACTTGAGACCACTTGGTTGTGTTTTTATCTCAACGGGTCAAATAAAAACAAATCTTTGGTGACTATTTGTATTAGTGACTAATGGAAACGATTACGTATCCAGAACGTTTGCAATCACTGACTTTTCTGAACTCGATGAGTAACACCATTGATGATTATAACGAGATGAGTAACATTTACATAAAAGTTTAGCTTGGACAGTGCCTTTTTCACTGTTGATGGTATGCTATAAATTAAACTTAAAACTACTTCTTTCATTTTAAAGCGGCTTTAAAGCATATTCTCTGAATATAGTGACAAGTAACCAAAATTACCATTTAAAAAAAATGACCCATTCGAATCCAAGCCCATTATAATGTTTTACCATGGCTGGCCTGACCTGCATGTCTTACTAGGTATGGAAGGAACGTGATATGCATCCATATGATCTTTTTTTTTCATGAAGTTGGGTAAGATCATGTTTTTACGGGATCCGTTTTAAAGCATTCATGGGTTTTGAACAGTCATTCTTAAATCTACGTGTGTTCTACATTTATACAAATCTATAACTGATGTGAAATCAATTTACCATTTGCAGAACTACACGCCAAATACCTCGTTATAACAACCGATCAACTACTTCTTCAAGGTGCCAGTTACATAAGTTTTTATTACCATGTTTTCATTTACTAAAAACATTTTTATTACAAGTTGTTTTGTCATCTTTAAAGTCAAGTTCGCCTAACGAATACTTCGAGAAATTGCACATGTCCCTGTCTGACCATTTAGTGTGTAGTGTAGGGGATGAAACTAAAGCGAGGTTTTGGGTTGATAATTGGATTGAAGGCGGTCCTCTTTGGCAGAGGTTCCCAGATTTATTTAGGCTTACCCAATACAACTCTGCCTGGATTAGTGACAACTGAGTATTTATAGACAGAGGGAGTATAGCTTGAAGGTAAGTACACGTATATGCATAATTGATACTAAATGAACTTGCTTAATATCTTTCTTTTTATAATAAATTTATAGGGAAATTCTTACAAATGCTTCTCTTATGACTTGCCAATACCGACAGGCAGAGAAGAACGAGCATCAATATAAGTTACCGGTTCTTTTATAGCTAGGCACAATATAATTTAATTTTATTTTTTACAAAATGGGGATAAAAAAGACTTTAATAATCTAAGTGGCGTATTAGAAAATAAAATAAAACTTTAGTCACTTTATTTCATGTTAGACGTTACAAGTGTTTTAATCATGTAATGTACTCTTTTGACCTTATTGGGTTTGTACCGGTTAGGGTCGTGTATTTTATGTTTGGGATCTGTTTCAACCCTTAGACGTGAAGCCTAAGTTTGAAAAGGTCTAGAACAAAAATGATGATCTACATGGGCTTCAATGTCAGTAGATATTATATGTTTGAGTTAAGCCACCCGCGAAACTCGCGGGATCTTAAGCTAGTTTTTGCAACATCGGCGATGAATACCGGTGCCGAACGTATACCGAAAATACACTTAGTTTGGTAAATTTGATACCGGTACCGGTACCCGATACTATTCATTCATTTTTATATTTATTACTTTTCATTTATTATCATTTTTAATATTTATGAATACCGGTGCCGAACGTATACCGAAAATACACTTAGTTTGGTAAATTTGATACCGGTACCCGATACTATTCATTCATTTTTATATTTATTACTTTTCATTTATTATCATTTTTAATATTTATTTATTATTACTGTTCATTCACTTGTTTTTTAATATATAGGTAAATTTATTATTACTGTTCATTCACTTGTTTTTTAATATATAGGTAAATATATAGGTAAATTCATTGTATTGACCTCAAATGACCGAACGCAAGAGATAGATTTTTTAGACATTATGTTATTGGAATATTTTTGTAGGGTTCATCAACTTTGACTGCTATGTGGACTTTCATAACTTTGAAGGGTAATATGATATGATCAATGGTCTTTGTTTAATATATTGATATAAAGAAAGGTCGTTTCATTTGTTCTCTAGTCTTTGCAAGTAATCGTATACTTTCGGATCGTGTTTAATTTGGCTTTGGATTTGTTGACCAGAATATTATACGAGTTTGAAAAGCATCAATATAGGTCGATATGTGGACTTTCAAGACATATTTTAGGTGGTATGGAGCAATCAACCGTACAGTCGAAGATTGATATTGATATAAAGTCTTCAAATTAATAAAGTGTAATGAATTTATTTTGCCATAAACGTTTTTCTTTTCTTCAAACAACCAACCAATATTAATCCCAAATTATATTATCTAGAAACTTAGGGGCTGTTTGGTTACCTTTTAATAAGACTCTTAATGGTTCAGACATCGTACTAGTTCAGCACTTAATGGTTCAGACTGTTTGTTTCGTGAGCAGATGTCTGAATGGTTCAGACATTTGCCTCTGAATGGTTAAGTTTTATTTAGAGTCTGAATGGTTAAGACCTCTAATCTGAATTGATCAGACATTTGCCTCTAAAGGGTTAAACATTATACTGCATCTTAATGGTTCAGCACTTAATGGTTTAAACCTCTTACTGGTTCAGCACTTAACCATTCAGAAGTTGCCAAACAGCCCTTAATCTCACACTAAATAAAACTTATAATGTATTGATTATAAATGCTGTTAAAAGACTAAAAGAGTACTCTTTGATTATCCTTATGTGATTAGCGTGCATTATTATATTAAAAGGGTCAAACTATCTACACACCAAGTGTGTAGATAGTCACCCAAAAAGGTGGTTTTTGTCTTTATATGCACACCCTGCAGTGTCGAACTGTGGTCAAAACTTGGCGTTTTGGTCCGGTTAATCAGACAAAGACTAACGGGTGTGTTTGTGTTGACCGGACCAAAACGCCGAGCTTTGGCAGCGTTTTGGTTCTGTCAACCAGACCGGGTGTCAGTCTTTTGTCTGGTTGACAGGACCAAAACGCGGTCAAAGCTCGGCGTTTTGGTCCGGTCAACAGACCCATCAGACACCCGTCAGTCTTTTTCTGGTTAATCGGACCAAAACGCCGCGTTTTAGCCACAATTCGACACTGCAGGGTGTGCATATAAAGACAAAAAACACATTTTTAAGTGTGTATATAGTGAAAAAGGTGTGCCAATAGGTACACCCTATATTAAAAAAAACTTTAATCAGCCGCTAAACAACCACTTTAATAGGGTGCATACCCATGGCATTATAGCCTAGTGGTATTTTGGGGGTGGGATAAGGCTTATGACCATTAGGTCATGGGTTCGATTCCCACAAAGGGGGTTTTCCCATATTTATTTGGGTTTCCTCCTGAATTGGTGTATAGGCATTATTGCCTAATAGAGATGGATATGATCGGGTGGTTTTGCTGGTGGCACGATAATACTCCAGTGATCCGTCAGTGATCCAAATTTGCCGTTAAAAAAAAAAAAAAAAATAGGGTGCATCCCACTTGACCAAACCATCACTATTAAAAAGATCATTATAACTTTTTTACGGCAAACTTCAACATAAATATAAAAACTCAGTTAGCACCATTATAAACTTGTATTAAACGGTGTCGTTACGTAAAATTAATTTAGTGTAAAAGTATAACCTTCATCGTTTTAAATAATAGTTGATTCTTCAATCGATAAGAAATCACAATTTCTATCTATTATAAAAAAAAATTCCGTAAAAATTTCTCTCTGTTATAAAAAAATGAGTAAATTACAAGTTTTGTCCTTAATGTTTCTAAATCTTGCACGTTATGTCCTTTAGGCCAAACCCAGTTAGATTTTTTGTTAAATCATATCACAAAAGGGTAGTTTAGTCCTTTTACCCCTGTATTTAAAGAATATTTAAAAATTAAATTATGTGTGTATAAAGAAAACCCACATCTCTCTCTCTCTCCAGCCACCATCCTCTTCCACCACCTCTTACCACCATCCACTCCCAACCACCACCCACTAACCCTACCTCCGAAACCACCACCAGTCCACTACCCACCCCTTTCATTCTTTTTCTCAAAACTTCTCATTCAAGTCTCCAATCACACAAGCAACAATAACAATAACAAGATCTACAATTCAATAACAAGCAACTACCCCCACCTAATAAAATTAAGGAACTTTGAAACCTGCCAAAATCCCCAAAAACCCCAACGAGTCTCCAGCCATTAACGCGCCTCCAACCACGAGTCTCCGACCATTAACGAGTCTCCGGCAATTAAGGAACTTTGAAACCGCCATCACCCCCACCTACTTACAACCACCAATTCCACCACACCACCACCAATTCCACCACCGTAACTCTATTGCACCCATCATCACCAATTCCACCACACCACCACCGCAACCCCACCACACCGCACCTACTTACCGATCCATTTCCGCTGTTCAGAGCCACAATTATACAGTAAAATTAACAAAACCCCATTTCAAGAAAGGTCCAAGATTCAATCTTTAAACCTCCAAACACACACCCACTTCACAAGAATCAACCAGCTTGCAATTTAATAAATCTGTGAACAAAATTGAGGTGGGACTTAAAGATTGATTATTAGAAGAGGTGAACTGACCTGGGTTCATTAAATTTGAGATCTTTTTACTTGGAGTTCATGAGGGGTTTCGTTGAACACCCTTAAATTTGAGATCTTTTTACTTGAGCTCCATCGCCGCCCCTAAACCACCGCCGCCCCTAACCCACCACCATATCTACCCTTCACTCACCACCATTAGAACCACCGTACACCCACCAACACTTTCACACCCACCTCAATCCACCACCCCCCACCGCACACCTCCGCCATCGCTAAACCAATCATCACCATCGCACCCACCGTATACCTCCCACCATCACCATCACACCCACCACAATCCACCATCGACCACCGTACTAGGGTTTTTAGAGAGAGAGACGATGCAGATTTTTTTAGAGAGAGAGAAGCAAGAGAAGACTGAGAGAGAGAGTGATTTTTGTTTAATTAAATATCATTTTATTTTTACAAAATAGTCCTTCTATATAATTTATTTACACAATAACCCCTGAAAAGATGAAAAGACAAGGTTACCCTCATGTGCGAGGCACATGACCATACTTAACCAAAAAAATCTAACTAGGTTTGGCCTAAAGGACATAACGTGCAAGATTTAGAAACATTAAGGACAAAACTCGTCAAATTTAAAGGTAAAGGACAGCGCCTGTAATTTGGTGTAAACATAAAGGACAAAACTTGTAATTTACTCTAAAAAAAATTCCATAAAAGAATTTCGTTTGAACCTAGGATCAAGGGTTTAACAATACAATATGGGGAACAAAATGTGTAAAGATCAAATACAAATTAGTTTTAACATACAAAATACCCTTAACGTAAGAAGTAAGAAATGAAGTAGGGATTTTTTTTGAAATTTTATTCCTTACTACTTAAAAATGATATTTAATTGTAAAATGTAAAAAAGAAAAAAATCATGATTTTAGAGTAATAGAGTAATTATTGTATGGTAATTGTAATTACTCTACAATTTTGTATAGTTACTTATAATTACTCCACAAAATTACATAATTACGCTACTAGTGAAAAATAACGACTTTTTTATTTTATTTTTTATTCTGGGAGTAAAATAGATTCTTAATAAGATGGGGAAATTTTTTTTAGAATTAATTACATGATTACTACCCGTAATTTACCTATTTTGCCATTTTCATACATATTTTTTTAAAATTACATCATTGCTACTAACTTTTACAAATTGTTTCACTATTATTATATGTGGTTGTAGAATTAATTACATGGTTAATACTTGTGATGTACTAATGGTGAAATCATTTTGTAAAGTTGGTACTAATGATGTAATTTACAAAAAAAAAAAAGGTATTAAAATAGCAAAAAAGGCAAACCATATGTACTAACCATGTAATTAATTCAAAATTTAAGAAAAATGTGACGTCGGATTCTGATGAGCGGATCATTTGTTGGTCAACTTAGGGGTTGTTTGTTTACCTCTTAATGAGACTCTTAATGGTTTAGATCTCTTACTGGTTCAGCACTTAATGGTTCAGACTGTTTGTTTCACAAACAGATGTCTGAATGGTTCAGGTATTTACATCTGAAGGGTTAAGCATTATACTGGGTCTGAATGGTTAAGACATCTAATCTGAATTAGGGGCTGTTTGGTAGTCTCTGAATGGTCATTAAGAGGCTACCTCTTAATGGAACCATTAAGAATTTTACCAATAAAAAGTTAGAAGAATGTGACATGTGATGATTTACCATTCAGATGTTACCTCTTAACCATTCAGACATGAGGTTACCTCTTAATCATTCAGAGGTTTTAACCCATTAAGAGGTAGCATCTGAATGGTCATTAAGAGGCTACCAAACAGCCCCTTAGTCAAACATTCGCATCTAAACAGTTAATCATTATACTGGCTCTTAATAGTTCAGACCTCTTATTGGTTCAGTACTTAACCATTTAGAAGTTGCCAAACAGCCCCTTAAGCACATCTTAATATAAAATTAATTAGACCGGAGGTTGGTTTCGTTTGACCATATACGATAATGATCAAACTAATACCACATGTCTGTAATAAATATATTTCTGTTAACTTTTTAAAAAGTCAATAAGCTAATAAGTAATAAGCAATCCCAAACACCCCTTTAGTTAATGATAGGTGTTACCGTTATCATCCTTTTGTAGTGATGAGTCGGAATCTAACTCGTCACAAATGTTGTGTCTTTGTCTCCATAACGGGTCTGCTAATCAAATTAAAGCTATGATACAAGTAGGACTGAAACTTGCTCAATTCTTTTTTTTTTTAGAAGAAAAACTTGTTCAATTCATATAATCAAAAAGCTTTTTACACAAATTGCTTCGGATCGGCATAAAATTGCTTATAATCAATCATTCAATTGGCAAGAGGTTGTGTATGAAACATAATATAGTGGTTTTTTTTATATTAATGGTATGTATATAATAAGAATACCTGAAGCTGCTAAAGTTGAAATAGGGGATGTGTCGTGTAATATACAGTAGCGGAACTAGCCGAAAAATTTAGGGGTATCCTTAAAGAAAATTGTGATCAGTGGTATCCTTTGTATAACGAAGGCGGAGTGGAGGGGTATTTTTACACTATGAAGACGAAGTTGAAGAGTATTTTTACACTATGAAGACGGGGTTAAGCCATAGACCGTGCTATCCCTGCTAACACATTAGCTCCGCCCCAAGTAATATGTGGCTCTAAAACAATTGTATTGATGTGTTTAGGAGTTATAAGTTGTAACCATAAGTGAATAGGGGGAGGTTCATTTGAGAAGAATCTTCTTAAAAGAAGAAAAAATGAATTAATCTAGATCATATATTTTTTTGATCAATGGTTGTGAATCAAGATATTATTTTTTCGACTTTTAATTAATGTTTTAATTGCTAAGGGTAGTATAGACATTTTGATGTAGAATATTAATAAATATTTTAAAGAGTTATCAATTCTTATTAATGCAACCATAAATTTCTCTTTCACCATAATTAATGTATTTGCTCCTACACAAATTTTATTAGAAGTGACAAAATTATTAAAAATTTTTGTGTCCTACTCATATTTTATTATGAGTCGCAAAATTATTTAAAAGTGTTTATGTACTACACATTATGTATCCTACACCAAAATATTGTTTTAATGGTGTAGGAAACGTCGAAAATGTAAGATCATGTGCAAGATTGTTTTTATTGTGTAAGGTGCACAATTATTTTATAAGATAGACTCATTAAATGATTAGAGTTCATTAACTTGAATAACAAAAATAAATAATAGACTCATTAAATGATTTGTTCAAATTACTTTTGTATCCTTTATTCTTTTTATTCTTAATTTTTATTTTTTCTCATTTGAACTCTCCACAATATTATCTAATTCTAATAAAAAAAACTCCAACTAATGTCTAATGGTATTTTCTTATTCAAAATTCTAACTAATGTCACATGACATTTTCTTTTTCAAATCATTAATAATATATTTAATTAATATATAATTCTAACTAGAATTATGACCAGCCGCAATGCGGCGGGGATTCTTTGGTTATAACTAAGTCGATTTAGGACTCGCACATTATGTTGAACCTGTCAAACGGGAAAAAATAGATGATGTAAAAACGTTCACCCACACGTACGTTGCGTCGTGTTAACTCGCAAAATTTAGAACGAAACGTAAAAACGTTAAACCAAAGACGCACGTTGTGATGTGTTAAGTCACAAAATTTAGAATGAAGCATAAATCGAAAAATTTGCGGAAAATGAAAACTATAAAGGACCAAAGTTGAAAGTAAAAAAAGTTGTAAGGATAGATTGCAAAAGATAAAAAGTTTTAGGTTAAAAGTAAAAAAAAACAAATAGTTTTGGGTTAAAAGTATTTTATGAAATACTTTTGTGTAAAAAGTAAAAAATCTTTTTTTTTTGAAAAACCCTCAAAGGCAAGGGTACAGCAATCATATACATAACTATTTTTTCTTTGAAAACCCCCAAAGCCAAGATTACAACACATATATACATAAATGTGTTGCTTCTTTATAGTGTTTTAATTAATGATTATTAATAATATTATGCTATTAATATTAATATTAATATTAATTAAAATTTAAGATTGATGATTAAATAAAATACTTAAAGTTTTTATTAAAAGAATACTTCAACTTTTTTTAACTTTTTTTTAATGGCAGTAATCTATAATTTTAAAACCTGTGATTTTAATACTTTTTTAAAATGAATAATTATGCTTAAGTTTTTTCATATGACCTACAGTTTTCATATTCCAAATAGTAGGTGTGGTTTCCGATTTATTCTTGTATTTAACACTAATTTATGCTTAAGGTGAATATTATGAACTACTCAGGTCAATCACATATTTGTAATATGATTTTTTTTAATTGAAAGTGTTTGGATCTTATTTATCCTTCTTTTTGAGGTTGTAACAGGTTCATATCAAAACGGGTGATTTTTACGGGTCAAAAAGATTTGATTCATGCTAGGCCAACGTTTCAACATCTTTTGTGCATTCTATTTTTTATGCATATGCATTTTGTAATGTGTGATGTATTGTTTCTGAGTAGCGAAAACATATTATCAAAAGTATGATATAAGATTTCTTTTTAATAAAACGATTAAGAATATTTTAAGCGTTCAAATACTTTAGACACATTTTGGTTGTTTCACGGTTTTGCCTTTTTAAAAATGAAACATGTTACTCAGTTGAATCTTTCCGACAAAATACGACTCTAGCCTAGTTAAATTATATAAGAGTAGGGGTGGCAAAATCAACCCATACATTCAACTTTGGGTTAGGATGGGTATTATTTTTGTAGTAGATGGGTTAAGTTGGGTTAATAAGAATTGTTAAATGGGTCAAGATGGGTAACTTTAAAAAATAACAAAATAACATGTGGGCCAGGATGGGTTTTCTAGGGTAAACTAAGCTCTTAAGCCATCATATAGTGATCAGTCAGCATCATATCCTCTCTTGAAAACCAGGGTTTTGCAACTCACTCTTCACCACCACTAGTACCACAACCCTTCCTCACTCAATGGCCAAACGCACCTGCTGCTCCGATCCGGCAACCACCGTATCTCCGCCACCTATCTCGCCGGAATCTCAAACCAATCGTTTCAACGACTTTTTACTCGAATCCTTCTTACACGTCTCCGATTTCGACTCAATCAACACCTCTTTCGATACGTTAATTGAATCTAGGTCTTCTGATTCCGATAAACATGATTTGATTCAACGTTCTCTTCACATCGGTTCGATTCTTCTGGAAGCCGGAAAACAGTCCGATCAGAAACGTTCTCTGTTTCATAACGCTGTTGTTTGGCCTCTTCCTCCTGACCTAACGATTAAGGTATTTTGAAGTTTGTATGTGTTGTGATTTGATTGATTGAGTGTTTTGGTTTTGGATTTGATCGGAAACGTTCTCTGGTCGTCATTTATGGTTTGTATTTTCGGTCGTCATTTATGATTTTTTTTATTTTTTAAAGTTTTTTAATTTTTTTTAATTTTTTTGATTTTTTTTAATTTTTTGTTAAATTTTTTTATATATTTTTTTAATTTTTTGATTTTTTTTGATTTTTTGATTTTTTTTTTGGATTTTTTTTAATTTTAAATTTTTTTGATTTATTTATATTTTTAGGCTATCATGCCCAAATACATCTTGACCTAAACCCATCCTAACTCATTTCTTAATAAACGCATTCTAACCCAAACCCATCATAACCCATACCCATCCTAACCCATTACCCAAACCTGCCCAACCCACCCATTTTGCCACCCCTATATAAGAGTCCCTATCATTCAATGAATACATGATTATTGGAAAAAAATAGTGAGTTTTTTTTCGAACAGCGAAATTCTTTGATTATAGAATGGTGCCAGCATTTGCTGTAAAAACCCAAAAACATAAAAAGGAAAAGAAAAGCAAAAACAAACAATACAACTACATCACAACGTCCCTCACATTGAATTCACGCCCAGTGGCGGATCCAGGAATTTTTTCCAGTGGGTTCACTATTTTTAGATGCTATAATTTTATATAACCGAAAATAAAAATTTTCGGGTCGGTTCGACAATTCGGTTCGGATCAAATTAGATAAGGTTCATCACACTATCTTTCCATTATGAATTAGCAAATTAATGGTATTCATATAATCATATTCACAATTTCTAACCTAATAGAAAATTAATAAATTGAAAATTTGCTTAGTTAATGATTCCATTAGCAAATTAAGAAAAAGGAAACTAATACTAATTTAAAAACATGACAGAAATGAACTATCTAATGACTGAAAGAAAAAAAAAATTCAAAAATATGACAGGAAGAAAAGAACTATCTGATAATAGTTATCTGGTATGTACAATTTGGTCCGTTAGCTTCTAGAAATGGCATAATCAGTCCCAACATAGTACAATTCGTAGCAAAATCACAATTCCATTATAACTGCAAAAAGCAATGCGAGTGTGCCTCGAACCCGGGATGCATTGTTTATTTACCAGGAACGTTAACCACTGAACTATGAATTGTTTTTGCACATGGGTTCATCTCCAATAATATTTATGGGTTCATATCTATTTCTTATATATAATCTCTATTAAAATTTCGAAACGCCGTGGGTTCGCGTGAACCCGTAGCAATCAATGTAGATCCGCCCCTGTTCACGCCATCTCTCCCACTCTAAGTTTTGGAACTTTGATCTTCCTTTTAACCATAATAGCGAGTTAGCTTTAATGTCTTCTATTGTTTTCAACCCAAGAATGCTATTTCCTTTGAACTCCATTACGTTCCTTGTTTTCCAAATATGCCACATAATTGTTTGGAAAATCAGACATACCATGTTCTTCCAATCTTCAGATCCTGCCATTTGTTCAATCGCTTGTGAAGCTTCTTTGCTGGAATTAAACGACATTGATGCTGGTAATTTTAACCAGACTAGAATGTTCCACCATATCGATCTCGCCATCACACATGTAACCAACAGATGGTCAACCGTTTCTTCTTGTATCCCTCATTTCGAACAAAGTCTACTCTGCATCTCTACGCCTCGTCTTGCTAGTTCAGTCTTCGTTGGTATTCTGTTTAAGCTCGCCCTCCAACAAAAATAGTTTATTTTCGGAGGAGCCCATCGATTCCAGAATTTCCACTCCACGTCTTGTTCAGAAACTGTGCTTTTATTTATTTGTTCACGAACAAAAGCCACAGTAAGATCATGTTCCACTACACCTTTCCATTTCCAGATGTCTTTTCCACTTTTAAACGAAAACATATTTAGATCTTGCATCAATTGGTTTTTTAAACGAAAAAAATAGAATGTAATCAATGTTTTAAAAACCGGTTTTAAAATCATACCGGATTAGGCTTAGATATGGTTTAAACGGTTGAACCGGGTTGTACGGCGGTTGAACCGGGTTGTACGGCGGTTAAACCAAGTGATTAGTTAACCCAATAATAATTCCATAAATTGCAACTTCAACTTAAAATAATCTAAGAATACATGATTTCATAATAAAAAATAATCTAAAAATTAACCCATAATTCAAAAATAATCCAAAAGCACTCAATTTTTTCCAAAAACAATTTAAAATAAAAAAAAGTACAATAAGTTTGTCATTGAAGCGTACCAAAATATAGGATTTAAATTTTAAAAATCAATTTGTAGATTTTGTAAACCGGTTTAATGGTTTAAATCGGTATAACCGGATTTACCGATGGTTTAGACCTTATGCCGTCTCCTTGTTTTACCAGCCTTAAACGTACAGGGGACGTGTCCGGTATCCAGTTATCGGTTTATACAGGCGTTTAAAACATTGAATGTAATTCTTTTCCCATTGCTAAATATGTCTCAGTTCTATTCACCAGTCCTGGTGTTCTTTTACATCAAGGGAAAATCAAATGTTTACCAAAAAGCAAACTGAAGAATCTCATTCAAGCATTGTGAAAATGACAACTCCGCATGTAACAACGATTTTTCAAAAAGACAAAAATCTCACTCGCCATCATCAACCACACAAGAAACTAACCATGGTGTTATTGGGGGAGGGGGGGTGGGGGGCGCTAGCTGCTTTGGTGTAGAGTAAAGGTACGATTTATGAGAGACAAGAGTACGCAAGAGCCTTTTCCTCGGTTAGCTCTTCAGCTGTCAAGTCTAGCTTCTTCCTTGAGAACTCATTGATGGAAAGACCTAAAAACGAGTAGCATCAAACATGGTTAATTAAGGGTTAATAACTTAATATAATGTAAACGAAAAAAGTTATACAACTAAGAAATGGGAATACAAAAAAGTTCTCACCTTGAACTATTGTCCATTCTCCATTGCGGCAAGTGACTGGGAACGAGTAGATAAGCCCCGCTGGAACGTTGTATGAGCCATCAGAATACACACCCATAGAAACCCAAGTTCCCTATAATTTGCATCAAAAGGTCAAAAATGTAACTGCGAATAAACTCAACACAATGTAACAAGTATATAACAATAACACTTACCTCTGGAGTTCCACAGACCCAATCGCGAATATGGTCACAAGCAGAACTTGCAGCTGAGAGTGCACTAGAGAGCTTCCTAGCCTTGATGATTGCCGCACCACGTTGTTGAACAGTGCTAATGAATCCAGATTTCAACCTAAAAAAAGAATGATTACGAATATAAGTATATGAAGAAATTATTAATTATTAATATAACAAAAGAGGGTTGTCTTAGGAATAGCACCTAAGACGCAACCGCTATTTTTCTAGTTTTTTTGCCATATCTACAACAATGCCATCCATGGTTTTTCTTTTCTTTGTGTATTCAACCCTTTCAACTTTTAGCATTGCCACTTACACACACCCTCAGCTTTCTAAAAACTTTGTAAAATGTCATTTTGACCCCTCAAGTTTTATGTGCTTATTTTATGTATGTTGGTCAAATATAGAACGTTTTCGTGCTTATTTTTATGTACGTTATTGGTTAGTCTATGTTTTATTCAGAAACGAGTCAGGTCAAATATAATACGTTTTCTCTCGGGTATAAATTCGAGTTACTTTACCTTTCGACTCCACTGCATCAAGTGGTACCATTCTTTAACGTATAAAACACTGTTTTTACGTACTTATCTTTAAGTACGTTTCGTCATAAATCCAAGTTGGTTTACGTTTTGGCGTAAATTTTCTCGGAAATGAGTCAGGTCAAATATAATACGTTTTCGTGCTTATTTTCATGTGCGTTTTCGATTGGTCTATTTTAGACGAAATTTTGTTCGAAAACGAGTTGGGTCAAATATTTGACGGTATAAGTTCGAGTTGCTTTAAGTTTCGACGCCACCGCAACGCGCGGCGGCTCAAAATACTAGTTTAACTAAAAAACAAAATTTCATACCATTCGTCGTCCTTTACTAGCTCTGGAACAGACTTCTCGCCAGCTGGTGTGGTAACGGTTGCATGCGTGACATCAGGATACTGAGTTGATGAGTGGTTACCCCAGATAATTACGTTTTTGACATCTGATACTTGAACGTTTAGTTTCTCTGAGATTTGTCCAAGAGCCCTGTTATGGTCTAGCCTTGTTAAACAAGTAATGTTTTCCGCAGGGATGGATGGTGCGTATTCCTTTAAGATCAAAGCATTGGTATTTGCAGGATTAGCAACAACCAAAACCTGTATGCACAACAAATCAAACATTAGATTTTTGTATGAACATGAGAAACACATTTGGAACAGATAAAGCGAGCATTTTATGATTAGCACTTTTGCATCCCAATTTTTTACTTCTAAAGAAAACAGTGCCCACTATGACATATAACTTATAAATTGGGCCAAAATATATATTACATCCATAAGGATTTTTTTAATATACATACACACATATAAGGGTACTCGGGGCACTCCCCTAAGAGGGGAGTCCCCTCTCTTACGCACACCTAATCAGGTTATGCCACGTCAACTCCCCTCTTAAACTCCCCTCACACCCTCAATTTGATGGCGCCACTCCCCTCTTAACTCCCCTTGTTTTTTTATTCAAAAAAAAAAAGGAAATCTTTTGATTGGTTGAAAAAAGGCTGCCCCCTCTCTCTCTCCTCTCTCTCATGCGGTAACTACACCCCGAGACCACTCACCGAATTCACTCACCGCGGGGATGGCGGCGGTGTTCCCGCTCGGGGAATGGGGTCACCGATCCCCCTCCCCGCGAGTGCCCCGATCACCCTAACTTATAAATTTGGGCCAAAATATAAATATTAAATAAACAAATAATATTAAATAAACAAATAATAATAATAAACAAATAATATTAAATAAACAAATAATAATAATAAACAAATAATTTTAAATAAACAAATAATATTAAATAAACAAATAATAATAATAAACAAATAATATAAAAAAAATAAACATGAACCAAAGCGCCCCGCTATGGTCTCGGCGCGGCGCTTTGGTTCTTCGTTATGAAGAACAGGCCCAGCAAATCGATCATATCCGCCCAAATCAAATCAAAATCAAACATATAACTTGAACCAAAACAATAAATGATGTTCGATCGTACCTAATAGCGTTTGAAATCAGGAAAAAGAAGATCTTCGCCCTAGTGTGTGTAATCGCACCTTTGTGTGTGTGTTTTGTTTGTTGATGAAATGGGGGAGCCCGCTTCAGGTATAACGAGGGGCCAAAGCGCTGCGCTATGGCCTAAGCGGGGCACTTCGGGGCCAAAGCGAGGCGCTATGGCCTAAGCGGGGCGCTTTGGGCCTTTTTTAAATTTTTTAAAATTGTTTTTAATTCACAAACGCGTCGATAATAGTCTAAATTTTACGTTTTTTCCATTATACATCATTTTTATTATATATGGACTATACTGCAAGTTCCGGATCAAATCGGTTACGTGTGATGTCTTATTCCGTTGTATCGTATCATTTTGGTTTGAAAGCACAAGTACTCCTGTGAGAGGTGTTATGTGTATCAGCCGCCTACCGTACATGAACATGACGTATTTTTTCATTAATTGTAGTATTATGATGTATATTGTCATTTTGGGTCGTACAAGTGCGTATTGAATCTGATTGGGTCGTGTCGGTGACATTCGGTTTTTAACGTGATGTAACGCATATATTGAACAAACACAAACGTGATTATTATTAAACACATTTAACATACATCGTGAACATATGGGGTTACATTAAGGTCAGGGGCACGATACGTAAGCATTTCGTACGCGTTGATCTGATCCCTGTATAATGTATGCCAGGCTGCTGCGCGCTCTGTTCTGTTCGCTGTCCAGAGTAGGTTTGGGGGAGGCATTGGATAACAACCTCCAAGCTCTACATGTATGAAATGCCCATGGTCGACGAACACAACCGCAACCACCAGGTGAGGTTCCTCAGCTTCGTTTGGCCCGCCCAGCAGAGGGAAAATTGTATCGCTCCCACGCATGTCGAAGGTGTGAACAATCACACCGTATCGTTGGGCAATAAGAAACCCCGTCTCAGGCATCGTCATGTAATTTTCGATATCTGCTCGTCCCACCCCCTTGAAATCGATCCGTCTAACCAGCGCATCATAATGTCCTATGTTTTCCGGATCGAAAACCTGCCTCCAAAGCGATTCGTTCATACGTAACTCCTTTATAAGTTGTTTCCGGATCATCAAATATGAATTTTGTTTCACTCCTAACCCAATAGCCACCGATCGAAACCCACAATGACCATCTGGTTTCACGTCCTTTATTCTAACGATGTATGGATGGATCACTTTGGGAATCTGAGATGCGTAGTTGCGGATCGCTATATCCATCTTAGGACCGAGCTTGATCATCGGGAAATCAGGGTGTAGGTTGATCGGTTTGGTATTCTTTTGTCTTCTAGAATCTTCGGGTGATATGTACGAGCTGTGACGGGGAAGATCGTCTGAGGCCTCGACCCAAGTTTCTTCCGACGGAATGTACGAGCTTTTTCTAGCGGCTTCAACCTTTCTTTCTTCCTGCGTTTTCAATGTTGGGCGACCACGAGTTTTCTTCCTGCGTTTTCAAGTTTTTGCATCGGAGACTTACCGACATTTTTTTCGGCGTTGATCTTCTGAACAGCGTTGTGTATATCTTTCGGAATAAACTTTCTAGCCGGATTGTTTTTTGTCAGCGTTCGCCAGATACTTTGGTTGGGAATATCTTGCTCTGCCAGCTCCTTAACCAGTTTTTTATCCTCCGAAGAAAGCTTTCTCGCATACGCGTGACCCTCTAAGTTTTCAATAGGAGTGTGGTTATGCTTCGCCTTCGTCACCTCGATCCTCCAAACACTTCCGGATGATTCCGAAAACCCGATCATCTCGAACGGGCAGCCTATTTTCTTGCTACCCGTTTTCCTCTGTGTAGCTATACTCTTATGCTCCCCACCAAAAGTACATTGAAACCAAATCTTGTAATTCTCTCCTCTTTTATTCGACCTCTTAATCAAAATGAGGTAACCGTTGTCTTTTGTTGTGTCTTGTACCCAACGCACCAACTCTTTACGTGACGAAAAGGTCTGCGTTGTATCAAACGAAAATGAAACCGGGTAACAGCCTTCCTCGTCAACAGACACATCCTCCGGCTCACCATCGTCACCGAGGTTCGAATATACTTGATGTTCAAAGCTCTGTTCACAACCGTAACTGTGGCTTGGATAACACTCCTGCTGTACAAAGCTTTGCTCGCCACCGTAACTGAAATTCGAATAACCTTGTTGTGCGTAAGGGTCCTCCACAGGGGTATTCAAATCCAGCTTCACCGTGTTTCACGATAACGAATGCCAGATACAACCTCTGCCTCCCTCAAGTTGGACGAGACCGGTTTCTCATACGAGTCAGAAATAGCGGTCCCCTCGTAAGAATCAGGAACAACTGACTCGTCAGAATATGGACCGAAAAGATAGTTGCTTAACCACGACATCGTTTTTTCAAGACATGTAACTAATAGAGTAAAGAAAATCGACAAACAACAAAATCACCGAATACCCTCGAATGCTAAATGTTCTGTCTATGCAGGTTTAAATAATGCAAATTTGGGGTCGAAGCGCTACGCTTTGGCCATAGCGCGGCGCTTAGGGTTCACGGGACACTGCAACATCGTATCACCTTTATGTCTCTGCAACTTATGTTTCCAACGTCAGTCAAATCAACATCCATAAGGATAAGTCCATTATTCATAACATTTACCAAGCCCAAATGACAAATAGGCCATAATACTTATTTCTAAATTTTTACCTAACTTGCATCTAACTTCTAAATTTTAGTCTTTTGACACATTGACAGTTCATTAATTTTATAGATTAGTATTTTTTTCATGTTAAAAATAATTAGTTTGTAGTTTTCTAAAAAATTAAAAGTAAAATAATCTTTTATTTAGAGTGAATTAGGATTAAATTGAATATATTTGAATTCGAGTTTCAAATACAACTCGAATCGAATAAATCAAATTTAAATCGAATACAAATTCAGGTAAAAAAAATCGATTTGATTAATTCGAAAATCTGTTATTCGATTCGTTGGACACCCCTAACCTATTCACAAAAAACATAATGCAAGCAGATAACACACCATATTTATCACAATGCACAGGTTGACTTATATCTACTAATCATGATATGTAGATCAACATTAAAATTACCTTGCAGTTTGCAGCGGCATGCTTCTCGAGAGCGGAAGCTTGGGACTTGTAAATTGAAACGTTTTTGGACATCACGTCTTTTCTTTCCATTCCTTCTTTCCTGGGAAACCCACCCACCATGACGGCTACATTCACACCCTTGCATGCCTCCTCAACATCGGTAGTGGCAACAACACCTGATATAAGCGTTTCAGTACATTTTGTATACAAGAAAGATGACTCACAAGTTCACAAGCCACAAAAGCTACTAAAGACTAATAGATGAAATTAACCGTTAACAATGATAACAACAGCAAAACGAGTCAGCTATATGAAGACCTTTAAGGAGAGGAAATGCAGCATCCACCAACTCCATTTTAACTCCATTCAACGCCTCTGCAGCTGGTGGAATATCGAGCATGTGCAAGATCACTGGCTGGTCAGAACCCAACATGATTCCTCTAGCAATCATGGGTACAAGAGCATATCCGATTTGACCTGTGAGAAAAACAGAGCTCAATTCAAACTCATAAAAGCCTAAAAAAAGACATTTCTATGCGAGGACAAATTCACTGAATTTTAAGCTATGTTGTCAAAGCCCAAGGCGCATAGGCTGAGCTTGGAGCCCGGAGCCTAGGTGATTAAAAAACGAAGAGTTTTTTAAGCTAAGACACATCGTATAAAATGCCATTTTTAGAGGCTTTAGTCGTGTTTTAGGCTTGTTTAGGGCAAATTTTGGCTGTTTTAAGTTGATTCCAGGCTTATTTATGCATTTTTTTCTAATTTTGGCCAGAAATGCCCTGAAAGCAGCGCCCAAAAGCTCACCTTACAAGGCACAGGCTTTGACAAAACAGATTTTAAATACATCATATCCAAATAAGCAAACATAGTTACACTAGAACTTTTTCCAAAACATAGGCCCAAAACTCGCTATACTAGTTGATCAACAACAGAATCATAAACATATTGCATAAACTATTTTCCATTGTAAATCCAATTTATAGCCACAATTTTCTTCCTGTGTGGTTTTACTATGACCTTTTAGTACAACTTGTAAGATTAAATATATTGCGTATTAATATTTAATCTGTAGCCATTATAATCATTTACATTATATAGATCAAAATATATATAACAATCCTATTAAATAATTAGTTGGTAATTGTTGATGGACCATATTACCCTTATTAACTAATTAGGGTTTCCTCCTGGGTGCTTATATAAGGAGAATTATGTGGAGGTTAAGGGGTTACTCAGTTACACATTAGATACAACCCATTAGCCATAACATCATATTTGACCTCCTCTCCTAAACCGAATCCCCTATTCGGTTCTCATCTTCACCATCATCAGTCAGCACCCTAAGGAGGAACCAGACCAAGATGACAATCATGTCAAACCTTAATTGCTGCGACTCCATCTGGATTCTCTGCTAACCTGTGCTGATGCAACCAAAGGTATGTTTTTCATGTTTTCCATTATGTTCAAACAGAACTGAAACAACATGTGGTATCAGAGCGTATGTTGATTAGTCAGTTCTGTTTTCGTATCCATTATTCTGGGATTGAAATCTGGAAAACAGAATTTTAACAACTTAATTAAAAATCAAAGAATGGATGGATGATTTGAATATTATATATTACTTTCGTAATGTTCTTATGCTTTTCTCCCATCTTGTAATTCAAAGGTTTAGTTTAATTATATAATATTCGATTTTAAAAAGTCCAAAACCCTTTATGTCACGTGAACCTGTGCACTTTTATGGCCCACCAAAGTTAGTAGATGCTCTTAATTTTTTGTCCACTTTTATATGGGCAAATTTATGTGTCGAAATCTGTTCTGAAACCTTAGTGCAAAGGCTTCGATTTCCAGAATTTTGATTTCATTAATATTAGGGTTCATCTTATGTTCTTATGAGAAATTCGAAAATTCCCTAAGTTTTGGAATTAAATTTAGATTATTGGGTGTTTTTTCCTTTTTGATCTAAATTTTATCTCTTAAAATTTCGAAATCTGTTATAAAATTAAATGGATATTATTTTGAAATATTTTGATAAATTTAGATTAGCATTAAAATAGGAAACTAAATCCCATAATCTCTAAAAAAAAAAAATTCGAATTTCAAACTTATCACAATAACAGCTGTTTACAGGAGTTTCGAGATAGGTTTTAACCACCCGAGACAAAGGTATCGACTCGAGACCACAAGAACTCGACTCGAAATCATAAGTGTTCTCAAATGTTTACAACTCGAGACAACGATTTCGACTCGAGATCATAAGGTCTCGACTCGAGACCACTGAGGTTTCGACTAAGGGCTTAAATCTGTACGACTCGAGACCATAAGGTCATAACTCGAGACCATAAGGTTGCGACTCGAGACCATAAGGTCATAACTCGAGACCATAAGGTTGCGACTCGAGACCATAAAGGTCACAACTCGAGAACATGGTTGCGACTCGAGACCTCATAAGAAGTCGAGATCTCATAATTCACAGCAATCGAGACCATGATTACGACTCGAGACACTGAGGTTGCGGCTCGAGACCATTAATGAGTCGAGACCTCATAATGTTATAAGCTGAGTCGAGACTTGACTCGAGATCTCACTCGAGACCTCATAACTGAATCGAGATCTCACTCGAAACCTCATTATTTTAGGCTGTTTAATGTGAACTAAGATTTAATTGGTTTTGCTACTAAATAATTGGTTTTTGTAAATACTTAGTTAATTAATAAGGATCAAATAATGTTTTACAAAACCAAAATGGCTTAACTTGAATGAGCTTTTGATGTATCACTTCTGGCCAAAGCTGATTTGATGCATCTATTTATTGTTCAAGTATTATAGAAGCCATGTTGAGTATGCATTACAAACGTGAAATGTCTTAATTCTGGCCAAAGCTGATTTAATTCATTTATGTTTAGCATGCTTGACAAGTGCATAACTAAAGTGATTGTCTCATTTCTGGCCAAAGCTGATTTGTCACGATTACTTTGCACACATGCTTAAATGATTACACTTCTGGCCAAAGCTGATTTGTCTTCGTTTAAGTAGAATTTTCAATAAGTCTATTATTTTGATGTTAGTAATAGACATATCACAATCTCTTCACATAATGATCCTTAGATTAATGATCCTTTATTTCTATTTTATGATCATTTCGTCTGCCTTATTCTTAGTACCCATAATTTTACTCACTATAGTTTTCTTCTATAAGTCTATATCTCAACCACTCTAATTCCTAAATCTAATATGTTTTGCTTAAAGTTTCTATAAGAATTAGCTCTTAACTTGAATCCTTGATTATCTCTTAAGACACGATAATCCTATTGCTCTCTTCTGATAAAGCACTACAGAGGAAAAGAAGAGCATGATGATTAGGATAAATCGAACATGATGTCTCTTATGATAATCAAGATCCCTCTAACATAATTGCTATCACTAAAGTTATTCCAGATTAAGTCTTTCCTAAGACTAATCTATTATATATGGAATAATCACAAGAATTCCTAATATGCATGCCTTCATTTAAAATTCTAAACTATAAGCTAAGTGGTATATGTGAATACATAATAATGTACAATACCATGACCCATAAAGTTAAGGGCTTACGCATGGAAATAAGTACATTTTTCCAGTACATTACATACTAAGATTTTCACTTGTACAATTTGATGCCTTATAAATCAACTATAACACTCAAAAATACCAAAGTATAACGAGTGTGTTGATAAGCAACATATGTACAAAGCAATAAATGTTTAAAGCTGGAAAATAAGTTGTTATTCATCTTACAACCACTTAAAACGTTTAAAGATGATTGTTCTAAGGTCCATAGACAAATTACAAGTGCTAATTCCAACTTTAAGGTTCTTCAAAGGAAAATCTCACTGCATAACTATGTCATTAGGCTAGACATAAGCAACGAGACTATCCATTATTCTAAAGAACAGTTGGGTAAATTAATTAGATAGTCACTTATTAATGATATTTAAGTCTGGTAATTTCAATATTCCAATTAACACATGATTAGTTGACTCTAGTTCCATACGTTTCCTTACCAGAACTTGAAAAATAATTAACATGAGAGTTAGTGACAAAATAAATTGTTAAGGCTATAAGAACCATAATAAGCAGTCTTCTAACAAAGCTTTTCGATACATTACATGTTCTGATTATTAATCAGAGTACAGTATCATTACTTAGGCTATGTCATGAAGGTTGTGAGGTTTGCATAGTCAACATAAAGTCACACTTATCTTAAACTCTCATCTTATTTGTTCTAAATATCTGGATAGAAACATTACTAAAATGAAACTAGATGATACCTTACATTTTCACAACTTTTGTTATCATGCAAATGAGAACTTGACAAAAGGAAAATGAGACTTATAAATTTCATCCATTATAACCGAAATTCATGAGAAATTATGACATGGTTAATGAGGATGATTATTCATCTAATCTCATTCTAAGTGATTTCAAATCATGACGTTAAAGCCCTAAAATATTACTTGGCTTAAGGAATAAGTATGGGTCCATCATAAGTCATTCATTGACATTCGTGGAACTTATTCAAAATGGAATATTCAGACATAATTCATTTATCATTTAAAAGACTATCAACTTGTAGCTAACTTTTGTCGCATATGGCCCACAGTCTTAGAAGAAATCTATTCATATGTTTACTTAATAAGATTTCTATTAAATATGTCCCTAAAGTTTCTTATGATATCTGGACATTAAAGAAATCAAATAAAGTCTAACGTATATATGATAGGTTCCCACGTCACGTAGCTCATTGAAACTTCTCTTGTAACATTTCTAGAGATATCAAAGATCAGTGGGAGCATTAAATGTCTTAATAATAACTTGCAATAGTTGCAAGAGGTGGGGGAGTGAAAATTTCACATTACCTAAATTTGCACCTCTTGTACAAGACACTGCTCCATTATGACACTGTTCTATCATAACTTATCTCCTTAAATCTAATGCTACTCTTACAAAAGTTTCATTGTTGCTTAATTGTGGGCACACTTAGATTTCTTACATAAACTAATATAATCCTCAACAAGAGAAATCAAAACGACTAACGTCATTAATTTGTTTTCTCTATTAGAATCTGTTGGTCATTAAGTATTGACCCTAAGCATGCTGAGTTCCTAAAGATTTCTAAGGTCAGTGGGAGCAGTCAACGTCCTTATTATGACTTGCAAGGAATACAAGAGGCGGGGGGAAGAGTGTCATTAAATTTCACTCCAAATTTAACTCCGATTACACCTCTTGTACACCATACTGCTCCAACTCTTATAAACTTAGAATGAAAATGATAGCAACCTAATCAAGAGCTAATCCATAAAACTGAAACTTCTAATGAACCCAATAATCAACTCAGGAGGTCATCTAGGTTTAAAAGCCTACTAATTTTGATGATTACATAACCTCCCTAACTGAAGTTGTAATGGATTTTGGAAATGTTTACTGATCCTATCTCTTCAAATTAAGCCATTAGTGTCAATCAATATTCTTAATGGAATAAAACAGTTTTCTAGTAAAACTGATTTTATGTGTTCGTATAACGTTTGGGATTTGATTGAATTACGTAAGAGTGTTCATAAGAAAACCAAATCCTAATATAAACGTTAAGACACAAAGGAGCATGATTGATTGTCAAAGGTTACACTCAGAAAGAGATGAATTATCAAAGAGTCTTTCTTACCTATCTTACACAAGATTTCTTTGAGGATCATCACTGTTCTAGTAGCTTATAATAGTTTAAAGCTACATTAGATGAACATTAAAAACAATTTCCCTAACAAATGGCTGACACATTTACATGTTCATTAGATAACAACCTAAAGTTTCAAACTGAAGGTTAAAGAACACTTTATTTGTAAGCCAATAAAATCCATGTATGGGTTAATGCAAACATCATAATGTGATGAAAAGCGAACGTAATTATTTTCATCAAGAATCAAGTGGATTAATGTACCTACCTCAAGATGAGTGGGAGCAACTAAAATAAACTTGTCTATATAGATGACATTCTTTTGACAAGTATATGTTACATAAGTCAAAGCATTGTTAACACAAACTTTGATATAATAAATCTCAGAGATATCTCTTACGTGATTGATATCATAATATACTGAGATAGACCCAATGGGATATTAGTTCAGTTCTATAAGTTTAACATTAAATGGGTCCTTACGTATGTAACAAACAATACTGCTCTTCCTTTAGAGGATAATATGATAAATGAGATTATTTATTTACGCTTCATTAATTGGAAGCCTTATGTAAGTTTAAGTCTATACTCGTTTAGATATTACTCACATTGCAACACACTAGATATGTCTAGATTAATGTGTAGCATCTAATGGAGTATTATAATATCTTTAAAGAAACGAGAGGCTATAATTTAAAGAAGAAGTGAGAATTAAAACCGGTTTATTACTCTAACTTTGAGATATTCAAAGATGACAAAATGTAATTTCGGGTATATCTTTATGTCAGCAGACAAAACCTATTTCATGGAGGAGTCATAATGCATTGATATTAACAACCTAAGTTATAACGACATAATATCGTCACTAAATGTTGTTGGAAGTTTATCAGTGGACTCATAAGTTTATTAACTTCATATAATGTTTTGAAGACTTAGTGTGATAAAGTCAGCTACCATGACTCCTTGAACAGTAACAGTTCAAGAGGTGCTGCATTAAGTTTCGATACGCAATTAATTATTCGTTTATGAACGAATTGAGGAAACTAAGTTTAGTATCGAATACATTCATGATATGCTTAAGGATCCTATAACTGAAGGGCTATTACCCATAAGTCTTATTAAGAGAGCTCATAGACGGGTATTAGTTAATGGCCATGCGCAACTGCATATCGTACTATGAATGACTAAGTATTAGTTAATTTTTCCTCATCAGTTTGATTTTGTATGTCTCTAAGAATATGTCAAGTCGACATAATGGCATATAAGACAAGTAAAGTTACAAATCAAACAAAGGGCTTATGCGTATTTTGATCATGACGATTAGGTTTTAAATTAAGGCTATAGTATGATTAATGGGGGTCCTGAGTCGCAAAATGATTCAACGGCTGTATTTCTCTGCTATAGTACTTGTTTAAGGCTAAAATGAGTGTTAACTCCTGATCAGGCTTATCTAATACTCATAGTAAATGATTACTCGGCTAAGTGGGAGAATGTAAGATTAAATATATTGCGTATTAATATTTAATCTGTAGCCATTATAATCATTTACATTATATAGATCAAAATATATATAACAATCCTATTAAATAATTAGTTGGTAATTGTTGATGGACCATATTACCCTTATTAACTAATTAGGGTTTCCTCCTGGGTGCTTATATAAGGAGAATTATGTGGAGGTTAAGGGGTTACTCAGTTACACATTAGACACAACCCATTAGCCATAACATCATATTTGACCTCCTCTCCTAAACCGAATCCCCTATTCGGTTCTCATCTTCACCATCATCAGTCAGCACCCTAAGGAGGAACCAGACCAAGATGACAATCATGTCAAACCTTAATTGCTGCGACTCCATCCGGATTCTCTGTTAACCTGTGCTGATGCAACCAAAGGTATGTTTTTCATGTTTTCCATTATGTTCAAACAGAACTGAAACAAATAAACTTAATCACAGGGTCCCATAGCACGAGATGAATTGGCAGACTAATATCAATGAACCAGTAATCCAGGTCTTACCTTAACTAAAATAAATCAAATCGAAAAAAGTCAAAAAGCAATAACCGATCATGTAAGCTACACCTAACCAACAAAAAGAGTACATCATGAATTTATTTTTTAATCAAGCTACACCTTTTAGTACAACTTAATCACAGGGTCCCATATCCAAGTAATACCGAAATTTAGCTAAAACCGCCCACATCCAAGTAATACCGATTTTAGCTAAAACCGCATATGTTCTGCTGGTACCGGTATCGGTATCCTACCGCATAGTACCTATACTAAAATTGAGCTAAATTCAAAACCTTAACTATATTCTGTCTAAAATTTCTCATTCATATTTTTAAACGAGCAGTTCTTCAATTGAGTGTGTCTATTTTACGTACAACACGACTAAAACCCTAGTTTACCTTGATCAAAACATTTCTCAACAAAAACATCACAAACTTGAGTCAAATTAAATAAAATTAGGTCAGATCTCACTCAACTACTCAAACTCTCGAAGTCAAAACAGGTAACGCTACACTTGAGTTATGACTAATTAGATAACGTAAGGTTACCAGATCAGATAACTATAACTTCAATCAGTAACAGTCTAACAGAATACTATTCAAATTCAAACAAAACTAGAAGAGAACTGATCGGATACATACACGATCTCGTTTTTTGTTGAAATTATCAAGTACGGGAACGAAGATCGTACCTGCGGCACCGGTGACAAGAACACGAACTGGATCTTTCGCCATTGCTGAAGAGAAATTACGAGATATTAGTTACGTGAATCGATGAAAACGATGAAAGGGGAATTTGAAAGTGTACTTGCCGTATAAAAGCTAAATAAAAGGAATAGTACTTACGGTATATGGATATTCCGATGAGAGTCTCTAGAAGATTCTATATTATACGACGACGTTTGTTGTCTGGGCCGCACACCTAGCGCAATAATGATTAGTGGCCTCCCTTTGTAGGTTAAGAGGTCCACAAAACCGGTTCTGGAGTGGGACCGGGGCCTGGTAGGAACCGGTTATTTTGTAATCAGATATTTTTGGGACTGGGTTTAGGAAAGAACTGGGTAGGAAATCGGGTTTAAGATTATAAGCTCATTACTACTATACCCGATTAGGGTAGGGTTGAGACCTGGTTTCTACTAAAAAATCGGGTATAATTGGTTCTTGCTTAAAAACGTCCTTTTTAAGCGTTTTAAACTAAATTATTGAAGTTTCTATGTTATATATATAAAAACAAACATAAAAAGTCGTTATTTATTGATGCATAATGTAGAAAAAATACATAAAAATAATCATAAAAATGATTTATTTTGTTACATGTTTATCTATTACCATCTCTTCAGCGACTTCTTTGTTGGATACGCCCGAATAATACCCTTCTTCCACTTCTTCCTTGAGTACCCTTGCTTCTAGTATTATTTCATCTTTTAGTTTTGACTCGTCCTATACGCAATCCACCGCATACAAATGATCTTTTAGGCAAATGCACGTCTCTATCGATTCGGGAGAGAGCCTTGTTCTTCGTATCTACAATACCCTACCACTAAGAGGAAAAGAGGATTCTGAAGTTACCGTAGAAGCTTGGACACTTAGTAAACCATGGATGATCATGGCAAATAGAATTAGGTATTCTTTATCATTTTCTTTCCACCAAGTCAAAAATCAAAGTTGTTATAAACTTCAGTAGTCATAATCTATCTTCGATACATAATTTGCATGACTATACCTACTTAGTTCACTTGTTGGGCCATCATCCCTTTTGTCGTTTGTTAGCAGGCCCGGTGATAAGTAGGGGCAGGTAGGGCAATGGACCCAGGCCCAAAGTTCTTGAGGGCCCAAAGTTTTTAAAAAAATATCCATATACTATATATTTGTTATTGGGCCTCAACTGTTTTAACCTAATTATTATAATCAATCGGCCCTTCATTTGTGATTGATGAGCGGGAATCCAGAATAGCTGAGTACGAAGCGACGACACACAAAGCGATCAGATTTGTTTGAAGTAAGTTTTCACGTCTGTTTGTATTTGCTCGATTTGTTTGAACAACACTTCATTTGTGAGTGTTGATTGAAGTATGATATTAGGTTAAGATTTGAAAAAGCAAAGGGTCTTCACGATTCTAGTAAATCTGTACAAAACCAAATGCTTCAAGTCCATTCAAACATATTTAATTTCATATATAAAGTAAAAAAAATAAGAAAAAAAAACTACAAACTCCAAAACTGTTTTACAAAATGTATTAAACAAAGCATGTTTGAACAAAAAAAAAACAAAAAACATTAACAGGGAATGTTTACGACAAATCTGGTTGATCAAACTTAAATCTTTTTTAATATGTTTGTGTATATATATCATCACTGTTCGGTTCACTGTTCCGCAACGCAGCAGCCACGAATGTGTGATTCGGGATTTCGGGTCGTAATTTACTAATAGGGTTAGGATCGTTCGGTATTGTTAAATGTTGATTGTTGAAAATTGAAACTTTGAAGTTTGAACTTTCATATTTTTTTTTCAGAAATATGCCTCCTAAATACAAACATTTGTCCGGTTGTCAAAAACGTAAAAGAAGGAAAATAGAGGAAGAAAAAAGGTCTCAAGAAGGGGCAATACACAAGTTCTTTCAAAAAGAACCACAAAGTTCTAATGTTAGATCATTTTGGTACGCTAGGAGAGCCGCACGATTCGCTTAAGTAGGTAAATTTAGATCATTTTGGTACAATACTTTTATTTTGATGATTGTTTTAACAATTAGTGTCATATTATAGTTTTTTTTATATATGATTATTGTGTTTAAATTATATGGGCCCGATTTATTTTTAGTGGCTCCAGGCCCAAAATGTTTCGAGATTTCTCGAAGACGGCACTGTTTGTTAGACTCATCCCGAATAACATTCATCATAGTCATGATTATCGAGCGTTAGGTAGAACTTGTGCTCGATTCTTGAGACACGTTCATATGTGTTGTCTAGCCATATTTATTTAAATAAAACTCAAACATTTGCTTGAAAGCTTTGTTAAATTGTCTTTAGCTTTTTTTATGAAAGTTGGTTCAACCCCCGAACATTGAGTATAGGGTTTAAAGAGGCAGCACAAGTAAAAACCGGGGGTAAGTCCGAAAATTATTTTTCGAACTTTTCTTTCTTTGATTTTATCATTAAGCCAAACAAATTATTCATAATCTCAAAATTTCTAAAATTTATAGTAATTAAAAATACAAACGTAAGAACTTTACAACATGTGGGATAGTAAACCCTGGATAATTTTGTTGTTGTTTTAACAACACCAAGACATTGAGGTGATGTTTTCAAAGTTACGCCAACACATGCGGATGTGGTGGAACGAGTGCAAGTCATATATATCACTAATACTATTATGAAAACTTTCTAAAGGACCCATCCGGGACAAAGCACTTTGGATCATGAGACAAGTTGAATTGCAACGAGTCGGTACGTCCCAATTAGGACCTTTATGTTTGACAATGATATCGGCACAATGGCTTATAATCTTTATATCTTTCCTTCCCACATTTTGAAAACATCGTGTAACATCAATCTAAAAGATTTTATATAGTGACAAACAAGTTCGTTTTCTTGCCCGGTTTGCACTACTAAATTAATAATATGCGCAACACAAATGTAAAAAATGCATCTCAAATTGGTTTATATTTTGATTTTTTTTTCAATGGCCGTGGTATTGTGCAAGGCATTATATAACACCCCGAAAACGGGTTTGGTAATTAAACCACGTTAATACTAAAGACGGGGAAAATACCGTTAGTGGTAAAATTTAACCCGATGAATATTAGGACTTAAATAAATAATCCTAATATTTACTAAAAGGTGAATAAAAGCTTTAAAAAAAAAAGATAAAAGGCCCGAGTTAACGGGACCTAAAATAAACTTAGTCGTAAATATTCCCGAACCCGCTAAGTTCACTAGGAATATTAAACCTAGTTAATAAGTGGGAATATTATTGAAAATAATTAGGTTGTGATCTAATTAATAACTAACCAAACACGAGGGACCAAAGCCGGGTAACTTGAAATTGGAATTATAAACTTAAAAAAAAAACACAACACACACAAGTGTGTGTGTGTGTGCGTGCGTGGGCAAGGCCAGGAGAAAGCTCCCATGGAGCTTTAGCCCTAACTTCAACAAATCAACAAAATTGAAGGTCAAATCTAGCCCGAATCGGATGCATGAACACGTATTAATGATCACCTAGTCGTGGGGATCACAAGGTATGTTGAAATTTATGATTTAGTGATACTTTGAGATTATGATGAACAATCATAATCAAAATTCTGGAATGAATCTTGAATCTATGAGTGTTATTGTGATTATATCTTGGTTTAGAAACAAACCCTGGTAGAAAATTTGATGAATTGTTGTCAAAACTAGGGATTTGGTAATTATCCTATTATGTGCTAAGTGGGTTTTATGTTAATATGATGAACACTCATATTAGAATGTAAGATTGATGAATATTGAGGTTATGATACAAGTTCTTTATGTAGTTCATGAACACTAGACTTAGAGGTTTGAATGTGTTGATGTAAATCTTGATAAAGATAACTAGTTATGAACTAGTTAGTAAATAAGTAATATTATGCACATTAGCTGTTTGTTAAAATGCCCGAATGAATGTTGACATAATGAAAATTTGAAGGAAACGCGTAATTGGCTAACTCGACTAACTACGTGTAATACGGAATAATATGGGTTCTAAACGTGATGTTGATTGAACTAATTGTGTAAACCATGTGATTGAAATTAGTTGACTTTGATAAGTTAAGTTAACTAATGATGAAGTCGAATAGTAGTTTCGACATAGAATCTGTAAGATGAAATAGTCATAAAAATGATGACTAATCTAACCGTCTTACGAATCATGATGATAGTTTGACTCTTGACAAGCTAGATGGAGACTTGGGCAAGGAACGGGTCAAAGGTTCGTGTACGCGAAAAAGAGCATAACCGGATGCAAGGTAAGCGACGCTTACATCCTTTTTGTAGAATATGCATTATTTTGTAAACTACAAATGTGATTAGTGTAATATCCGAATTAAGGGTTCCGACGCTATTAACATGAGTCGGAACAAACATAAATGATAAAAACCATGGGTTATGGTGAAAAGAGGCGAAACGGTAATTTAGTCATGTAATGACTAATAACTAAGGAGTTTTCGTTAAGATCATTTTAAAGTGCAACTAATAACAAGAAAACGAGTAAAAATGGAAATTGAGTCAAGTATCGACTAAAGCAAATTGTAGTTAAAAAGGGGCACCCGTAGCGTAAGCCGAATGGGTAAAAATATAAGAAAAGACTTTAAGAGAAAAAGGGGTCTAGTGGCAAAAATCCGAAATGGGTCGGACGAACAAATTGGTAATTAATAACCATGTTTTGCTACTCACGAAAATACTTGGTCTTATAGTCCAAACGGGTCGAATGGTGGTGATAACACCATTTGATAATATCGACTAATGTGGTTGTCAAGTCTTATGTTAACAGGACCGATTAGCAAATCGGATAATTGCGTCACCACTGATGGTGTGATAATGAAAACGAGGTATAAATCGGGTCTACTTGTGATCCGGGCCAGGTACGCACAATTATGTTGTAATTAAAAGTGTTATTTTGGTCAAATAATTTGAGAGAGAGTTCTTCGTCATAAAAGGACTAAAATCGACCAAAACGCCCTTGTAGGCTAAATGGGACAAACAACCCTTAAAGGTTGTTTGGAAACAAGTTTTATGATTAAGTAAATACTTAGATTAAGTATAGAGGTTGAAAGAGGTATTATATTAGTCAAACGGTACTATTTGAGTTTTTGCCGTAAAATAATGATTCGAGAAGTAAAATTTGGTTTATATAGATCACCACATCAAACCGCCATAAACACAATTGTGGTGGGAGATTATAGGATAAGAAATGTGGTGATGAAATGCTAGAAACAATCGAGAGCGATTTTAGGCTCGGAAATGCTTAAATACCCTTAACGGGTCAAAATAAGCATACGACCGAAAACGGGTTTAAATTGTGAAATAAACTTGTGATTAGAACATAAAATGGTAGTTAATAACAATTTGAGAAGTGTAGGTGATGTAGGAATCAAACAAATATGTTCGTTTGATAAAATGCATAAACGGGTCAAAATTTGGTAAAAGGGCGATAAGCCGAAGACTTAAAAGTCTAAAATTTTATTATGAAGGTTGTTGGATTTTAACCCCATAAGATGGAGAATTAAATTACGGACGCGTAGGAAAAAGAATCGGGTAAAACGGATCAATAACGAAGAAGTTATGGCCGTTTCCGTGAAATCAGATAGTGCAGGGAATATGCAGCAACATTCTGCTGAAAAGGGGGCCTAGCGTCACGCGACGCCCCTTGGCGTCACGCGACGCCCCCAAACCCGGAAAAATGTTATTTTTTGTTATATTTAACCCCTGTACTTGTTTGAACTTCATATTTAACCCCTGTACTTGTTTGAACTTCATATTTAACCCATGTACTTGTTTGAACTTCATATTTGACTATCAAAACTAACTTTTAAGTTGGTTTTGATCATAGGTGATTGCCATGAGTGCCCGGATGAAGATCAAGCGACGAGCAAGAACCGAACACGATCACGAAATAAGCTTCCGCACTATGTATCGTTATTATGTTAAATGACGAATGTCGTTTCATTGTTTCTTTTAAGTGACGAACTTAATTACATTATGTTCTAAACTTTTAAATTGTAAAAAGGTTTTAGTAAACCCGTTTTTCCGATGGATATGTAATCTTAATTACATGATTGTTTTCATAAATAATACGCTAAACCTTGATTTATAAGAACGGGTGTTACACATTATTGAACGATTTTGAAAATATATATTTTTTTTTTTGTAAACCATATGTTTGTATTACATTATCTATAATTTTAAATAAATAAGTCATTCGCATTTTGTGGAGACAGAAAACTATTCAACGAAATTGTATGTTTCATAATTTGCCACAAATAAGGATTCTATCAAATGGGCGGTGACGCAAATGTATGATTGCGGTAAACCATGTGGAGCGGACCACATATCATTATATCACTAGTTAGGCTCACAACGGTTTCAAAATTTTCAAAAAATACAATTAAATATTTTTTCTTTGCTTTCTCCAGTAATTTTAAATAATGACGCCTAAGTCTGTTACGACTTACGTGAGTGTAGCCAGGTTAATGTGTGTCTCGAATCATTGATGTTATCCATGGGTTGTCAAAGTGGATAAAAGGCAAAGCTTCTTTAATCACCACTCTTGTCATCCTATCACGCACCGATTTCCCAAGTACCGAAATATATTGTCATCCGTACTCAGAGTACTCATTTCTGGTTGATTACCTTCCTGTATTTCTTTCAACGCCTTGCAAAATTTACTATTAATAATTTCAACATTGAGTTTGACTCACTTTTTAACAAAGCGCTACAAAACTTTTATACATGTAAAAGGTCTCTTAATAACATGGAAGGAACTTAAAGCATTTTCCAAGTCCTAGTCATAAAAGATATAAAATGAAGGCGATACTGAAAGGTGATGGCCTTAAAATCTCTCTATTATAATAAATCAAAAGGATTCTGGCTGAGGTGTCAACACCACAAGCCATCCTTTCTCCTTCTCTCCTACATGTCCATCCCAGGCTTCTTCTAGGCCACATGTCCGTTCCCCATTTTTTCAGTTATTTCTTTTTTTTAAACAATTGCTAAAGGTCAAAGACCATTAATGAGTGCAGACAAATTGGCTTTCTCCCTCCTCTCTCTTCCTGCAAGTCAATGGAACCGTCCAAAACCTTAAGCAGTGAGACAACAGTCTTCTTTCCCTTCCATCGCCTTCTTCTTCTTCTTCTCTCCTTCTCTCCTTCTCCGTATCCTACAGATCAATTCCATTTCGAGTTTGGATTCGTAAGCACGGTCTACTTCCCTTTCAAAATTCAAACCCAGATCTCAAAATCTCATTCAAATTTCAAATCCCTCTTCCTCTCTTTCTCTCTCTCAAAGATTCCGATCTGGATCTTCCTTCACGGTTCATGTTGTTCAGGTATTCGCCATCTGGATCTTCCCTCACTGTTCATGTTGTTCACGGTTCATGCTGTTCAGATTCTGATCTAGATCTTCCCTTTCAAAATTCATGTTGTTTTGTGGTGGAGCTTTCACATATTCGCCATCTTTGCTTCTTACGGTTCATGTTATTCAGGTATCATTTCCTAATTTTACAGCTTTTGCTTGCATTGCATTTTCTATGTTATTTTTGTTCTGTCAGGGTTAGGGTTTTAATCGATGAATATGATTCCCTGTACCTAGGGTTTTGTTTCTCACAATTATATGACGGGATCATATGCTCATCCCTGGTTTTGTTTAAATATAATTTGGGTTTTCTTTTATGTTTTGAAATTTGGTGTATGGTTCTTTAGTTTGTGTGTGCGTTGATGTAATTGAAGTTTTATAAGGGTTTAACAGCTTGGTGTTGATTGGATTTTGCAGGTAGTTCAAATTATGCTATTTTTAGTTCAGATTATGTTACTTTTAGTTCAAATTATGTTACTTTAGTTCAAAGTATGGTACATTTAATTTAAAACTTTAAATTATGCTATTTTTGTTAATTTCTTTGGTAAATTTCATGCTTTTTGTTGAATATAAACCACTTTATCTTCCAAAAATGAATGATGTTTAAAGAACTTGCATCCTTTAAGTGAAAAGAATGAGATTATTTCAAATGATTTGTAATATAGCATAAGTTTAAAGCATTTCGCCCCGAACAGTAAGATCAATTTCTGTAATTTCAGCAACTGATGTGTTTGTTGTGATATAGAATGTGGACCGAGCCCGAAGCTAAAGGCATATCTAAACCAACTGGAATCGAAGCCGAAAGGCTCAAGTTATTAGCAGATGGATGTGACACATCAGTGAGTCATTAACTAATTATGCATATAAGCATAGCCTATTCTGTTTTTATTTTGAACTTAAAAAATTAAAATTTGGGACTTTTTTTTGTTTTTAATTAGAAGAATGTAAGGAGGGACTCTAAAGACGTGGGGGAAGTTTCAAAAACGCGTGATGTCATCCAGTAAGCTTCATTATTTACCTTTTGCAATACTCTTTGTTATATAAAAGGGTCATTGTTAAAGTAGTGTTGGTTACAGAACATTAGACAAAACAATTTCGAACTTGGAGATGGAATTAGCAGCTGCTAATTTAGTGAAATGGGTAGGATAATAATGGGTTTGAAGATAAAGTTAGATTGAGTTTGTTTAGTAAATACCTATATAATTGTTTGAATTTTAATAAGGGTTAGATTAAGTATGAGTTTATTTATTGTATTTATTAAATACAGTTTGAGTTAGGTTAAAATTTGGTTAGAGGGTCTAGAGTTATTGTATAATGTGTGAAATTTAGTTTTTTCTCGTTTATTGTATAAATTAAAGAGTTCAATAGTTTATTTAAATTGTGTGTTTGTGTAGGTCCGGCTAGGGGAGGATCTAGTCGCCTAATCCTTGTTATCGAACACGTCCGGTTGTGCGGAATCCAACCGGAGATGCAAACCGAGATCGAGAAAGTGAACAATACGTAAAGATATCAACGATTAACAGTTACGTGTATTGATTTCGACAAAGTTTCGGTACAATATTTGACAAATACAAAGCTCACCGGAACTTTCTCTCACTACACTCTCTCTCTAGTTTGTCTGCCTCTCTTCTTTCTATTCTCACACACACTGAATGGGTATATATATGCCCAGCACAGGTTGCATGTCGAAGGATCATGTGAACTGCCCGAAAGATGATCTGTCGATCATGAAGCCATCGAAGGATCCACAAACACTTCGAAGGATGGCATATCCTTCGAAGTCCATCAGTAACCTTCGGGGGACAACTTTCGAGCTCATCGAAGGATAGACATAATCCTTCGATTGCCCAACCTTCGACTCAGACATTTACAACAATGTAACTGTTTGGCCCATGTGACAAAGAAGCCCAACATGCAAACTGTTAAGCATGCACGTACAAGAATTCAACATGTTCCAATATTTGAAGTTTAGTCAACATAGTGACATCATCATGACATCATCATGATGATGTCAGCATGATGTGTCAAGCGGGAAACGTCCTCGGCTCTCCGTGCTTCGCGTGACGAACTCTGGGACGCATGACGGAGGAATGTCGTGACGTCGGGCTTGAGCCGAACCTAACCGGGTCGAACCGAAGCAAGTCGCGTCGAGTCGAGTCGCGTCCACATATATGTATCAACAAACTCCCCCTTGGACGCTACTCGCGAGATTCACCTTTCATGTCTTCTAAGTCGGAGGATCTTCAAAGTCTTCACGTCTTGAAAGCAGAAAGTGTATCAACAAACTCCCCGTATCATGTAGGAAGTGTGTTGACAAACTCCCCCTTAACATAAGCTCCCCTTTGAGTTATGCTCGTGAATGTCTTTATCTTTATGAAGTGAGATCCTTGTGGTGTTGATGATGGTCAGCGGCAACTCGATCATCTTCATCATTTGAGTGCCTTCACGTCGTGTCTTCATTCCGAAGCTTGTCATCGACCATGTTCTCCTAGCCTTTAGAATCTGCACATGCAAGAAATCTAAACGCGTAATGAGAACAACCGCTTGGAATATCATAAACAAATAACACACATGTGACCATTGTTCAAACAAACACCGTCCGACAGTTTGAAAGTTTAAAAATATTTATCAATTTCAATTTTAACTTTCAACACTTTGCAAATTTCGACCGTTTATGAAGATTTAGTCGTTTCGGTTTTCGTTCAGGTTTCAGGTAACGAAGACTCGAGCTCCAACATCGTACGATCGAAAATAAGATAGAAATAAAATCTTTTTGGCTTTTATAAAGTTTATATTAAAACACACCTAAAATCTTTTTGGAATTTTTGAATATTTCAAATTTAAAGACTGAAAGCAGTAAATAAATATATACAGACATTCTTTTTGCGAGTTTCGAGGGTAAGAGAATCATATCAGTGTACGGTCAGACCAAAACGCTCTTGTTGTTCTTTTAGATAACATTAAAATAAGCATCCTATAACGATTATCGGTATTGTTGTCCACATAAGCTCAACTTATCAGATGTAATCATGGCGAGAGGATACGTTAAGGTATGATTTATACTTACCGACCGGTGTTCATCCACATCACGACACATTCCCGTATCAAGGTATGCACGAGGGTTCATCTTACCGGTGAGTATACCGATTATCATCTGTTTGACCGTATATGATGTGAGATTCTCACTTATTTTGATTTGAAAACAAGCCCTATGTGATAGAATCACTTATTGATGAGGAACTTGATTTTCGATGCATGAGGGCACAGGAGCAAGTCCGTGAACAGGTCAGTACTTTCGTACAGCAGAGAGACGAACTTGACACCCGGAAAGAATTTGTGATAATTTATCACTTATTTGTTTGGACATGTGATTGTTTATCACTTATTGAGGTCGAATGCAATATGTACACGTATGTATAGTATCATGGAAGATCTAGACTTGCGTCCCCGTTATTTTTCGGTAAAAGATACAACCATGATACCCAGATGATAAGCAGCATAAAGACCGAATATCTCAGAACCTCGGCAATCTCTCAAACGAAATTTCGGTACTAAGACCATATGCCAATGAATGGTTCCCACCCAGTCTTCAGTCGATTTAAGTTTATATCACCCTGCACACTTTAAAATGATTGTGAGCCTACCGATACATCTTATATAGAGCTGCTTATCGCTTTTCATTTAAGGTTTAAAGAGGTTTGGACAGACCACTGATGTACTATCATTTTCTCTTTTGCTCGCCAGGAAACTCATTTTTGTTTTTCTATTGTTTTTGTGTTTTTGAAATTTTTCAATGTTTTTGGATTTTCAAATTTTGGATTTACTCCCCCTAAAATCAATAAACTAAGACAAATTTAAAACACAAAGGTATTTACAAAAATGATTTTCCGATGTGGATTACTCTTGCTTGACCTTAATGCCGTTTACCAATAATAAATAGTCAAATCTTGATTTGTCAAAAGCTTTGGTAAAAAGGTCGGCACGTTGGTCATCGGTGTGGACGTAAGCAACATCGATTAGTCTTTTCTCAAAGCAATCACGTATGAAGTGATACTTAATTTCGATGTGCTTAGTCTTTGAATGCTGCACAGGATTTTTAGTGATCTGTAAGGCGGCAGAATTATCAACGTAAATAGGAGTAGTTAGGAATTCAAAACCGTAATCACGCATTTGTTGTTGGATCCACAGGACTTGAGAGCAACAACTTGATGCAGCAATGTATTCAGCTTCGCATGTTGATGTAGCGACACACGTCTGCTTCTTGCACTGCCATGTGACTAGGCGATTTCCCAAAAACTGACATCCAGCCGTTGTTGATTTGCCGTCGATTTTGCATCCGCCAAAATCAGAATCACTGAATGCGATCAAGTCAAAGTTATTATCCCTAGGGTACCATAGACCGGTGTCAGGGTAACCCTTCAAATAACGAAAAATCCTTTTTACAGCTGCAAGATGTGAGGCCTTCGGGTTGACTTGATATCTGGCAAGCAGGCACGTTGGGTACATTATATCTGGTCTTGATGCTGTGAGGTACATAAGGGATCCAATCATCGCGCGGTAGTATGAGGGGCTAACATCTTGACCCTTCAAGTCTGGAGTAATTCCGTGATTTTGTGGCAATGGGGTACCAATGGGCGTTGCATCTGACATCTGGAACCGGCTCAAGATGTCACCAACATATTTAGTCTGATGGATGAATATCCCAGACTCCGTTTGTTGTACTTGTAGGCCCAAAAAGAAAGTCATTTCCCCCATAGCACTCATCTCGAATTTATCCTGCATAACACGCTCGAAATCCCTACACAAAACATCATTAGTAGAACCAAAAATAATATCATCAACGTATACCTGTACCAGTAGAAGATCTCCATCTTGTTCTTTGATGAAGAGAGTGCAGTCGATAAGACCTCTGCGAAAACCGTTCTCCAGCAGATAATTAGATAAGGTTGCGTACCAAGCTCGCGGTGCTTGATGAAGACCATAGAGAGCTTTGTTGAGCAACCAAACCCGTTCGGGATGGATAGGATCTTCAAAACCTGGAGGCTGTTCGACGTACACCTCTTCTTCCACCACACCATGTAAGAATGCACTTTTCACGTCCATCTGGTATACCTTGAAACCTTTGAATGAGGCATAAGCCAGAAAGATCCGAATTGCTTCTAGACGTGCAACAGGTGCATAGACTTCGTTGTAGTCGATTCCTTCAATCTGACGAAAACCTTGAACGACTAGCCTTGCTTTGTTCCGGATAACGATCCCACGGTCATCCTTTTTGCATTTAAACACCCAACGGGTACCAATCTTCTTGTAACCAGCAGGTTTCTCTACCAGTTTCCAGACACCAAGCTTCTGGAATTGTTGCAGTTCTTCCTGCATTGCCTCAACCCATGAGCTATCTTTCAAAGCATCTTTCCAAGTTCTTGGCTCTTCCTGTGAGACATAACACGCGAAAGACCAATCATTCTGTTGACCAGATTCTCGGATAGTTGCATACAAGCCTGCATTGTTGTTGTTTCGCAACATGTTTCTTGTTTGAACGCCACTCTGTACATTTCCGATGATGTTTTGTTGAGGATGGGTATTGTGAATCCTTGTTTCTGGATTATCTTGAACTGGAATATTTGTACCCAAATTGTTGAGATTGAGATCAACAATCAATTCAAGGCCCGGAATTGACGAAGAGGATGATGCAGAAGTTTCAGCTGTTCGAGGGACAACCACTGGAGGAGTACCCTCTGAAATACCATGAACTGCTGTTGGAGCTTCTTGATCTGCATCTAGAAATTCATCATCCTCTGAAGATTCGTTCAATTCGGTAGCATCTTGAAAATCCTCATTGTCGAGAGCATTATTGTTCACTGAAGATGGTTCTTGATTGACTATAATGGGACGAACCAACGGTGAATCTGCTGCATTGTCACTCTCGAAAAACATCCTTGCCGCAGCACTTTCTTCAACTGCTTCAACATTGATCGAATTGAAAAAGTCATCGTACTCAAACATCCAAGGCTGACCAGGATTTCTAACTGGCAAAGTGTGCCTTTGTACTCTGACTTCAGACCATTCCTCGACCCTTTTAGTCTCGAGATTCCAGACTCTTAAGTTCGGGGTGGAATACCCAAGAAAGTATCCCTCAAATGCTCTTGCCCCAAACTTTCCATTAGGATCGATAATTGTGCAAGGAGCTCCAAACGGTTCAAGATAAGACAAGTCTGGTTTCCGTTTGTTGATAAGCTCAAAGCAGGACTTGTTGTGCCTTTTGACTGTAAGGACTCGGTTCAAAGTATAGCATGCAGAAGACACAGCTTCAGTCCAGAATGGAATGGGCAGCTGCGACTCTACTAACATAGTCCTAGCAGTCTCGATCAATGTGCGGTTCTTACGTTCAGCGACGCCATTCTGTTGAGGAGTATAAGCTGCACTAAATTCGTGAAGAATACCTTTTGAGGTGCAAAACTCCGCCATGGCATGATTTTTGAATTCAGTACCATTGTCGCTACGTATCCGCCTAACCTTCAAGTTGTAAAGATTCTCAATCTGAATGATCAAGTTTTTGATAATACCGAAGGTTTCACTCTTGTGTGCCATGAACGCCACCCAAGAAAATCTTGAATAATCATCAGTAATCACGAGGCAATATTGATCATTCCTAATGCTTTTGTGCTTGACAGGACCGAACAAATCCATGTGCAAACGTTCAAGAGGAACAGCCACCGTGTTGACTTTCTTTGTAGGGTGTCGCTTCTTCGTTTGTTTTCCTTTCTGGCACGAAACACAGACGTCTTGAAGATGGAAATTTTTAAGAGGAACACCATTCACCAATTCATTTGCCACCAAGTGATTCATTTTGCGTAAGTGAATGTGACCCATTCGTCTGTGCCAAGAGATTGTGTCTTTTTCTGTGGCTTTGGAAACGAAACAAGTTGCTTGTGCAGACGTTGTGATAGCTTGGCTCATATCAAGGACATACAGATCATTTATCCTTGGAGCCGACAAGAGAATCCATTCTTTTGGAATTTTGAAGCCGGGTTTCAGCACATAACATCCATTAGCATCAAAGTGTACTGAGAACTGCTTGTCACAGATTTGAGAAACACTAAGAAGATTGTGATCAAGTTGTTGTACAAAGTTGATCTTGTCAAAGCTAACAACCCCGTTGGAAATCATTCCTTCACCCGTTATATACCCGCCTTTATCTCCAGCAAAAGCAACATAACCTCCTCTAATAGATTTAACGTCGTAGAGAAGCTTCATGTCGCCTGTCATGTGCCTGGATGCCCCACTATCAACAATCCAATGACTACTGATAGTTCCTCCTGGAACACCCTGCACATGAACTCACACAATTAGTTGGAGATGGGAACCCAAGCCATTGTGGTCTTGGGTCTTCCATTTTCATCAATCACAATAACCTCTATTCTTTGATGATTCGAGAATTGAGATGGTCCCCCTGACTCAGTAACCGTTTTTGGTTTCCAGGTCTGTTGAGTTTTACCAGTTTGATTGTTTGAAGTTTTTGAAAACTTTGAATTATCTGGTTTAACTGAAACAGATGGTTTGTGAATCACATCGGTTTTAATTGCCTTTTCAATTTTCTTGACCTGTTGGCGTTTCTGTTTCTTTTCCCTTTCTCTTATGAGTCGGGGATCTTGTTTTGATGAAACAGATCGCTTGCGGTCAATGTGGTCACGGGGAACATCAACTATGCCTTTTTGTTTATGAAGATACGGGCAATTTCGAACGATATGCCCAATTGTACCACATTCAAAACATGATCTTCGTTCAACAAACCCCGAAGTATCATGTGGTCGTCTTGCCGATGATGAACTTTGTGATCCCGAGGTACTAGGTTTTGAACTACTTGATTCATTCCTTTTCATCACAGTTGCTTTTTGGACAAAATCTAAATTAGATTGATTTTCAAACTTTGCAATTTTGTCCGTTCCCTTCGATTTCACAAAGTTCACATTCTTCTTCTTCTTCTGATTCGGCTTCTTTTGATTCTGAGTCGGTGCTTTACCTTTGGGTTTGGCATGATTTTGCTGTTTTTCCACTGTTGGTAATTTCTTGTTCCCAAATTGTTTTCTAACTTCAGCCTTTGGGATAGGAGGACACTGTGTGACTGTAACATGTGGTCCTGTCTTTCCCAAAAACTTACTTGTAGAATTTTCAAAGACTTTACTGATTAAAGATTGATTAACATTTTTAATAGGAAAATCTTTGTCTGAATAGACTTTATCATCACCAACAAGAGTGTACAGCAAATCCACACTCTCCGACTCTTTAGCTGATGTGGACTCGGTTGGAACAGTCTTAGCAGGTTTTACGGGAGGATCACATAAAATATGATTCTCAAGAGGTATGTCCTCTTCTTTGATTATCGCATCAGACTTTTCCGAATCAGAATCATCGGACTCATCATCAGAAGAATCAGAAGCCTCACTGTATATCACAACTGGAGGATTCTGTTTCAGTTCAGCAGATGACACACATGTATCTGCTGACACATCTGAATCTGATGATTCCTCTTTCTTGTATCCGAGTCCAGCTGCAAATTCTGTTGCAAATTCCTTAACATCTAGAGGGACAGATGGTTCAAAATGAGTTCTATACTCCTCATCAGGCAGTGCATCATAGTTGTGTCTGACAGGTGGTGGACATTGCTTATAACCTATGCATGTGACATCCTTTTTCTCTTTCTGAACATCAATGATGTGATCCAACACATAGCTAGAGCTCAAATAACTGTCTAACTTAAGTCGGATTGCCTCACTTTCGGTTTTAACACAAGCCATTTCTTTTTGCATCACCTCAAGACGAGTGATATACAAATTAATGTCAGTTTGTTTTCTGGAAACCATTTTAGTCAGTTCTGTTTTATCTTTCTTTAATGTTTCAATCATCCTTTTAAATTCCTTTTCATGGTTTTCATAAAACATATTGGCTTCAGTGCACTTTGAAAGATCAACTGTCAATTTCTGATTATGAATAAAAGTCACATCATATTTCTCTTGCAAAGCCTCATGCTTGCTTTGCAATTCACACCACTTATCATTCACTAAAACATGTTTGTCTTGCAATTCAAACAAACTAGCTTGTAATGCATCGTGTTTGCCTTGCAACTCAGACATGTTTGCAACCAAATCAGCACATCTAACATTCAAACTATCACAATTATCACAGCTAACAGAAGTGGGTTCGTCGACACATACCTGACTTGATGAACTGTCGACATTCGCCATAAAGGCAGAATGGAGAGAAGACAAAGAATAAGCAGCTTGATCCACCAGAATAGATCTTCTTTCAATTCCTGCTGCAGCTTCATCCAATAGTTCATCAATAACTGCATCGACTGACACACTTGATGTGTCATCTTCCTGATCATTCCCTGAACCCGAGGATTCTTCATCCGAACTACCACTATAACCTGAGCTGTTTTCATCCTCAGAAGATTCACCACCATTGGCGGAAGATTCTCCACCACTGGCGTGATTTAGATCTTTGACAATCTCAGCAAAACATGCTGTTCCATCCGGAGCATCATTTCCCAACTGGATTGACCAATCACAGCCTTCATCTACTTGAACCACAAGTGCCTGGTTGGCATTTGATGGTCCTGCTTGAGTCTGGTTGTTGACAGGCACCAATGTGCGAACATTGTTCCTGTTCTGGTTCTGTTGGTTGCCTTGGCCTCTAAAAGGATTCTGGTTTCCATGTTGAGATGGCCTCGTACACTCACGCTTGAAATGACCACGTTCACCACAATTGAAGCATCTAACGGCCTGTTTATCAAACCCATACTTGGTGTCTTTCTTGCCTTCCAAGCTGGTTCTGCCAGTTCTTTCCATGAAATCCTTTGCTCGCCTAACAGCACTGGCAAGGGCCCACTTGATGTCCATCATCTCCATCTCCTCTTTATCAATCTGCTGATAGTCTTCTTGTGTCAGATTAATATTACCAATCTGACCTTCCACTAATCCACAGTATGCGCTCACCACAGTGTTTAGCAGCTCCATGTGTTCCTTAGCTACTTCCACACTGACTTTAGAAAAGCTTGAGGTGTCGAGCCGTACTGTATTTGGCTTTGATTGCTGACCAGCAGATGATGTGCTTCCATAACATGCTTGCTGTTGAGGAGGAAGCGGATTCCCGTACATGTCTGTTGTTGGTAAAGGATTTCCGAACATATCAGTTGGTCTGAGAGGTCGTTGCTGTTGTGGTGCTGATTGAAGAACTGGATCAAGCAGATTTCCATACATGTCTGTTGTTGGTAAAGGATTTCCGAACATATCAGTTGGTCTGGGAGGTCGTTGGCTTTGCTGTTGCTGTTGAGGAACTGGTTCCAGTAGATTTCCATACATGTCTGTCTTTGGAGGCACCGGAACTTGGATAGTATTGCCATACATGTCTGTGCTAGTCACAAAGGCTGTTTGAATTGGAGCATGTGAAGACGGTTTTGTAGAACTGCTAGACGTTCCAAAATACATTTCAGGATTTTGAGGCACAGGAATTCTTTTTGCCTTCAGAGTTTCTTCTTGATTCTTGTTTTCCAGGATTTGAACAAAGTCGTTGAAGCTCGTTGTAGCTAAAGTACCATTGTACTTCATGATTTCCAAGAAGGTGTTCCATTGAGGTGGCAACGAATCTGCAAACCTTTTCACAATCTCTGCAGGAGTTGTAACTACCCCAAAATTTGTCAATTCAGTCAACAAATGATTAAATCGACTTGTCAAATCACCTAACGACTCATTCTCCATACAAGTAAAACCATCAAACTCTTTCTTCAGCAGTTCTTTTCTTAATTGACGTGTCGCTTCATTTCCCACGCCCCTTGTCTTCAACGCATCCCACAACCTTTTTGTCGTCTTGTGACTAACAAACTGATGATAAATATCTTTACTCAACGCCTGAGTAAGAATGGCATATGCTTTCTTTTCCAAGTCATAGACCTTCTTCTGATCTTCCGTCAGATCTGCAAATGTAGCGGCAGATGATGCAGCAACTTCTATTGTTTGATCAAAATCTGTGATGAACCGCAACCACAGCTCTGTATTCTGACCAAGAACGTATGTATGAAATCTATCAATCCATCCTGGATATTCATATAAATGCATCAACTTTGGAGGTCTATTCAAACTTCCAGTTTCGCTTTCGCTTAAAAGAATGCTTTGAACACTTGGAACTTGATTTGATACAAATGCCCATTGACCGGTAGAAATTGCATTAGCTTGAGAAGATACCGGTGCGGAAGACGACGGGGTACCAAAATACATATCGGTATTTACCAAAGTATTCCACCTTGGATTCATTTTTGATCAGCCGAAGGATCCAAGCTCGAAGAACAAGACAAACAGAAACTTGTTAAAATTAAACAGAAGAGATTTTCGAAAGATCAATATTTTCGAAGGATCAATATTTCGAAATATCAATATTTCAAAAGATTAATAATTTGAAAGATCAAAATTTCGAAAGATTAATAATTTGAAAGATCAAAATTTCGAAAGATTAATAATTTGAAAGATCAATATTTTCGAAAGATTAATAATTTGAAGGATCAAAATTTCGAAAGATTGATAATTTGAAAGATCAATATTTGAAAATATCCTTATCTTTCGAAGCTTGTTCGAAAGATCAGCAAATTTGAGAGATTCACAACTTGTTCGAAAGATAGTGATCTGACACATTGACTTTGAAACCACCTGACACAATACTCCCACTTTCGGCTCAAAGTATGATCAATTTACCAACCATTTGTACTATTATAATCCAATAACAATTTTCAATGCATTAACACCTTGATATCAACACTATGCAGATCAAATACACAAGCAGACAAGAACAGTTTGAAGAACTTCATGAACCGTTTGAAGATAAGAGGTTTCTGGAAATGACTATGCTTATATCTTCAACCCAAAAAAAATTCTATCAAACTAACATGCACTAAAACAAGATCTCCAGCAACACTTTTAGCAAAAACAACAGGTTTTATCAGATTCTTTTAGCAAAACATGCAGATTTTCGAAGTTTTAAAACAGAAAATTTCCAGAAAATACAAGCTTTTAAAACCCGAAAAACAACCCGAAAACGCTCGGTTTTAACAAGGAGAAGAGCCAAAGCTCTGATACCACTTGTAGGTCCGGCTAGGGGAGGATCTAGTCGCCTAATCCTTGTTATCGAACACGTCCGGTTGTGCGGAATCCAACCGGAGATGCAAACCGAGATCGAGAAAGTGAACAATACGTAAAGATATCAACGATTAACAGTTACGTGTATTGATTTCGACAAAGTTTCGGTACAATATTTGACAAATACAAAGCTCACCGGAACTTTCTCTCACTACACTCTCTCTCTAGTTTGTCTGCCTCTCTTCTTTCTATTCTCACACACACTGAATGGGTATATATATGCCCAGCACAGGTTGCATGTCGAAGGATCATGTGAACTGCCCGAAAGATGATCTGTCGATCATGAAGCCATCGAAGGATCCACAAACACTTCGAAGGATGGCATATCCTTCGAAGTCCATCAGTAACCTTCGGGGGACAACTTTCGAGCTCATCGAAGGATAGACATAATCCTTCGATTGCCCAACCTTCGACTCAGACATTTACAACAATGTAACTGTTTGGCCCATGTGACAAAGAAGCCCAACATGCAAACTGTTAAGCATGCACGTACAAGAATTCAACATGTTCCAATATTTGAAGTTTAGTCAACATAGTGACATCATCATGACATCATCATGATGATGTCAGCATGATGTGTCAAGCGGGAAACGTCCTCGGCTCTCCGTGCTTCGCGTGACGAACTCTGGGACGCATGACGGAGGAATGTCGTGACGTCGGGCTTGAGCCGAACCTAACCGGGTCGAACCGAAGCAAGTCGCGTCGAGTCGAGTCGCGTCCACATATATGTATCAACAGTTTGATCAAGGGCTTGTTTCCCATCAACTAATAGGTGCCACACTTAGAAAGTATGGTTGTTAGCTAAGGTATCCAAGGCCGAGTACTTCCCGAGTAGTCGCTACAAGGTAAGCTACCGAGACGACTTTCTTCGATTCCTCCTAATTACTCGGAATCAATAAAACACGGTCAACCTTGGCCAAAATCGGATCTATTAGACCAACTTGGGCCTAGTTTGACTTAAAAAAATAAAGCATAATTTCTACACCTATCATATTAAAGAAGAATGAATATCATTCTCATATTAGTAAATTTATGTTATTCGATATATATTATATCTCCAAAAACTATTTTCTTATAATTTAACATGTCCGAGTACTCCCCGTGTACTATCCACGTACGCCGGGTACTTTTCACTCTCAAGGATATGTCCGGAAATTCATTTACTACAGGCAAAATAGATTTATTTTCTTTCTGAAACTCGACCAAATAGTCTTTACGTCCCTAATATATCTTTCATTTCATCATCACTGGATAAATCTTATAATCACCTACTATGTTTCACCAATAATATCTTTTCTATCCATAGTTGATTAATCTTTTTTATATCACAAGTTGAATTGCACCGAGTCGGTACGTCCCAATTAGGACCTTTAGGGGATAGGGGTGGTTATCACTCACCACCCATTTATCACTCACAACATCCAATCGCCTATCACTCACAACACCCAACAATAAACACTTACATCCCCTCACATGCTTCCATTTATCAGGTGTCAAAAATATCACGTGAATTAAGTTTCACCTGTTAAGTTTGATGGGTTGCGGTGGTTTGTTTGATTTTATCACGCGTGGAACTAATATATCACGGGGAATCTTTCCCCCACCCCGGGTCCCCTTATGTTTAACAATGATATTGGCATAATGGGTTATATAATATTGATATCTGTGCTTTCTACATTTAAAAACATCGTGTAACACCATTCAAAAAGATTTTATATAGTGACTGACAAGTTTATTTTCTTGCCTGGATTGCACTACTAAATTAATAATATACGCAACACAACGAGTATGGTAAAAATGGCTTCGCAAATCGGTCCATATTTTGATTTAAAATTTTCAATGGTTGTTCGAGGCATTATTGAACGAAATTGAAAATATTTAATTTTGTAAAGTGTGTATTACATTATCTATATTTTTAAATAAGTTATTCGCGTTTTGTAGAGACGGAAAACTATTAAACGAAATCCTATGTTTCATCACTTGCCACAAAGAAGGATCTATCCAATGGGTGGTGAAACAAATGTACAATTGCGGTAAACCATGTGGAGCAAACCAAACATCACTAGTTAGGCATACCGGTTTCAAGATTTTCAAAAAATACAATTAAATCTTTTTTCTTTGCTTTCTCCGGTAATTTTAAACAATGACTCCTAAGTTTGTTATGACTTACGTGAGTGTAGCTAGGTTGATGCGTATCTCAAATCATGGATGTTATATGTGGGTTGTCAAAGTGGATGAAAGGCAAAGCTTCTTGGATCACCACTCTTGTGCTGAGTACCGAAAGATATTGCCATCCGTACTCATTTCGGGTTGATTACCTTCTGGTATTTCTACGCCTTGCAAAATTTATCATTAGTATAATTTTTCAACGATGAGTTAGACGCCCTTTTTCTCAAAGCGCTAGAAAACTTTTATACATGTAAAGGGTCTCCTTAAGAACATTGGAATTTGGAAGGAACTTAAATCGTTTTCCAAGTCCAAGTCATGAAAGATTTAAAATGAAGGCCATCCTGAAACGTGTGTGAGGCCCGTCCATGAAATGGTAAATAGACGTAGCTTCACTTTCTTGAAAAGAAGTAAGCTCTTTGAAATAGTAAGATCTTTGGTAATTACAAAACCCTCAAAAAGTTGATGGCATTAAAATTTACCCCTAACATAGATTATTCCAACTAGAGAATAATATGAAGGTTGATCTCATATATATTTACTTCAAGAAGTGAAACTAAAATAAAAACACATATTGAAAACACACATGATATATCACTACTTGTTCCATAATCTTCACAGATAAACTATTTCCTATGATGGTTGATAAAATAAAGAGAAAAGTGCTCAGATAGTCCCTGTGATTTGTCCATTTTCATCTTTAATCCCTAACTTTCTAAAATTATAGCTATAGTCCCCAACTTTTGCAATTTCGTTTCCAGATAGTCCCTGTCACGGATGAGGGTTAACTTTTGATGTTAAGTGGGTGTTAAATGACCAAAATGCCCTTACTAATAAATAAAACATAAAAATAAGAGTTAAATGCAATTTTAGTCCCTGTGGTTTGGGTCATTTTGCCAGTTTAGTCCAAAGGTTTCATTTTTAACCTGTGGGTCCAAAAAGGTTTCACTGTTGCCATTTTAGTCCACTGGGTTAACTTCATCCATTATTTCTGTTAACGAGAAGGGCGATTCGGTCATTTTGTATGGTCGAATTGCCTTTCTAGTTAACAGAATTACATATAAAATGACCGAATTGCGCTTCTGGTTAACAGAAAAAATGGATGAAGTTAACCCAGTGGACTAAAATGGCAACGGTGAAACCTTTTTGGATCCACAGGTTAAAAATGAAACATTTGGACTAAACTGGCAAAATGACTAAAACCATAGGGACTAAAATGGCATTTAACTCTAAAAATAAAAACAAACACACCTAGGGATGAGCAAAATGGACCCGGTACCGGTACCGAACCGGTACCGGTACCGAATTTACCGAACCGGGTACCTTTTCGGTACCGATTCGGTACCCACTTTTGACATTTTCGGTACCGGTTCGGTACCGGTCCGGTACGGTACCGGTTCGGTACCGGTATTTTGCTCGTTTTTACCCTCAAATACCGGTACCGAACCGGTACCGGTACCGAACCGTACCGAACCGGATATATTCGGTACCGGTACCCACTTTTGAGGATTTTCGGTACCGGTTCTTTCGGTACCGGTACCGGTTCGGTACCGAACCGGACCGAGCTCATCCCTAAACCCTACCCCCTTATCTCTTTCTTTCTCTCTGCTTGTCGTTTATCACCGTCCCACATCAAAACCCAACCGGAACCCTACCCTCTTTTAATCCCAAATTCGATCAACATATTCGACAATCATTGACATAAGTTTAGGGGTTTTGATCCCCAATAAAAACCGAACAGAAGGGTGTAAAATATACATGCGGGTTACGTTAAAGAGGACTCCGACGAGGACGAACAGATTCCGGAGAGCTCCGGTTGAATGCAGGTGCAGAACAAAGTGAATCAGAGGAGTTTGGAAGGTGAATAGGGTTCAGGTCGAGGAGTATGGCGTAAATTTATAACAAATCATGGCTGATAACAACAAGTTCTCTAGAATCAACTGCAAGAACAGGAAACTACGGAAGTGGTCCTCAAGATAGTCTTCAACAGTCTGATCTTCAACAATAAATTATGGCAGGGAATCTGGAGAAAAACGACACGTTAAGGTGTGATTCACACTCATCTCTCTCGGCTTCATGTCCACCTAGCTCGCCAATACATCCGTCACATGATGAGCTGGATGGTTCTTGTGGCTCCGTTACACCAATTGGAGGTGAACAGAAGGAAGTTGTGAATGATGAACCTGGAGAAGTGACAACAATGGCAGTGTCGAAGGGCATGTTTGGATTGGCTTCTCAAACCAGCTTATTAGCTTATTGACTTATGGAGAAGTCAATAAGCTGTTTTTATGTTTGGATAACCAAGAAGTCCTTTTCAAAATAGCTTATTGCAAAGAAGGAAACATAAGGTTTTGAAAAGCCAAGAATTCCTGACTTTTGGATCCAGAAGTGACTTTTCAAAAATGAAATTACCAATATACCCCTTCTTTACCCCCTTATATCTAAAAGAATGTCCATTTTAGTCATTTTACATCAATAAGCTAATCCAAACACTTTTTTAAAAAACTCCTTTTCAAAAAGTCCTTTTCCCAAAAGTCCTTTTCCCAGAAGTCCTTTTTACCTCTAATAAGCTTAGCCAAACATGCCCGAAGTCTGTATCAACTGAAGAAGATGAAGAATGGAATATTGAGGGCATGTTTGGCTAAGCTTTTCAAAACAACTTATTGGCTTATTGACTTATCAAAAAGCCAATATGTTGTTTTTGTGTTTGGCTAAGCCAAAAGTCCTTTTAAAAATGGCTTTTTGCCAAGAAGAAAAAGGAGGTTTTATTGTGACTTCTTGGCCAACTTTTAACTTTTCACACTACAAATTACCAATATACCTCTTCTTTACCCCCTTATATCTAAAAGAATGCCCATTTTAGTCATTTTACATCAATAAGCTAATCCAAACTCTTTTTTTAAAAACTCCTTTTCAAAAAGTCATTTTCCCAAAAGTCCTTTTCCAAAAGTCATTTTTAACTATAATAAGCTTAACCAAACACGCCCTGAGAATCATGGTGAGATGCATGAACAAGAAGAGTATGATGAAGATGATGGTTATAGTGAAGAAGATGGGGGTGCGGAAATTTTTTAAAGATTTTAGACCCCTAGCTATATAAAAAAATCGGTTCATAGCGGGTCGGGTCGGGTCATGTAAAACAAGTTAACACAAACAGTTTGCAGCCGGAATTTTGTAGTCGCCGGCCGGAATTATGATGTCGCTGGCTGCTGAAGTGAGGCAGACGGAGGGCAGGAGTCGCTGGCAAGTGGCAACGATTTGGGTTTTTTTTATTATGTGTACTGATTTTGTTTAACAAAACTAGTACTTGGGTTGGGCTTGAATGGGTATTAAGTTATTGGGCTTGATTGATTGAATTTAAGTTTTATTAAAGGGGTTAGTGAGCTAACTTGTTTACATAATTTGATCGGGTTTCAATCCGTGTTCGCAATTTTTTTTATATAAATTCCTAATATTTTTTTTCTAAGGGGTACGGACGAAAATTTACAAGAGGTGCGGTCGGAATTTTTCAAGGGGTGCGGACAAAAATTTCCAAGGGGTGCGGTCGGAATTTTTCGCGAAAAATACCACTAATTTTTTTTTCAAGGGGTACGGCCGCCCACCCACCCCATAAGGTGAGTCCGCCAATGTAGACGGCTGGGTTCGAATCCCACCTGCTACCCATTTTCAAAATTATTAATCACGTCACTCACTCTTTTGATAAAGGGTTATAAATGCATTTTTTTTAATTACCTCTCTTAGTTTAATAAGCTAAAATATTTTGTCCACGCAATTGTTAACATTACATCCATGTAAAATTTTATTTAAAACAATCGTTTCTAACTAATAACAATAGTATACTTAAAATAAGTAGCATGTTTTAATTCCTTTCACATATAATGTAAGCTGTTATTTGTTAGGTTAAACTCTTTTGATCAACTTAGATTTGATTTATGTATTAGATCCCAACATTATTTGATTAGGGAAATCATCTAGTTTATATAATGGTTAAGTGCTTTATAAGTTTCTTCCTAATATATTTTATGTCAGATACAAACCGAAATTACAAGTGTAAAAAAATTAAAAAGGGCCTCGAATTTTTAATTCGCTTTGGGCCCCCAAAATTCTAAGACCGGCCCTGGTTGGGTCCCATATCAATTTTAAGTATTATTTATATTTCTTTTGACTTTTTAATTATTAATTTAACAAGTAAGGGTATTTAGGTCATTTCACATCTACTTAACACCAAATCTAACTGATGTTAGGCTTAGGGACTATCCGGGAACGAAAATTGAAAAGTTTGGGACTATAGCTGTATTTTTAGAAAGTTAGGGACTAAAGGTGAAAAAAGATCAAACCAAAAGGACTATCCGGGCATTTAACTCTAAAATAAAGATTGTTACACTTAAGATTAGGTTTGAGCTATTTCAAGAGAATTAAAAAAATAAAAAAAATACTCGGCACCCTCATTTCTTTTACTTTGTGCTATTTCCCTAAAGACTTAAAGGACAAAGTCGGTGGGAAATCCCACCGGCTTTGCTCCATGCCCCCCTCACTTTAATAATTTTGCAATTTTAGCCCTTTACTTTGTCTTTGCTCCATACACCCCTCACTTTAATAATTTTGCTATTTTAGCCCTTTACTTTGTCTTTAAACTTTTATAAAATAACAAATTTTGCCTCTAAACCTCCTACTTGAATTTCTAAAACCACAACCTCATCTTTCAAACTTTATGAGCACCAACCCTCTACTTTGGTTTTTCACCATCAACCCCTTAGCTCTTACATAGTTACGCCACCAACCATCTTCTTTTACATTTCTACCAACACCCCCTCATCTTTTACGCATTTCCGCCACCACCCCTAAACTTTTACACTTTATTTTTTTTAGACTTTGCTTTTTTACCCATTGGACTATTACTCCATTTTTACACATGCCCAACGTTTAAAAAATTGCAATTGTAACCCGCTAAACTACAACTCCTACTTTTGCAAATGCCAATTCATTGTGTTTTACGAAATGTCTTAGGCATTGTGTTTTAAATTTTGTGTCTACCTTTATGTTTTACATCTTTTTTAATTGTCTTTTACGCACTGCGTCCTACGAATCATGTTTTGTCTTATTATATGTTTCCACCCGTCGCGCGCGGCCGCAACGCGTGGCGGGCAAAATACTACTACAATCTTAAAGGAGAAAATCGGTGGGTTTCCCACCGGCTTTGCCTCCCTGTCCCCGTACTTTCACGATGTTGCAATTTTAGCCCTTTGACTTTGGCATCTTCAAAGTTTCACAAAATGACAAATTTAGTTCCTAAACCTCCCCCTCATCTTTTACACATTTTCACTACCACCCCTATACTTTTAAACTTTGTCTTTTTTAGACTTTGCTTTTTTACCCCTTGCACTATTACTCCATTTTTACCCCCACCCAACTTTTAAAAAATTGCAATTGTAACCCCTAGACTACAACTCCTACTTTTGCAAATGCCAATGCATTGTGTTTTACGAAATGTCTTATGCATTGTGTTGTACACTTTGTGTCTACCTTTGTGACTTACACTTTTTTTTGTAATTATCTTTTACGCACTGCGTTTTACGAATCGTGTTTTGTCTTAGTATATGTTTCCACCCGTCGAGCGCCGCCGCAACGGGCGGCGGGCAAAATCCTAGTTTGTTTTGAAGTATCACACGAGGTATCGTAAATACAAGCCCATCATAAAAATTTTGACTTGTTACTTGCCAAGTGTAAGCGGACGAATTCAACGATGGAAAATTCATAAATTTATCTAAGCAATAGAATTTGAAGCTTCATTTGAAGAAGATGAGATTAATCATGTTGTGTGGTTTTGTTGTACGTAGTAGTAAAGCACCTTTTTTGTATTAAAGGTTTGAAGTATTCTAGGCTTGACTGTAATATCTCTGGTTAAGTTTTTTGGCAAGTCGACTATAACTCCAAAAGGTAGTACCTCGGTCTTTATGATCACTAGATTCCGAAAACCATGTAATACCTTATATCTTTCAAAATATTGGCTTATTTGTGAATGATGTATGCATGAGTATATAGAAGCACAAGACATCTAATAAGAGCGAACTAGTCACTGGATTAAAATTCAAAACCCTACACACTTAGATTACTATTAATTTATTATTTATTAGCTGGTGAGCAAGTTATTCATAAGCATTAGTGATAAACATATATAGCCCACACACAAATTATTACATAGTAAGTAATTAATTTTACTGGGGTATCTAATCCCATTCGCTCCCCTAGCTTTCGTCTCTCAGTGTCAGTGTCGGTCCAGCAGAGTGCTTTCGCCGTTGGTGTTCTTTCCGATCTTTGCGCATTTCACCGCTCCACCAGAAATTCCCTCTGCCCCTACCGTACTCCAGCTTGGTAGTTTCAACCGCCTGTCCAGAGTTGAGCCCTGGGATTTGACGGCGGACTTAAAAAGCCACCTACAGACGCTTTACGCCCAATCATTCCGGATAGCGTTTGCATCCTCTGTATTACCGCGGCTGCTTGCACAGAGTTAGCCGATGCTTATTCCCCAGATACCGTCATTGCTTCTTCTCCGGGAAAAGAAGTTCACGACCCGTGGGTCTTCTACCTCCACACGGCATTGCTCCGTCAGGCTTTCGCCCATTGCGGAAAATTCCCCACTGCTGCCTCCCGTAGGAGTTTGGGCCGTGTCTCAGTCCCAGTGTGGCTGATCATTCTCTCGGACTAGCTACTGATCATCGCCTTGGTAAGCTATTACCTCACCAACTAGCTAATCAGACGCGAGCCCCTCCTCGGGCGGATTCCTCCTTTTGCTCCTCAGCCTACGGGGTAATTAGCAGCCGTTTCCAGCTGTTGTTTCCCTCCCAAGGGCAGGTTCTTACGCGTTACTGAGGGAAAAATATTCACATTAAAACACCGGTTTCACTTCGTTCATTGCTCCTGATTCTTGTGCCTGCATACAAGATATATAAAGATTATACATCAACTGAACCATGGCGTAAATTGTGGTTGTTGTTAGAAAATGAATGAGAACAAGTTAAAATGTTGAGCTCAAGAAATGAGACGAAAACCATATTGAAAATAATGAAATATGCAATCACTGACTTAACCATCTTCGTTCGAGTTATAATTAAACTAAATAAAGGCGGTTGAACAACATATGAGATTAAGAGATATTATATACACGTTGTATATGTTAAAACAACTAAATTATAGAGATTATGACAATTAATAGTTCTTTTGTGACTTATACTGTTATTATTAATTCATAACCTTCTTTTTATTATCTTCCACTTGATTTTATTACATAATTTAATGACAAATATGGTTTTTATTTACATGTATTGTTACTACTAAATTAACAATGAACAGTCTGATCATTAATTTGAGGGATATCCTTACTTTTGTAAATCTAATTTTAAGAAATATCTTCTTCCATTTGTTTCAACTCAAGTAGATCAACATAGTATGTTGATTTTATCTTTCAGGGTACAACTTAGGTTATCATATGAGTCCTTTTAACCTTTAAACTAATTGGGACCGACATAACTAAAGCTATTCTTTGTATTCGGTTGGTGCTAATTGAAGATGAAGTTAATCCTAATTTAGTGAAATGGGTAGGATAATAGTGGGTTTGAAGATAAAGTTAGCTTGAGTTTGTTTAGTATTTACCTATATAACTATTTGAATTTTAATAAGGGTTAGACTAAGTATAAGTTTTTTATTGTATTTATTAAATACATTTTGAGTTAGGTTAAAATTAGTAATTGGGTAGAGGGTCTAGAGTTATTGTAAATTGTGTGAATTTTTATTTTTTTTCTGGTTTATTGTATAAGTTAGGTTATCACCCGTGAGTTGGGTTCAGATATTTGAATTTTATCAAACACAACTATATATACATTTAAAAAAATGAATAATGAGTGACTAATAATGTATATTAATTAGTCGTTAACATCTTCAAAATTATGAATATTTATCAAATATATGACAAAGAAAACAAAGTTGATCATATTTGTTATTAAAAGAATTTTAAATTATTGGAACCCCGTGAACTTCGGGGGGCTGGACCATTTAATGGTCTTCGGTGGTGGTGGTGGTGGGGGCGGCGGTGGCGGCGGTGGTGGTGGCATCGATGTCCGGAGGCAGAGGGTAGCGGCAGCGGTCGGTGGTGTTTAGTGGTGGCGGCGGTGGTGGTAGTGGTAGTGGTGGCCGGTGATGGCGCCAGAGGGTGGCGACGACGGTGGGTTGTGGTGGTGTAGTCTGTGGTGTTTGGTGGTGGTGGCTACGTTGTTCGGAGGCGGTGGTGGCGACGGGTGGTGGCGGTGACAGATTGGAGTCGGTGTTCGTTAGTGGAGGGTGATGGTGGGTGGCGATGGTCGGGGAGCGGGTGGCTGTGACATGGTCGGCGGTGGCGCTGGTGGTCGATGACGTTGGGTGGCGACGACGGGTGGCTAGTTGTGGAGGTGGTGGAAGGTGCTGGTAATGAAGTTGAGAGAGGGAATAAAATTGAAAAAAACAACGGGTGTGGATGAAAATTTGAGAAAGTAATGGGTGATTCATTACCTTGACCAGCCAAACACATTTTTTTTTCATTCCCTCGTAATAGTCCATCCCATTCCGCCTCTCATTCCTGCATACTAAACACTACCTTAGTTCCTTACTCGTGACTTTTATTTATCTTCTACATAATCAGATAACTAAGGAGTTTGAGATCAAAATTCCAATCCTCTATAATTTCCACTCTATGCAATACTAAAAGAACCGGAATTCCATATACTAATTCCGACACAAATGGATTGTGCAATAGCGTCGTTTTAAAAATTGCAGTCACAAAAATGCCCATCACAAATTGAGTTTTATGATCACTTGCGACCGGTGAACTTGCATGTTTTGAGCACTAATTCGCCTTGTTTGCAAATGCTTGTTATCACTGATGCAACCTTCTTCTTTTGGCGGATAGCAACAAGTTTTTAATTAGATTTTTTTTGAACGGCGAAAATTCTATGATTATAGAACGAGGGCCAGCAAGCTGTAAAACCCAAAAGTACAGGAAAGCGAAAACAAAACAGGAAACAAAATTCAAACGAAACAAAACTACGCTACTTTATTATATCTCTTACATTGAAATCCTTCCATCTCTCCCATACCAAATCCTTTATTCTTGCTCTTTCTTTAGTCCATAGATACGATAATTCTTTTATGCCGTCCACTGTATTTGTTATTGTTCCTTCCTTTCTATTAAACTCAACCTCATTTCGAGACTTCCAAATCTGCCACATCGATGTCATAACAATGGCCTTAATCAACGTCTTCCATTCCTTGGATCCATTGAAATTATCTATCCGATCCAATATTTCTTCACCTGACTCAATATCTTCTTGTAGCGGGAGCTTTAACCATAACATTATGTTCCACCAAATTGCCCGAGACTTCAAGCAATTTAATAATTTTTAATTAGATATCTTTTTTATTTAAATTTCATAATCAAATTACTAGATTATTAAATATTCATATGTTCAATCTCGAATCAATGTGATTCACTATGGCCTAAATTTGGTATGTATATCGTTAGTATCATATTACAAAGCATAATAGTCAGTAAGTAGTCTTAAACACGACATAGACACCCATGTGTGACTATAATTCAATATATAACCATTATTCTGTTGTGTGCCATTTGTCCACGTTGCCATGATCGTATGCATTAACCAAAACCATCAGAAGATAGGTGAGGAATTGCAATTTAGTTTAATTATGCATAGTGTTTGTTTGTTATTTTTCTACAAATTAGTAGTAGTAGGTAAGTGTTTAGGTTAGTTTGTTACTTATTTTGAGTTCCTAAGTCTATAAATGGGATTGTGCATTTTGATTCTAGATATGAATGAAAAGTTAGTTATCTCAAAAAAAAAAAGTCTTCTTCTTCCATCTAATTTCTTGGAGTTTGACCCACACAATGGGTTATTTATCCCCAATCTGGTGTAACACCCTAACCGACGACGAAAACATCGGGGTGTCACATCACAAGATTATTTAATAGCATTGCACATGATACTAAATTAATGTTAAAATACTCAATTATTCAATATGAAAATTTGTAAGTGCAGTTCCTGCCGGGTAACTGTCGCTTATCAGTTCTGGTCAACCAAAACAGAAGTCCAAGTTAAAGTCAACGATAATGAAGAATTCAAGACCACATGAAGACCATGCACTGATCAAGGGGGAGTTTGTTAATGCACTTTGGGTAAAAAGTGCATGCCTTTCAATTGTTAGGGTTTTTATTGTACATGTCTTGAAACTTAGTCCAAGGTTTATCCTTGGACAATTTGTCCAAGTTTATGTCTAGACTTTTGTTAGGGGTTTGGTTTTTGTGTAGATTGGTTTGTCCGAGTTTAGTCCCTAGTCTATATATATGTGTTGTATAGGATTAGGGCAAGACAACAACACAATCGATCAAGAAGCTTTGTGCACCTCTCCTACAACTTGTTCCTCCTGGTGTGCACATCCTAGAGAGAGAGAGACTATGTGTTAGTGAGAGAAAGCTAGGGTTTAGATCTTTGTGATCTAAACCAGCTGATAGATGATGTATACTCTTTTGGTATGTAATCTGTGATGACTGATTCGTTAATAAAGAGATTCATCTTCTACATATTTCTATCTTGTTCATATTTTGTTCTTCATGTCTTGAATCAAGTGCAATGTTTGATGTTCGTCATCGATCCGGTGCTTCAACAGTGGTATCAGAGCATGGTTACCGATTCGGAATGGTCTAACCGCCTTCCGAATCACCATTGCTCTTGATTTGATGTTTGTTTCCGCCAAACATCTTGAAGACGTGAAGATTTTGGTCCAGATATGAAGAAATCAAGCTGTGTTGGAGAGAACTGCTAGGTTTTTGGTAGATCTAGGGTTTTGATCTGATAAAGGCTTTGTCCGGATTTTTGTATGTGTTATACCTGTCCGAGTTTTTTCCTTCAGTGTTTTCCTTCAGAGTTTTCCTTCAGGGTTTTTCCATTCAGTGTTTTTGCTTCAAGATTATTAATGAACTAGTGTGAAGTCACACTTGTGAGATATCTGAAGCAATTTCCTTTTTAAGAGGTCAGTACTTTGTGGTCAGGGCTTTGGAAGTCAAGGTTTTCCTTCCGTATTTTTCCTTCAGAGGTTTCATTCAGGGTTTTTTCCTTTTAAGAGGTCAGAGTTAGGGTTTACAAGTATTCAGATTTTTTTTTGGGTGTATTCAGAGTTTTGCAAAAAATCATCAGAGTTTTGTGAACAAATAGATAAGAGTTTGTTATGTTAACTTAATTCAGAGTTTCAGCTGATTCAACTCCAGTTTCCGAGTTTTTAATGGTAATGGTTTCCGAGTTCTGGTCAGAGTTTTTGAGTTTTTAGTAAACAGTTCAGAGTTTTGGTCAGTTCCGAGTAAACAGTTCCGAGTTTTTGAATGTTATTGTTTGTTTTGGTAAGGTTTTTGAGTAAACAGTTCAGAGTTTTTGAGTTTGTTTTTTAGTAATCAGTTCAGAGTTTTTTTGGTGAGGGTCCGAGTAAAACTGTTCAGGGTTTTTATCCTAGTACTGGTCCGAGTTTTTTATCCAGACTTGAAGTCCGGGTTTTATTGGGTGATGAATCAGGTCTGAGTTATTGAAACTGTTTCGAGTTTTGGTCATAATCAGTTCCGAGTCTTAATTCATTTCCGAGTTTTAATTCAGTTCCGAGTTTTAATTCAGTATCCTAGTTTTGGCAAAATTCAATTCAGTTCCGAGTTCATAATCTGTTCCGAGTTTTGGCAAAATTATAGTCTGGTGGTGTTGGTGTCGTGTATACTGTTTGTTATCAAAACCGTTCAAGGTCCGAGTAAACTTGCTTGGTATTAGTCCGAGTAAAGGGTCCCAACTTCTTCAGTCCGAATCTCTTTAGATAAACAAGTCCTGGCTTACACCTTCATATGTCCGAGTTTCTTTGGACTTTCATCGATCCGGTTCTTGGATGGATGATTATGCAAGATATGCATCTTCCTGTATTTATTGGGCTTGTTGTGTCTGGGCAACAGACTGGTTAGATGGATATGTTGCTAGAAAAATGGGAAGCAACTTTGTGGTGTGTTCATGCCTTGTTCCTCTTGCTGACATAGTGCTAATTGGATGTGTTGCCATGGCCATTGTAGAAAGGGGCCCTTCTGCAACCCGGGTTTGGTACTCAGGAAACTGAATCATACATTACATACCTTAGCTGGTCAGTGGCTGCAACAACAGTGAGCTTGATTAGACGTTGACAGTTTACGAAGAAATAGGGGGAGTAAAAATTTTGAAGTTCCTATTTTCTTTGTAAATCAAAAGCCTGTGGTGCTACATCGGAACAAGTTCATGTTTACTATCTTTGAGATTAACTTAGTGTTAATCTTACTGGTGGGGAAATGTTTATAACATGAAGCAAGTTAGAGCTAGTTTATGATTGAGTTTTGTCAAGTTTGTTCGAGGTTTAATCAAGTGTTGACGTGATGAAGCAAATTGTTCGTTTGGCAACTAGTTGAAGGTCAAGCCTTTATCGTATGCCGATTAGAGTAGAGAAGATTAGTCTTCTTGGTCCCTCTTCCAAGTTGGTGACTGATCAGATTCTCAAAATAGGGGTTCTTACATTGAGGGGGAGATTGGAGACGAAAGTCATCAGGTAATTGGTGGATTCGTGAAGATACGAGATTGGATCTTGAAGATTCGAGATGAAATGATTTCAGACACTCGGTTGAAGACTTTTGATCAGGATGGTGGATGTACTTTTACAAAGTTCAGTTTGTTATTAACTTATCGAACTGAGCTTCATGTCTTTGTGGAATTTGAAGTGTTCAAGGCTAGGCATTGGAAATCCAATGTTTCTTTCTGCTGTTGGTTAGGTTTGAAGATTAATGTATCGAGCGATATTCTTACATGTGGTTGTAGGTCGGTTCGCGTTAACTTGATTCAGGAGTAGATTGAGGGGGAGGATCAACAGTGTTTGATGTTGGATTCTTCGGGTTTCTCAAAGCGGCCTTAAGTGATCGTCAGCAAGTCTTTTATTAGAAGAGTTGAAGGTCGCTGTGCTCTGTCAGAAAGATCAAGTCTCAGTCAAAGTCGAAAGCAGCCATGATATCATCAGTCAAGGGGGAGTCTGTAAGCGCAGTATCCGGTGATTGAAGATTATCGATGCCACACAGAACTGATGCAACAGTTAAGGGGGAGACTGTAAGTGCAGTTCCTGCCGGGTAACTGTCGCTTATCAGTTCTGGTCAACCAAAACAGAAGTCCAAGTTAAAGTCAACGATAATGAAGAATTCAAGACCACATGAAGACCATGCACTGATCAAGGGGGAGTTTGTTAATGCACTTTGGGTAAAAAGTGCATGCCTACCAATTGTTAGGGTCTTTATTGTACATGTCTTGAAACTTAGTCCAAGGTTTATCCTTGGACAATTTGTCCAAGTTTATGTCTAGACTTTTGTCAGGGGTTTGGTTTTTGTGTAGATTGGTTTGTCCGAGTTTAGTCCCTAGTCTATATATATGTGTTGTATAGGATTAGGGCAAGACAACAACACAATCGATCAAGAAGCTTTGTGCACCTCTCCTACAACTTGTTCCTCCTGGTGTGCACATCCTAGAGAGAGATAGACTATGTGTTAGTGAGAGAAAGCTAGGGTTTAGATCTTTGTGATCTAAACCAGCTGGTAGATGATGTATACTCTTTTGGTATGTAATCTGTGATGACTGATTCGTTAATAAAGAGATTCATCTTCTACATATTTCTATCTTGTTCATATTTTGTTCTTCATGTCTTGAATCAAGTGCAATGTTTGATGTTCGTCATCGATCCGGTGCTTTAACAAAATTCCATACAATTGACAAGAAAAACAACTTGTTCAACTAACAACCAAAACTAAACATAAAAATCCATATTAAATTATTAAACTAAAGGGCTTTACCCAAAAAAAAATTATTAAACTAAAGGATGGGAAAATCCTATGTGATAGCAGTCATGAATCATCAATTGTTACCACTTGAAACATACATGAGAAAAACATGGGTCAACTAAAAGTTGGTGAGCAACATAGGTTTTATAGCAAAACACATGGGAAAAATTGTTGTACAATTCACATGGGAAAATAAATAACTATGCATTTTGAATGTCACTAAGTTAAGGTCACTAGGGGCACATTCAAACCTTGAGTTGATAAATAACAAATAGCTCGGATTCTATCATCCCGCGAGGTCACATCCAACGTAAGTAACCCTGAGCAAAACAAAATTTCATGGGGGATGGGTCGTCACACCTACTACGCTATAATACCACTCGGTTTGATCACAGTTAACGAATGCAACGCGTTAAACACACCAAAACAAGTTTCACAAAAAGCACATTGTGCCATGTAAGCCAAAATGATATGTATTGCAATATGTTTAGCAAGAAACGTACAGTAACATATGAATCACCCCAAAGTAAAACAGTAAAAAGAGTTATGTGTACTCAGCTTAGGATGCAAGCAATGAGAAGCTGTAAGTAATCTAGGCGTTGGGAGAATCCCAAAGTGCAATCCTATCATGTTTGAATAATAGAATTTAATTGGTAATGAACCTTGGTTATTGTCTAAACACATGCTAGGATTTATAAAAAAATAGGGATTCTAGATTTGGTTTGGGAATACTCGGGGTTTGGACTTAGAATTGATAGTTATTTAAGATATATGATTTTGCAATTATCGGATCACATTACAATATAAAAAGAATAATACGACCAATATAATTCACAAGCTAACTGTGTTGGATAGTGAGTAATTGATACTTTGTTTATGTAACTAGTTTAATACTTATCTAGTGGACAGGTTACGTTGAACAACGTAACAAACAAAGTTAATCTATATTAAGTGTACACAAACTTAAACATCATTACAAAAAAAGCACCATTTTTAATCTATAAAAGGAAAACAAACGTCAACAGTTTACAACCACAAAATGTTAGAAAATAAAACTGATAAGGTACTAAAACATGAAATGGTGTCATTTTAATACAAAAGTAAACGGTAGGCAAAACATATGCGTGGTAACGTACAAGACTACAAGAACATGAGCGGAAAGTGTAATAATATCCAAACATGGTTTATTGTCTCAATTGTTTTGGATTTTGGATCATCCTCTTTGACCTAAGATGGGGGCTCTTTTCAACCTGGTAACTTGATGCCTGGTAACTTGATGCCCGATGCCCATCCCTCAAGTTTGGTGTATTTTTGACATCTCTATTGGGGGACACTTAGAAATAATCCATTAAAAGCCGGATTCCCTTATTGTAACAAACATGTGGTAAGGATGTTTATATTAAAAAAAGCTACACTGAAAACTAAAAAAAGAAAAAAAATGCTATGGGTCCGTATGAAATTGTCGTAAGTAGTCAAAGCATGGAGAATGTTGACAAATCCTCAGTTTCATCGACAAACCCTCAGTTTCATGGAAAAGAGATATCAAAACATTATTTTCTATAGACGATCAATAATATGTTATGAATCCAAACAGTGATTACGGAAAAAAGTAAATAAATTCAACAGCCAATTAACACAATGATTCTTATCTCGTTGCTAAGCGCCACATTTGTTTAAATGATTCGTGGTTGGTTTTTAGCGTGGCTTGAAAATTATAACACATGCCAATATAGTTTTCTAGATCCCCACTCCGCCATTTTTCCCAATTCTGCTTGAAACTACAATGGACCTCACAATCCTCCTCAATGAGTTTATCTTTTTGGGCCCACCTTCAGTTATTAGCAATAGGCCCATATCCACAATAAGGGTGAACCGGGTGTTAGCGGGGATGATGTGCGGTGAAGTTGTTATCTTGTGGTAACACCGCCGTCATCCCCATTTTGTATGCGACAAACTCAAACACCTGGGGATATCTTTATTTCGATGCAATATATAATATCATATTATTCCTATTTCGATCATATATATGTTCAAAACAGCATCCTCTATTTCAATGTAGTATATATGCATTTGATATACTATTGATGATGTCATGATGACATCATGATGATGTCATCAATATTCAACCGAATCGCTCTCGTGACTTCGTCATTTGTGTGTCCTATTCTGGGTCGCACGACAGAGGAATGTCGCGGCGTCACTCTTGAACCGAACCGAACCGAACCTAGCCACATTTACAAAAGTGCATCAACAACTTTCCATTTAGCTTGCATCTATACTAATAAATCTATGATTCAATTCGAGGAACAAATCCGTAAAAATTAAGATCAAATCTGCAATTTGCCCCAAACCACACCATCCATGTTAATGACTCTATTTATATACCCTAGATTTAAATCACCATTAAATTTCAAATTCACAAAGTATAAATTAATCTTAAATCAATTTTAGTTTTAATATTGTTAATTTACTTCAAAATTAAGTTATAAATGAATGCAAATCTTAATTTATTATTGTTATTATCTTAACCTTAATTAATATACCAAATTAGAATTAGAATCCCCAAGATTCTCCGGGGAAGATGTAAAAGCAGGATATTCACATAGAATCAATCAACACAAAAACTTGAATGACTTAACCTCTACAAATAAAAGTATCCTTTGCCGTTCAAAAAAAAAAAAAAAAAAACTTAACCTCTACAAATAAAACTAAAAGGATTTAAAATAACTTTAATGAAAAATGTCACATTTTGAGTCTTGACATGTGTCATTTCGAAATTCTATAAAAGAACTAGCAAAGTTTTTATTCGGCATTGGAAACCGATCCCCTTTTATATATCCTCCTCCGCGAATCACGATTCCGCAAGGTAAAACAATTCTTTCTGCAATGGCTCATCGATCAATGTAGTAGTTTTGTTGTTCTAAAGAGTAAATGTGATCTTATGTTCCGCTTTAAATCTTAAATTAAAAAGGTTAAACCCTAGTTTCATATTCTATGTTCTTCGGTAATTCAGTTTTCTGCAGATTTCTATCAACTTTTGGTTAAAAATGCATAGTCATGTTCATTATAATCTTCTGTGGTTTTATTTGATAATTCACTTTTTTTTAAGTTTAGTTTATGGATCGATCTTAGTAGCATGCAACAGTTGTAAATTTCGAAGTGGTGTTGAGTATGGATCGATCTTGATAGGCTATCAATGATAGCATGTAACACCATAATCAACTGTTTTAACTTTTAATGTTTACAAATATTCTAAAATTTTTAACATTGATTACTCATTAGGGCTTAACTAAACGTGTATTTTCTCGGTAAGGAGTTTCTAGATTTTTAAAACCTTCCACGGGGATGTAAAAAGTTTAATACATGGAGTGTTATCTTGTTAATCAGTGTGGTTTTTAGACCCTTCCCTTTTCCTCAAAAGCATGTTAATCCTGCTACTTTATATAGAGTGACTTTACCACATAATTTCTCTTTACGGATTTCAATATTTGATTTAAGGGGATGTTTGGTGTTGCGTTTTCAAAATAGATTATGCGTTTTTAAAATAGATTTTGCGTTTTTAAAACTGCGTTTTGAAAAAGCATGTAGGTACATGCTTCTCCAAAACTGCGTAACTGCGTTTTGGAGGCAGATAATCACTTTTTCATCCAAACACTTTTTTAGATTATTTATGTTTTACAAACACAATAATCAAATAATCACTTCAAAACATAATCACAAACACCCTTTAAGTGTTATTATTACATCAAATAACTTTTCTGATATACATTGAAACAATTCAGGTGTCTGGAATGCAAAACCAGATTGAAAGCATAAATTTCTGACTCTAGCTGTAACAATCGGTTGTGTACTATACTCATCACATGAACGATGGATTTGGTACGTGATACAACAAGTATCATCGAAGAAGGAGAAAAAGAAGAAGAAAATAAAGATAGAATAAGCAACTTGCCAGATGAACTTATTCATCACATTGTCTCTTTTCTTGACATGAAATACGCTGTTCAAACTAGCGCACTGTCTCATAAATGGGAGCATATTTGGACCTCAATTCGCTGTCTTAACTTTAATAGCTGTGCATTTCGTACACCGCGTTTGTTTGCCAAATTTGTGAAGGACGCACTATCTCATCAAAACAATCATGTAGAAGAATCTAAGGTTCAGCTCACAATCACAGGAGCAGCCACCCCGTCTGTTGTTAAAAGCATTGTAAACAATGTATATCTGCATAATGTTAGGGACCTGAATATGACATGGCTTACCACTAGGAAATTCCATCAGTTCCCAGAATGTCTTTTCAGTTCTGATACTCTCAAACATCTCAGCCTTGCGACCGGTGACCAATCTTTCTATCTACACAAAGCCAGCTGCATACCAAAAGTAGCTTGGAATTTTCCAGCTTTAGAAACTCTGTGTTTGAGGAGTATGCATTTAGGTGATAAAGGAGATGAGAGCCTTGATCTTTTTTCCAAGTGTGTAAACCTAAGGGACCTCACATTACATAACTGTTGCATGTATGGCTTGAAGAGTTTCAATATTTGTGCTCCAGAACTTTCTAATCTCACAATAAGGGCCACCTCATACCCGGATGTTGTAAATGTCGTCGCTCCTAAACTTGAGAATCTTACTGCATCTGTCAGGGGTACTATTAATCGATTTCCATTCAAATATGTATCTCTGCAGTTGTCCACAGAGGGTTTTGATTCTCTTGAGAAAGTGAATCTTTCCTTGTCAATGCCCTATTACGAACCAAAGAGATTTTTTCCGTTGCTTCTCAGTTTGTTTCAAAAACTCCACAGCACCAAATATCTGGTTATTAATTTGGATATCATTGAGGTATTATCCTTACTCTTATTCTTTTATATGTTGCCTAAAACTTGAGCTTGTTTAATTGTGTTTGGGTTAAAGGAAAGTCCATAATATAAATGTTAAACCGTTGGGACAAAGTAGGAATACAATTTTCTAGTCCATCCCTAAAACTTGAGCTTGTTTAATTGTGTTTGGGTTAAAACTTGAGCTTGTTTAATTGTGTAATTTTGGCTTTGAGTAACTTGATTGCTCATTGAACCAAAGAATATTTATATAACTTGAGATATTTATTAGATGGGGGTGACCAAATAAAAATGATTTTAATGTAAAAAAATGCATTCTTTCTCAAACTGATGCACAAAAGGTTTCAAATTGATCTCTCCCCAAATTAGATTGTGATACTATAATATCTTACCATCACTTTTTAGTCCAATTCTAACACCCTTTAGTTTTAGGAATTATAATAGAGTTTTAAGATTAATATTGCTTGCTTTCTAATATATTATTCTTAGCTGTCTGTAGACTGACTTACAAAGATCATTTATTATAAAACCAGTGACAATGCAGATATAGGGGAGGAAAATTATTGGTCATAGATTTATTTTTTGTTGAATGACACTTGGGTCGCATGATTTGGTCATTGTTAGCTATTGTGTTCTGCAGTATTTTACTGCGGCATTTTTGCTCTTCTGAATTCCTATTAGCTATTAATTAGTCTAGAATATTGTTTCTATGTACTTATTACATGAAAGTTTCTATTTCTAATTTCTCTTTATTTGTTTGTATATTATGTACCAAGACTCTCTCGTTATGCCTGGATCAACTATCACTTGAACCTAGCCCATTTGATAACTTGAAGTGTTTGAAGATAAATATGATGTCCCAGAAGCAAAAAGACCATATACCTACAGTGCCCACTCAAGTCAGAAACTACTTTCTTGAGAACTCTCCCAGTGCAACATTAATCATGGATTTACCTCAGGTATTTACATGACCACATAATCTATGTATTTGTTACCGTATTCCTTCTAATCATTCCTTTGTGACAATGTTCAATAAATTTGGAGTGAGTTAAATAATGGTGTATCCCACTGTCTATTATATTACTAGTGAAAGGATCGCTTTATAATGGCAAGTTCAGTTTCTTGATTAATCCACAAAGGCTTACTAGCACATTCAAATAATATATGATCTCTATTGTGTTTTGAAGGATACTTTCTTGTATATTGGACTATGGGTAGGGCTGTAAACGAACCGAACGAACACGAACAAGTCTATGTTCGTGTTCGTTCGTTAAGGAAATTTGGATGTTCGTGAACTGTTCGCGAACACATGACGAACAGAAGTTTGTGTTCGTGTTCGTTCGTTAAGGAATTTTGGTTGTTCGCGAACAGTTCGTGAACACTAACGATGAACGCAAACGAACACAAATGAACTTTAATTTTGAAAATTAAAAAAAGGCACCATTAATCTTAAACATTGTACACAATGAAAGTAGTTAAATATAACCATTTAAAGATTGAAGGGATGGATAATATTGGGTTCAATCGATTGGAGATAAACTGAATGAAGGAGCGTGATATCAAAAGTGGGAGAGGGCCAGAGAGAGGAAAATAATACATATGGGGAAAGTAAAAAATTAATAAAACATTAAAAACTTTTAGAAAAATAAACATAAAAAGCCGAACACAAACGGACGTAAACGAACGAATACGAATGAACATAAACGAACATATTACCAAACGTTCACGAACGCAGTCGAACGAACGAGACCATTGTTCGTGTTCGTTCGTTAAGCTTATCGAACGAAATTTTTTGTTCATGTTCGTTCGTTAAGCTTATCGAACGAACATAAACGAACTTCCCGCCGAACGGTTCACGAACTGTTCGCTGAACGTTCGGTTCGTTTACAGCCCTAACTATGGGTTCACTTGAGAGTGCATGTAATATGTAGAAAACCGTCTCACATGGCGAAATCCTGATTTGGCTCCCACAGAAGGATGGATGCTAGTGTGTCCTAAAATAAATGTATATGTGTTGTAAAATTCTACACACTAATAGAAGATGTAAATAACTTGTTTTCACTCGGGACAATGGTAAACACATGTAGACTCTTAAAGTTATGGAATAGATAATCACACTCGGGACAATGGTAAACACATGTAGACTCTTAAAGTTATGGAACAGATAATCATGAGAGTCGGAAAAATTATTTTAGAGCAGGAAAAGATTTGGGTGTTAAGAGATCATGTGGATTTTGGATTGCATGCAAAGATTTGGAGATTGTACAAGTTTAAGAAGGAACTTCTTCCTTATATATTTGATAACAGTGATACTTTGGAAAAGAAGCACTTCTTTGCCATTTATAGTGAAATGTTATATCTGTAGTTGATTTATAAGTTGTCTTGAAGTATCTTGTTGGAGTGCTGTTATGTGCCACATATGGAGTTGAGATAGGGACTCCAAGTATAATGAGGGACCTTTAAAAGCCACCCTGGACGAATCTTGCATCATTAATGTCTTGTCGATAGACTTGCATTCGAACTCCTGCAAGTGTAGCAAGTGCATGAATTCAGGGCGACAAAGCACTTCACCTCTCAACAAAATCTCCACATTAAACTAATCTTCCAATCCTGTGGCGTCTTATTCCATCTATGCTGATTATAAATCTACTCATTTATAGGCTTATAATAATTTATTCACTTATTATTGAAATTTTAATTAATTGTGGTGAATACAGCCAGATTTCTAGATTTAGAAAGAAAACTTTTCATCAGATAAGAGAACAAAACTGTTTTGATTTATTACCTGCTTTGATTGAAGGTGCCACAGAAGAGATCAAGGCAGCAGGAACATGATGAGACAATGGCTAAGAAGGTGGCCAAATTGAAGACAGAAAAGAAGCAACCAGAGACTGCGGCCCAAGGGAAGAGATTGTTGGAGGCAAAGACTGAACCTCCTTCTCCAAGACTGTCTTCATCTATTGTAAGCTTTCCATTACCTTGAACTCATGACTATGAATCTTTGATTCAACTTTTACAATAGTCATATGAGCACAAATTATCTGCACAGCAAATATCCAATGTGCTTATTTATTGTAGAACTTAAATTTTCACTTGGCACTACTATTTAATGAAGGTTGAGTAGAGACCAGGGCTGCGATCAACCAACTAACGTCAAAACAGTCAATAGACTATAATTTATTGTTTAAAGGTCAAATTAAGTAAAACTGAAAACCAAAGGGCTTTGGTCTTTGGCCTAGTAGTACCAAGGTGTTGAAAAAAGGTGTCACTCCCCAATTGTCGAGGTTCAAGTCCCGTGGTGGAAAGAAGGTGTAGATAAGAGTCCCCTAACGCATAATGAAAACTTACATACAAAAACAAAACATGCTAAACAAGTCATACAATTTAAAGTCGCCCCATGCTAAACAACCTTCTATACTACTCATTCAAAAAAAATCATCATATTTAATTTAGTAAGGGTTTTGTTTCATTTTGAATGTATAAATTCCTTATGAATTGAAAAATCTAAAAAACAAGGGTTGTTAAGTAAAACCCAACATGTTGTGGCCACCCTGAAAATTTACCTGTTATGCAATTCGTGTGCTTAAAAATTGTACAGTACTGCTGATCAGTTATGTTCATATAAACACATTTAGAGGGTGTTTGGGATTGAGTTTAGAAATGACTTATTGACTTGTTAACTTTTTTAAAAAGCCAATAAGTCATTTTCAAAAGCCCAGATTTGATGCTTTTTCAAATGACTTATTAATTTATTGGCTCCAATAAGCTAATAAGTCATTTCAAAACTCAATCCCAAACACCCTCTTAGTTACGTCTCTTTTCATTTTTAAGGTTTTGTTAGTATGATTACTTGATGCAAATTCATTACAACTGCAATAGAAATGAGTGATGCAAAGAATTTAGTTTCCAACTCTTATGTCAATGTAACCATTTTTTTTCAAAAGTTCTTTTTGTTTGGCAAATGATATCTAGCTTTCTAAATGTTCAGCATTAGATGCCCACATCCTCAAGTGTTGATGGGTCAGGAAGCAACATGGATGTTCAGCCTTCAAACTAAGGGATATTTCAATGCTTTTCTTTAATGTGTGGGCTTGCTTTTGTTGTGTATTCTATCTTGATGGCACAGTTTAACTATGGCAACTAACATCAAGTTATGGTAAATGTGTGATTAGCCTTTCATGGCTATAATGTTTAAATCTAGAGAGATTATGTGTGTTTTATACATTTAAAATTGTTTTTTTTATTGTTGGGGTTGTCTGTTTTGTATCTGATGAATATATATCCTCCCTTCAAGTAGGCTCTTGCTACTCCCACACCTCAAACGGTTATTCAACGATTTTTTAAATGGTTGTTCAAAGGTAGAGGGTTATGATGCAAGCCTTAACTTTCAAACGGCCATTCAACAAGTACTCAAGCGGCTGAACTTTTAAAGGGGTAGGGGCCTAATGACGTGAGCCCTAAGTGTCACATGGCCATTTGGTTCAACCTCAAACAGTCGTCTAAAACCTTATATGGGATTAGAAAGCAAAGGGTGTGGGTATAGCATGCCCCTTCAAATATTATGTTCACAGACACAGTTAAAAGAATTTTAAGTTTCCACGTCTCAAATCAATGAGCATTGATACAATTGTCTATTAAAAAAATCATTTTTTTGGACGGCAAAAGACAATATATTCCTCAACACCAAAAAAATACAGCACTAGATATCTACGGGGACAATTGCATATTTCCCATAACATCAATCAGTAATCTACTATGTTTGTGAGTCCAGTTGTGTTATTTAGTTATATTATACGGTATAGTAAACTGTCCTATAGTCATATAGATCACAGAATATGTATGGAGGTAATAACCTCATTATAGTTCACCAAAGCACAAGTTCATTAACTAAGTTAATAAATCGGTTGGTCATGAATACGGAAAGTAAATAACAGAATTTAAAGTACCAAACAACCGAACAAGGACAAAAAAAAAAAACCCGGGTGTGCCGTCTCAACATGGAAGGTATGAACCAAGTGTTGGAGGCTGAATGAGGTTAACTTATTCTAGGTCTAGAAGATTGTTTGGGTGTTTGTTGCAAGTTTAAGTGAGGCAGTGAAACTAGATTGGAAGCCAAGGCTTCCACGGTTCACAGTCTGTTATCTCAGAATCGTCCATATTGAGGGATGGGGATCGGAGCAACGTTCAACACTTAGAAAAATGTGGGAACAAGAGAAAACATTGCCCTTCGTGCGAATGAGTTGGTCCACCCGCGCGAAGGGTGTGTCCTTTCGTGCGAATGGCTGGCTATTCGTGTGAGAGGTTCTGTTTCGAGAAGAAAACGGTTCGTTTTGTTTGAACAGTTCATCTTCTTGGCTGGAATCAACCCAAACATTAACCCACAGCTATGGACTTAGCTTGTGAGCCTAGTGGGTTCACGATTCTACCAGGTTTGAATTCAGAAAAGTTGTATTGTAAAAGTCTGAAAGATAAACTTCAATCTTTTGCTTGGTCCTCATTGTGTTTGAGAGTTGTCATCAGATTGCCAAGGCAAATATGTGAAACCCTAAGTGACAAGATGTGAAGAATTGTATAAAAGTTAGAAAAAGTAGAAGAAATTATAATGTTAGTGAGTTTAAAACTCACTTAGGATGATTCTGAAGTAGCTCAGTTGGAATGCTCGATTTCAGTAAGTTGGGAGAGAAATTCGTAGTATGGAAGGTGAGAAATGAGGGTGAGGGTCCGTATTTATAGGATGGGAAGAGTTTGGGACGACTGGGAATTTCGGACAAGAGGGCCCTTCGTGCGAATGGGGATCCTTTCGCACGAAAGGGTTGATCCCCTTTGCACGAAGACCCAAGTTTGCCGTCTTCGCGTGTTTTGCAGGTTTTAAGTGTTTTAAATGTGTTAATGCAATGCATAAGTGTAATGTATGAATAAAGGTATGTATAAAATGAATTTGCATGTAAAATAAGTATGAATTTGCGTATATTTGTATCAAGTTTGCACGTATGATGAATGTATGACAAGTATGTATGAAATATGAATAACACAATGTATAAAAAGATCGAGTTTTATTATGATTCAAGTCTCAGATTACAATGCTTGGAAAGGAAATACGAATACAAAGGATTACAAGTTTCCATAAATAAAAATACAACCAAACTTTCTAAATAAGGAAAGTTCCAGAAAGCGAGGCGTTACAGTTTAAATCGTTAATGAAGTCACGGGTGTCGTTTAAGAAAACAAGCATGACGTTTTAAAAGTGTAAAACAACAAAGATGGTTTTAAAACTGATGCATGTCGTTTGGAAGTCATTTGCAGGTTTCAAGAACATATCACAAACTGTTCATCTATAAATATGTTGAAACATCTTCAAAACCATAATAGGATGATGAAAACCACTTTAAATGATGTGTAAATGGAAACCTAACCCTCGTGTACTATCCATTTCATCCTAGATCCAAGTTTTGTGCTTTGATTTTTCAAGATCTAGGGTTTTCACACCATGTATACATCTTGAACAAAAACCCACAAAAATCATTAATCAAGACCTCATGTGACTTAGCAAATGGTTAGATTCACTAAGTCTAGTACAATGGGTCGAATACAATTGAAATTTCAGTTTTGGATCTTTAACTAGTCAGAGATTAAGTTTATAGATTGAAGGTTAGAAATAAGATAAACACTTTCTTTTATTAATTCGGATAGCATGACACTACAAACCGACAAATAATAAGTCATCCTAACAATACTGAAATAGTATACGTCGTGGAAACGAGGAGAGACCAAATGGTGGTCTCCCCCCACTCTAAAATCATTGTTTGCAAGTGACACCAAAACAAGTATATATAGGAGATCGAAATTCCAAACAACATACCCATGTCACTTGGACATTCCAAACAACATCCCGTGTCTTTTGGAAATTCCAAACAACATCTCCAATAGTCAAACAACAACCCCTTGTCCCTTGTTGTTTGACCATTATCTCACTTGCAAATGCACAAAGTCAAATGAAAAACCCTTTCGTTTGACCACTTCAAACGAATGGATCTAACACTGTAACATCTGGCCCCTCGCACCACTAATATTGTCCACTTGGCCCCCGATGGGTTACCTATCCAGGAACTCGTGGATTTGTTTTTGGTTGCCCTTAGTGGAGACTTCCTAGGAGGTCACCCATCCTAGTACTACTCCCAACTAAGCACGCTAAACTGTGGAGTTTTCATGTGCTACACAGCCAACTAAGCCCAAAACGCGTTGGTGATTTGAAAGGCAGGGAATGTCTTATGAACCATCAATCTCTCCTGGCCACGTCCAATGTGGGATTTGCCTAGGGTGTCACAATGGGTCACAATGGTCCATGTTAATTGCGGTATCGGTATCATTACAATCACCCCTCTTAGGGACTCATCATCCTAGATGAGGTTTGCCCCAGCATCCCGAACGGGTCAGGAGTGGATCTGATACCATTTGTAACATCACCAATATTGTCCGCTTTGTCCCCGATGGGTTGCTCATCCAGGAACTCACGGATTTTTTTTTGTTGTCCTCAGTGGAGACTTCCCATGAGGTCACACATCCTAGTACTACTCCCACCGAGCACGCCTAACTGTGGGGTTTTCATGTGCTACACAACCAACTAAGCCCAAAACGCGTTGGTCATTTAAGAGGCGGGGGAATAACTTATGAACCATGAATCTCTCCTGGCCACGGCCGATGTGGGATTTGCCTAGGGTGTCACAATGGGTCACAATGGTCCATGTTAATTTTTCGGTTGTCGGTATCGGTATCATTACAATCACCCCCCTTAGGGACTCATCATCCTCGATGAGGTTTGCCCCGCCATCCCGAACGGGTCAAAAGTGGCTCTAATATCATTTGTAACATCACCAATATTGTCCGCTTTTCCCCCGATGGGTTGCCCGTCTAGGAACTCACAGATTTATTTTTGGTTGCCCTAAGTAGAAACTTCCCAGGAGGTCACCCATCCTAGTACTACTCCTACCTGAGCACGCTTAACTGTGGAGTTTTCATGTGCTACACAGCCAACTAAGCGCAAAACGCTATGGTGATTTAAGAGGCGAGGAATGTCTTATGAACGATGAATCTCTCCTGGCGGCCAATGTGGGATTTGCCTAGGGTGTCACAATGGTCCATTAACATCTGACCCCTCGCACCACCAATATTGTCCGATTTTCCCCGGATGTGTTACCCATCCAGGAACTCATGGATTTGTTTTTAGTTGCCCTCAGTGGAGACTTCCTAGGAGGTCACCCATCCTAGTACTACTCCCACCTGAGCACGCTTAACTGTGGAGTTTTCATGTGCTACACAGCCAACTAAGCCCAAAACATGTTGGTGATTTAAAAGGCGGGGAATGTCTTATGAACCATGAATCTCTCTTAGCCACGACCAATGTGGGATTTGCCTAGGGTGTCATAATGGGTCACAATTGTCCATGTTAATTTTTCGGTAGTCGATATCATTACAAACACATTTGTTTGACCACTTCAAATGAATGGGTCTAACACATTCGTTTGACCGTTCACTAACTACTACATAATTAGCCTAAAATGTACCTAGTTTATCCGCACAACAACGGAAACAAAACTGCATTTACAAATTCCCCCTTATTTGTTGGTGTGTAATCAAGTTGTTGCTAATATAGTTACAAACCACGTTAGGTTAGGTTTCATCCAAGCAATGGGTACAAATGATGCTATTTTACACAACCACCTTGAACCTTGTTGGGTTAATGACAAAATCAGTTCACCATAACTGTTGAAGGGAGACCATCACTCAATGAGCCTTTGGAAGCATTTTGATGTGGCGCCCAACTATCTGATGGGCGACTTTGAGGGTATGTCATATAACATTTATTACAATATCGCGATCGATTTGGGAGGTACTAAATCTCAAATACAAAACATATGAGCAGCTTATGGGTCGTCTTCATGCGGAAGAGGGAAACAGACTTATCAAAATGGAAGCTTTATGCATGATTTTGCAAAGGCATATGCTAGGGAACACACTCATGACCAAGTTGGTCAACGTGCGAATGACTACAAGATGCTTAAGGAAGAGTAGCTAATAATGGCAAATATGGTGGAGGAACCCTCCATGATATCTAACATCACGATATGATGTCAGAGGTGAACCATGATGGTTCCAATTATGAGGATTGGCCAGTGGGCTAACACAAGTGCTACCGGTCATGATTGTATGAACAAAAGAGACATAGTTTAAAAACAACCTAGTGTTGTTTTTTGAACAAAAAAAAAACTTAAGCGTTTAAGTTTGCTACTCATGACTAAAATAGTTTGTTGCAAACAATATGAGATATTGTTACTAAACAAATTTGTGACATTTCAAGGTCGGTGTTTTAATATGAAACACATACATAATCTTGTGAATGCACTTAAGTCTACTGAGGGAACCTGGAGCATACACTCCATATCGATGTTAGCTAATGGGCGAAGATTGAAACTAGACTACCAAATATAACGCATTCTAGGAGGTTACACTCCAATCACGTTAACACTTAGTCACGTTTCTTGTTGTTGAACTTCCTCTAGCACCAAGACTAACCCCAACTAATATAAGCTTTCCATTTACCTTGCATCCATACTTATACATTTATGATCCAAGTTGGGAAACAAATCCATAAAAATTAAAGATTAAAGATCCAATCTGCAATTTGCCCCAAACCACATACCATCTGTGTAATTTACTCTAGAGTTAACTTCTGTTTTGCTCCCTATGGTTTGGTCGTTTTAACGGTTTTGCCCCAATCCTTTAAAAATAGTCATTTTACTCCCTGGTCTATTTAACTTATCTCTGTTTCAGTCCACGCCCCAGACGACATCCATGTGCAACGTTAAATAATTGTCATGTGCCCCTCACATGAGGGGCAATTATGTCTTTCTCATCTTATCTTATTATTTAGTATTTATTTATATATCAGAAAGAAAAACATAACTCACTTTCACACACTTATATCTCTCTACCTTCTCAGACCGCCACAACCCACTAAATCTGTCGCCATCACCATCACCACACCACCCACTACACCTTCTCTCTCCAAGTCAACCACCTTTTCATCAGAATATTTCACCTTTCAAAACAAACCCTAAAATCAAACCCTAACTTGTATCATCAAAACCCCAAATTTCAAACTCCTGTTTCTATGTTCAGACAGTGACAATGAGAGAGAAAACACCAACAAAATGTATATACAGAGATAGAGAGAGCACGACCAAATGAGAGAGAAATAGGAGAGACATAGAGAGGGACATGGATCTCAGTTCAGACAGTGACAGCGCCTAGGTTTTCGAGCTAAGAACTCTAGCTCCAACGACTTTACAAACTCAGATGATGATGGTGGCAGTGGAGTTCGTTGAAATCTTGTTTTAAATATGCTTTTAAAGGATTTTCGAGCAGTTAGGGAAGCCGGGGGAGTGTGTGGAGGTGGTGCAAGATGGTGGCGGTCAGCTGGAGGTGGTAGTGGTAGTCGAGTAGGGTTGTTGCAAGGTGGTTGTTGGGTAGGGCTGTTGCAAGGTGGTTGTGGGGTGGGGCTGGTGCAAGTGATGGTATTGGTGGTTGGTGGAGGTGGTGCAAGGTGGTGGTAGTTGTCAAGTGGTGATGGTGGGAGGGGTGGTGGTTATTCGGTGGTTTGGGGATGGTGTTTTGTAGGTCCTGATTTCTGAGGATCGATAACGAAACCAAATCACTTGTTTATCACAAACACGGCCATGAGTGCGGAATCCCCGTGACTATGCCAAACCAAACATAGATAGTAACAACACAAGGGTAACCAATGAATCATAGTCAATTGATTAGATGAGAACACGGTTCAAACAGATACACACAATGTTTGACACTAAACTTTCACAGGGTATGCTCTCATGGTTTGAAAGTGAAACCATGTGTGGTTTATATAGCAGACCAGGCCCAAGTGTTGACGAAACACTAATTGGTCCTGACGAAACCTCCAGGATGACGAAACTCAAGGAGTTTCGTCACCCATCACGACGAAACATGGGGATATGACCATAAGGGAGTTTCGTCAACATGTACTCGATGAAACTAGGGAGTTTCGTCGAGGGCTGCAATGGCTATTTGGCTGCAAGTTGTTAGACAGTTTGCAGCAAACATAACAAACACATAAACAAACATATTAACCCAAATGCAACATGCATTGTTCATTTACATTACATAACAAACTGAGACAACTTGTCGGACACAAGTAGGATAGGAGTGTTTTGGTCAAAAATTACCGAAACAATTAAGTGATCAAATTAGTTATGTGAGGTAGTGTGCTAAGAGAATGTGTTAAAAATATGTTGATTAAGTTATTTGTAAAAACAGTTTCCAGGATACGGCTCAGGATATTGAGCTGTATCTACGATCAAACTATGAGAAAAAAGTAAAAGGGGGTGACACGAGATATACGAGGAAAGCCCTTGATCAATCTAGATCGCCGACATAAAACCTTGGGAGCTGACAATCGCAGCTGCCTTATTCTTCTTATTGCTATAAACGTCAGGATACAGTGCAGTATATTGACCAGATCGCTAAGTGTTACAATGCTTTTTGTGAAAGTAAAAGTTGCGAGAGAGTAAGTGTGAGAGAGTAGTGAGTGTCGTTGTGATGTCAAATTCGATCTGATTTATCCACCTATTTATAGCTAGTAAACGAAAACAAAATCTCCTACAAGTGTGGGATGCCTTCGAATATTTCTTAGTAGCCGTTGGAGACCAGGTAAAGCGGGTTCAACGTCTTCCTTTGAACGACTTAGACCGAGTCTTCCGGGGAAAGGGTCCTCATGAACGTTACCAGCTTGGACTCGCACTCCTGCACATAATCTGTTAGTAATCCTCAGGATACCATTTAGGATGTTACCAATATCCTGAATCAGCATCCCGGATTGGAACATATATCAGATAAGCAAGATATAATTTAAGATATTATCCAGGATAAGAGCTCATAATTTCACCCATAACAATTGTCCCAAAAAATGTTACCGTTTAGTATCCTGGCACTAACGGTTATATTTTTTACGAATAACGAGGCAATTAAGAGATTAGACTCATGATGTGACCGTTTGTAACCGCGTAGCTTACATTTACTCATTGCTCCCCTATATCTTCTCATGCTTATCCCATTTAACCTTTACCGAAGAGAAAAAGGTAAATACTTCTCTCTCTTAATTCCATCTTCTTCTCACATTATGTTCAATATTCCGGCGAGAATATGACAAGGCAAACAAGATCAAGCTCCGGTGACTCCACTCCCACATTCATCCAGCAGAATCTTCTCCAAGATCCGGAGAAGGAAATATGCACCTTTGATAGTGCACACTTGTCAGCTCTCAAATCATCTGGTATCTTCCCGAATGGGACGGTGTTCCGGCCGTTTAACCGGGAAATCCGGTCGGACATGGTTTCCGACGAGTGGTTATGTTTCAATGCCTTTCCCTTTACCTTAGGATTGCAGTTTCCCTTTCCCGATTTCATCACTGATTTCTTTAATGTTACCAAAATATGCTTCAGCCAGACAATGCCGATGCTCTGGCGAGTCTTGTCTGTTCTTGATCAGATCAAGAAAAATCATATCCCTGACCTTTCCGTTCATGACCTCCCCCTAGCGTATCGGCTTAGATGCCATGGTTCCTGTAGATTTTTATTCTATTCTACCTCCGGCGATCCACTGATACTTCGTGCCACCAGGAACGAGGAGAAATGGCAATCCAAGTTCTTCTTTGTAAAAAGAGACTCCATCCCTGGTGGAACAGAATATCCGGTGAAGTGGTTGACAAAGGGTAGGATTTAGGGTTCTAGGATGATCCTATCTTGTATCCTGTTTTATATCTTTGAGCTAACCATTTTTCTTTTATTGTCTTGTACAGCTGATTTTAGGAAGCTTGCACCTCCCCTAGCTGATTCACATAAGAGAATTGACACTATCAGACTCCTCCCAGAGGCTGAAAGAAGTTTTAACCCGTCTCCACCATCTCCAAGCTCTCTTTCCAGTGCAAACATGTCTGGTAAGGATCCTGCACGATATCCTGCATACATGTTTTTATTTGATATATTTAGGAAAAAAATTTACTCCCTGTATGCAGACTCTAGCAAAGTTCCAGTCTTCCTAGATCTCGATGAGCTCGATAGCTACCCCACTCCGGTTGATGTCAAGAAAGAAACTCCTACCGCTACCAGCTCCAAGCCACTCCCGGCTCCTAAGCCTACCACGAGGACTCGTGCTTCCACCGCCAAGAAGAGGAAAGGTTCTGAGGTCAGCACTCTAGGTCCTGAGGGGTTCTCATACGAAGAACTCAGCTTTACTGATTCCTTGGAACCGATGAAATCCTTCCTGAACAAGGTAATATCCTGCGACTATAATCTGCACACATATCCTGATAGGATATCCTGGTTAATATATTTTAACTTATACCTGAATTTTGACGTACAGGGCCTCCAGCATCTGCTCCATCTTTACACCGATGCTTGCAGCACGAACGCGTTTCAAGAGGCCAGGATCAAATAGCTCGAGACCACTGTCGCCGACCAAGGGGCCATCGCCGAGGTGAAGACTTGACATTACGAGGATAAGCTGAAGAAGGTCACCCAGGATGCTGAGATCAAACTGGCTACCATCCAAATGGAGCATGAACAGGACATGGTCTCTTTTCGGGAAGGGATCAAAGCCTCTGCCATCGTTTCTCTGCTACAAGCTCGCATTAAAATGTCTTATGAGGCCAAGGAGACAGGCCTTGAATGCCCATCCTGGCTGGTTGAATCCTGGGTGGCGAAGCTGAAGGAGCTTGGAGGCAAGGTTGTGCCCCTTCCTGCTGAAACTGGCGAACCCTCTAAATCAGCAGAGGTGGTGGACAAGGCTGGAGATAAGAAGGATGCTGGGATGGATGCTGGCGAGGATACTGCTCAAGATGCTGAGGCTGAGAAGACGGAGAAGGCTGGAGAAGATGCCGCTGTATGAGGGCATCCAGGTGGGCGATGATGGATGTATGTGCCAAGGCCGGAGCCCACTTTTTTTTAAATTTGATCGTTGGTTTGTAACCCCAAAATAATTTACTTTTTCTGCACTTTACTTTTCCTGCATTTGAACAATATGATGGCCAAAGGTGGAGGGATCCTGAGTTTCAGGACGAAGCCCTTGGTCATCACCGTTAGTATGTTTTGCTTTTGAACAATATAACAGTTGGAGGTGGATGGGTCTCGGTTTGAGACAAAACCTTCAACTGTTAAGTAAATATGGTAAGGAACTATTCGTGCTCTTGGTGGATGGACCTTGGTTTGAGGTGAAACCAAGAGCACATCTTTTGGTATGTTAATAATATAACCTTCTTTTGGCTTTATTTCTGTTGTTATACCTTTACTACATGAATTTTACTTATGAAAACAATTTTGTTTGAACATTCTTGGGAACACACTGTAAGTGTATCCTGAAAGATATCCTGCTCAGGATACTGACACACAATCTGTAAAATTCAAGTTATCCAAATAAAAAGGAGAGATCATACCAGAGATTCCCAAAGAGTCAATTCCAATTTTCCACCATAGGAATGTCCCCAGTGCACACTTATAAATTCGAATCCATCCTTTAAATTGTGTAATTCATGTCCCCTGTGTTCGATATATTTGAAAACTTAATATCCTGGGGATAAACCCTTAATATCCTGCGCTACAGGCGAGCGTGTACAAACTCCAAGACTTAGAAAGGTGAAAACCTTTAAACCTTAGAGAGTATGAAAATACCCTTTCGTGAGAGAGGGTGATCAATCCTCATATACCTTTAGGATCCAGGATATAGCCAATAGTAACGAAATTGTCAGCCACTTTTACATGAACTGGTCCCGCTACCTTGAACTATCCCTAGATAACTTGCGCTCCAGGCGGGGTGTTTAAACCCAATTCGTAAGAAAGGTGAGTACCTTTAAACCTTTGAAGGGATTAGAATCCCTTATACGTGAGAGAGGGGGCCAGTCCTCTAACCTTTGAAAAGCCTTTCTTAATACCCAATCACCAACTTGAAATCTTCTAGTCCTTATATTCTTGTTATATGCTCTGGATATCCTTTGTTGATATGCTACCATCCTTAGCCTTGCTGCATCTCTTGTTTCGTCTATAGTGTCCAAATCTTGACATAAAGCTTCAGGATTTTGCTCAGGATCTCGGAGGATAGATCTTGCCGTAGGTATCACCATTTCTGTTGGGATCACTGCTTCTGCTCCAAATATCAAGGAAAACGGAGTCTGGCCAGTTGCATTTTTTACCGTTGTTCTATCAGCCCACAAAAACAAAGGGTAATTCTTCTGCCCATCTTCTTTTCTTAGCTCCTAGTCTCTTTTTCAAGTTGTTGACAATTATTTTGTTTGAGGATTCAGCTTGTCCATTTGCTTGAGGATGTACCAGAGTAGACGTGATCATTTTGATTCCCCAACTCTTGCAAAAGTCAGTAGTCCTCTTGCTTATAAACTGGGATCCATTGTCACAAATAATTTCAGCTGGTACTCCAAACCTGGTCAGGATATTCCTCTTTATGAAGGATACTACTTCTTGGTCTCTAACTTGAACAAATGCTTCAGCCTCAACCCATTTAGAGAAATAATCCGTCGTTTCCAGCATAAAGACTTTTCCTCCCGGAGCTTTTGGTAATTTCCCTACTATGTCCATCCCCCATTTCATAAATGGCCAAGGGGAAGCTATAGGATATAGTGGTTCAGCTGGTTGATGTAGTATGTTACTGTGCCTTTGACTTGCATCACATCTTCGAGCATATTCTGTAGCATCTTTTTTCATTGTCGGCCAATAGTATCCTGTTCTTAATACTTTTGAGAATAATGACCTGCCCCCAGTGTGGTTGCCACAATCCCCTTCATGTATATCTTGGAGCACTTCTTTAGTTTCAGGATCCTTCAAGCATCTCAGGTATGGACCTGCGAGAGATTTCTTATACAAAACATTATTTATAATGGTGAATCGCGATACTTTCATCCTGAATGCCTTAGGATTTTCGTCTTTAGGGATGTATCCTTCCTTGAGATATCTTATGACCGGAGTCATCCAGGATTCATCATCCTTATCAGGATCATGACCAGGATCCTGGATGCTTGTTACCTCCTTATTCTGAGCTTTGAAGGGATCCACAACACGATACAGGATATGAAGTATCGGTATTTGGGTTCCCTCCGGTATCCTGACTGATGATCCTAAGTTTGCCAAGGCATCCGCTTCAGCATTATCTTCTCTTGGTACCTGTTCAAGTGTAAAAACACCGAAATATCCTGCTAATTTTTTGAGAAGATCGAGGTACTCGATTAACTTCTCACCTTTAACTGCATAGGATCCATTAAAATGATTAGTGATTAGCAAGGAATCAACATATACTTGCAAATTCGTGATATTCATATTCTTAGCCAACTCTAATCCTGCAATTAAAGCCTCATATTCTGCTTCATTATTAGTAGCAGGAAACTCACACCTAATAGCCTGGGATAATATGTCCCCCTGTGGCGATTTTAGTAGTATTCCCAATCCTATTCCTCTAATATTAGATGCTGCATCAGTATACAATGTCCAAGATCCTGAGGATTCTCCTAACTGCTAGACTTCTAGGTCTACTTCATCCTGAATGTCACTACTGAAATCAACCACAAAGTCAGCTAGAGCCTGTGATTTTATGGCATTTCTAGGTTCGTACACTAAGTCATAAGCACTTAATTTCACTAACCACTTAGCCATCCTGCCTGACATCTCAGGTTTCCTAAGCACATTTTTAACAGGATAATTGGTTTTAATATGTATCCTATGTGTCTCAAAATAATGTCTAAGCTTTGTCGATGCCATAACTAGAGCTAATATTAACTTTTCTAAATGTGAATATCTAGTTTCAACATCTAATAAACTTTTACTAACATAATAGACAGGATATTGCTGACCTCCATGATCCTTTATAAGGACGACACTTACAGCATTCCCTGATACTGCGAGGTATAGGGACAGTGGTTCACCATTCTCAGGCTTCATTAATAGAGGTGCAGTTAAGAGATACTGCTTCAAATCCTGCAGGGCTGCCTCATGCTTCTCTTTCCATTCGAACTTCTTGTTTTTCTTCAGGATATCGTAAAATTCCTTGCACTTTTCCGAGGATCTCGAAATAAATCTGTTCAATGCTGCTACTCGCCCTGTTAACCGTTGTACATCCTTCATATTTGAAGGTGATTTGATGTCTAAGATGGCTTTAATCTGCTCCGGGCTTGCCTCTATTCCTCTTTTAGTGGTCATATATCCTAGAAACTTTCTTGCCCCCACTCCGAAATGGCACTTAGCAAGATTTATTTTCATGTTATACCGGTCCAGGATATTAAATGCTCCCTTAATATCCTGGATATGATCCTCAGCCTTTTTAGATTTTACCACCATATCATCGATGTATACTTCCATGGTGTCCCCCAGCTTGACTTTAAACATCATGTTTACCAATCTCTGGTATGTTGCACCTGCATTTTTCAAACCAAAAGGCATAGCAGTATAACAATAAATACCTGTTGGTGTCATGAAGGCAGTATCCTCCTGGTTCGAAGGTTCCATTTGAATCTCCTGAAATCCTGAGGATGCATCCATGAAGGTTAGCATCTCATGGCCGGCAGTAGCATCCACCATTGCATCAATATGAGGAAGAGGAAATGGGTCTTTGGGACAAGCCTTATTCAAGTCTGTGTAATCTACACAAACTCTCCATTTTCCATTTTTCTTCTGTACCATGACTACATTTGCAAGCCATCTTGGAAACTTGACTTCTCTGATCATTTTAGATTTCAATAGCTTCTCTACTTCTTCCTGTATGATCACATTTCGTTCTGGAGCAAACTTCCTTCTCTTTTGTTGAATGGGTTTAAATGATTTGTCGATACCGAGCTTATGTGTTATAACATCTTTGGAAATGCCTGTCATATCCTCATGCGTCCACGCAAATGTCGACATCCTGCATTGCAAAAAGTTAGTTAACTGTTCTTCAATATCCTGAGGAATACTGGTTCCTACGAGCATCGAGATATCCGGATTATCCTGATCCAGTATAATTTTCTTTACATCCTGCTCCGAAGCCTCCACGATATCCTGGGCCCGCCTCTTTAATTGCTATGCTGCATTAGGCTTGGTTGAGGATTTCATTGAGGATGAGTAACATTCCTTCGCCTCCTGCTGATCACTATCAACCTTGACAACCCCCCCAAGGGGTAGGGATCTTGATGCATTGATGATAAGTCGATGGCACAGCCTTCATATCATGGATCCATGGTCTGCCTAGTATGATGTTATAGCAGGATAGGGAGTCCATCACACAGAAATGTTGTATTGAATTGACCCCTTCAACATATACTGGTAACTTTATCTCTCCCACTGTGTTCCTGGCCTCTCCACTGAATCCAACAAGCACGGTGGATTTTGAGGTGATATCCATTGGAGATACATTCATTCTTTTCAAAGTTTCTAGTTGGATTATGTTGACGGAGCTGCCATTATCCACCAATATCCTGCGTACAAAATGGTTAGCCACATATAATGTTATTACCAGAGCATCATGGTGAGGATCCTGGACACTATCCCTGTCATCACTGTCAAATGTGATCACTTTATCAATTGTGAGGGTAGTCATCCTGGCTGGTTTATCTCCCCTTTCGGCCTTAGCTTCCTTTGCATGTCTCTTGGCCGCAGAATACGAAGTCCCACAAATGTCGGATCCTCCTGAAATAAAGTTGATTATCTTGGCATCCGCAGGAGGTGATGTTGCTCGTTCAGGATCCTTCTCAGTATCCTGACCCTTATTTTTATTTCTTCCTAGGAGATCCTTCAGATATCCCTTGCTTAGAAGATAACTTATTTGTTTTCTTAGAGCAATGCAATCCTCAGTTACATGTCCGAAATCTTCATGGAAGGCACACCATTTGGACTTATCCTTCCAATCAGCTTTTTGTTGATTCTTTCGAGGCCACCTAGCTTTGTCTCCTAAACCCTGCATAGCATACATTAATTCAGGTATGTTAACAGAAAAGCAATATTCAGATAATTCAGGATATTCTTCAGGATCCTCGTCTTCAACAGCATTCACTTTCTTGTTGTCATTTCTGCCATACGGCTTAGAGCGATATGGTTTAAATGAGGATTCTGACTTCCTATTGGTTGACTCATAAGTGGTGGATGAGTTCATCCTCTCTTGCATCTTCTTGTCATCCTCCAGTCGAATATATCTTAGTGCCCTGTTTCGAGCTTCATCCAAGTTCCTGCATGGGTTCATTACAAGATCTTGGTAAAATTGAGAGTCTTTTTGCAGCCCCATCTTGAAAGCTTGCACAGTTGTTGCGACATCAAGATGTGGAATATCTAAGGATTCTCGGCTAAACTTCTTCACATAATCTCTTAAGGATTCTTGAGGTCCTTGAGTTATCCTGTAGAGATCACTTGTTAGTTTTTCAAAACTTAGAGTGCAAGAAAATTGACTATGAAATAAATTTACTAAGTGAGCAAATGATGTAATCGAATGAGGAGGGACGTTTAAGAGCCATTTTAAGGCTGATCCTGTTAAGGTAGAACCAAAACCCTTGCATAGGCATGCTTCCTTGAGGTCTGGAGGGATAGGGTTGATCTCCATTCTTTCCCTATACTGGGCAATATGCTCTTCAGGATCCGTAGTCCCATCATAGAGCTTCATGTTGGGGGTTTGAAATCTTTTTGGGATTTCAGCATCACAGATAGGATATGCAAAGCGAGATATCCTGTGGCTGTCTTGGGATACCTCCGAAATTGGCTGGACCACTCCAGGTACACTGGATATCATGTCCTTCAATTTCTGGAGCTCCCTAGTAAAGGCTGACGTCATACCTGCATCCTGCAAAGATCCAATATTGTTAGTAGCAAGAGTATTATTATTATTTGACACGTTACCAGTCTGAGGATTCTGTCCATATCCTGAAGCATATCCTGAGCTCCTCACAGTTGACATCCTGACTGAGGAGGGTATTTCAGGAGTATGATTCTGAGAATGGCTAGGCACAATATTTCCCCTGTTATCCTCAGTATATACGGCCGAAATGAAGTTCAAAGTTCTGGGTTGTAAAGGAGTGATAATATCCTCAGTGGGCCTGCTTGAACTAGATTTCAAGAGTTGTATTTCTCTTATCAGCATTTGGTTTGTTTCCTGTTGCTGCCACATCTGTTCCTGTACACTACCAAATAAGGTTAGAATTTCATCATTAGAAGCCAAAACAGGAGCAGATCCCTGAGTGCTCCGGGTAGGGATCACATCCCGAGACACATGGCTTTCAGCTCCTTGTGAAGAGGCTTGCATTCTCGGAGGAGGTGGTGGAAGCATGGAACCAACTGTTGCAGAGGTTGTAGCAGACACGGTGGAGGAGCTCATGTTTGATCTTGAGGCCATTGTAAATAATGTGGCAAAAAGTTTTGAGAATAAGAAACCAAGTAACGATTTCGCAAAAGTTTTTAGTAATAATAGCACCACTTGCCCCACGGTGGGCGCCAAATTGTTTTGGTCAAAAATTACCGAAGCAATTAAGTGATCAAATTAGTTATGTGAGGTAGTGTGCTAAGAGAATGTGTTAAAAATATGTTGATTAAGTTATTTCTAAAAACAGTTTCCAGGATACGGCTCAGGATATTGAGCTGTATCTACGATCAAACTATGAGCAAAAAGTAAAAGGGGGTGACACGAGATATACGAGGAAAGCCCTTGATCAATCTAGATCGCCGGCATAAGACCTTGGGAGCTGACAATCGCAGCTGCCTTATTCTTCTTATTGCTTTAAACGTCAGGATACAGTGCAGGATATTGACCAGATCGCTAAGTGTTACAATGCTTTTTGTGAAAGTAAAAGTTGCGAGAGAGTAAGTGTGAGAGAGTAGTGAGTGTCGTTGTGATGTCCTATTCGATCTGATTTATCCACCTATTTATAGCTAGTAAACGAAAACAAAATCTCCTATAAGTATGGGATGCCTTCGAATATTCCTTAGTAGCCGTTGGAGACCAGGTAAAGCGGGTTCAACGTCTTCCTTTGAATGACTTAGACCGAGTCTTCCGGGGAAAGGGTCCTCATGAACGTTACCAGCTTGGACTCGCACTCCTGCACATAATCCGTTAGTAATCCTAAGGATACCATTCAGGATGTTACCAATATCCTGAATCAGCATCCCGGATTGGAACATATATCAGATAAGCAAGATATAATTTAAGATATTATCCAGGATATGAGCTTATAATTTCACCCATAACAAGGAGGATATCCGACTTGGTCGACGGCGAATACAGACTCGATACTAATAAAAGACCGTAAATAACATCATTAATAAAGACAAGTTACAGACACCAAAATAATGCATCAACAAACTCCCCCTTGTCTGTTACTGTCTTCGGTATTCAATCTTCCGTCTCTAGTGTTTCAGCGTCCAGGTGCTTCCAGCATGAATTCCTCGATAAAAGCAATAACAAGCGACGCGTTGAAATCGAAGCGCTTGATGAGCATCCTTGTCTTCGTAAAATATATCATGCCGAAATAGCTTGCTGATGTCGTTTGCTGACATATTAACAATCCACATCGGATCCAACATCCGAAAGTTATCACGATCACCTTTAAACACAATCACCGCTTCATGAGTATCTGAGTCATAACACCACAACGCCATTTATTCAAGAAAGTTCTGTTCCATTGGCATCAACGGTATCTTGTTCAAGAGCTTCGCCGGCTGATAGATAAGCATGTATCGAGCCGTGTTGGTCGCTGGATCTAACGTGAACTTGATCTGTTGATAAATGGGAAACTATGGGCTTGTACGACTCATCTTTCCAGCCTGTCCTTTTGTTGAACTTTATCTTAAGCTCGAACAATGTAGCTCCTTCGAAGTTTGAGCGATTAATGAGCTCAAGCTTCGTCAACGCTGCAACATCGTAAAAAGGTAAGGACAATATGCTCAGCAACAATCAGAAATATTGATTACCGAATTCCTGCTTAATGGCCACGCAATGGATTTCCTTTATGAACATCCAGCGGAGAATTCTTCCATGTGGCTTCACTTTCTCAAACTGTAGAAAATCAACCTGTGCTTCCGGCGGTGTAGGCTTTTCAACTCTTGACAAGAAACGTTTTCTCCATTCTTGGAATGCATCTTCTTGATTCTCTTTCATCCATTCTTCATCAAATGGATCAAAGTCCGTTCCGTCAGCACTAACATAAGTTGATTTCTTCTCATTTCCTTCAAACACAATCTCTTCAATATTTTCAACATCGGCAGTTTCAGGTTCACTCGGCATTTGATCAATCTCAGCATCGTCAATCTCTTTCATTGCGTTCAGAGCAAGTAACTGCTCATGTTAAAGATCAGAAATAATCTCCACTTCTTCTAGAAGTTCTCCAGTGATAGGATGTACAACCTGCAATGCAAGATCAGCAGTGCTAGGAACAGAAGATGTACCAGGCAAAGATTCAAGCTGTTGTATTTCTTCAACTGTTCCACTGGAGGTTCCTTGAGCAGATTCGAGCTTCGAAGGTTTGAAAACAACAATCTGAGAAGAGGTAGCTGCTGGCGGTTGCTCTGATGTAGCAGAAGGGTCAGGGTTCCCCTGATCCTCAGGATCATCATCCTCTGTTTTGTTTTCCAAAACCTAAAACAAATCAAAGTACACATCTTTAAACAAACCCTAAATCTATCATTTTTTATGAAATACCATCACAAACAACAAGTTTATATCATTAAGAAATCAAATCAACAGGGTATTTCGAGGGTTTGAAAACAAGTCTCGAACAAAAACACCGGGTTCCTAAGCTTCAAAACATGAACATGAGCATTTTATACCTTGATGTTGATGAAAAAGGTAAAGAAAATGAGAGGTTAAGAGTCGGTGTAAAAGGAATGGGGTGTGGAGTGTGGAAGAAGGTGAACAGAGAAGTTGTTTGAAAAGTGAGGTCTCTGATTAACCTGGGACCCCTTATATAATCACACACACTCGGCGAAACTTCTATCCTGACGAAACTTCAGACGGGCTCGACGAAACCTTAGGTTGGCCTTGGATTGGGCTTAACCAGTTAGCCCATGACGAAACTTAAAAGGGCCAATGGAGTTTCGTCGTGGCCTCGATGAAACTAGGAGTTTCGTCGTGAACACAAACAGTTTTGACCAAGGTTAAAACAGTTGACTTTGACCATGGACTTTCATCGACTTATAGGAGTTTCGTCGACATAAAGGAGTTTCGTCGACCATTTTCCACAAATTCACTAAGTCTTGAAAATTTTGCACACTGAACAGATTTTGTTTATTTGAAAGATTTCCATTTTTATTGAGTTTACCAAATGCAAGGACATTTTATGAAGTAGGTTTCAGGCTTTCGGCAGAAAACACCAAGTTACAACTTCGGCTAATACAAAAATGAACTTTACAACTACACTAAAACTAAATTTAAAGTGTGGTAAACTAATCGAAAAGCTATAAAAAGCAATAAACAACTGTACAAAGGAAATCTTTTTGCGAATTTCAAGGATAAGGAATCATACCAGCTTACGGTCTTAGTCAACATGATTTTTGTTCTGTTTAAAGCTCTGGATAAGTATACTACCTCGATTATCGGTATTATTGTCCACATAAGCTCAAACTGATCAGATGTAATCATAATTAGGATATACGATTTACGGTAAGTATTATACTTACAAGTCGATGTTCATCCACTCACGACACATTCCCGTATCAAGGTATGCACGAGAGTTCATCTTACCGGTGAGTATACTGTTTATCATCTGTTTGACCGTATAAAAGAATGTGAGAAACTCACTTATTTTTTGATTGAAAACAAGCCCTATGTGATAGAATCACTTATTGATGAGGAATTTGATTTTCGATGCATGAGGGCACATGAGCAAGTCCGTGAATAGGTCAGTACAATGTACAGCAGAGAGACGAACTTGACTCCCGGATAAATGTGATATTTTATCACTTATTTTGTTTGGACATGTGATTGTTGATCACTTATTGAGGTCGAATGCAATATGTACACGTATGTATAGTATCATGGAAGATCTAGACTTCGTCTTCGTTATTTTTCCGGTAAAAGATACAACCATGATACCCAGATGATAAGCAGCATAAAGACCGAATATCTAAGAACCTCGGCAATCAATCAAACAAAATTTCGGTACCAAGATCATATGCCAATGAATGGTTCCCACCTGACTTGAAGTTTGTTAGGTTTGTATCATCCTGCACATTTTAGTCTGATTGTGAGCCTACGATACATCGTTAGTAAGAGATACTTATCATTTCTCAATTTTTGTTTTACATTTTGAACACGTTGACCGACCACACCAGTGAATATCATCATCTTCCTTTTTCCAAGAAACTCATTTTTGGTTTTCTAATTTTTTGAATTTTTGAATTTTTGAATTTTTCAAACTTAAAGACAGAAAGTAAAGACATATTTATGGATTTTTGAAAATTTTCAATGTTTTTGTATTTTCTTGAATTTACTCCCCCTAAAATGCTAAAAGGTGAATTTTTTTTAGAGTTTTTAAAGAAAATATTTACAAAAACGATTAGCCAAAGAAGTTTTACTCGGGTATCACCTTAATGCCATTGACCAAAAGTAGATAATCAAAACGTGATTTATCAAAAGCTTTTGTAAACAGGTCGGCACGTTGGTGATCGGTGTGAACTTTAACAACATCGATTAATCTTTTGTCAAAACAATCACGTATGAAGTGATATTTAATTTCGATGTGTTTGGTCTTGGAATGCTGCACAGGATTTCTAGTGATCTGTAAGGCAACATTGTTATCAACAAAAATAGGAGTAGATAGGAATTCAAAACCATAGTCGCACATTTGTTGTTGTATCCACAAGATTTGGGAGCAACAACTAAAGGCAGCAATGTATTCTGCTTCACAAGTTGATGTAGCAACACACGTTTGCTTCTTGCACTGCCACGTGACCAGGCGATTTCCTAATAATTGACATCCCGCTATTGTTGATTTGCCATCAATTTTACAACCACCAAAATCAGAATCACTGTATGCAATCAAGTCGAAGCTATCATCCCCAGGGTACCAAAGACCGGTGTCCGAGCAACCCTTGAAATAGCAAAAAATCCTTTTAACAGCTGACAGATGAGAGGCCTTCGGGTTGGCTTGATATCTTGCAAGCAGGCCCGTTGGATACATGATGTCGGGCCTCGAGGCTGTAAGATACATGAGAGATCCAATCATAGTTCGATAGTATGAAGAGTTAATGCTTTCACTCTTCAGATCCGGAGTAATCCCGTGATTCTGCGGAAGTGGGGTACCAATGGGCGTTGCATCAGACATCTGGAATCGGCTCAAGATGTCACCAACATATTTAGTCTGATGGATGAATATCCCAAACTCAGTTTGTTGAACTTGTAGGCCCAAGAAGAAATTCATTTCCCCCATTGCGCTCATTTTGAACTTTTCTTGCATCACATGCTCGAATTTCCTGCACAAAGTATCATTAGTAGAACCAAATATTATATCATCAACGTACACCTGCACCAGCAGAAGATCTCCATCTTGTTCCTTGATAAAGAGAGTGCAATCAATAAGACCTCGTCGAAATCCATTCTCCAGAAGATAGTTGGATAAGGTTGCATACCAAGCCCTAGGTGCTTGATGTAAACCATAGAAAGCTTTGTTGAGCAACCAAACCCGATCGGGGTGAATATGATCTTCAAAACCCGGAGGTTGTTCGACATGCACCTCTTCCTGTACCACAGCATGAAGAAAAGCACTTTTGACGTCCATCTGGTAGACTTTGAATCCTTTGAATGAAGCATAAGCTAGAAAGATCCGAATAGCTTCCAGACGTACAACAGGTGCATAAACTTCATTGTAGTCAATGCCTTCGATCTGGAAAAATCCCTGAACAACCAATCTCGCCTTGTTATGAATGACTACTCTACGATCGTCCTTCTTGCATTTATAAACCCAATGTGTGCCAATTTTCTTGTAGTTCTCCGGCCTTTCAACAAGCTTCCAAACACCAAGCTTTTGAAATTGCTGCAGTTCATCCTGCATGGCTTCAACCCAAGAATTATCCTTTAAGGCTTCCTTCCAAGACTTCGGTTCTTCTTGCATTTATAAACGTAACTTCGGTTCTTCGGTTCTTCATTTGATTTCGTTGCATCAACAGTTGTTATGCAACTTTGTGTTGTTCTTAATCTAGGTGTGTGAGAATTCCAGGTCTGTCTTGCATCAAACCCGTTTGGGTTTGATTTCCAATTTTGATTTGAAGCAAACTTGTTTGTATTGTACCTCCAAGTTTGTTTCGAATCAAATCTGGTTGACCATTGTTTCACATTCTCAAATTTCTGTCTTTCAACATTATCAAATTTCTTTTTATCAACATCAACAGGTTTCAGATTTGGACACTTGCGAGCAAGATGTCCAATTTGATCACATTTAAAACATGTTCTCTTGGACACATCCTTGACCTGTGGTTGTTGCTTCTTCTTTTGAGCATGGAACTTTTCATTAGACTGTTGTCTAAATATGAGTTTCTCCTCTTCTTGTAAACTCGTTCCTTGAACAAAATCCATCTTTTGTTGAAAATTTGGACTTTCATTTCTATTCCAATTCTGTTTCCTTTTATAACCCAACCCAGCCTTCATGTTTTTCTTTTTTGTAACCAGGTTTGTTATAAAAACTTTGAAATCTCAGACTTTTCAATCTCAATCATCTTGAAAACTTTGTCAACCTTTTCTGAAATCACATTCTGAATCGGGAATACAACATCTAAAAATAATTTGTCCGATCCAATCTTGGTATAAACCAATCCTTTTGAATCATCATTCAAATTTTTTCTCGGATTTTGTGCTTTTCAGATATCCATCATGAAAATTACCTTCATTTTCATCCTGTGATTCAAATTTACCTGTATCTACTGACTCTTCTTTCAACACACTTTCAACGAACTTACCTACCACATCTAAATCACTAGAATCATCAGATTTGGAATAGGTTACGTCAATATTATCTGGCAATTGATCTACCATGTTGAAAGCTTTTTCGACCTTTTCATCATCATAAAATGCAAACTTTCCCGGTGGTGGAACTTGATGAAACTCTGAGCCAATGCCTTTCTTGTTTTGCTCAGACTCACCGTCTCCCGGTTTTATATTGAAAATACGTTCAAGCACATATGATGACACGTGATAACTCTTTAACTTGTAGTTATTCTGTTCTAAATCAGCAATCTGTCGCTTTAACTTAGCAACATCCTCAATATATGAATTAACAACATCTTGTTTTATTTCATACATTCGCTTAAGCTCTTTAGTTGTTTCAGATAAGTAATTCATTCTTGATTGAGCAAATTTCATTTCATCCTTTACCTTTTCATATGATTCTTTTGTAATGTGATATGCCAATTTTATAGAATCATATTATTTCTTCATTTCTTGACAAACAATTTCTTTTTGTTCACATTCTTCTGTCTTTTTCAAAACATTTTCTTTTAAAACTTCATTTTCTTTTTCTATCTTTTTACATTTTTCCAAAAGTTTTTCCTCATTATCTTTCAAAACTTTTTCTTTTTCAAACATTTCTTTATATTTGTTTTTGAAAACATTTTCAATTTTTGTGAACTCAAGATTTCTTATTTTGAATTGTTCGTCTTTTTAGTACAAGTACTACATGTTTCCATGCATTTCTTGCACTGTTCAACAGTTTTCAAGATTTCAGAATCTGAATTTACCTTAGTGATTGGCACTTTGGTGTTTTCTGCTGCATCTGTCTGATCAGCCTCTTCTTTCTTTTCTTCATCACCTACTTTATCATCAGCACCAGCATCACTCTTCACTTCATCAGTACCAGCATCACCAACACTATCAGTTGAACCTTCAACTTTCTTTTCAGCTTCTTCAACAACTTGCTGTTCTTCAGTAACAGCTTTTTCAACCTCTACATTCACCATAACTTCTTCTTTCACTACTTCAACAATCTTCACCTTTTCCTCAGCAACTTTAACTTCCTTCACAACCTCAACTTCAACAGCTTCAGCTATAACCTCTTTAGCAGTTTTCTTCAGATTGTTTACCATTTCTTCAGCATTCTTCTTCATTCTCTCTTCATCCCTCTTCCTCAAACACGATAGCATGGCATATCTTATTTCCTTTTCATGCCTTTTTGCATATGTGTCATCTTTCAATACATTTCTATAGTATTCGGCAGATGAAGGAATTATGAGAAGAACATCTTCAAAAATTATATCTTTCTTTGGAATAACAGGTTCACCTTCTCTGTTGTAATAGCACTCTCTCTTCTTATCGCATCTCTTACTTCTGACAACCCTCTCATACTCTTCTTGCATTTCATTCATTATGTTCAAAGCAATATTTCTTCTCGGTATGTTTTCTCACTTAGAATCTCTTCTCTGGTTTTCTTTTTTACCTCAGCAACAACATTTTCTTCTTTGTTTTCTTCTTTTATTTCAGCAACAAAAACATAATGGTTGTTGTTTGATGGTTTTCTGCCATGAGCTGTTTTTCGAATATCAACACGATCTTCTTCCGGACAAATCTGGCTCGAATCATATCCTTCATCATCGTGGATTACAGCCAGTGCTCTTGATTTTTCTCTGGGTTTATCCTCAATCATTTTCGGCTCCTCTTTGCTTCGGTCGTAAATTGCCTTTCGGTAATAGTCATCATTGAACGGATGTTCATTTCCACCAGCCGCAGAATTGTTACATTCTCTCTTGAAATGACCTTTTTGCTTACATCTGAAGCAGGTCACTTTGGATTTATCAAAACCCAATTTAGTTGAAGCACCACCAAGAGATTGTTTCCAAGTAATTTCCATATATCTCTGAGCTCTGCGGATGCAACTAGCTAAACACCAGCGAATGTCTATGAGCTCCATCTCTTCTGGATCAATCTAGTCGTAGTCTTCTTTGGTCAACTCTGAGTTATCAATTCTGCCTGCAACTAGACCTTCATACGATTCCAAAACAGATGCAAGAAAGCTCATTTGCTGTTTAGCCGCATTTATGCTCATTCCCGGAGAATTTTTCAACTTAAGAGCAATGTTGCATAGTATCTCCTCTGCTTCTTCGGAACTAGCCTTTGAAGTTGATGAATGATAACCCGGATTGTAGTTTGATGAGCTTTTCTGAGGTTCTTTTGTTCTTTCACCACTAAATTCTGTCTTTGGTGAACTATCAGCTTTCACCGAAGGTAAATTACCTTTGTAATACAAGCCAACATTCTGTTGATGTGAAGAACTGCTCATCTTGTTCTGTTTCTGCAATTCAAGCTCATGAGTTTCAATCTTTTCAAATAATGTATCAAGAGAAATTGTTTCATATAAAGCATCATTTTTCAAAATAAAAACAAACGTTTGCCACTGATCAGCTCGTGGTAACACTTCTATGACTTTATCAATGATTCCTCTCTTGTTTTCACAATCTCAAACCTTTCGAGTTCAATTTTTAGGTGACAAAATCTTTCTATCATTTGCCTTACAGACTCTCCTTTAATGCTATCAAATAGATCAAATTCTTTCTTTAGCAAAGCAATTTTATTCTTTTCAATCTGTTTACCCCCCTCAGCTTTAACTCGTAAAGCTTCCCAAACAGATTTCGATGACCCATCATGATTAAGCAGTGCAAAAATGTCGTTTCTAATTACCGACTGGATCAAAGCAATCATTCTCTGTTCAGACGAGAATTCCTTTTTGTCCTCATGATCTAACTTCTTCAACGGAATTTCCTCTCCTTTGTCATTCTTTGGCCTTTCATATCCGAATTCTAGACAGAACCAGCTTTCATGCGCGTATGCTTTCGCCCAGTTAATGAAACGTTCTTTCCACCAAGTATAATCTTCAATATTATCCAGCTTGGGTGGTTTGGAATGAGTTCCATAAAAGTTGTCGTGATTGATATTTTCATTGACCACTTTTGTAATTGACTTTTGTGTGACTGATGATGTTTCGGAAGATTCGGATGTGAACGCGTTGAAAAACGTATTGTAGAATTCTTCAGCCATGGTTTGAACTTCTTGAATTACCTTGAATCACACAAACAAACAAAATCAGTTCAAACACTATCAAACAACTGAATTAAAATAATACTCGAACTGGTGAATTTTCTGTGCGGACTGAAGGTTGACAAACTGTGCGGACTGCTATGACCCGGATCAAATTCAAACAACCTGACCCTCTACGTGCAAACTGAGTTCACTTGTCAATTGACCTGGTTCACAAAGACACGACCTGGACCACTTCTAACTCACTGAACTGTTTCAAGCGACTTGACTGAACTGCTTTGAACCGTATGACTTTGATGCGATGAATCTTGACTTTCAATCAATGCCGAAAATTCACAAAACAACTTTGATTGGACCTAGATGATCACATGGGCTGATGATTTATGTATTAGAACTCATTGGGTCAAGACAAAGATCACATGAACTTGAACACGAAATGACCGATAACCTTTAATAGTTTTCACAAACAATTTAAACAAACAATTCTTGATTTATATGAGAATGATTTTATTGGACCACAATGTTCACTTAGCCGATAAACTTTTAGGCTTCACATATGCTACTCAAAGCAGACCACATGCACATAGATCAACATGAGCAATTAATGAATCAAATGATGTAAAATCACATGCATAAACAGTTCAAAAAATGGCTGACAACTTTATATCGTTCAACATCTCATTGGGCCGACAACAAATTTATTTTTTTAAAGTCAATCTAATTGGGCCGCACTTATTGTTCACATACAAACATGAATTTATGGCCGATAAATTTGTTGAATTATGAAATGCTTATTTAACCAACATTAATGTCTCAATTGTTATTTGTCCCATGAAGTATTAATGAACTGACAAACTAAGTTGTTATTGGACCTCAAGTATTAACTTCACATGCAAACCGATGAATATAGATCTGATCAAATCAATTGTATCACTTGAACTACTGAACCACTTTCAAACGGAAATAGGCACTTCACATTCAAACGGAATTACGATCTGTTCAAGCGAAATAATGACTTTCACGCAAAATCTTCAAACGAAATATGGCACTTTCAAACGGAATATGGCACTTTCAAACGAAATCAGATGTGATTCTCAAACGGAATTACCTTTTTCAAACGGAATAAACTATTAATAATTAGTTGGTAATTGTTGATGGACTATATTACCCTTATTAACTAATTAGGTTTCCTTTTGGGTGTATAAATAAGGAGCTTATTAGAGAGTTTAAGGGTTACACAATTTAGTGAATCAACAACCCTCATAACATCACATTCGTCTCTCTCTCCCTAATCGAAACTCTCCCTAGTTTCGGTTCACTACCATCATCACCTTACACCCTAAGGAGGAACCAGATCACCTTGACAAAGATGTCGAAATCCATGTCGTCTTCTCTCACTGGATTCTCCACTGCACTGTCTGCTGTAGCAGGTATGTTATTCATGTTTTCCATTAAGTTTAAACAGAAATGATCAACATGTGGTATCAGAGCATATGTTGATAAATCAGTTCTGTTTTCGTATCCATTATTCTGGGATCAAAATCTGGAAAACAGAAATTTTAAAGCTTTTAAATGTCACGGCTGTTTCGAGTCCCTGTTGTCGAAATCCCTGTTTTTGGAAAAGTATAATTTGATAAATTGACTCGAGACTATAATGGGCAAATCTTAATATCCGAAATATGTTATTAAAAGTCTAAAATTTAAGATTTCGGATCCCAGATTATGTTTTAATTTTTTAGGGTTCATCATACTGTTCTAAGAAAACTTGAAAATTCCCTAAATTTTGGAATATAATTTGGATTAGTGGGTGTTTTCATAGTTTTGATCTTAATTTTATCTATTAAAGTTTCGAAAACTGTTAAAGGATAATCATTTATTAATTTCGAAATATTTTGATAAGTTTAGATCAAAAATAAAATAGGAAACACTATCCCAAAATCCCTCAAATTTCGAGTTTCAGTTATTATCACAATAAATAGCAACTGGATCGCACAAGATCAGATCACATAAGAGATGATCTGATCGCATAAGATAATCGCACAAGATCAGATCACATAAGAGATGATCTGATCGCACAAGACAGTCGCACAAGATTTGTACAACTAATTAAGCACATTGTACAAGTTAAGACTGCATAATCGCACAAGATTTGTGGATCGCACAAGGCATTACTGATCGCACAAGTTTTTGGGCCTTACTGATCGCACAAGACTCGAAACCACATTATTTTGAGCTGTTTAATGTGAACTAACAGGTGGTTTGCTATTAAATACTTGGTTTTGTAAATACCTAATTGCTTAATTAATCAGAATCAGATAATGTTTTACAAAACCAAAATATCTTAACTTGAATGAGCTTCTGATGTATTAATTCTGGCCAAAGCTGATTTAATACATCTATTTATTGTTCAAGTATTATAAAAGCTATGTTGAGTATGCATTACAAACGTGAAATGTCTTAATTCTGGCCAAAGCTGATTTAATTCATTTATGTTTAGCATGATTGACAAGTGCATAACTAAAGTGATTGTCTCATTTCTGGCCAAAGCTGATTTGTCACGATTACTTTGCACACATACTTAAATGATTACACTTCTGGCCAAAGCTGATTTGTCTTCGTTTAAGTAGAATTTTACTAAGTCTATTATTTTGATGTTAGTAATAGACATTATCACAGCTTCATAATTAAAATGGTCATTATTTATGCCTGCCTTAGTATAACATGCCCTTAGATCACATTAAGACTTCTTTCTTAGTATCATAACTTGCTCACCTTATTTCCACTATCAGCACCCAATCAGGGGATTCCACCTTTGACTGGTGATAACTTTGCTGCATGGAAAGATGCCCTCATGCTTACACTTGGATTGCTGGACTTCGATTAAGCTTTAAGAGAGAATAAGCCAGCGGACCTTACTGCTACAAGTACTGGTGCTGAGCAGATAGTTCATGACAAATGGACTAGATGTAACCGCATGTCTCTCATGTTCATGAAGCAGTCCATTCATAACTCAATCAGAGGAGCCATTCCTGATTCTGAAGATGCTAAAACCTATTTGGCTTCTGTGGAGGATCAATTCAAAGGAACATCAAAAGCACACGCTAGTACTCTTATCCTCAAGCTGGTGACGACTAAGTATGATGGGAGGAGCGGCATTCGCGAACACATCATGATGATGCATGACATGGCCAATAAGCTAAAGGGCCTAGAGATGGAAATCAGTGATGGTTTTCTTGTTCACTTCATCATCACTTCGCTTCATTCGTCCTATGAAGCATTCAAGATCAATTACAACACTCAGAAGGACAAATGGACGATGAGTGAGCTGATCGCTATGTGCGTGCAGGAGGAAGAGCGTATGAAGATGGATCGCACTACTGATGTTGCTAACCTCACCACCTCCAACTCTAAGAAGAGGAAGCACAATTATCAAAGAAAGGATGCTTCTAAGGTCCAAAAGCCAAATCCAAATCCTCATACAAGTGCACCTTCCAGCTCCAAGAACTCCTTAGGCAAAACATATTGCAAGTTCTGTAAGAAAACAGAACATAAGCAAAAGGAATGCCCTAACTTCAAGGAGTGGCTGGCTAAGAAAGGTAACGATTTTTTCATGATACTTGAGTCCTTTAATTTAAATGTTCCTGCTAATTCTTGGTGGTTTGATTCTGGTTCTATGGTTCATATTACCAATTCAACTCAGGGATTCCTTACAATCCGGAAGCTGGGAAGAAACCAAAGAACACTTAAAGTTGGAGATGATCGGGAATTAGAAGTGAAGGCCATAGGAACATTACAATTATTTTTGAAAACTGGTTTATGTATTAAACTTTATGATACCTTATATGTTCCTAAGGTAACTCGGAACCTTGTATCAGGACCAAAGTTAGACATGGACGGTTTTGTCGTTTCTCATGGTCATCGCAAACTCTCTATTCTCTATGATTCCGTTGTTTATGGTACTGGCATTCTGGATGGTGGTCTCTATAGATTAGAACTAGATGATAATTTTTCCAAATCTTTGGTGTCATATAATATTAATGAATCACTCACAAAGATGAAACAGGTTCGAGACTTAGAGACTTCGTCTATGTTGTGGCATCAACGTTTAGGCCACATCTCAAGAGAACGATTAAATCGTCTCGTAAAGGATGAAGTCTTGCCTCCTCTCGATTTTACTGATTTTGGAACATGTGTCAAATGTCTTAAAGTCAAAATGACATCAGCGAATAAGAAAGGTGCCACTAGGAGCTCTAATTTATTAGAACTCATTCATACTGACATTAGTGGTCCCTATCAAATCGCTGGCATCACAGGACATACTTCATTTATCACTTTCAATGATGATTATTCTCGTTGCATGTACTTGTATCTTATTAAGGAAAAATCTGAATCTCTTACAACTTTTAAAGATTATAAAGCTGAAGTTGAAAAGCAATTAGATCATCAGATTAAAGTTGTGAGATCAGATAGAGGCGATGAATATTATGGAAGACATACTGATGTGGGTCAAGCTTCTGGTCCATTTTATGAGTTTTGTAAGGGCCATGGGATTGTGAACCAATACACCATGCCTGGTACACCTCAGCAGAACGGTGTAGCTGAACGAAGAAATCGTACCCTTATGAACATGGTGCGCAGTATGTTAGCCAACACTAATTTACCATTATTCCTCTGGACTACTACTAGAAAAAACACATTTCTTGACATGCATTGCGTGTCATAAAAGGGTCTTTATGACACACAAATGCGAGTCGTTGATTGAGGAGTCATAAAATTAACATGACACGCATTTGTGTGTCATGTTTTTATGACACGCATTCATGACACAAATTTTAATGACACACATTTAATGACACGCATTCATGACACACATTCATGACACTCATTTTATGACACCTTTTAATGACACTCATTTTATGACACTTTTTAATAACGCACGTTCATGACAAGCATTTATGACACATACGTATGACATTCATTTACGCGTGTCATGCTTTTAATTGTATAATTTTTTTTAAAATTACTAATTTGCCCTGGATACATGTATAATAACAAAAACAATAAATCTTTTTCATAAAACAAATACACATATATATACCAACACAATCCACATTACATAATCATTTGTCAAGTATACTACAAATATTTTAACGTTAACAAAAAAAAAATTGTTTGTCAATATATCGTGAACACCTAAAATACAATTTGTCACTTAAAAATAGAGGTAACCGCATAAGTCGACCAATCTTCGCGAATGCCATCCATATCCGCAGCCGAGTACTCATCTACTCCTTTCCCAACCTCGGACAACAATTAAATAAAATAAATTTTAAAAATAAGAAGATGTGATCCTTCAAAAACAAAATAACATATCTTATAAGTGACCAGCTATTGAGTTCTAAAAATGTTAAAAATTAAGGTAACAATGTAGGTTTAAAGTTGTATAAAATATACATCTACCTGTGACAATAACATCACTAAGATGTGATCCTCGTTTGGGACGCTTGTTATGTCGTTCCATATCTAAAAAGCAAATAACAAAAATGAGATATATCAATTAAGTCAATAGTTCTGGTGTAACTAAGTCGATATATTAATTAAATCTAAACCCAGTATTATCCGAACGCAAGTAACCCAAAATATAAAAAAGGTTTTGAATCACGTCGTAACAAACCGAAACACAAATAATTAACACAAAACCCAAATAATACAACCTTAAACCCTGTTATGCCTAACAAAATGCTTATATCAAAGTATGTAAATCGAAAAATGAATGCTTACATCATTTGGAAAACGAAATCGCATGTCTAAAATAAAGTCGAGCATAAACCAAATAACCAGGTATCCATACTCCCAAGACCCATCTTATTGCATACACTGCATTGATTAGAAAAACAAATCAATTGTAAAAGATCACTTAATTATACAAAATACAAGAGAATAAATCCATATAAAAGAGGTTGTCGTGATCGGCCTCCGTGCTTAGGTCCAAGCTACATACTTGGTAGATCTTCCACCCCAGACCAATAAGTACCACCTGCCTTCATTTGCATTTCCAATTCGGCTTATTTAATATACACCACTATTAAAACATTTTATTATAACATATATAACTAAATAAATATACATTTACTTACTAGTTTAACAGATTATGTGTGCGCATCTTCTGCAAGTTCAACATTAGGGCTCCAAACCGCAAACCCTTTGTGTCCTAACTGAGCGAGTCGGGTATTTGCTCTTCTTTGCACTTGCTCGTGCCTTTTCAGTTTTTTTCTCACATAAATAAACAAATTGTTATTAACTAATAGTTACAAACATACAACGATAGTCTATACAATATTCCATTATTTCTTGCATATTTATAAATCGCAAAAGTTAACAAATCACAATTGTTCAGCCCCGGGGTAGGGGTTTGTCTTTGGAAGGTTAGGGTTTGCAATTCAGAAAGGGATGGCGGCGCAACTTAGTTCTCGTCTACCTTCTGTTTTGATGTAACTTGGCAAGTTTTTTTTAGTGAAATGCAAAGTTTATATTTGAAGATTACAAAAATAATAAATAAATTAGAAAAACATAATATCTTAATATCTATCCATAAATCTTCCCATTTTCTATCATGAAACTTATCTTGCTGAATATATAATATGAAAATTTGGTCTTTAATTTTACTGCTAACCATGTAATGTAATCATTCACATTTTTTTTCAATCGGTTGCATATTATGGTTTTATTCAATGTTATAATCAATATCTTTCATTAAGCATGTCGCATGTAGGGCTGTTCAGAAAGCTCGTGGCTCGAAGGTCGATTGGATTTAGCTCGGAAAAAGCTCACTCTATATAGCTCGGTTTGAAAGTAAGCCGAGCCAGCTCAGCTCGGTTAGAAAGTGAGTCTAGCTCGACTCGGCTCGTAACGAGCAGGATTGGCTCATTTGTTAGCTCGGCCCTTTTGTTAGCTCGGCTTAGCTCGGATCATTTTACTTGTAATATATTTTATTTTATACACATTATAATATATTACAAAAACTAATTATTATTTACATGCATTTAAGTTTGTAGTTTGATATCTATAACTTATTTGAAGATTGATTACTATGCTAATGAACTAATATTGTATTTTTTTCGAAGCTAATTTAAAACTTATTTTGTGTTTGTTTAACTTGATTTTGGCTTATGATATATTAGGTTAAACTTATTTTGGATATGTTCTTTTGAAGTAGTGAATAATTTTTTAGAATACTTAATTTTTAGAGCTATGTAATAATTTTTAATTTTAAAACCGAGCCAAGCCAAGCCGAGCCGAGCCAGCTCAGTTTAAAACCAAGCCGAGCAGAGCCGAGCCAGCTCGGTTTAAATCCAAGCCGAGCCGAGCCAGCTCGGTTTAAAACCAAGCCGAGCCGGAGCTTTGATTTTCAGCTCGGTTTTGAATCCGAGCCAAACTGAGCCGGCTCTGTTTATAATCGAGTCGAGCCCGAGCTTGCCCTAGATCGGCTCCGCTCGGCTCATGAACAGCCCTAGTCCTTGGCCCACGTTTTGGTTTCTCATGTTTATCTTCCATTTTACGCCCTAAACTACAAACCCATATGTACAAAACAAATCATACATGCTTACACATGAACTATCTAGACTATTAAATTAAAGAGTAAAATGCACGGATAGTCCCTGTGGTTTGGTAAAATTTCACCCTTAGTCCCCAACTTTTGGAAATTACACACGTGCTCCCTGTGGTTTGACAGTATGTTACTCGGATAGTCCCTGAAGTAGATGTCCGTTAGTTTTCTCCGTTAAATCTATGTTAAATGACAAAATTACCCCTATACACACATAACGAATAAAGCCTTTGAAAAATTTCTTGTCTGTACATAAAACCCAATAGTTGTGCATCCTACATCCCACATCACCACCACCTCCATCATACACTGCCATCACCACGGCCTCCACCCCCATAACTAATGCAACCACCAGCTGTCACCATCCCCAGCGCCACAATACCAACCACCATCAAACCGACAAAGAATCCCTGTTTCCTTCCATAAAATCAAACCAACCAAACCCTAATTTTAAAAATCATATCGATTTGGGGCTACAAACAAAGCGGTGGTGGTACCTGGTGGTTAACGATGACACACAACAAGATAAGACATTGAATCTGCATTGTTTAGGTTCCACCCCACTTATCTCTTCTATACGGTAGTGGAGGTGGGTGGCGAAGGTAGGGAAGGGGAGGTGGATGACGGTGGTGGAGAAGGGGATGTGGTAAACGGTGGTAGTTGTGGTAGGAGGTGGTTGTAACGGTGGTGGTGGAAGGTAGTGTCGACCCACCACAAAAACCTAATTTCAGATGGTCGTTGCCGTAGTTGTCAACCTGCAATATCACCAATATCTCCCCATCGCTGGAACATTAACCATAATTGTTATTTCTGATCACAACCAAACAACGAAACCCTAATCCGACCAGATACGAGTCTGATATCTCCGATGGAATCCCTTTCCTCACTTTAGCAGTTGAACGCGTCAAGGCGATGCACATGCCGGAGTGGGGTCGTTGATCTGAAGTTCACCGGCTCCTCTCTCTCTCGTAATTTCTCTCTCTCTCTCTCGTGATTTCTCTCTCTCTATTTTGATCTGATGGGAGCATGGTTGTTAATGGTGGTGGAAGCTGATGGGTGGAGGAGGTTAAGGACGAGCTGGTGTTATGTGGGCCCCACAAATAAACAAAAAGATTTTTTTTCTTGAGTAAGGGCATTTTTTTAGTCATTTCAAGTGGACTTAACGACGAAACTAACGAACATCCACTCCGAGTAACAAACTATCAAACCATAGGGAGCACGAGTGTAATTTTCAAAAGTTGGGGACTAAGGGTGAAATTTTACCAAACCACAGGGACTAACCGAGCATTTTACTCTAAATTAAAATATAAATATATATCGAAAACAACCATCATACATAAGTGACCACACAAGGAATCATATTCAATTTTAGGGTTCATAAACGGTTTAAAATTCGACATAAACATCGAATTATATATCTAGAAAAATCCAACATTTATTCAACTTAAGGTTCATAAACTACTCAATAGAGATATAAATGAAGATAGATAGCATAACCTGCAAAACCCCTCAAATTTCACAGATCTCTTCAAAATAAGCTCCAAAACAGATCCACAAACTAAATTGCTGGAACAAAAATGAGTATCATTTAAATTTTTGCACTAGAAAAGAAAGATTTAAGATGAAAAGTAGGGTTCTTACCAGGTTTTGTGCGCTGCGATTTGGGGAGATTTAGGGAGGAAAGGTTAGGGTTTCTGGTCCCTGTAAGTTTTTTGTTGGAGTAATTATTATTATTATTATTATTATTATTATTATTATTATTTATTTATTTTGTGTGTGTGTGTGTGAATTTTTTTGCGGTATTAATGCCGCTAAAAGGATTCTGGTGTTCTTTTGAGTTTAAAATTTTAGAGTTAAATGCAATTTTAATCCTTGTGATTTGAGTTATTTTGTCAATTTACTCAAAAAGTTTTGTTTTTCTTCTGTGGGTCCAAAAAGGTTTTACTGTTACCATTTTAGTCCACTGAGTTAACTTCATCTATTTTTCCTGTTAACGAGAAGGGCAATTCGGTCATTTTCTATGGCCGAATTGCCCTTCTCGTTAATAGAAAATATGGATGAAGTTAACCTAGTGGACTACAATGGCAACGATGAAACCTTTTGAACCCATAGGAGAAAAATAAAACCTTTGTACTAAATTGGCAAAATGACCCAAATCAAAGGGACTAAAATGGCATTTAACTCAAAATTTGATTTTGAGTTAACTGTCATTTTCGTCTATGTGATTGGTTTATTTTTGCCATTTCAAACCAATTTTTAAAAATGTACCAGTTTCCTTCCTGGCATACTAGAAATGTGCCACTTCATTCCAAAAATTAAAACTCAGTTAACTCAGACAGGTTAAATGAAGGGTATTATTGTCAATTCATAAAATAAGGTGAAAATAAAAGATATATGAATTGACAATAATACCCTTCATTTAACCTGTCTGATTTAACTGGGTTTTAATTTTTGGACTGAAGTGGCACGTTTCCAGCATGTCAGGGAGGAAACGGGGTTAAGGTTATTTCCAAATTACAAATAAATGTTTTAGGGCTTTTGATCAGAATACAAGTCAATTGATGTAAAACTTATCTCGAAACAGTGCTCCAAACGACATGATTTTTGTTAATTGGAAGTTTAAACACCCGAATTGAAGCACCGTTTCGAGGTAAGTTTTATATCAAATGACTCCTATCGTCGTTCTGATCAAAAGCCCTAAAACATTTGTTTGTAATTCGGAAAAAAAAAAACTTAACTCCTTTATTTTTTTAACGGGTACCGGTGGAGGAAAAATACGTGAAAGGTTGGACTGGCAGGGGGAATATTCAAAAGTGGGACTACCAATGACGTCTACTAAGGATTATTACGGGGCAATTCCTCTAATTTGTATATGGTTTTATGTATATACTTCACAATCACAACATACAGAAATATAAATAATATTACATAATACATATTCCAAAAGAACATTTATGTTTCATATAATGAACTTACTATAATAAAACACTAATAGATAAAGGTTAAAGAAATATAAAATTATAAATAAAAAACACAGGGTATATGATTCTGGTTCAGTTTGGCTAAACGGGTATGTGATTTCGTCTAACTGGGTCGGGTATCGCCGAATCCCATACCCGCCCTATACCCACAAAAATTTCTAAGATTAGTCACATACCTGACCCATACCCGTCAAGCTACAGATATAACCATCCCATATGTTTTAGGTTTCAAATATACCTGCCAGACTCGGGTTTTATTTGCCATCCTACTTGGGTAGTTAAAACCAAAAAAATCTAGGACTAAAAAAACAATTTCCTCAAAATAAAATGTATTTTTGGGGTCCACTGAATCTTGTGGTGAAAAAAAATATATATAATTTGTGCGATCTTCTAAAATTGCTTTGAAAATACTACATTTTTTTTTTGGGTGTCCACCGATTTTTGTTGGAAAAAATGCATATTTTTTGAGCTAGACTAATTTTAGCTGAAAAAAAAAAACATTTCTATGGGCTACACTTAATACCGCTCAGAATGGTAATGTTTTAGGCGGGCAATTCTATATTTCTGGACTATTAACTAATTTGCAAATGACAGAAGCAATACTTTAAGCGGTTTTAGGTTATGGTAGCCCGGAACACAATTTTCAACCACCTAAACTCTTATGTTTTCTATTGAACTATGACACGCATTTAAATGTCATAAAATAAAATAAGTGTGTGTCATTATTCGCGTGTCAAGATAGATCTTGTTTTTTTATGACGCTAAAAGGATGACACACAAAAAAGTGTGTCATAAATATATTGAATTTTGTAAAACTATGACAATTTTTTTCTTGACAGACACTTTCGAATGTCATAAAATGAGTGTGTGTCATTGTTTGCGTGTCAAGACAAATCTTGTTTTTTTTATGACGCTAAAACATGACACACAAAAAAGAATGTCATATATTTATCAAAGTTTGTAAATCATGACATTTTTTTCTTGACATACGGTTTTGAATGTCATAAAATATGCGCGTGTCATTGTTCGCGTGTCAAGAGAAATGTATTTTTTAGTAGTGGCATTAAAAGCAACTGTTCATATACTCAATAGAGTTCCTTCTAAGTCTGTCCCTAAAACTCCTTATGAACTTTGGACAGGAAGGAAACCGAGTCTTAAATATATGAAAGTATGGGGCTGCATTGCTGAAGCAAAACTCTATAATCCTTTCCTAAGGAAACTTGACCCTAAAATAGTTACCTGCTTCTTTATCGGGTATCATGATCATTCGAATGGTTATCGTTTCTATTGTCCTTCCCATGTCACCCGTATTGTTGAAACCAAGCGTGCTGCGTTCCTGGAGGATTTCAAGGTCAGTGGGAGCAGTACCAACCCTTACGAAGAATTGCAAGAAGTACAAGACGCGGGGGGGAGAGACTCGTCGCTTACCATTACTCCGTTTACTCCTCTTGTACCCCATGCAACTGCACCTGAAGCCACTGCACAAACTCCATCTCCACAATCAGAACCCATTATACCTCATAACGAAGGCACATCAAACGCTCAAAACCAAGACAACGCTGAACCCGATAGTCAACTCAGGAGGTCATCTATGCAAAGAAGGCCTACTAATTGGGATGATTATGTTACCTACCTGACTGAAATGGATGCTGGAAAGCTCAATGATCCTATCTCTTATAATGAAGCCATTAGCAGTGATCAGTCTTCTGAATGGAATAAAGCAATGATTGATGAGCTTGAATCCATGAAGAAAAATGACGTTTGGGATTTAGTCGAATTACCCAATGGTGCCAAACCTGTAGGTTGTAAATGGGTGTTCAAAACAAAACTGGATCCGAATGGGAACGTTGAACGCTACAAAGCGAGATTGGTTGCAAAGAGCTACACTCAGAAAGAGGGAATTGATTATCAAGAGACGTTTTCACCTGTCTCTCGTAACGATTCATTAAGGATCGTTATGGCCCTAGTAGCTCATTTTGATTTAGAGCTACATCAGATGGACGTCAAAACTGCTTTCCTTAACGGAGACTTAGACGAAGATGTTTACATGAAACAACTTGAAGGCTTTAAACCTGAAGGTCAGGAGCATCTAGTCTGTAAGTTGAAGAAATCCATTTATGGGTTAAAACAAGCATCACGTCAATGGTACCTCAAGTTTGATGAAGTCATGAAGAGGCAAGGTTTTATGAAGAATCAAGTGGATCAATGCACCTACCTCAAGATGAGTGGGAGCAACTTTACTATACTTGTCCTTTATGTAGATGATATTCTATTGGCAAGTAATAGTTTAGACATGTTGCATGAGTCGAAGCGGTTACTCTCACATAACTTCGACATGAAGGATCTCGGAGATGCTTCTTACGTCATTGTCATCGAAATTCACCGAGATAGACACAAAGGGATCTTAGGATTGTCTCAAAAGACTTACATAGATCGTGTCCTTACACGTTACAACATGCAACAGTGCAAACCCTCAGTTGCTCCAGTAGTTAAGGGAGATGTTTTCGGTTCATTCCAGTGTCCGACAACAGAGGTTGAAAAGGAGCAAATGAGCCAGATACCTTACGCGTCAGTAGTCGGGAGCCTGATGTATGCTCAAGTCTGTACTCGCCCAGATATCGCTTATATTGTTGGAATGCTAGGTCGTTATCAGACTAATCCTGGCCTAGATCACTGGAAAGCAGCTAAGAAGGTCCTTAGATATCTGCAAGGGACGAAAGACTATAAACTGACTTATAGAAGAAGTGATCATTTAGAAGTGGTAGGTTATTCTGATTCTGACTTTGCCAAATGCAAAGATGACAAGAAATCCACTTCGGGCTACATCTTTATGTTAGCAGGCGGACCTATCTCATGGAAGAGTCATAAACAACAGTTAACTACAACTTCCACAATGATGGCAGAATACATTGCTGTTTACAACACAACCTGTCATGGAACGTTGCTTAGAAACCTGATCACTGAACTCAAAATCGTTAATTCCATTTCTAGACCATTGAAGCTTTACTGTGATAACTCAGCTGCCGTTAGTTTCTCGAACAGTAACAGTTCGACTGGAGCTGGTTTATATCTCGATACAAAATATTTGTTCGTACGTGAACGAGTTGAGGAAAATAATCTTTGTATTGAGTATATTAGTACTAAAGATATGCTTGCGGATCCGATGACTAAAGGTCTCCCACCTAAAGTTTTCGAAGAACATGTATCGAATATGGGACTTACTAAAGACCTTATTTAATGGCATATTGTACTAGCTTATGTTTTAATTAATAAAATTTCCTCAGTTTGATTTTGTATGTCTCTAACATATGTTCTGCCGGTATAATAACATATACACAAATATAAATACAAATCAGACGCTAAAGGGCTTATGCATATTTTGATCATAACTGTTAGGTTTTAAATTGAGGCTATAGTATGACTAATGGGGGTCCTGAGTCGAATGATGATTCAACGGCTGTATTTCTCTGCTATAGTTCTTGGTTTAAAGCTAAAATGAGTGTTAACTCCTGGTCAGGCTTATCTAATACTCATGATAAATGATTACTCGGCTAAGTGGGAGAATGTGAGATTAAATATATTGTTAATATAATATTTAATCTTTTAGCCATCAAAATCGTTTATATTATATAGATCAAAATATATTAATAACCTATTAATAATTAGTTGGTAATTGTTGACGGACCATATTACCCTTATTAACTAAATTACCGGGCTAGGATTAGAGTTACAGGAAAAAGGGCAAAACCAACCACCCAAGAATGGAATCGTCGAGCGAAAACCCTTGACAACCTCCTAGAAGCAGCTTTTCTTGCCACCAGACATTTCTCCATCAATTAGGAATCTAATGCCATCACCAAACACATTCCTTAAATTGTAGCCATTTGTAGAGTGTTTTTTTTTTGTGTCTAATCCGCATATATATATCACCATTGCCCTTGATTTCCTTGACTGTATATCTCTTAAATGTCAACATATACTCTTGTGATTTAGTTTACGAAGATTTTTCATTGCCGAGAACCTCGATCAGAGAGTAAAAAAGGCGTAAGGTTCACAATGGTGTAAAATTAAAATGGGATATACCGGGCAAGGATTCGATTTACAGGAACAAGGGCCAAACCCACCACCCAAGAATGGAATCGTCGAGCAAAACACTTGACAACCTCCTAAAGGCAGCTTTTCTTGCCACCAGACCTTTCTCCATCAATTAGGAATCTGATGCCGTCACTAAACACATTCCTTAAATTGTAGCCATTTGTTGAGTGTTTTTTTTTGTGTCAAATCCGCATATATATCACCATTGCCCATGATTTTCTTGACGGTATATCACTTAAATGTCAACATTTACACGTGTGATTTAGTTTACGAAGATTTTTCATTGCCGAGAACCTCGATCAGAAAGTAAAAAAGGCGTAAGGTTCACAATGGTGTAAAATTAAAATGGGATATACCGGGCTAGGATTCGAGTTACAGGAACAAGGGCCAAACCAACCACCCAAGAATGGAATCGTCGAGCGAAAACACTTGACAACCTCCTAGAAGCAGCTTTTCATGCCACCAGACCTTTCTCCATCAATTAGGAATCTGATGCTGTCACTAAACACATTCCTTAAATTGTAGCCATTTGTTGATTGTATCTCTTAAATGGCCAATAAGTTATAGATGGGATTATTACAGGCCAATTCCCCTATAAATCACCATTGCACTTGATTTTTCTTGACTGTATATCTCTTAAATGTCAACATATACACGTGTGGTTTAATTTACGAAGATTTTTCAATGCCGAGAACCTCGATCAGAGAGTAAAAAAGGCGTAAGGTTCACAATTGTGTAAAATTAAAATGGGATATACCGGGCAAGGATTAGAGTTACAGGAAAAAGGGCAAAACCAACCACCCAAGAATGGAATCGTAGAGCGAAAACCCTTGACAACCTCCTAGAAGCAGCTTTTCTTGCCACCAGACCTTTCTCCATCAATTAGGAATCTAATGCAATCACCAAACACATTCCTTAAATTGTAGCCATTTGTAGAGTGTTTTTTTTGGTATCTAATCCGCATATATATCACCATTGCCCTTGATTTCCTTGACTGTATATCTCTTAAATGTCAACATATACTCTTGTGATTTAGTTTACGAAGATTTTTCATTGCCGAGAACCTCGATCAGAGAGTAAAAAAGGCGTAAGGTTCACAATGGTGTAAAATTAAAATGGGATATACCGGGCAAGGATTCGATTTACAGGAACAAGGGCCAAACCCACCACCCAAGAATGGAATCGTCGAGCTAAAACACTTGACAACCTCCTAGAAGCAGTTTTTCTTGCCACCAGACCTTTCTCCATCAATTAGGAATCTGATTACGTCACTAAACACATTCCTTAAATTGTAGCCATTTGTTGAGTGTTTTTTTTGTGTGTCTAATCCGCATATATATCACCATTGCCCTTGATTTTCTTGACGGTATATCTCTTAAATGTCAACATATACACGTGTGATTTAGTTTACGAAGATTTTTCATTGCCGAGAACCTCGATCAGAAAGTAAAAAAGGCGTAAGGTTCACAATGGTGTAAAATTAAAATGGGATATACCGGGCTAGGATTCGAGTTACAGGAACAAGGGCCAAACCAACCACCCAAGAATGGAATCGTCGAGCGAAAACACTTGACAACCTCCTAGAAGCAGCTTTTCATGCCACCAGACCTTTCTCTATCAATTAGGAATCTGATGTCGTCACTAAACACATTCCTTAAATTGTAGCCATTTGTTGATTGTTTATTTTGGTGTCTAATCCGTATATATATCACCATTGCCCTTGATTTTCTTGACTGTATATCTCATAAATGTCAACATATACACGTGTGATTTAGTTTACCAAGATTTTTCAATGCCGAGAACCTCGATACGAGAGTAAAAAAGGCGTAAGGTTCACAATGGTGTAAAATTAAAATGGGATATACCGGGCGAGGATTCGAGTTATAGGAACAAGGGCCAAACCAACCACCCAAGAATGGAATCGTCGAGCGAAAGTACTTGACAACCTCCTAGAAGCAGCTTTTCTTGCCACCAGACCTTTCTCCATCAATAAGGAATCTCATTCCATCACTAAACATATTCCTTAAATTGCAGCCATTTGATGAGTGTTTTTTTTGGTGTCTAATCCGCATATATATCACCATTGCCCTTGATTTTCTTGACTGTATATCTCTTAAATATCAACATATACACGTGTGATTTAGTTTACGAAGATTTTTCAATGCCGAGAACCTCGATCAGAGAGTAAAAAAGGCGTAAGGTTCACAATGGTGTAAAATTAAAATGGGATATACCGGGCTAGGATTCGAGTTACATGAACAAGGGCCAAACCAACCACCCAAGAATGGAATCATCGAGCGAAAACACTTGACATCCTCCTAGAAGCAGCTTTTCTTGCCACCAGACCTTTCTCCATTAATTAGGAATCTGATGCCGTCACTAAACACATTCCTTAAATTGTAGCCATTTGTTAAGTGTTTTGTTTTGGTGTCTAATCCGCATATATATCAGGGAAATTGGCCTGTAATAATCCTACCTAGACCTTATTGGCCATTAATAATCCCACCTCAGAATATTCCCCCCACCAGTCCCACCTTTCACATATTTTTCCGACAATGGTCCCCTGTTAAAAAAACTTAATGGAGTTAAGCTTTTTTTCCAAATTACAAACATATTTTTAGGGCTTTTTATTAGAACGACAATACGAGTCCATTGATGTAAAACTTGCCTCGAAACGGTGCTCCAAACGATGAAAACGGTGCTTCAATTCGAGTGTTTAAATTTCCAATTAACCAAAATCAAGTCACTTGGAGCACCATTTCAAAGTAAGTTTTACATCAATTGACTCGTATCATCGTTCTGATCAAAAGCCCTAAAAATTTGTTTGTAATTTGGAAAAAAGCTTAACTCCGTTAAGGTTTTTTTAACAGGGGACCATTGTAGGAAAAACAGGTGAAAGGTGGGACTGGTGGGGGGAATATTCTGAGGTGGGATTATTAATGGCCAATAAGTTCTAAATGGGATTATTACAGGCCAATTCCCCTATAAATCACCATTGCCCTTGATTTTCTTGACTGTATATCTCTTAAATGTCAACATATACACGTGTGATTTAATTTACGAAGATTTTTCAATGTCGAGAACCTCGATCAGAGAGTAAAAAAGGCGTAATGTTCACAATGGTGTAAAATTAAAATGGGATATACCGGGCTAGGATTAGAGTTACAGGAAAAAGGGCAAAACCAACCACCCAAGAATGGAATCGTCGAGCGAAAACCCTTGACAACCTCCTAGAAGCATCTTTTCTTGCCATCAGACATTTCTCCATCAAATAGGAATCTGATGCCGTCACTAAACACATTCCTTAAATTGTAGCCATTTGTTGAGTGTTTTTTTTGGTGTCTAATCCGCATATATATCACCATTGCCCTTACTTTTCTTGACTGTATATCTCTTAAATGTCAACATATACACGTGTGATTTAGTTTACGAAGATTTTTCAATGCCGAGAATCTCGATCAGAGAGTAAAAAAGGCGTAAAGTTCACAATGGTGAAAAATTAAAATGGGATATACCAGGCTAGGATTCGATTTACAGGAACAAGGGCCAAACCAACCACCCAAGAATGGAATCGTTGAGCGAAAACACTTGATAACTTCCTAGAAGCAGCTTTTCTTGCCACCAGACCTTTCTCCATCAATTAGGAATTTGATGCCGTCACTAAACATATTCCTTAAATTGTAGCCATTTGTTGAGTGTTTTTTGGGTGTTTAATCCGCATATATATCACCATTGCCCTTGATTTTCTTGACTGTATATCTTTTAAAAGGCAACATATACACGTGTGATTTAGTTTACGAAGATTTTTCAATGCCGAGAACCTCGATCAGAGAGTAAAAAAGAAGTAAGGTTCACAATGGTGTAAAGTTAAAATGGGATATACCGGGCTAGGATTCGAGTTACAGGAACAAGGGCCAAACCAACCACCCAAGAATGGAATCGTTGAGCGAAAACACTTGACAACCTCCTAGAAGCAGCTTATCTTGCCACCAGACCTTTCTCTATCAATTAGGAATCTGATGCCGTCACTAAACACATTCCTTAAATTGTAGCCATTTATTGAGGGTTTTTTTGTGTCTAATCCGCATATATATTACCATTGCCCTTGATTTTCTTGACTGTATATCTCTTAAATGTCAACATATACACATGTGATTTAGTTTACGAAGATTTTTCAATGCCGGGAACCTCGATCCGAGATTAAAAAAGGCGTAAGGTTCACAATGGTGTAAAATTAAAATGGGATATACCGGGCTAGGATTCGAGTTACAGGAACAAGGGCCAAACCAACCACCCAAGAATGGAATCGTCGAGCGAAAACACTTGACAACCTCCTAGAAGCAGCTTTTCTTGCCACCAAACCTTTCTCCATCAATTTGGAATCTGATGCCGTCACAAAACACATTCCTTAAATTGTAGCCATTTGTTGAGTGTTTTTTTTTTGGTATCTAATCCGCATATATATCAACATTGTCCATGATTTTCTTGACTGTATATCTCTTAAATGTCAACATATACACGTGTGATTTAGTTTACGAAGATTTTTCAATGCCGAGAACCTCGATCAGAGAGTAAAAAAGGCGTAAGGTTCACAATGGTGTAAAACTAAAATGGGATATACCGGGCTAGGATTCGAGTTACAGGAACAAGGGCAAAACCTACCACCGAAGAATGGAATCGTCGAGCGAAAACACTTGACAACCTCCTAGAAGCAGCTTTTCTTGCCCTAGACCTTTATCCATCAATTAGGAATCTGAAGCCATTACTAAACACATTCCTTAAATTGTAGCCATTTGTTGAGTGTTTTTTTTTCGTGTCTAATCCGCATATATATCACCATTGCCCTTGATTTTCATGACTGTATATCTCTTAAATGTCAACATATACACGTGTGATTTAGTTTACGAAAATTTTTCCATTCCGAGAACCTCGATCAGAGAGTAAAAAAGGCGTAAGGTTCACAATGGTGAAAAATTAAAATGGGATATACCGGGCTAGGATTCGAGTTACAGGAACAAGGGCCAAACCAACACCCAAGAATGGAATCATTGAGCGAAAACACTTGACAACCTCCTAGAAGCAGCTTTTCTTGCCACCAGACCTTTCTCCATCAATTAGGAATCTGATGCCGTCAGTAAACACATTCCTTAAATTGTAGCCATTTGTTGAGTGTTTTTTTTGGTGTCTAATCCGCATGTATATCACCATTGCCCTTGATTTTCTTGACTGTATATCTCTTAAATGTCAACATATACACGTGTGTTTTAGTTTACGAAGATTTTTCAATGCCGAGAACCTCGATCAGAGAGTAAAAAAGGCGTAAGGTTCACAATGGTGTAAAATTAAAATGGGATATACCGGGCTAGGATTCGAGTTACAGGAACAAGGGCAAAACCTACCACCCAAGAATGGAATCGTCGAGCGAAAACACTTGACAACCTCCTAGAAGCAGCTTTTCTTGCCCTAGACCTTTATCCATCAATTAGGAATCTGATGCCATCACTAAACACATTCCTTAAATTGTAGCCATTTGTTGAGTGTTTTTTTTTTTCGTGTCTAATCCGCATATATATCACCATTGCACTTGATTTTCATGACTGTATATCTCTTAAATGTCAACATATACACGTGTGATTTAGTTTACGAAAATTTTTCCATTCCGAGAACCTCGATCAGAGAGTAAAAAAGTCGTAAGGTTCACAATGGTGAAAAATTAAAATGGGATATACCGGGCTAGGATTCGAGTTACAGGAACAAGGGCCAAACCAACACCCAAGAATGGAATCGTCGAGCAAAAACACTTGACAACCTCCTAGAAGCAGCTTTTCTTGCCACCAGACCTTTCTCCATCAATTAGGAATCTGATGCCGTCAGTAAACACATTTCTTAAATTGTAGCCATTTGTTGAGTGTTTTTTTTGGTGTCTAAACGGCATGTATATCACCATTGCCCTTGATTTTCTTGACTGTATATCTCTTAAATGTCAACATATACACGTGTGTTTTAGTTTACGAAAATTTTTCAATGCCGAGAACCTCGATCAGAGAGTAAAAAATGCGTAAGGTTCACAATGGTGTAAAATTAAAATGGGATATACCGGGCTTGGATTCCTCTTGGGTGTATAAATAAGGAGCTTATTAGAGAGTTTAAGGGATATACCAGATCACCTTGACAAAGATGTCGAACTCCATGTCGTCTTCTCTCACTGGATTCTCCACTGCACTGTCTGCTGTAACAGGTATGTTATTCATGTTTTCCATTAAGTTTAAACAGAACTGGTCAACATCCTAGAGTTTACGTAGGCGTTTACATTCACCGATTCATTTGTATCTATCTAAGCATTTAACCACAATTTACTTCTTAGTCTATTTTGACCCGCAAACGTTTTTGCCTCTACTTTTTATATGTATCTAAAGGTTTCAAAATCAATAAACAAGTTTCTAAACAAACTCTAACGGTCGTTTACCCGGTTCGCCAGTTAAGGGCTTTTTGGTCAATTCTAGTATCTTATTTTACGACAAAAGACTCTCACCAATTATTGACCAAATTAGCACTTTTAACTACAACATAATTATACGTACCTGGCTCGGATCAATACATTGACCCGTTTTAACACCTTGTCTCCAAAATTTGCTAATTCATAACAACGCTAATTCATAAGCCGCTTTATCCTGTGAGCATAAAACTCGACAAGTGCTTATTAGTCGATATTTGTCAAATGGTATCCACATTACCATTTGACCCGTTTTACTCTTTTTATTCTTTAGGCTTACTTATAGTATTCGTTCAAAAACCCATTTTTTATAATTAGCTTTTCATGGCTAATTTACCGTTCTATCTCTTTTACCATTAAACATGATTTTTATCAATTATATTAGTTCCGACCCGTATTATTTCGCGTCGGGAACCATATCTTGAATATTATCCTTATTGTATTCGAAACTTATAGGATGAACATTTATTTTTCTAAAAGGTGTAAGTTTCACTTACCTTGCATCCGGTTATGTGCTTTTTCTGCGTACTCGATCCGTTTGACCCGCTTCTTTCCCAAGTCTTCATCTAGCTTGTCTAGAGTCAAACTATCATCATCACAATTCGTAAGACGGTTAGATTAGCCATAATCGTTTACGACTATTCCATCCTACGGGTTTTATGTCGAATTTATCATTCGACCATATCAAAATTATCATTCGATCTAATCATTGGTCGGTTTGACTTTTTAAAAGTCAATTGACTTATCAACAAATTCAAATGCACATTTGGTTCATTGAACTCACTTAGGCATATTTCATCCGAACTCTTAATGAAATCAAATTTTACACACAACCAAGTAGACCGCGATTTCATTCAGACATTTCATATCACTGAAAAATGGACTGTTTTTTGTGACTTGTTTAACCTGTTTACAAGTCTTCAAAAATTATGATTTTTTTATGTGGCTTACCTCTCGAGGGTTAGACCTTTTGTTAAAATTTCAAGATCTAACTCTTTACAAAAAATTCATAAAAATTCATTTACTAAGCTGCAATCAGATTCGTCACTTCTAACTGCAGCTTACGGAAAAATTCATTAAAAATTCCTCGTTTATCCGATTGACGAAATTCCAATTGGCGATTCTTTTAATCACTTAAAACTTTCTACAGTAAGAATTTGAGATCATAACTCAATTCCTAAATTGAGTTATGACATTCGTAATAGGCTGCAAATTCTGCCAGAAAACGCAGCTTGAACCTTTGATATGGAAAAATTCATAAAACGCTCAATTTTCGTCGAAAAAATGCGATTCCAGTGGGGTTTTAAATATATTTCCTGGAATTACCTTTTAAACTCAAGAAACACACGTTTTTGTCACGTTTTATTCAGGTTACAGCCAGTACAAGTTGGCTGTAATTTCTGATCAGGAGCTGTTTGCATTCAGCTTTCAATTTAATCATGTTCTTGACATCATAACACTAATTTTTAGCAATAAAAACCCTAAAAACATCTCATACATGAATCTAGTATCAACAAAAATCTGAATTTACTTGAGCTAGGCATGATTTCAATATATTCTTGTCTAGGGTTTACTCCTAAACACTATTTCACTTCAATATCATCCATACCACAATCATGCAACATAAATTTCGAATTTCTTATGCACATCAAGAATTCTCAACTTCATAAATATCAAAAATTCGGCATACCTTACGATCCCCTTAGCTTGGTGATCACGATTTTAGTTAAAGCCCTAATTTCTTTGCTCAATTTCTCCTTGATTTTGCTGGATTTCATGAGCTTTAGGGTTTTGAAAGAACCCCCTGGTTCTTCTGATCGTTCCTGCGCACTGTTGTGTTTTATTTTTAGTTTTAATAAATAAGTTTCCTCCATTTGGCACTATTAGCCCCTCATGTTTTGTTTTTATAAAAGGTTTAACTATTTCTAGTTTCCTTTATTGTTCTAACAACACATAATTAACTAGGTTAATATTCCTAGTCACTTAGTGGGTTCGGGAAGTCATAACCCGTTTTATTTTAAGTCCCGTTAACTCGAGCCTTCTATATACTTTTTTTTCTCAAAGTATTTATCCTCCTTTTTTTTAAAATCAAGTTTATTTATTTAAATCCTAATATTTACCGGGTTAATTTTTTACCACTAACGATATTTTACCCGTCTTTACTATTAACGTGGTTTGATTACCAAACCCGTTTTTGGGGTGTTACAGAAACTCAGGGGGTTTCGTCAGAATTCCTTGTGACGAAACTCAAGGGGGTTTCGTCGATTATGACTTTCGTCGAAAATGGTCACAGATAGTGGGTGAAAGTTGGTGAGATTTTCTTTGAAATCTTATCTTTTTACTGACACAGAACACCCGAAATCAACTCACAACATGCCTAACTTACCAAACCAATCATGGTGTTAACATTTTAATCCAATTTCCAATTTTCAATTTAATTTTAAAGTCAAGAAATATTCAAGAACACTTTGAACTTCTGATGAAGATATGAAGAACAATCCCAGAATATATGAACTTTCCGGCAAGATTTCACCGGACAAATTTTCTGAACAACAAATTTGCTTAAAACTTTCACTAAAAACCCGGTTTTATCTCGTGAACAATCAAACTAACACGGTTTTTGATAAAACTTTTTAGCAAACCAACAAGATCAACAGTTTTTAAGAAGATTTTTCCAGAAATGTATGAACTTTTCAAGAACAATTTTTAGAAAAACAACAATAACCAGTTTCAACACTTGATAAAATCCGAACTATGTTTGATCTTAAACAAGGATAAGAGCCAAGGCTCTGATACCACTTGTAGGTCCCGATTTCCGAGGATCGATAACGAAACCAAATCACTTGTTTATCACAAACACGGTCACGAGTGCGGAATCCCCGTGACTATGCCAAACCAAACATAGATAGTAACAACACAAGGGTAACCAATGAATCACAGTTAATTGATTAGATGAGAACACGGTTCAAACAGATACACACAATGTTTGACACTAAACTTTCACAGGGTATGCTCTCATGGTTTCAAAGTGAAACCATGTGTGGTTTATATAGTAGACCAGGCCCAAGTGTTGACGAAACACTAATTGGTCCTGACGAAACCTCCAGGACGACGAAACTCAAGGAGTTTCGTCACCCATCACGATGAAACATGGGGATATGACCATAAGGGAGTTTCGTCAACATGTACTCGACGAAACTAGGGAGTTTCGTAGAGGGCTGCAATGGCTGTTTGGCTGCAAATTGTTAGACAGTTTGCAGCAAACATAACAAACACACAAACAAACATATTAACCCAAATGCAACATGCATTGTTCATTTACATTACATAACAAACTGAGAAAACTTGTCGGACACAAGTAGGATAGGAGGATATCCGACTTGGTCGACGGGGAATACAGACTCGATACTAATAAAAGACCAAAAATAACATCGTTAATAAAGACAAGTTACAGACACCAAAATAATGCATCAACATGTTTGATGGTGGGGGGGGGTTGTTACAGTATAGAGAGAAAGATACAGGGATGAAACATGGAAGTGAATGTTTTTCTTTTGTTATACTTATGTAAATGTAAATATATACATATAATTAATAATAATAAGGGAGGATGGGGAAAGACTGAAATGCCCCTCATGTGAGGGGGCACATGACAATTATTTAACATTGCAAATGGATGCCGTTTGAGGCGTGGAGTGAAATAGAGATAAGTTATAGATCAGTGAGTAAAATGACTAATTTTAGAGGATTGAGCCAAAACCATTAAAACGATCAAACCGCATAAAGTAAAACGAAAGTTAACTCTTTACTCTATTTATGTACACTAGATTTAATTCAGCATTAAATTTTAAATTCACAACTATAAATTGTTCTTAAATCAAATTTAGTTTTTAAGTATTGAAACACATCTATTTTATTTCCAACCTAAACCACAAATTCAGTTTTAATATTGTTAATTGTTAATGCTAATCGCTTCATTGTCATTAATCATTGATAGTTGATAAATAATCTATAAATACAAGTTTATTAAATCCTAAGCTATTGTTTTTATTATTATTATTATCCTAATTAATATATCAAATTAATATTCCGAAGATTCTCCGTGGAAGATGTAAAAACTAAAAAGCAGGATTTTTTTTTTTGAACGGCAAATTTGGATCACTGACGGATCACTGGAGTGGATATATTCACATGGAATCATCACTAAAACTTGAGTGACTTAACTTATACAAATAAAACTAAAAGGACTTAAAAACAACATTGATGAAAAACGTTACATTTTGAGTCTTGACATGTGTCATATCGAAATTCTATCTATAAAAGAACTGACAAGGGGACATTGGAAACCGATCCCCCTGTATAATTCCTCCTCCGCGAATCACGATTCAGCAAGCAAGGTACAACGATTCTTTCTGCAATGTGATCGATCATCGATCATCATAGTTGTTTTTTGTTGTTTTAAAGAGTACATGTGATCTTATGTTCTGCTAATAATCTTAAATTAAAAAAATTAAACCCTAGTTTCATATTCTATGTTTTCGTTAATTCAGTTTTCTGCAAATTTCTATCAACTTTGTGCTAAGAATGTATAGTCATGTTCCTTATAATTTTCTGAGGTTTTATTTGATAATCCAGTGTATGGATCGATCTTAGTTGCATGCAACTTCGTAAAGTGGCGTTGGGATGGATCGATCTAGATAGCATGTAACCTCATAATCATCTGTTTGAATGTTTACAAATATTCAAAGATGTTTACGAAAAGCACGCAATTACTCATTAGGGCTTAATTAAACGTAATTGTTCGGTAAGGAGTTTCTATATTTTTAAAACCTTTCATGGGGATGTAAAAAGTTTATTTCATGGTTCATTTGCTCATGATATATAGATGGAGTGTTGTCTTGTTAATCAGTGTGGTTTTTAGATCCTTCCCTTTTCCTCAAAAGCATTTTAGTCCTGCTACTTTATATAGAGTGACTACCACATAATCTCTCTTTACGGATTTCGATACTTGATTTAAGTGTTATTATTACATCAAATATTTTTTCTGATATACATTGAAACAATTCAGGTGACTGGAATGCAAAACCAGATTGAAAGCATGAATTTCTGATTCTAGCCGTTCATACGGTTGCGGATTATACACATCACATGAGCGATGGATTTGGCACGTGATGCAACAAGTATCAATGAAGAAGTAGAAGAAAAAGAAGATAGAATAAGCAATTTACCAGATGAACTTATTCGTCACATTATGTCTTTCCTTGATATGAAAAATGCTGTTCGGACCAGCGCACTGTCTCATAAATGGGAGCATATTTGGACCTCAACTCACAGTTTTAACCTTAATAGCTGTGAATTTCATACAGTGCGTTTGTTTGCCGAATTTGTGAAGGGCGCGCTATCTCATCAAAAAATTCCTGTAGAAGTATCTAAGGTTCAGCTCACAATCACAAGAGCAGCCAACCTCCCTGTTGTTAAAAGTGTTGTAAACAATGTATATATGCATAATGTAAGGGAACTGAATATGACATGCCTTGCTAGGAAATTCTATCAATTTCCAGAATGTCTTTTCAGTTCTGATACTCTCAAACATCTCACCCTTGCAACCGGTGACCAATCTTTCTATCTACACAAGGCCAGCTGCATACCAAGAGTTGCATGGAATTTTCCGGCTTTAGAAACTCTGTGTTTGAGGAGTATGCATTTAGGTGATAAAGGATATGAGAGCCTTGACCTTTTTTCCAAGTGTGTAAACCTAAGGGACCTCACTTTACATGAGTGTTGCATGTATGGCTTGAAGATTTTCAATATTTGTGCTCCAGAACTTTCTAATCTCACAATTAGGGGCACCGCATATCCAGATGTTGTCAATGTTGTCGCTCCTAAACTTGAGAATCTTACTGCATCTGTCAAGGGTACTATTAATCGAGTTCCATACAGATATGAATCTCTGCAGCTGTCCACAGAGGGTTTTGATTCTCTTGAGAAAGTGAATCTTTCCTTGTCAATGCCGCATTTGGAACAAACGAGATTTTTTCCGCTGCTTCTCAATTTGTTTCACCAACTCCGCAGCACCAAATATTTGGTTATTAATTTGGATATCATTGAGGTATTTATCCTTACTCTTATTCTTTTGTATGTTGATTAAAACTTGAACTAGTTTTATTGTGCTTGGGATGAAGAAAAAGTCCATAATTTAAACGTTAAACTGTTCCGACAAAGTAAGGAATACGATTTTCTTCTAGTCCATCCCTCAAAGAAAGGTGAGGGTACTTTTGGCTTTGGGTAACTTGATTGCTCATTGAACTAAGTTTATCTATATAACTTGAGATATTTATTAGATATAAAGGTGACCATATAAAAAATGATTTTAATGTAAAAGAATGCAGTTTCTTTTTCAAACTGATGAACAAAAGTTTTCAGATTGATATCTCCCCAAATTAGATTGTGATAGTATAATATCTAATCATCACTTTTAAGGAATCATAATAGAGTTTTAAGATAAATATTGCTTGCTTATTCTAAGCTGTCTCATTTTTTTTTTGTTGCAGTAAACTAGTTTACAAAGATCATTTTTGTTAAATGACACTTGGCTAGCATGATTCGGTCATTGTTAGCTGTTGTGTTCTGCAGTATATTACTGCAGCATTTTTGCTCTTCTGAATTCCTATGAGATACCAACCCATTAATTAGTCTAGAGATTTTTTATGTACTTATTGCACTTATCCTTTATGTATGTCTAAGATAGTGCTGAAAGTTTCTATTTTCTAATTTATGTTTATTTGTTTGTATATAATGTACCAAGACCCTCTCATTATGCCTGGATCAACTATCACTTGAACCTTGCCCATTCGATAACTTGAAGTGTTTGGAGATAAGCATGGTGTCCCAGAAGCAAAATGACCATATACCTAGAGTACCCACTCAAGTCAGAAGCTACTTTCTCGAGAACTCTCCCAGTGCAACAGTAATCATGAATTTACCTCAGGTATTTACATGACCACATAATCTATGTATTTGTCACCGTATTTCTGTTAACATTCCTTTGTGACTGTGTTTAATTAATTTAGGAGTGTTTTAATAAATAATGGTGTATCTCACTGCCTATTATATTACTAGTCAAAGGATTGCTTTATAACGGAAATAGTATACCATTAAGATAAGAAAAGAAATGAGTTTACCTCATCTTGAAAACTTATATAGATTTGATGAGATGAATAGCTAAAATAGTACAGTATTAATAATAATTAGAGTAAACTGCCATTTTGGTCCCTGTGGTTTGGCCAGTTTTGCCACTTTAGTCCAAATCTCAAACTTATTACATCCAGGGCCCTGTGGTTTGCATTTTGTTGCCATTTTAGTCCAAAACTCAAATTTTCCCCTTTTTGACTGTTGAGAGCTGCCTATTTTGTCCTTTAGTGCAGGGGTATTTTGGTCATTTATGTTTTATTTAAAACAATTCAACAACAACAACAACAAAACCCAGAAAATCAAGAACATCTTCTTCAACAACAACAAAACCCAGAAAATCAAGAACATCTTCAAAGTTCATCATCAAAAAACAGAAAATCAAGAACATCTTCAAGAAAAAACGAGGCTCAGATCTGTAAAACTGCCATGGCTGCAAACAGAGGTTGCAAGCGCACTTGCCCTCCTCCGATTCTGCCACGCCAATTTGAAAAAACTGAAACAAAATACCGAATTTGAAATGAAAACATCAGAAACAATCAAACAACATCAGAATACCGAATCGATCAAAATATTTCGATTTCGATTCAGATCTGAAACAAAATGAAACAAAATACCGATTTCGATTTCAATCAAACTCAAACAATCAAACAACATCAGAATACCGATTTCGATTTCAATCAAACTGAAACAAACTGCCTCTCTCTCATCTCTCTCTCCTCTTTCGATCAAACTGCCTCTCTCTCAAAAAACTGAAACAAAATACCGATTTCGATTCAGATCTGATACTCAAAGCTCAAAACCCTAACTGACTCTCTCTCTTCTCTCTCTCCTCTTTCGATTCAGATCTGAAACTCAAAGCTCAAACCCCTGATTTCGATTCAGATATGAAACTGCCATGGTGTGAAGATGAGATGATGGTGATGAAGATGGAGGCGACGGTGGTGTTGGCGGCGACGGTGGTGAGATGATGGTGATGAAGATGGCGGGGACGGTGATGTTGATGATGAAGATGAGATGATGGTGATGAAGATGGAGTAGACTGATGATGGTGATGAAGAGAGAACAGTGGAGAGAGAGAGAGAGATGTCTGTAGATGATATGTTGAAGATGTAGATGATATGTTGAAGATGATGATAATCAGGCATTATATTTATTAAAAATACCCAAAATACCCCTGAGGATAAGGACAAAACAGGGGGGTCAAAAGTGGGAAATCTGGTCAAATTTGAGTTTTGGACTAAAATGGCAACAAAATGCAAACCACAGGGCCCTGGATGTAATAAGTTTGAGATTTGGACTAAAGTGGCAAAACTGACCAAACCATAGGGACCAAAATGGCAGTTTACTCTAATAATTATTATACCAAAGTATGACCAACTAAAATAGTATATTCTCAATTAAATAACACATATAACTTAATAGCTATAACGTAATAATTAATCTAATCTAACGATGTAAAATCAAAGCATATCAATTCAAGATGAGGAGGAGGGAGGCGGCGGTGGCTGGGGTGGAGGAGAAGGAGAAGGAGGTGTGCTAGGGTTTGTGTGTTTTTGTGATATCATGCAAAAAAGAAAGACAAGAAAAGGTAAGAAGAGTCTATCCCACATCTGTACCAAAAAAAGGACGCGCAAAGGTTTTTTTTTAATAAAAGGTCTTCGAGAAAACAAATAGTCTTCAGACCCAAACGTCTGTGCGTGGTCTGTGCGATACAGACATAAGAGGCCAAGAAGCTCTTCTCTGAAAAAACAAACAGCACCTTAATGTTATAACAGATAAAGCATGAGAATCTTGATTAATATTAAATTAGGGTACATACTTTTAGAGCAGGAAAAAAAATAAGGAGTTAAGAGATCATGTGGATATTAGATTGCATGCATATATTTTGAGATTGTATATGTTTAAGAAGGAACTTCAACCTTATATAACAGTGCTACTTTGCAAAAGAAGCACTATCTTCTTCCATTTAAAGTGAAATCTTAGCTGATTTACATACCTTTACAAGTTGTCTTGAAGTATCTTGTTGGAGTGCTGTTATATGCCACATATGGAGTTGAGATAGGGACTCCAAGTATAGCAAGGGACCTGTAAAAGGCACCCAGACAAATCTTGCATCATTAATGTCATGTTGATATACGTGCATCGAACTCCTGCAAGTGTAGTAAGTGCATGAATTCAGGGAGACAAAGCAGTTCACCTCTCAACAAAATTTGCACATTAAACTAATCTTCTACTCATGTGGCTTCTCATTCCATCTATGCTGATTATAAATCTACCCATTTATAAGCTAGGATAATTTATTCACTTATGAGTGAAATATCTATTAATTGTGGTGAACACAGCCAGATTTCTAGATTTAGAAAGAAAACTTTTTGTCAGACAAGACAACAAAACTGTTTTGATTAGTTACCTACTTTGATTGAATGCAAAGATTGGAGATTGTAGAAGTTTAAGAAAGAACTTCTTCCTTATGTATTTGATAACAGTGCTACTTTGGAAAAGAAGCACTTCTTTTCCATTTATAGTGAAATGTTATATCTGTAGTTGATTTACATACCTTTAAAAGTTGTCTTGAAGTATCTTGTTGGAGTGCTGTTATGTGCCACATATGGAGTTGAGATAGGGACTCCAAGTATAATGAGGGACCTTTAAAAGCCACCCGGGACGAATCTTGCATCATTAATGTCTTGTCGATAGACTTGCATTCGAACTCCTGCAAGCGTAGCAAGTGCATGAATTCAGGGCGACAAAGCACTTCACCTCTCAACAAAATCTCCACATTAAACTAATTTTCCAATCATGTGGCTTCTTATTCCATCTATGCTGATTATAAATCTACTCATTTATAAGCTTATAATAGTTTATTCACTTATTATTGAAATTTTAATTAGTTGTGGTGAATACAGCCAGAGTTCTAGATTTAGAAAGAAAACTTTTCATCAGATAAGACAACAAAGCTGTTTTGATTTATTACTTGCTTTGATTGAAGGTGCCACAGAAGAGATCAAGGCAGCAGGAAGATGATGAGACAATGGCTAAGAAGGTGGCCAAATTGAAGACAGAAAAGAAGCAACCAGAGACTGCGGCCCAAGGGAAGAGATTGTTGTAGGCAAAGACTGAACCTCCTTCTCCAAGACTGTCATCTATTGTAAGCTTTCCATTACCTTGAACTCATGACTATGAATCTTTGATTCAATCTTTGATTCAATCTTTGATTCAACTTTTATTGCGGAACTTATTTATTGCAGAACTTAAATTTTCACTTGGCACTACTATTTAATGAAGGTTGAGTAGAGACCAGAACTTAAATTTATTGTTTAAAAGGTCAAATTAAGTAAAACTGAAAACCAAAGGGCTTTGGTCTTTGGCCTAGTAGTACCAAGGTGTTGAAAAAAGGTGTCACTCCCCAAGTGTCGAGGTTTAAGTCCCGTGGTGGAAAGAAGGTGTAGATTAGAGTCCCCTGATGCATAATGAAAACTTACATACAAAGAAAACATGCTAAACAAGTCATACAATTAAAGTCGTCCAATGCATAACCAAGTGTTTAGAACCTTCTAAACTGTTTCATTAAAAAAATCATCATTTTTAATTTAGTAAGGGTTTTGTTTCATTTTGAATGTCTAAATTCCTTACGAATTGAAAAATTTTAAAAACAAGGGTTGTTAAGTAAAACCCAACATGTTGTGGTCCACCCTAAAAATTTACCTGTTATACAATTGGTGTGCTTAAAAAATTGTACAGCTGACCAGTTAGTTTGGGATTGAGTTTAGAAATGACTTATTGACTTGTATACTTTTTTAAGAAGCCAATAAGTCATTTTCAAAAGCCCGGATTTGGGGCTTTTCCAAATGAGTTATTGATTTATTGGCTCCAATAAGTTAATAAGTTATTTCAAAACTCAATCCCAAACACCCTCTTAATGACTTCTCTTTTCATTTTTAAGGTTTTGTTAGTATGATTACTGGAAGCAAATTCGTTACAACTGCAATAGAAATGAGTGATGCAAAGAATTTACTTTCCAACTCTTAGACCGTGGGGTATGGTGGGCTTGGGTTGGGGCATTTGTTGACACGTGGAATGGGAGAAAAAACCCACGCCCATGGGGTATGGTGGGGCTTGGGTTGGGGGCATGAGTTGACACATGGGGGCATGTGAAATGGCTAGTTTGGTTTGGCCATTGGGAGCCCGCCATGTCACCTTGCTAGCCCACCCCACGCCCGGCTTCAAACCCACGCCAAAGGGGCCACGCCCAAACCCAAGCCCCCGGGGTGGTGGCTTGGGCGTTTTCAGCCAACCCACGCCCCAACCCAAGCCCCATACCCCACAGTCTTATGTCAATGTATCCATTTTTTTTTTCAAAAGTTCTTTTTGTTTGGCAACTGATATCTAGCTTTCTAAATGTTCAGCATCAGATGCCCACATCCTCAAGTGTTGATGGGTCAGGAAGCAACATGGATGTTCAGCGTTCAAACTAAGAGATATTTCAATGCTTTTCTTTAATGTGTGGGCCATGCTTTTGTTGTGTATTATATCTTGATGGCACAGTTTAACTATGGCAACTAACATCAAGTTATGGTAAATGTGTGATTAGCCTTTCATGGCTATAATGTTTAAATCTAGAGAGATTATGTGTGTTTTATACATTTAAAATTGTTTTTTTTTAATTGTTGGGGTTGTCTATTTTGGGCTATTCAACGAATTTTCAAATGGCCGTTCAAAGGTAGAGGGTTATGATGCAAGCCTTAACTTTCAAACGGCCATTCAACAAGTACTCAAACGGCTGAACTTTTAAAGGGGTAGGGGCCTAATGACGTGAGCCCTAATTAAGTGTCACACAACCTTTTGGTTCAACCTCAAACAGTCGTTTGAAAACCGTATTGGATTAGAAAGCAAAGGGTGTGGGTATAGCTTGCCCCTTCAAATATCAAATATTATGTTCACGGACACAGTTAAAAGAATTTTAAGTTTCCACGTCTCAAATCAATGAGCATTGATACAATTGTCTATTAAAAAAAATCATTTTTTTGGGAAAATTGGATTTTAATAATCCCAACTATTCGTCGTTTGCCGCCAATAATCCCAACTTCAAAAATACCACTAGCAATCTCAACTATTAACATGTTGGCCTCCAATGGACCCTGACTAACAGAACTCTAACGTCGTTAGTCTCTGGTTGCCGGAAAAACGTTTTTTGCTAGAAAACTCATTTTTGGCCGGAAAACTCAACATTTTCGTCCCAAACTTCTTTGTGACCTTATTACGGACCATTAGGAACATTTTTCTAGTAAAAGCCCTAATTATTGAAGTCGCCGAAAAACTCTTATTTTCGCCGGAAAACTTCTTTCTGGCCTGAAAACTCAACTTTTTGGCAGGAAAACTTAACATTTCCATCTCAAACCTCTTTGTAACCGTAGATCAGACCTTTAGATACCTTTTTCTTGGCCAAAAACAGTTTTCCGGCGACCGAATACTAACAGTGTTAGGGTTTCGTTAGTCAGGGTCTATTGGTGGCCAATATGTTAGTAGTTGGAACTGTGAATGGTTATTTTTAAAGTTGGGACTGTTGACGGCCGACGGTGAATAGTTGAAATTATTAAAATCCAATATTCATTTTTTTTGGACGGCAAAAGATAATATATTCTTCAACACCAAAAAAATACAGTACTAGATTGAAGTTCTAATCCCTCACATCCTAAAGTACGAGGGTTGTTTAGTAATTAGTTAATAGTTGTTGGTACACTTTATGTGGACGCGACTCGGTTCGGTTCGACTCGGTTAGGTTAGGTTAGGTTCGGCTCAAGCCCGATGTCACGACATTCCTCCGTCGTGCACCCCAGAGTTCGACACGCGAAGCACGAAGAGCCGCGAGCCTTCCCGAAGCGCCACATCACCATGAAATCACCATGATGATGTCATGTGATAACATATTATATCTTCATGAAAGTAAGAAACGTGAATTCATTTGTTGCTGTTGACGAAAGACTACACATGTTGCTCACTCGACGAAAGACCTGCATGACGAAACACATGTTTCGTCAGGTCTGCTTTGTGCTAATGAGTTCGAGGAACGACATTATTATTTGTCAGATTCAAGATGTTTCGTCATAGTAATTCGTCGGCTGATGTCTTTCGTCGGATTCATGATGTTTCGTCATCCTGGTTCTTATATATAACAGCAGCAGACTAAAGACACATTAGATAGACACACGAGAGAACTAAGAAAGTTGAGAGAGAATAATATTCTGTAATCGTTGTAAACAAAACTTTCTGGTGATTAACTCAGTTGACTGTTAAACATTTAATCTTTGTGTCTCGTGTCTATCTTATCTCGGTTTGCTTTCCCGGTTGGATTCCGCACAACCGGGTTTGTTCGTATACAAGGATTCGGCTACTAGATCCTCCACTAGTTGCACCTACAAGTGGTACCGAGTGTTTTTCGAGTGTTTGAAGTTCATAATTTCTGGAAAAATTAGTTTATAACTTCGAAAATCTTGGTATTTTGCTGTTAGTTCATAAGAAAACCTTGTTTAAAACTCATTTATGTATGGTGTGTTAAGCTTTTTAGTGAAGTTTCTTGCAAAATTTGTGTTCGGAAACTTTTCCGGTGGCCGGTAAATTCAAAAACTCATCGTGTTCTTCAAGTGTTCATACATATTCTTCATATATTCTGGGTTTTTGAAGTTAAACTTGCTTTGTTTGATGTTTGTGAATTATTGAAGTAGATTAAAATATTGTTTGTTTGAAAATCTTGTCCTTCAAAATGATAGCTGTTGGTTGAAAATTTTGGTTCAATAGTTGGTAAGCATGGCATGGTCTTGAAAAGTATGGGTGTTTGAAAATTTGGTTTACAAACAATTATTGTGTCAGAGGGTAAGGATAAGATGAGATTTGTTTTACAAAATATCTTACCAAACTTTGCAATCCCCATAACCATTTCAAATTTGGTCAACGAAAAACCTTGGTCAACGAAAAATAATTTGAGTCAACGAAAAAAAAACTAAGTTTTTGTCTTATTCTCACAAAGAACTAGGAGTGATCAGTGATTTCCTTGGCCAAGTATTTTGGGCTCCTTGTTTAATTCTTCGTGGGTTTTTAGAAATTTTGTGGGCTGGGTTTATTCTATTCTCAACTGGGCTTTTTGTTCACAAAGAATCCTAACAATTTGGATTTAACTTCCTTTCTAGTGGGCCAACATTGATAATTAGTGGATATTAGTAATTTTTAGTGGATATTGATTCTAAGTGGGCCAACATTCAACATCTATATCCATTAATTCTTAGTGGATATTAATTTTCACATCATTTTTTTAGTGGTCTCGTTTCTTTCACAGTTGCCTTTTAAGTTGCTTGTTTTCAATCCATCATGAGTACACACCTTTGGGGGTCAAGCATTTTAGGATCTCAATCATCAAATGATCCTTCTCATCAAATTACACCGAAAATGACAACAGATATGTATGGTCGTTGGATACCGGATCCTAATGCTGATATGTATACTAGTAAAGGTTCAGGTTCAGTTCTTTCATGGGCTCAGTCTCCCACACCCCCATCCTCATCAACTCCATCCCTAGTGAGTTTAATTGCGAAATTTCTTATTAGCAAAAGGGTTCAGTACCATCTTCAAAAATCAAGCTTTGGGATAAATCTACTGTCGATTGTGATCCGACAGTTCAGTTGGAGAACAGTGGTCAAACAAGAATGGTGTTTTATGCTAAAATTGTCAAGAATGTCAGCGATGGTGAGTCCTCGGGAAATGATGACAGTTCTGAACATGGCAGTAGTTCAGTTGAAGATGTTACAAGTTCAAGTTCAAGCGAGGATGGATCAGAATATGAATCAACAAGGGAGGTTGTTGATTCTGAGGCAAATGAGTCACTATCTGAGAGCGAATCCAATCAGGTATGTGTCGATAAACCAAGTTCTGATAGGTGTGATAAATGTGTTAGTTTAGGAAATAAATTTTCGGACTTGCAAAGCAAGTATGACGTGACATTTATCCACAATCAAGGTTTGATCGTGGATCTTTCGAAATGCAAAGAGGCTAACATGTTTTATCCATAATCAAGGTTTGATCGTGATTAAGAATTTAAGAAAAGATAAAACCGAGCTAACCAAAATGGTTTCAAGAAAACAAACTGACATAAACAGTTATATCAATCGTCTCGAGGTCATGCAAAAAGAGTTAGCCTGTGTAAAGTGTGAAAGTGAGTCGATCCAGCTTAAGCTAAATAGTTATTTAAACTCTAGTTATGTGCTGGATCACATCATCGATGTTCCGAAAGAGAAAAAGGATGTCACGTGCATTGGATATAAAAAATGTTCACCACCTGTTAGACACAATTATGATGCAATGCCTGATGAGGAGAATAGAACTTATTTTGAGCAATCTGTTCCTTTAGACATTGAGGAATTTGCAACCAGACTTGGATACAAAAATGAAGTATCATCAGATTCAGATATTTCAACAGTTACAAGTGTGTCAACTGCTGAACAAAATCAGGATCCTCCAGTCATTGTTGAGGATGCTGATTCTTCAGATGATGAATTCGATGATACTGACTCAGCATAGTCTGATGCGGTAATCAAAGAAGAGGACATACCTCTTGTGAATCATATTCTATGTGATCCTCTCGCAAAACCTGCTAAGACTGTTCTGGTTGAGTCCACGTCTGCGCAAGAGTCTGAGAGTTGTGAAAGCGTCAATTTGCTTTACACGTTGATTGGATCTGATAAAATATATTCATACAAGGATTTCCCAATCAAGAATGTCAATCAATCCTTGATTGATAAAGCTTTTGAAGATTCTACCAGTAAGTTTTTGGGAAAGTCGAGCCCAGGAGTTGTAGTAACTCAGTGTACTCCTATCCCAAAATCCGAAGTTAGAAAGAAATATGGAAATAAAAAATTGCAACCACAACACAATCAACGAAAGCAAGGTCACGTTCACCAAGGAAAGGGAAAAGGCAAACAAAGCCAAAACAAGAAGAAGGTTCGGAAGGTAAACTTCATGAAATCTCGAGGGACGGATAAAATTGAATCTTTTGAAAACAAATCCAACACAGATTTTGTTATGCAAAAGAAAATTTTGAAAAGAAACAGTCAAAACAACTACACACAACACACAAACTGTTGTGATGTAGGACCAAGCACCTCAAGATCATGAAGTTCATCATCAAGCTCCTACAGTTATGATACTCCGAGGTTTGTTGAGCGGAGATCATGTTTTGAAAGCGGTGAGTACGGGCACATTGTCAGAAATTGTCCATATCTTAGCAAGGAAAAGGCAAAGGTTGATGCCCCCCGTGGTAACAGTTACCATAAAAGATCTGTTTCACCAAGACAGGACCCTTGTCATGTTAAACAACGAGAAAAGAAACAGAAAAAGAAACAAAGAAAAGAAGTTAAAAAGGCTTTAAAACCAGAGGTTGTCCAAACGCAGTCTGTTAAATCAGATGTTAAACATGAAAAACAAAAACAGATTTGGAAACCAAAATCGGAAACTGTTTCAGGGGGAGCTACATCAATTCCGAATCATCGGGAAATGGATGTCACAATTCTCGATGATGACGGACGACCCAAGTCTGTGACGGCTTGGGTCCCCCTCTCCAACTAATCTCTGAATGAGTGTGCAGGATGTTCCAGGAGGAACTATTGATAGTCTTAGGATTGTTGATAGTGGAGCGTCCATGCACAAGATCGACAACATAAGGCTCCGAAATATTGTTACATCTAGGAGAATATTGTTGCCATTGATGGAGAGAAAGGAAAAAGAAAAGAAGACAAAAATGTCATATGATGGAATGATGGTGAAAGAATGTGGTTGGATGAAGTTGAAAAATTTTACAAGTTGAAAAATGTGCCAAGATTTGATTGTTGAAGGTTTTGATCGGGTCAACAGGAAAGATTCCAATGAAATGTACGCGCCTGCAGCACGTCTGAAGCTTTTCGAAGATTCATGGATTTTTCTTCCACAAGAAGTTCAAAGTCCACAAGATGAACATGTAGTGTACTTTTCTCCATGATGTGATTGAAGAAAATGCGTTTGTTGATCAAACCACACCGGGTGTGCGGATGCCTTGGCGTGGATTGAACAACCGCACACTACTTCTAAAGGAGAAAGACGAAAAACCTTTGCTGGTGCAAAAACATGTGGAATACATCATGCATGGACCGTCCAATGATGATGTGTACAAGCTTTCCCACATGCTCCATTTGCCACTTACCAGCCGGACCCGAAGGTTTATCATCTTGTTGCTGTAAAGAGAATTCTCGGTTCATCGAAGTAGCTGCAAAATCGACCTTGAAATCCACACTGGGTGGGTATCCAGTTTGGGAGAGCTCTCAGATTCCTGCCAATGCACCAAGTAGTAGCAGGATTACGGTTTTAAATTTCTAATTTCTCCTATCTTTGTCGATATTTAAGCTGTTTTGCGATTTACTAACATCTCGTACAACATTCCTTGTCCAGACACATTGATCTCGAATATCACTTCACACGTGATTGTTTCAGTATGAAACTCGTCAATGTTGTTTTGGTCCACACCGATTACCGACATGCCAAATGATTTTTCCAAAATTCGATAAATCAATTCTGATTAAAATTAATTTTGGTAAACGGCATTAAGGTAAAACATGTGTAAAACCGACATCGGAAAATCATTTTTGTAAATATATTTGTGTTTTTAATTTCTCATAGTTTTTTGCATTTTAGGAGGAGTAAATCCAAAATTTGAAAAAAAAAATCAAAAACATCGAAAAATTTCAAAAACACAAAAACAATAGAAAAACAAAAATGAGTTTCCTGGCGAGCAAAAGAGAAAATGATAGTACATCAGTGGTCTGTCCAAAACTCTTTGAACCTAAAATGAAAAACGATATGCAGCTCTATATAAGATGTATCGGTAGGCTCACAATCATTTTAAAGTGTGCAGGGTGATATAAACCTAAATCGACTGAAGACTGTGTGGGAACCACTCATTGGCATATGGTCTTGGTACCGAAATTTCGTTTGATAGATTGCCGAGGTTCTGAGATACGTGGTCTTTATGTTGTTTATCATCTGGGTATCATGGTTGTTTCTTTTACCGGAAAACAACGGGGACGCAAGTCTAGAGCTTCCATGATACCATACATACGTGTAAATCAATAAGTGATAAAGTATCACATTTATCCGGGAGTCAAGTTCGTATGTAATACATGATACCATACATACGTATATAATACATGATGCATTCGACCTCAATAAGTGATAAACAATCACATGACCCAATCAATAAGTGATAAAGTATCACATTTATCCGGGAGTCAAGTTCGTATCTTTGTTGTACGTTAGTGCTGACCTGTTCACGGACTTGCTCCTGTGCCCTCATGCATCGAATATCAAGTTCCTCATCAATAAGTGATTTTATCACATAGAGCTTGTATTCAATTCAAAATAAGTGAGTATCTCACAGTTTCATATACGTCAATACAGATGATAAACGGTATACTCACCAGTAAGATAAACTCTCGTGCATACCTTGATACGGGAATGTGTCGTGTGTGGATGAACACCGGTCGGTAAGTATAAATCATACCTTAACGTATCCCCTAACCACGAGTACATCTGATAAGTTGAGCTTAAGTGGACAACAATATCGATAATCGTTATAGGATGCTTATCTAAATGTTAACTAACTGAACAACAAGAGCGTTTTGGCGTGACCGTACACTGATATTATTCTCTTAACCTCGAAACTCGCAAAAAGAATGTCTGTAAATATTTATTTAATGCTTTCAGTTTCTGCATCTCTGTATATATTTATTTACTGCTTTCAGTCTTTACGTTTGAAATATTCAAAATTCCAAAAAGATTTTAGGTGTGTTTTAATATAAACTTTATAAAAAGCCAAAAATATTTTATTTCTAATTTCTTTTGATTACCCAATGTTTGAACTTGAGTCTTCGTTACCTGAAATCTGATCGAAAACCAAAACAATTGATTCTTCATAAACAGTCGAAATTTGCAAGTTTTTGAAAGTTAAAAACTAAAAATGAAAAATTTGTTAAACTTTCAAACTGTCGGACGGTTGATTGAAAAATGGTCACATGTGTGTCGTTTGTTTATGTTAACTATATTCCAAGCGTTTGTTCTCATTGCGCGTTTAGCTTTCTTGTATGTGCAGATGCTACAATCAAAACAGCAAAAGGCGAAGAGAACGTGTTTGATAACAAGCTTTTGAATGAAGACACGACGTGGAGGCACTCAAAAGATAAAGATGATCGAGTTGTCGCTGACCTATCATCAACACCTCAAGGATCTAAGTGCTGAAAATGGATTTTATTTTAAGGGGGAGTTTGTTAACACACTTCCTAAATGAAAGGGGGAGTTTGTTGATACACTTTCTACTTACTACACGTGAAGACTTTGAAGATCCTCTGACATGAAAGACATGGAAGATGAACCTCACGAGCAGCGTCCAAGGGGGAGTTTGTTGGTACACTTTATGTGGACGCGACTCGGTTCGGTTCGACTCGATTAGTTTCAGCTCAAGCCCGATGTCACGACATTCCTCCGTCGTGCGCCCCAGAGTTCGACACGCGAAGCACGAAGAGCCGTGAGCCTTCCCGAAGCGCCACATCACCATGAAATCACCATGATGATGTCATGTGATAACATATTATATCTTCATGAAAGTAAGAAACGTGAATTCATTTGTTGCTGTTGAAGAAAGACTACACATGTTGCTCACTCGACGAAAGACCTGCATGACGAAACACATGTTTCGACAGGTCTGCTTTGTGCTAATGAGTTCGACGAAAGACATTATTATTTGTCAGATTCAAGATGTTTCGTCACAGTAATTCGTCGGCTGATGCCTTTCATCGGATTCATGATGTTTCGTCAACCTGGTTCTTATATATAACAGCAGCATACTAAAGACACATTAGATAGACACACGAGAGAACTGAGAAAGTTGTGAGAGCATAATATTCTGTAATCGTTGTAAACAAAACTTTCTGGTGATTAACTCAGTTGACTGTTAAACATTTAATCTTTGTGTCTCGTGTCTATCTTATCTCGGTTTGCTTTCCCGGTTGGATTCCGCACAACCGGGTTTGTTCGTATACAAGGATTAGGCGACTAGATCCTCCACTAGTTGCACCTACAAGTGGTATCAGAGCCAAGGCTCTCTTCTTTGTTAAAACCGAGTGTTTTTCGAGTGTTTGAAGTTCATAATTTCTGGAAAAATTAGTTTATAACTTCGAAAATCTTGGTATTTTGCTGTTAGTTCATAAGAAAACCTTGTTTAAAACTCATTTATGTATGGTGTGTTAAGCTTTTTAGTGAAGTTTCTTGCAAAATTTGTGTTCGAAAACTTTTCCGGTGGCCGGTAAATTCAAAAACTCATCGTGTTCTTCAAGTGTTCATATATATTCTTCATATATTCTGGGTTTTTGAAGTTAAACTTGCTTTGTTTGATGTTTGTGAATTATTGAAGTAGATTAAAATATTGTTTGTTTGAAAATATTGTCCTTCAAAATGATAGTTGTTGGTTGAAAATTTTGGTTCAATAGTTGGTAAGCATGGCATGGTCTTGAAAAGTATGGGTGTTTGAAAATTTGGTCTACAAACAATTATTGTGTCAGAGGGTAAGGATAAGATTAGATTTGTTTTACAAAATATCTTACCAAACTTTGCAATCCCCAAAACCATTTCAAATTTGGTCAACGAAAAACCTTGGTCAACGAAAAATAATTTGAGTCAACGAAAAAAAAAACTAAGTTTTTGTCTTATTCTCACAAAGAACTAGGAGTGATCAGTGATTTCCTTGGCCAAGTATTTTGGGCTCCTTGTTTAATTCTTCGTGGGTTTTTAGAAATTTTGTGGGCTGGGTTTATTCTATTCTCAACTGGGCTTTTTGTTCACAAAGAATCCTAACCATTTGGATTTAACTTCCTTTCTAGTAGGCCAACATTGATAATTAGTGGATATTAGTAATTTTTAGTGGATATTGATTCTAAGTGGGCCAACATTCAACATCTATATCCATTAATTCTTAGTGGATATTAATTTTCACATCATTTTTTTAGTGGTCTCGTTTCTTTCACAGTTGCCTTTTAAGTTGCTTGTTTTCAATCCATCATGAGTACACACCTTTGGGGGTCAAGCATTTTAGGATCTCAATCATCAAATGATCCTTCTCATCAAATTACACCGAAAATGACAACAGATATGTATGGTCGTTGGATACCGGATCCTAATGCTGATATGTATACGAGTAAAGGTTCAGGTTCAGTTCCTTCATGGGCTCAGTCTCCCACACCCCCATCCTCATCAACTCCATCCCTAGTGAGTTTAATTGCGAAAATTTCTTATTAGCAAAAGGGTTCAGTACCATCTTCAAAAATCAAGCTTTGGGATAAATCTACTGTCGATTGTGAGCCGACAGTTCAGTTGGAGAACAGTGGTCAAACAAGAATGGTGTTTTATGCTGAAATTGTCAAGAATGTCAGCGATGGTGAGTCCTCGGGAAATGATGACAGTTCTGAACATGACAGTAGTTCAGTTGAAGATCTTACAAGTTTAAGTTCAAGCGAGGATGGATCAGAATATGAATCAACAAGGGAGGCTGTTGATTCTGAGGCAAATGAGTCACTATTTGAGAGCGAATCCAATCAGGTATGTGTCGATAAACCAAGTTCTGATAGGTGTGATAAATGTGTTAGTTTAGGAAATAAATTGTCGGACTTGCAAAGCAAATATGACGATTTGCAAAGCAAGTATGATGTGACATATATCCTCAATCAAGGTTTGATCGTGGATCTTTCGAAATGCAAAGAGGCTAACATGTTTTATCCACAATCAAGGTTTGATCGTGATTAAGAATTTAAGAAAAGATAAAACCGAGCTAACCAAAATGGTTTCAAGAAAACAAACTGACATAAACAGTTATATCAAACGTCTCGAGGTCATGCAAAAAGAGTTAGCCTGTGTAAAGTGTGAAAGTGAGTCGATCCAGCTTAAGCTAAATAGTTATTTAAACTCTAGTTATGTGCTGGATCACATCATCGATGTTCCGAAAGAGAAAAAGGATGTCACGTGCATTGGATATAAAAAATGTTCACCACCTGTTAGACACAATTATGATGCAATGCCTGATGAGGAGAATAGAACTTAGTTTGAGCAATCTGTTCCTTTAGACATTGAGGAATTTGCAACCAGACTTGGATACAAAAATGAAGTATCATCAGATTCGGATATTTCAACAGTTACAAGTGTGTCAACTACTGAACAAAATCAGGATCCTCCATTCATTGTTGAGGATGCTGATTCTTCAGATGATGAATCCGATGATACTGACTCAGCACAGTCTGATGCGGTAATCAAAGAAGAGGACATACCTCTTGTGAATCATATTCTATGTGATCCTCTCGCAAAACCTGCTAAGACTGTTCTGGTTGAGTCCACGTCTGCGCAAGAGTCTGAGAGTTGTGAAAGCGTCAATTTGCTTTACACGTTGATTGGATCTGATAAAATATATTCAGACAAGGATTTCCCACTCAAGAATGTCAATCAATCCTTGATTGATAAAGCTTTTGAAGATTCTACCAGTAAGTTTTTGGGAAAGTCGAGCCCAGGAGTTGTAGTAACTCAGTGTACTCCTATCCCAAAATCCGAAGTTAGAAAGAAATATGGAAATCAAAAATTGCAACCACAACACAATCAACGAAAGCAAGGTCACGTTCAGCAAGGAAAGGGAAAAGGCAAACAAAGCCAAAACAAGAAGAAGGTTCAGAAGGTAAACTTCATGAAATCTCGAGGGACGGATAAAATTGAATCTTTTGAAAACAAATCCAACACAGATTTTTTTATGCAAAAGAAAATTTTGAAAAGAAACAGTCAAAACAACTACAAACAACACACAAACTGTTGTGATGTAGGACCAAGCACCTCAAGATCATGAAGTTCATCATCAAGCTCCTACAGTTATGATACTCCGAGGTTTGTTGAGCGGAGATCATGTTTTGAAAGCGGTGAGTACGGGCACATTGTCAGAAATTGTCCATATCTTAGCAAGGAAAAGGCAAAGGTTGATGCCCCCCGTGGTAACAGTTACCATAAAAGATCTGTTTCACCAAGACAGGACCCTTGTCTTGTTAAACAACGAGAAAAGAAACAGAAAAAGAAACAAAGAAAAGAAGTTAAAAAGGCTTTAAAACCAGAGGTTGTCCAAACGCAGTCTGTTAAATCAGATGTTAAACATGAAAAACAAAAACAGATTTGGAAACCAAAATCGGAAACTGTTTCAGGGGGAGCTACATCAATTCCGAATCATCGGTAAATGGATGTCACAATTCTCGATGATGACGGACGACCCAAGTCTGTGACGGCTTGGGTCCCCCTCTCCAACTAATCTCTGAATGAGTGTGCAGGATGTTGAACTATTGATAGTCTTAGGATTGTTGATAGTGGAGCGTCCATGCACAAGATCGACGACATAAGGCTCCAAAATATTGTTACATCTAGGAGAATATTATTGCCATTGATGGAGAGAAAGGAAAAAGAAAAGAAGACAAAAATGTCATATGATGGAATGATGGTGAAAGAATGTGGTTGGATGAAGTTGAAAAATTTTACAAGTTGAAAAATGTGCCAAGATTTGATTGTTGAAGGTTTTGATCGGGTCAACAGGAAAGATTCCAATGAAATGTACGCGCCTGCAGCACGTCTGAAGCTTTTCGAAGATTCATGGATTTTTCTTCCACAAGAAGTTCAAAGTCCACAAGATGAACGTGTAGTGTACTTTTCTCCACGATATGATTGAAGAAAATGTGTTTGTTGATCAAACCACACCGGGTGTGCGGATGCCTTGGCGTGGATTGAACAACCGCACACTACTTCTAAAGGAGAAAGACGAAAAACCTTTGCTGGTGCAAAAACATGTGGAATACATCATGCATGGACCGTCCAATGATGATGTGTACAAGCTTTCCCACATGCTCCATTTGCCACTTACCAGCCGGACCCGAAGGTTTATCATCTTGTTGCTGTAAAGAGAATTCTCGGTTCATCGAAGTAGCTGCAAAATCGACCTTGAAATCCACACTGGGTGGGTATCCAGTTTGGGAGAGCTCTCGGATTCCTGCCAATGCACCAAATAGTAGCAGGATTACGGTTTTAAATTTCTAATTTCTCCTATCTTTGTCGATATTTAAGCTGTTTTGCGATTTACTAACATCTCGTACAATATTCCTTGTCCAGACACATTGATCTCGAATATCACTTCACACGTGATTGTTTCAATATGAAACTCGTCAATGTTGTTTTGGTCCACACCGATTACCGACATGCCAAATGATTTTTCCAAAATTCGATAAATCAATTCTGATTAAAATTAATTTTGGTAAACGGCATTAAGGTAAAACATGTGTAAAACCGACATCGGAAAATCGATTTTGTAAATATATTTGTGTTTTTAATTTCCCATAGTTTTTGCATTTTAGGGGGAGTAAATCCAAAATTTGAAAAAAAAAAATCAAAAACATCGAAAAATTTCAAAAACACAAAAACAATAGAAAAACAAAAATGAGTTTCCTGGCTAGCAAAAGAGAAAATGATAGTACATCAGTGGTCTGTCCAAAACTCTTTGAACCTAAAATGAAAAACGATATGCAGCTCTATATAAGATGTATCGGTAGGCTCACAATCATTTTAAAGTGTGCAGGGTGATATAAACCTAAATCGACTGAAGACTGTGTGGGAACCACTCATTGGCATATGGTCTTGGTACCGAAATTTCGTTTGATAGATTGCCGAGGTTCTGAGATACGTGGTCTTTATGTTGTTTATCATCTGGGTATCATGGTTGTTTCTTTTACCGGAAAACAACGGGGACGCAAGTCTAGAGCTTCCATGATACCATACATACGTGTAAATCAATAAGTGATAAAGTATCACATTTATCCAGGAGTCAAGTTCGTATGTAATACATGATACCATACATACGTATATAATACATGATGCATTCGACCTCAATAAGTGATAAACAATCACATGTCCCAATCAATAAGTGATAAAGTATCACATTTATCCGGGAGTCAAGTTCGTATCTTTGCTGTACGTTAGTGCTGACATGTTCACGGACTTGCTCCTGTGCCCTCATGCATCGAATATCAAGTTCCTCATCAATAAGTGATTTTATCACATAGGGCTTGTATTCAATTCAAAATAAGTGAGTATCTCGCATTTTCATATACGTCAAAACAGATGATAAACGGTATACTCACCAGTAAGATGAACTCTCGTGCATACCTTGATACGGGAATGTGTCGTGTGTGGATGAACACCGGTCGATAAGTATAAATCATACCTTAACGTATCCCCTAACCACGAGTATATCTGATAAGTTGAGCTTAAGTGGACAACAATACCGATAATCATTATAGGATGCTTATCTAAATGTTAACTAACTGAACAACAAGAGCGTTTTGGCGTGACCGTACACTGATATTATTCTCTTAACCTCGAAACTCGCAAAAAGAATGTCTGTAAATATTTATTTAATGCTTTCAGTTTCTGCATCTTTGTATATATTTATTTACTGCTTTCAGTCTTTACGTTTGAAATATTCAAAATTCCAAAAAGATTTTAGGTGTGTTGTAATATAAACTTTATAAAAAGCCAAAAAGATTTTATTTCTAATTTCTTTTGATTACCCGATGTTGGAACTTGAGTCTTCGTTACCTGAAATCTGATCGAAAACCAAAACAATTGATACTTCATAAACAGTCGAAATTTGAAAGTTTTTGAAAGTTAAAAACTAAAAATGAAAAATTTGTTAAACTTTCAAACTGTCGGACGGTTGATTGAAAAATGGTCACATGTGTGTCGTTTGTTTATGTTAACTATATTCCAAGCGTTTGTTCTCATTGCGCGTTTAGCTTTCTTGTATGTGTAGATGCTAGAATCAAAACAGCAAAAGGCGAAGAGAAAGTGTTTGATAACAACCTTTTGAATGAAGACACGACGTGGAGGCACTCAAAAGATAAAGATGATCGAGTTGCCGCTGACCTATCATCAACACCTCAAGGATCTAAGTGCTGAAAATGGATTTTATTTTAAGGGGGAGTTTGTTAACACACTTCCTAAATGAAAGGGGGAGTTTGTTGATACACTTTCTACTTACTACACGTGAAGACTTTGAAGATCCTCTGACATGAAAGACATGGAAGATGAACCTCACGAGCAGCGTCCAAGGGGGAGTTTGTTGGTACACTTTATGTGGACGCGACGCGACTCGGTTCGGTTCGACTCGATTAGGTTCGGCTCAAGCCCGATGTCACGACATTCCTCCGTCGTGCGCCACAGAGTTCGACACGCGAAGCACGAAGAGCTGCGAGCCTTCCCGAAGCGCCACATCACCATGAAATCACCATGATGATGTCATGTGATAACATATTATATCTTCATGAAAGTAAGAAACGTGAATTCATTTGTTGCTGTTGATGAAAGACTACACATGTTGCTCACTCGACGAAAGACCTGCATGACGAAACACATGTTTCGTCAGGTCTTCTTTGTGCTATTGAGTTCGACGAAAGACATTATTATTTGTCAGATTCAAGATGTTTCGTCATAGTAATTCGTCGGCTGATGTCTTTCGTCAGATTCATGATGTTTCGTCAACCTGGTTCTTATATATAACCGCAGCAGACTAAAGACACATTAGATAGACACACGAGAGAACTGAGAAAGTTGTGAGAGCATAATATTCTGTAATCGTTGTAAACAAAACTTTCTGGTGATTAACTCAGTTGACTGTTAAACATTTAATCTTTGTGTCTCGTGTCTATCTTATCTCGGTTTGCTTTCCCGGTTGGATTCCGCACATCCGGGTTTGTTCATATACAAGGATTAGGCGACTAAATCCTCCGCTAGTTGGACCTACATTAGTTAGTTTATATTAGAATTAGATTAGTTATGGAAGTACAAGTGCTAGATGCGACAAAATAGAAGTTTGAAACCTACAAACTAGAGGGATCGACATATCCTCGGGACGCGCCCATTCAGATTGGCGGCAACCTCACAGGGACTTCAACAAGACGCGACGTTTGATCAAGAGACACACTTCTTCATCTTTCAATCTCATCCACAAGTTCAAGAATAGCAACCGTTCGTGAAGAGACACGTCTCTACAATCGCACTTGTTCGTTTAGTATATATAGGGTTTGTATGTTTCAATTGTAGTTATCAGAATCTCTTCTATTATTACAATCACATTCTATATTAATCATTCTTTCAGAATTCTATTGTTCTATGTAGGTCCACTAGCGGAGGATCTAGAACACCTTATCCTTGTTACCGAACACACCCGCAAGTGCGGAATCCAAGCGGGTATGCAACCAAGCCAAAGAACACACAAATACACAAAAGATTTCAAAGTTAAAAGCTCATGTATTAACTTTCAGTAGAGTTTGGTTACAAAGGTTATACAAGAAAATGCTCTCTCAAACTCACTGGTGTGCTCTGTCTGTTCTGTGTGTTTGTGTCTGTATATATATAGGCCCCAATACCCAGTACCACTAAGAAGAGTGATACTGGGCCACGAACAGTGTGCAAACCCACGAAGACTAGTAGTCTTCGTGGATATAACTGACGAACCCTTACACACATTGATGAACTCTCAAGTCTTCGTCACCTTGAGTCTTCGTAACAAGAAGTCTTCGTGGAAGGATATATATGGACGAACACTTAAGTCTTCATCCACAGAGACTTCGTCCAAGGCGTGTAGTGTTCATCCATTGAGGGTTCGTCCATGGAGTCTTTGTAGACTTCATGCAATTCTTGAAGCTCATTTCATATACACACTATATAAAAGATGACATCATCATGACAACATGGTGATGTCAACTCGTGGCACTTCGTGCTTCGCGTATCGAACTCTGGGGTGCACGACGGGGGAATGTTGTGACGTCGGGCTTGAGCTGAACCTAACTGAGTTGAATCGAACCGAGTCGCGTCCACATAAAATGCATCAACATTCTATCATTGTGTTTATCATTGTTCATCAAGGGTTCTAACCAACAGGGGTATCAGAGTGCATGTTTCAAGTCTGGGAAGAAGAAGAAACCGATTGGAACATCATAACCAGATTCTCTCGAATTTATTTTTTAGGTCTTGTATTCGTTTCAATTGAATTGCAGTTTGATTAATTGATTTATTTCAATAAAATTTCGTTCGTTTGAATCCGGTTTTTTGAAATTCAATCTCGGATCATATCTGTTTTTCAAAAAGAACATAAAGTATGGTTTAGAAAGGAACGGAATTCAAAACCAATAGCAAGTTAGAAATTCAAGAAAATCATGTGTGGTACAAAAATCTTGTGTGGTACAAAATCCTGTATGGTACAAAATCCTTCGTGGTACAAGACCTTCGTAGTGGAAAATCCTTCGTGGTGCAAGAACATTCGTGGTGACAAGACATGTGTGGCAAAGCAAGAAAAGAAAGACATGTTTGGCAAAGAAGACCTGTATGGCAAAGAAGACCTGTGTGGCAATCAAAAAACTGTGTGGTACGAACAAGTTAAAACTTGTGTGGTGCAAGCAAGAAGAAACATTGAAGTAAAGCAAGGAAGATAAGAAAGAGAAAGTCTAAGAAAGCAAATCAGAAAGGAAGTATGTCAGGAAGTGACGACAAAGAAAGCACGTCAACGTTAATTCGCGAGCAAGGAAATATATCCCTTCAATGCCCAAAGTTGACTGAATCGAATTACACAGTGGGCAATCCTGATGGAAATGATCTTAAAGGCATATAGTCTTTGGGATACGGTTGATTCAAAGGAAGGGGTAGATGAGAAAAAGGCTTACAACGAAAGCAATGATCTTCCAAACGTTACCATGAGATATTCTAATGCAAGTTGCGCAATACGAAACTGCAAAGGAAGTTTGGAATGCAATCAAAGTTCGATATCTTGGAGCCGATATGGTTCAGAAAGCGCGTCTGCAAACTTGAGAAACGAATTAGAAGCCTTAAAGATGGGAGAAAATGAAACAATAAGTAGTTTCGCAAGCAAGTTGGGTGGTATAAAATCCAAGTTTAAAAGCCTCGGTACCACCCTTAAAGATAAGAAGATTGTAAGGAAATTACTTATCTCAGTTCCGAAGAAGTTTCTGCCGATTGTGGCATCCACTGAGCAGTATTCAGAAATAGATAAAATGATGTTTGAAAAAGCAGTGGGCAGGATTACAGCATTTGAAGAACGCCTCAAGAGTCAAAACGAACCGGAGAACAATAATCTTTTAATGGTAAGTTCAGACAATCATTCCGAAAATTGGCATCGTGATAGAGGACATGGAGGAAGTTCGTCAAGAGGGGGAAGAGGACGTGGATGAAATATAGATCGAGGAAATAAAGACAAGAGCGAGTTAAAGTGTTACAAATGTGGTAAATTTGGTCACTTCGCATACGAGTATAGCAAGCGAAAAGATGAAGAAACGGAGAAGGACGTAGAGGCACATCTTACGTTGGAAGAAGAACCAATGCTGCTGCAAGTCAAGCTAGTTCATGACCTACAACAACTCAAGGATGTCCGTGATTAGGGGGTGAATAAAGTTCTAATCCCTCACATCCTAAAGTACGAGGGTTGTTTAGTAATTAGTTAATAGTTAGTTTATATTAGAATTAGATTAGTTATGGAAGTACAAGGGTCAGATGCAACAAAGTAGAAGTTTGAAACCTACAAACTAGAGGGATCGACATCTCCTGGGGACGCACCCCTTCATATTGGCGGCAACATCACAGGGCTTCAACAAGACACGACGTTTGATCAAGAGACACACCTCTTCATCTTTCAATCTTATCCACAAGTTCAAGAGTCACAACCGTTCGTGAAGAGACACGTCTCTACAATCGCACTCGTTCGTTTAGTATATATAGGGTTTGTATGATTCAATTGTAGTTATCAGAATCTCTTGTATTATTAAAATCACATTCAATATTAATCACTCTTTCAGAATTCTATTGTTCTATCATTGTATTTATCATTGTTCATAAGGGGGTTCTGACCAACATAGATATCTATTTATAAGGAAAGTTCTACATACTTCAGGTCTCCAATCTTCACGATTTTTTTCTCCTTGATGGGACTTAATTTTTTTGAAGATTCTTGGCTTTTGTAGAATTTCCGAATTCCCAACATAACATTTTGAATGTTGTCATTTACTTGGCGGGTTTTAATAGTAAGCTTCGTATCAATGATTTTTTATATTTAAACCATATTTTGTTACTTTTGATTTCAACTTTATACACTACGGGAGGAACATGCATTTAAGCTCATACTATCATCTTTGGGTACCCGGTCAGATTTAAATCAGTAATTTATAATCCTTTCGTTTACATGTAAACCACCCGGCTAAATATCATGTATCACAAACCATTGGAACGGAATGAGGGTACTCGAGGTATAATTTCCATACATAATAACTGATGTGTGCTGATGTGCACAAAATGCAACATATAAATTACATCAATTGTGGCATAAAACTAACCCTTTTTTAGTACTAATGTTGGAAAAAGTATGTTTTTGTCTTCCTTTTGTATTTTCAGGATTAAATGAGCTCAAATTAACAAAAGAAGCAAAAAGGCAGCTAAATCTAACATAAATACAAGAAAAGGAACAAATGTGGCATGCCCGACCCCCCGACAGCATCTTCCCAAGCAAAATCAAGAAGACAGAAGACTGAACACGCCCCGTGCTCAGTGAACACGGGGGCGTGCCCAAGTGCCAGCATAAAAGACAAAGCTATAGAAGCTTCTATCACCCACCACGGGGGCGTGCCCAGCGGACACGGGGCCATGGTCAACTCTAAGATTCGCAGAATCTGAGGAAATCTTGATAGTACAGATATGCTTCTGCACACGGGGGCATGGTCAACTAATGCAGACAAACTGCAATTAATGAAGGAAGAGAAGAGGATGGACACGGGGCCGTGCCCGAGCTGCTGTTCAGGCTATAAATAGGGGTGCTTGGATCATTTGCAAACCATCCCTTGGCACACCACCTCTCTCACACTTCACCCACCACCCACCACCATCACAACACCATCATCCACCACTATCATCCATTGTCCATCATAGAGTGTGTGAGTCGTCTCGGGATCCAAGATTGATCGTAAGAGTTCTTGACAATCAAAGGCCATGTTTACCTAAGTCTCTTACATCACTTGGTGAAGACAAGTGTCTAGTGTAATACTTTTTATTTTTAATCTTTTCGCACTTTTTACTTGGTTATGTATTAATGACTTTAATAACTAGTTTCTTATATTGAAGGTGATTCTTCCTTATCATTTGCCCGTGGTGTCTTGGCATTATTTTACTGTCTATATAAAATAAAAGATTTTCACCATTCATATCTCCACGGCCTATATAGAGGTATGTTGGCTACCTGGTCGGGGGTTAAGGGAACGGTTTGGTAAGAGTCTTGCCTTCTTCAGTGTATAGATCCTGCAAGGACCTGGGTCAAATTTAGTAGGACCTCCTTCAATACCCACCGGTATTGGATGGCGGGGGTCCAAACTCTTTGATCCCCTCATATGTAAGCTACTATTAAAACTTTAACCCGGCTACTTAGGACTGTATCCCTGCTGACTCAGACTACTTAGCCGAGGGTAACGTGACCTTCAAAAGAGGGGCCTACCATAATATGCATTAATAACGTAATTAATTATCTTTCAATAATCCGACCCTTTAGGATTGTATCCTTGCTGACTCAAACTACTGGGTTGAGGGTAACGTCACCTTCAAAAGAGGGGCCTACTACAATAACTAAGATAATCTCTTAAAAAGTGCAAAAGTGCGGAAATAATCAAAGGTTACACTAAACACGAGTCGGAGCCAAGTGATTCATCTTGTCTATCTGTTTTTACTTTTATTTTATTTTTCACCATTTTAGTTAGTTTTTATTTTTCTTGTCTAAAACCTTTTTCTAAACTTTTGATTTGATTAGGCATTGAGGATAAACCGGTACTAAAAGCTCTTGTGTCCTTGGACGACCTCGGTATCTTTCCAACACAATACTACGCTCACGATGGGTGCACTTGCCCATATGTGTGTTTGGTGTTAGTAAAATATCGTGTTTTATAAATTTAAAACTTGACTAACATGTAAAAGGGCTTAAAATATACTTAATTCCATATACACACCAACCAGCATTATGTGCTAAAAGTGGTCTAATTAAACTAACTAATTTTAACCCTAAACTAGACACTCTAAGTTTTAAATTTATAACTAAGACTCTCTAAACCTAGACCACACAACCGGCAAGTGTACCAGTCAATGTAGTATAGCCTAAGTAAGTCCGAGTGTCGAACCCACGAGACTCTACTGACTACGTTTACTAGACTCTGACTAGACTGACTCTAACCTAACTGTACTTAACTGTTTTGTTGTTTGGGGGGGGGGGGGGGGTTACTGAAAATTCAAGGAAATCTAATAAACTAATTATTAAACTAGAACTATGCTAATACGAACTAATGTGAAGACTGATCTTATATGATGAAGAAGACCACCTAGACTAGAGTCCTGGATTGATTTTAAGAATTTACCAATTAAGTTAACCGCATGTTTTATGGAACCGGGATCTTATGATACTAAACCCAGTAAGACACCAAATAAGCCCCTCAACTCTTCTCGAGGTGAAACTTATGGCACTACCTAGGCCGTTAATCCTACCGGTTATTAGACTTCCTTCCGGTTATCTAATTACTGTGTAAGTACCCTAATATTGACCTACTCTTTTCCAATTATAGATCTAGGGTAGTTTGGGTTTCTCAATTTGACTTGATAGACTAATAAACCGACGGGGCAACTAAGGCACGACTTTTTCCAAAGACTGTCTAAAGCAATTCGCCGGGTAAGACCTATCAATAGCCCTGCACCTTCCAGCTATTAGGACTAGTAGAATACTGAAATCTAGCAAATTATTAACTATCACTTCTAAGGTTTATTGGCCAATTCACCCTAAAGGTCAAAGACACGAGGTCAAAGATCTAGCATGAACCTATTCCGTAGCAGACAACCACCTAGATTCACACGAAGCACTTGATAATAATCAACCAAATTAAAGTACGCATACACACCAAATTAATAAACCAAACTTCTTACAAAACACAATTAATCCATAAACACATACAATTAACTAAAAAGGTTCAAACTTTATTCAAATCCATTCATCTTAGTCTAGGCGGTTTAAACGTTTAGCCAAGCATCATAATCTTAAAAATAAATAAACAAAGTTTCAAACAAGAATTCATCGATACTAAACAAGAAAAATAAAGAACTAAAGAAATCGAGTAACAAAACCCGTTAATCCCTTGCTCTCAAAGCTTCCCGCTTGATCCCGACGATTCCCGCAAAACCGTCCCCCACTGCCTTCTCGTGCGTCCCCAGGAATATTTGCCGTCTGATGTTGTATATCTTTTGTGCGTCCACCTCCACAACAGAATTATGATTTATCTGGTGTCTCTCCCTTCACTATTCACGGCCACCCCTGGTTTGATTATATTCGAATAGGGTACCTTTGACTACAAGTTATTACCTTACTAAATCATACCCTATTCAAAGGCCCATTATCATAACTTTAAAAGAAATTCAATGGGCTTGCACACATGCTCTATGATTTCCTCCAAACTCCAAAGTGAATATAATAGTCTGATGTGGTTTGAAGTACTTGGCGGCCCACTTCTTTTCTATAGTGTCCACATATGATGTCCCCATATTATAGCAACAGCCCTCTAATAATTATAATATACTAGTAGATGCCCCGCCAACGTTGCGGGGTGATGGCCGAATAATTCTCAATCAATTACAAAAAGACTACTATAATTTTGCTATGAAAAAAAATGATGATATGACCGTAATTTTGGGCTTCTCTCTCATGACATGTATGGTTGTACAGAGGGCAAAATCGTAATTATATTTTGAACCAGAGGCGAAATCATAATTTTAAACTGAGAGCAAAATCATAATTTTTAGCTAGGGGGAAAAACATATTTTCATTTTGAACGGTGGGCAAAAGCGTAATTTTGAGCTGAGTGCAGAATCGTAATTTTGAGCTAGAGGGAGAAACAATATTTTATTTTTAGCTGGGGCAAAAACGTAATTTTAAATGGAGGGTGAAACCGTAATTTTAAACTGGGAACAAAATGAAAAGTGAGTTTTTGAACCGAGGGCAAAAGCGTAATTTTAAGCTAGCGGTAAAATTATAATTATCACCCTCAACTATTGGCTATTGGCCGCTGCCACCCTCAACTATCACTTTGACGCCCGTCACCCCCAACTTAACATTTAGTGTGTTCTGTCACCACGTCGTTAACTAATCACTAACTTTTGATCATGTTACTACACTTTTTGGGGTGTCATAGGGATCTTGGGAAGGTTTTAGGGATCTTAGGACACCCCCAAAAGTAGAGTAAGAGGATCAAAAGTTAGTGATCTTGTGACAAAATACACTAAGTGTTAAGTTGGGGGTGGCGGGCGTCAAAGTGATAGTTGGGGGTGACAGCGGCCAATGGCCAATAGTTAAAGGTGATAAAATCCAATAACCCTTTTATTTTTAGCTGGGGGCAAAATCGTAATTTTAAACAAATGACGAAAGCATAATTTTAAACAGGGAATAAAATTAAATTAAAACTGGGCCGGTCCGATAGGGAAGTGCCAGACAAATTTTAAATTGGGGCAAAAACGTAATTTTAAATGGAGGGCGAAACCGTAATTTTAAACTGGGAGCAAAAGTAAAAGTGAGGTTTTGAACCGAGGGCAAAAGAGTAATTTTGAGCTAGGGGCAAGACTATAATTTTATTTTGTGCTGGGGGTAAAAACGTAATTTTAAACGAATGACGAAAGCGTAATTTTAAACTGTAAATAAAATTAATTTAGAAGCCTAAACTTCGCGCGGCCCAACATCAATAAATTAGATGAACTCAAATTATAAAGCTATATATTGATGTTGGCCTAGCCCTTTCTTTTGATCCGAATATATATATTTTGTGGCAGCTCTCTAACTTATAAAATGGAGATAGCGGCCCTGGCCCACTCACTGAAAATAGCTGCAATTTTTATTCGGTCTCTGGCACTCCACTCTGCCCAACTGGCTGGTTGTTTCCATATTACTCTTTTTCGCTCCATTTGCACCAGGACCTGCCAAAACACACTATAATATAATATAATATAATATAATATAATATTAAAACTAAATAAAGACAAATAAAAACTTATACAAAAATTATACAATTTACATAGGACAAATATGTGTATTTTACCCCACGTCAATAACCAAAATTAAATATATCTTTATTTTCAGTTTGAAAGAAAGATGACAGAATGGTCTCAGATGATAAATTGTACAATACTGTGATTAATTAGCTTAATATCATGTAATCAACATGTATATTGTTGACCTTAGGGAACCTGATTAACTAAAAAGATGTAAATCAGAAGTACATGTAAGGTGAAAAATAGAGTATGTTGAATATTTTGCGATAGGGGATTGTATATGCTTATGTGAGCTACCGAGGCAGAAAACCAAACATGTTATGTAATTTGTGTTTTAACTTCTAGACCTAGAAGGAAGTATATTCTATCATTATTGCTGATATACAAAGCTGATCACTATTAATCCAATCATTGGCGGAGCAATAAGAAAGAGTCGGGTCAACTAATTAACCCCATTGTTTTTTGTGTTTCATGTAGAACGTCGTATAACACAACGAGAATTTTGAATGACCCAAGCCTTTTTTTTTTCAATTGACCTCATTGCTTTTATGAAAAATATTTTGACCCTATTGCTAATTCGTTTTATGAAAAAGTGATATATAGTTTTTAGGGTTAAGTTATTCTACAAAGCTAGGGATGGTAATGGGTCGTGTTTGGGACGGGTTTAGGTAATCCCAACCCCAAACCCGATTAGATATGTTTGTCCCAAACCCGTCCCAAAACCCGTTGGGTTTCTAGCGGGTAAATACCCATCGGGTATCGGGTATACCCGCGGGTTTCGGATAACCCATTAATTTTAAAAAGTTTACCCGTTGGGTATACCGACCCAAAACCCATCGGGTAACTACTAATCAGTTACATTTAGTATTATCACTAATGAAATATATCAAATAACTATAATGTATACGGGATAAAATACCTATGTGATAGAGAAAAGGATGTATTATATATTTACAAATTTAAAAATATAAAAGAAATTATATCGGATATACAATCGGTAAACGGGTTTACTTTATCGGGTAATTGGGTCGGGTAAACGGGTATATCACCAAATCCCAAACTCATCCCAAACCCGCGAAAAAAATAAAAACTAGTCCCAAACCCGATTAACCAACCCCAAACCCGTCCCAGATGTGTCGGGTTTCGGGTTTACCTATCGGGTTCAGGTTTACAAAGCCTTCTAATTGTAAGAAGTGTAAGAAGGATTTATAGAGTGACAAGCGTCCAATAACCTAAAATTAAACTCACTACATCACCACCCAAAACCTAAACACCCACCCCCACCCCACCACCACCCAAAAACCTAAACCCCCCAACTCCCCCCCCCCCCCCACCCAAAAACCTAAACCACCCCCCCCCCACCCCACCCCACCCCCACCCCCCCCCCCCCCGCGGCAAAGAAAAACAAAAAAACTATACCTCACAAAAAAAACCCAAAAACCTAACCCCCCACCCCCAAAAAACCTAAAAAAAATAAAAATAAAATAAAAAAGTAAACACCCACCCCCACCACCACCCAAAAACCTAAACCCCCACCCCCCCCCCCCACCCCTTCGGAAAAAAAAATTCTTTTTTTTTTTGGGGGGGGGGGGGGTGGGTGATGGGGGAGGGGGTGGGGGTTTAGGTTTTTGGTGGTGGTGGATGTTTAAGTTTTTTTTTTTTGTAGTAGGTTATTTTAGGTTATTGGACACTTGTCACTTTATAAATCCTTCTTACACTTCTTACAATTAGGATCCTTTGTATTTGATCCTAATCCATAGTTTTTATATTAAATATAAAAATATGTAAAACTTTAACTAAATAACGAAATCCAATCTTCTAAGGCCAAACGTAATGGCCTCGTATGCGTAGCGGCTTCCGAATGACGCGAGTGGTCACTGGCGGGTGCATGGTCTCGCGTCGGAACTAGACTTGACGTCTTGAGGCTCGAAGACACATGTCTAAGGATAGCCTTGGCGTAGGTTCACCTGAGCGTGCGGACGACTAGGCAAACTACTCTACCCATTAGTGAGTTAATGTTCGGTTTCATTTCATGAATGGCAGCTTTGATTGACCACTGAAGTCCATTTAATTAGAGATTAAAACTATTTAACTATCTTGTTTATTACAAGAATAATGTTTTGGTTATGATAAGATTAATGTCTTGTTTATTACTAGTTTTAGTGAAATTAAAACTATGTGTGTCTAAAATTTGGTGGTTCATACTGTATACACAAGAGAATGGCACTTTCTTTAGTCTCTAAAATTTCCATAAACTTGAGAGGAGTACTCTCAAATAGATACAACTTCCTTTTTTGTTATTTTCCATAAACACCAAATTATACCAGTTGTAATCTTGGGCACGAGAGCCATCTACAGGTACAACTACTACGTCAGTTGTATCTTAGAAACAGACGTGTTGGTCATGAGAAGAGGTGTGAAATCTATTTCAAGGGTCTCGTGTCAAACACGATCCTCAACCACAAACGTCAACAATTTTAGTTTGGTAATTGTTGCAGTCAGGAAGAAAGGTTGAAGACTCAAAATGCTAAAGACTCAAGGCTAGGATGTGTATGGTGGAGCACCTACATGTGACGAGACTTGAATCTAGATTGGTATATAAAATTGTATTTTATATTATGTTTATTTAGTTTTTGTAACCAGTATTGTACAAGTCGAATTTCCCACAGAGTTTTGTTATTATATATTTTATAATATATTTAATTAAAACTGAACCTATTTCCTACAATACATAATATGAAGGATACAATACTTGCTTAAGATTTCTGGGTTTTAGTGTTTTACAAAAAGCAGCACAATTTTTCATTTTTTACTTAAACCACAATGAGTTTGTTTTGTTGATGCATATTAAGTGGACACGACTCGGTTCGGTTCGACTCAGTTCGGTTCGACTCTGTTAGTTTCGGTTCGAGCCCGACGTCGCGAAATTCCTCTGTCGTGCGGCCCAGAGTTCGACACGCGAAGCACGAAGCGCCGCGAGCTGACATCATCATGATGATGTCATGATGATGTCACATTATGACTTTGTAGTATGCATGACGAAGACTACATTCTGACGAAGATCCAATATGCCCATGCATATTGACTAAGAATGGATCATGACGAAGACTCAAGGTTCGTCAGATTATGTCTCATTGACGAAGGATGTCCTTATGGCGAAGTATAATACTTCGTCATGAATGATGAGTGACGAAGTATAAAGGTTCGTCATACTTGGATTGTTCATCGCTAAGGTTCGTCATTGCAGATCCTTCGTCGATCTGCAGCATATATAAACAGCAGGTTGAAGGCAAACAAGGTAGAAGTCTGAATAGATTTGAGAGTGAACACACTGTAATACACACACACACACTGAGAGTTTATAAGGAGTTCTTGTAAACATTGCTTTGTAACCGTCATACGTATTAATACATTTGAGTGTTAATCGTTGAAATTGCACAAATCAACCTTTATGTTATACCTAAACTGCACTTCATACTTTTCACTATGAAATCGGCAAAATTCAACCTTTATGTTCATGTTTTGCTACGAGTATAACCTTTAACACAAACGACGTTTGTTTTCTTGGTTAAGTTATCTCACATGCTTTGCATGTGAGGGTATTATGGTCATTTCAGTTAATCTTTTAATATATATTAAAAGAAAGAAATATTATCACTTACCCTTTCTCTCTCTCAAACCTGCAACAACCACCTTCTCTTTTATCTGGATTTGATTTAAATGTTCTTCTCGACAGAGTGAAGGTTGAAATATTAAATTAATTTACTTTATGCTTGGTTTAATTAATATTAGAACTTGAAAATTAGAAAACTTGGTTTAATTAATTAAACAATAACCGGTGATATTGCAGGCTTATTTAATTAATGAAACTGAAATTCCGATGAGTGGTAAGTATAGAGTGCCATTAGTATGCACCGTCGATAACTGATGATAACCGGTGAATGTTGGTGGTCGGAGGTGGTTTACATTTGATGATAACCATCTGCAATTCCGACGAGTGCTAACTGAAATTCCAATGATTGAAACTGAATTTCCGAACACCACTATTCTCGTCAACCATCACCATAACCGATTGATCAAAATAGAGATCGAGGAAGTAAGGTTGTGGCTGTTTTATTTAAGTTTCAGGTTTGTGCGTAACACATTCTCATCGTATTTCTTGTTTAATAGTGAAACCGTTCTTAACTAGGATACCAATGACCTCATAGCTAAGGTTTTTGATCTCTTCATATCTGATGACTGCCAAAAGGTTTCCATCTTTGTCTCTCTTTTTTGCCAAATATGCATCCACCAACTTCCCAAAAACTCTAAATTCTGACCAGATCATCCACCAGCTACACTTCTCCGGTAGGTTTGCGACGTAGAAGGTAGTGGTGTTCTTAAACTCCCGAAATCCATGGCGTCTTTTAATGGGTTTCTGCTTCCTTTTTCTTCTGTTTACTGTTTCCCAGCTCTCGTCGTTAATCTCCCCAGGCTCCAGCTCTTCATTTCCGGTGTCTCTATGCCGGATTTCTCTCCAGACCTTTTTCATTGTCATATACAATCATTAAAAAAGTGAAAGACTGGAATTGGGAATCACATTTGAAACTTCAGGTTTTAGTTGAGGTTTAACTGATCTAGAAAAAATAATAAAAAATAAAAAGGTTTTTAAAATGACCAAAAAGCCCTCACATGCTTTGCATGTGAAGGCAGTTAACCAAGAAAATAAACGTCATTAGTGTTAAAGGTTGACCCTTGTAGCAAAACATGAACATAAAGGTTGTGTTTGGCCGATTTCATAGTGAAAGGTATGAAGTGCAGTTTAGGTATAACATAAAGGTTGTTTTGTGCAATTTTGTCTTTGAATTATTATTAGAGTGTAATTGATTATTATTTTATGTTTGTTTGACAAAGTTATCAATAAGAATGATGGTGTGTTGAAAAATTGGTCTAAAGATAAGGTGGTGTTTGACAATTGGGCATCTTTTTGTCAGAAGATAAGGTTGATTGGTTTTTGAAAATATCTCAATTGTCTGTACACAATTGTCAACGAACATTCAGGCCGACGAACACTCACTAAACTTCGTCAGGATTGTTGTTAACGAAGACCCCTAAACTTCGTCACTGTGTGCTTGACGAACTCCACCATACGTTGTCACCTTGGTCTTTGACGAACTTTCTCATACTTCGTCGACATCACTTGTCAATTTTTAACAGAAGCATTAAAATTCAATCTTAACTATTTGTTTTGAGTGTTTTGAGCAGGCATTCATTGTCATACATCCAAAATGAGTTCAGATTGGTGGGGTATTCTATAACAACCCTAAAGAAAACCGATACCCTTATAAATTTTCCGACACCCTAATATATTATAAAATATCCCAATATGTCCTAAAATACACCCCATACGTGAAAACGGGCCCCGAATACCTTAAATATTATTAAAATTAATTAAAAATCAAGATTTAGGGTTTGAGGCGGGCCGCGTAAGCCACACCTTAAACCTTACGCGGGCCGCGACAAGGTAAAAGGCTGGCAAAACCCTGGGCCGCCACGTGGCCCAACACACGGCGAAGCTAGTTGCTGACCCGGACAAGCTAGGCCGTTGACCAATGTTGACGCGGGCCGCGTAGGCCCTTGTCTTGTTTTACGCGGGCCGCGTAAAACCCGAACTCAGCCCCTATAAAGCTGGAGCTCGGGCCTTCAGTCGAATTCTTTCAAAACTTTCTTTCTTTCTCTCAATTTTACGTAGTGTACACTATACTCGGGTATTATACCCCCTAATTAACGAAGTTCTGCTCTGTTGTAAGTATCATAACCCCTGGATACGTATTAGATACGCTGCCCGATTGATCTAGGGTTCCGTAACAGCTGTCGTGGTTCTGCCCGACGTAGTCGTTGGAATGTCATCTCGGGGAGGGTATTACTAATTTTAAAATGGGTTATTATACTAACACGTGTGCATTTGTGCAAATTATAGATTGTCACCAGGAAACCCTAAAGGATAATCTAAGACAGCAATATGAGTAATCTTTTTTTTGTAAATTGTTTTTACAAAACCTGACACAATTAATTATATAATAAGCAGTTATTGAGTATTTGTAAGGATACAATTATCGTCGGTATGTTGGGGTTTTGTATACAAAATTAGTTACTGCCTTGCGAGGGGTAACTTTCCACAAGTCGGGTTGACAGTACCGTGGGTGGTAATTAGTATGACTTGGAAACAAATGTAATTGTGAGACCGCCCTCAATACTGTACAATGGTTTTTATTTAAACTTGATTAAACTGGGATTCACTCACCAGTATTTCCCACTGACAAATGTTTTTAAAACGCGTTTCAGGTAACAAACTGTGAAAGCCAAATAGAAGCCAGTTGGACAGCATTGAAGGCTTGGAAAAGTGGCAATAAAGTTACCTAAAATCAATAGATGTTTTTATTAAAAAAAAATAGGATTCATTCCTATGAAAATGTGTGTACTGAAACTTGGGTTTTACCCCATATATTCAATATTATGAAAGTGTGGTATTTTACTCTGATAAAATATTTCCTAACTATGCTCCTGATGTAAATTCCGCTGCCAAATTAGACAATACCAGATACCACCGAAACTGGCTCGCGGCCGCCAGTTCCTGTGTTTGAATAGGGGGACGGGGGTTGCGACAGAAGGTGGTATCAGAGCTAAGCCACTGATTCAGCCACAGAAGCGTTCTGCTGACATCAAAATTTAAATTGTTAGGAAATAAATTACGGGAATACGTGCATAATTGTATTTTCTTGTTATGTGTTATTTGACTATTTGTTAGTTTACGGTATGAGCGACCAAGGACCATCTGACGCGTACCGTCAATTGTCTGGTTCGCCTAGAAGCGAAGGTGCCTCTTCTCAGCCTGCCCTCTCGGGGTACTCTGCTGATACGGAAGAAGGAATATTCGTGTTTAAGGCTCAGTCCGAGGAGCCATTCCCTCAAAAAAAAAAAAGAGGATGGTTCAGTCGAGGGACACACGGGCGTAGAAAGCGTATGAAAAAGTTACAAGATCAGAGAGTACTAGCCGCAACCAAAAGAGAAACAGATGCCTATGCCCAGGATATGCTTAATAGGGGTATAGCCAATATCCACATCCTAGCAACCACTACAGCTGACCCTAACCTGGAGCAAATGATAGCACCCTAACCACAACCACCAATTCCTGACCAACCAATGGAAATATAAAACCCTGAAAATCAAGTAGAAATGCATGACTTCAATCCGGAAGAAATACCTAGGGTACCTGTACCAAACCCCTTAGACCCAAATTACGACCCCTGGTGGGACGATAATAGGGACTATGTGCAACGTTACCCGATACACGAAGACATGCCCATGCAAAACATAGGAGCCTACCTAGGTTTGGATCTTTTAGATCCCTATTACCACGATGTATTCATTAGGGAGATTTTAGAAAATCCTTACCAATTTCAGGCACCTACATCTCCATACCAGGAACCCGCACCTCAGATTCCAAACCCAGTCCTAGAACCTGCACCCCCAATGAGTGCAGAGAATGTACAAGAACTTAGGACATTTGGTGAGGAAATTTTAGAGAGTAGTGAAAGAATGCGACAGGTAGGAGAGCGACTCGTCTGGAAGTATGACGAGCGCAATATGGATTTCTAGATGAATCCATATCCATGAATGTGATGATGGAGATGGTAGTAATAATAATAATAGAATAATAATATAATATGTATGTATGTATATGAAAAAAAAACTACGGATGCCTACTACTAGTAGTGTAGTTTTAAATTTTAGATGGTATTGTAATTTTAATTTCAGTACTCGTGTGTAATAGATGCATATTATATGAATAGAGTAAAGTCGCAATGATCGACGCTTTTGACCAAAATGCGTGTCATGTGATTGGCTATATTAAATATTATTTTGTGATATTAATACATGGTAAATGTTTAAAATTCAGATGGCCGACTAAGGAAATCAAGGAAATCTAAATAACGATAACCAGAGTAACATTAACTTGGTTAATGAGAATCCGAGCATCAATAACAATGGAAACCAAGTGGATAATAGTGCCATTCAACACATAGTGGCACAAGGAATTATAGATGCAATGCCATTTATTATTCAAACGGTTCAGGAAGCGAATAATAAAAGTAAACATAGCAGTAAGCGACCAACTGAACCAGAAAACAGCGTAAACAATGGACCTGTATTTCAAGCACCCATTCCCAAAATAAGAAGAACCATGCCTTATGGTTGTTCTTACAAAGAATTCTGGTCTTGCAAACCAATAGAATTCTCGGGCAATGAAGGACCCATTGCAACTCTACGTTGGATAGAAAAAACTGAGGCTGTTTTAAAAATAAGCAAGTGTGCTGAAGAAGACAAAATAATGTTTGCTTCTAATCTATTTAAGAACTCAGCCTTAGAATGGTGGAACACTATCCTCTAGTCTAGAGGAAGTGATAGGATTTATAATATGAAATGGGAAGAATTTAAGAATATAGTAGAAAGGAAATTCTGCCCTCCCAATGAAAAGGAATAGATAGCAAATAAGTTTCTAAACCTAAGGATGACCGGGGTAGATAGTAAGGGTTATACTACCACATTCTTTGAATATGCTAGAATAGTACCAACCCTTGCATCACCTGAACCAGTATTAATCTCTCGTTACATCTAGGGATTAATTGGAGAGATTAGACATGTAGTCAAGGCAGCTAGACCCCAAACCATAGAAGAAGCTGTAGAATTAGCAAACACCTTGACAGATGAATTAATCCGTACTAGAGAAGAAGACCAGAGGAGAAACCTAGATCAGAGACTTACCCAAGAATTCCGTTCCGGGAATTTCAACCGTAGGAACATAGGTTCTACCTCTGCACCATACTGCAAAGTCTGCAAAAGGAAGCATTCGGGAAAATGCTCCACACCCTGCAATTTCTGCAAGATGCCAGGACACAAGGAAGAAGATTGCAGGAGAAAACCTAATAATGGGATGTGCTTCAACTGTGGAGAAAAAGGCCACATCAAGCCGAACTTTCCGAAATTGACTCCAGCTACGAACAACAAGAACACTAAAATGCTAGAGCATTCGTTCTGACTGCAGATGAAGCCAAAATGATTCTAGATGTGATAGCCGGTACGTTTTTAGTTAATGATGTTTTTGCTAAGGTATTATTTGACTCTGGTGCAAACCAAAGTTTTATTAATACTTCATTTTGCAAACTTCTAAATCAGTCATTAACTAAACTCCCACAAGAAATGTCTAGTCGAGACAACGAATGGAAAAACGGTTAGGATTTCTGAAATCTTGCAGGGAGCAAGAATAGAATTTTTAAACCAAAAGTATATTGCAAATTTGTACCCAATGAATCTGGCAGGATTTGATATTGTATTAGGAATGGATTGGTTAATAGCCAATAAAGCTAATATTTTATGTGATCAAAAGTCAATTCAAGTAAATTCACCAAAGGGTGAAAAGATCACAATTAAAGGTGATAAACCATCTAGATCCACAAAATTCATCTCTGTGATGAAAACTGCAAGCTATATAAGAAAAGGGTCTATAGTGTATTTGATTTCTATAATCACTAACACTAAAGGAAAAGAACTAAAAGATATTCTAGTAGTATCTCAGTTCTCAGATGTATTCCCAGAAGAATTACCAGGACTACCGCCAGACAGAGAAGTCGAATTCAGAATCCATCTGTTACCCGGAACAACACCAATTGCCAAAGCACCATAGCGTTTGGCACCTGCTGAAATGTAGGAACTAAAGAAACAGTTAGATGAATTATTGGAGAAAGGATTCATACAGCCAAGCCCATCGCCATGGGGAGCACCAATTTTATTCGTTAAAAAGGAGGGACGGATCAATGCGTATGTGCATTGACTACCGTGAATTAAACAAGGTCACGATTAAGAATCGGTACCCATTATCCAGGATTGATGATCTGTTCGATCAACTTCAAGGAGCTCGATTTTCTCTAAAATCGATTTAAGGTCAGGATATCATCAATTAAAGGTACAGGAAGAGGATATTCCTAAGACTGCATTTAGAACAAGGTATGGTCATTATGAATTTACTATCATGCCATTTGGTTTAACCAATGCCCCAGCCGCATTTATGGACATGATGAACCGAATATGTAAACCATATTTTGATAAATTCATAATTGTCTTTATAGATGATATTCTAATTTACTCTAAAAAGTACAGAGGAACATGCAAAGCATTTGCACGCACTTTGAAGTCTATTAAGAAGAGAAAAGCTTTATACTAAGTTTTCCAAGTGCGAGTTTTGGTTAGAACAAGTACAGTTTCTTGGACATTTAGTTAATCATGAAGGAATTCATGTGGATCCCACAAAGATCGAGGCGATTACTAAATGGAAAACCCCTGAGTCACCAACCGAGGTTAGAAGTTTCTTAGGATTGGCCGGTTATTATAGAAGATTTATTCGAGACTTTTCTAGAATAGCCATTCCTTTAACTAAGTTAACCTGTAAATCCATTAAGTTTGAATGGGGACCAAAGCAAGAAGAAGCCTTTAGAATTCTTAAGCATAGATTAACCCATGCACCCATATTAGCGTTACCAAAAGAAACTGAAGATTTTGTAGTTTATTGTGACGCTTCTAAATTAGGTTATGGATGTGTGTTGATGCAACGCCAAAAGGTTATAGCTTACACATCCAGACAACTTAAGAATCATGAAGAGAATTATTCAACCCATGATCTAGAATTAGGAGCCATAATTTTTGCCCTTAAAGTTTGGAGACATTACCTTTATGGTAGTAAGTTTACCATATTCACTGATCATAAAAGTTTAGATATGTTTTTGGGCAAAAAGAATTGAATATGAGACAAAGAGGCTGGATGGAGATGCTTAGTGATTATGATTGTGATATCCAGTATCATAAAGGAAAAGCAAATGTAGTGGCAGATGATTTAAGCCGAAAGTATCATGAAAAGCCAAAAAGGGTACGTTCTCTTAAATTAAATCTACAAGTAGATCTAAATGATCAAATTAGAAAAGCACAAGAATCAGTAATCAAAGATGATACTGAAAAGCTAAAAGGTATGATTAAAGAATTAGAACAAGGAAAAGATGGAATTTGGAGATTCCATAAGAAGAGAATGTGGATACCGAAATTAGGAAACCTACGTCATCGTATATTAGAAGAAGCCCATAAGTCCAAATATACTATGCATCCAGGAAATGATAACATGTACCAGGATTTAAGAAAGAATTTCTGGTGGATAGGAATGAAAAAAGGACATAGCAACCTATGTTTCTAAATGTTTAACTTGTTCACAAGTTAAAGCTGAACATCAGAAACCCTCAGGATTGCTGCAACAGTTAGAAATGCCAGTGTGGAAATGGGAATTGATAACAATGAATTTTGTTACTAAATTACCCAAAACAAGAAAAGGCAATGATACAATCTGGGTGATTGTAGATAGGCTAACCAAGTCAGCTCATTTCCTACCAATGAAAGAAACTTTCAGTATGGAACAGCTAGCTAAATTATATGTAAATGAAATAGTCTCATTACATGGAATTCCTTTATCAATTGTGTCTGATAGGGATAGTCGTTTTACCTCTCATTTTTGGTCAAGTTTCCAAAAAGCAATGAGAACCAAGTTAAATCTAAGCACTGCTTATCATCCTCAAACGGACAGACAAAGCGAAAGGACAATTCAGACAATGGAAGACATGCTTAGAGCTTGTGTAATCGATTTCGGAGGTAATTGGGTCGATCACTTACCTTTAATAGAATTTTCTTATAATAATAGTTATCACACAAGTATCAATGCTGCACCATTCGAAGCACTTTATGGACGAAAGTGCCGAACCCCAGTATGTTGGGCAGAAGTTGGGGAGAAGCAACTATCTGGACCTGAGATGGTACAAGAAACAACTGACAAGATTATTAAAGTAAAGGAACGACTGAAAGCAGCACGTGATCGACAGAAGAGCTATGCCGATAACCGACGCAAACCATTGGAATTTCAAGTAGGAGATAAAGTGTTGTTAAAAGTCTTTCCTTGGAAAGGAGTGGTAAGATTCATCAAAAGAGGAAAGCTAAGTCCCAGGTATGTTGGACCTTTTAAGATTATTAGAAGAATAGGACCTGTAGCCTATCAGCTACAACTGCCAGAGGAAATGGCAGGAATACATGATGTATTTCATGTATCTAATCTCAAGAAATGTCTAGCCGATGAATCACTGGTAGTACCTTTTAAGGATATAGAAGTAAATGAACAACTCAATTTGTAGAAAGGCCTCTACAGATTGAAGACAGGAAAGTCAAAAACCTTAAACACAAGAGATTAGTTCTAGTCAAAGTGAAGTGGGACTCCAAAAGAGGACCTGAGTACACATGGGAGCTTGAATCGGAAATGCAAAGGAAATATCCACACCTATTCCAGTAGATCTCGAGGACGAGCTCTAAAACAAGGTGGGGAGGATATAACAACCCTAAAGAAAACCGATACCCTTATAAATTTTCCGACACCCTAATATATTTTAAAATATCCCAATATGTCCTAAAATATTATTAAAATTAATATTATTAAAATTAATTAAAATTAATTAAAAATCAAGATTTTGGGTTTGAGGCGGGCCGCGTAAGCCACACCTTAAACCTTACGTGGGCCACGACAAGGTAAAAGGCTGGCAAAACCCTGGGTCGCCACGTGGCCCAACACACAGCGAAGCTAGTTGCTGACCCAGACAAGCTAGGCCGTTGACCAATGTTGACGCGGGCCGCGTAGGCCCTTGTCTTGTTTTACGCGGGCCGCATAGAACCCGAACTCAGCCCCTATAAAGCTAGAGCGGGGCCTTCAGTCGAATTCGTTCAAAACTTTCTTTCTTTCTCTCAATTTTACGTAGTGTACACTATACGCGGGTATTATACCCCCCTAATTAGCGAAGTTCTGCTCCGTTGTAAGTATCATAACCCCTAGATACGTATTAGATACGCTGCCCGATTGATCTAGGGTTCCGTAACGGCTGTCGTGGTTCTGCCTGACGTAGTCGTTGGAATGCTGTCTCGGGAGGGTATTACTAATGTTAAAATGGGTTATTATACTAACACGTGTGCATTTGTGTAAATTATAGATTGTCACCAGGAAACCCTAATGGATAATCTAAGACAGCAATGTGAGTAATCTCTTTTTTGTAAATTGTTTTTACAAAACCTCACACAATTAATTATATAATAAGCAGTTATTGAGTATTTGTAAGGATACAATTATCGTCGGTATGTTGGGGTTTTGTATACCAAATTAGTTACTGCCTTGCGAGGGGTAACTTTCCACAAGTCGGGTTGACAGTACCGTGGGTGGTAATTAGTATGACTTGGAAACAAATGTAATTGCGAGACCACCCTCAATACTGTACAATGGTTTTTATTTACACTTGAGTAAACTGGGATTCACTCACCAGTATTTCCCACTGACAAATGTTTTTAAAACGCGTTTCAGGTAACAAACTGAGAAAGCCAAATAGAAGCCAGCTGGACAGCACTGAAGACTTGGAAAAGTGGCAATAAAGTTACCTAAAATCAATAGATGTTTTTATTAAAAAAATAGCATTCATTCCTATGAAAATGTGTGTACTGAAAACTTGAGTTTTACCCCATATATTCAATATTATGAAAGTGTGGTATTTTACTCTGATAAAATATTTCCTAACTACGGTCCTGATGCAAATTCCGCTGCCAAATTAGACAATACCAGATACCACCGAAACTGGCTCGCGGCCGCCCATTCCTGTGTTTGAATAGGGGGACGGGGGTTGCGACATATTCCATCTAATACGGAGAGCAAGTATAGAAGCACAGGTTTATCGCCATCATGGGCCGAATCTCCAGCACCCGCATCTTCGTCAGTTCCATCTCAAGCGAATCAAATTTCGTCAAGTCAATGGGCGTTCGTTTCAAATCGAAATCAAAGTATTCAAAGTATACTTTTAAGTGAAAATGAAACTGGAAGCAATAATCGCCCACCGAAGCTAATGCACATGAATGAATATCCTGGATGGGAAGAAAGATTCCATACATATGTTCTTGGGCAAAACATGGAGTTATGGTTATGATTCATTACAGACTTCGATCAAGCACTTGATGTTGCCGATTCAACTGCCGTTTCATTTGCAGATCTTACTCCAGATGATAAGAAAATTTGTGATTTAGAAAAGAAGGCTTTTTCTATTCTAACTCAAGCGCTAAACAAGGATATCTATCATCAGTTTGTAAGCTTCAAGACAACAAAGCGTTTATGGGATGCATTGAAGACGAGAGGTGACGGAAATGAAGCCTCACGCAAACTCCGACATGATTTACTCAAGAAAGAGTTTGATGGCTTCATGAGCATGGAAAAGGAGTCGTTGGGAGATTTGACAAGTCGTTTTTATCACTTGTTGACTGAATTGAATAATTATGGGATAGTAACAACTCCAGAAGAGGTTGTCATCAAGTTTGCCGACTCATTGCCAGTTCAGTGGAATGGTTTCTTGGAAATTCGAAAGTATATCGGCACCTTGGCTACGACCAACATCAATGATTTTGTTCAACTCTTGGAGAACAACGATCAAGAAGAAATCCAGAAGGCGAAAAGAATTCTTGTGCAACAGAATCCGGATATGTATTATGGTAATTGTGGAGGTTCTAGCACAGCTGCAAAACCTGCTCCACATGCTCCGCTACAAACAGCATTTGTCACAAGCACTGACTTGTATGGAAATCTGATACAGATAGTTGCCCAACCGCAAAGAATAACAGACTTGTATGGAAATCCAATACAACCAGTACAATCAGTTCCTCAACAGCAAAGCTATCGATCTACTGGAACAACAGATATGTACAGAAATCCACTACCTGTTCAACAACAAGCCTGTTATGGAAGCACGTCATCTGCTAGTCAACCATCTACAGTTTGGCTAGACACGTCAAGTTTCTCCAAAGTTAGTGTTGAAGTAGCTAAGGATCACATGGAGATACTGAACACTCTGGTGAGCGCATACTATTGATTGATAGCAGGGCAGATTGGAAACATCAATCTAACTCAAGAAGATTATCAGCAGATTGATAAAGAGGATATGGATATGATGGACATCAAATGGGCTTTCGCCAGTGCTGTAAGACGGGAAAAGGACTTCATGGAAAGGACTGGTCGAACTAGCTTGGAAAACAAGAAAGACACCAAGTATGGGTTTGACAAGCAATCTGTAAAGTGCTTTAATTGTGGTAAACGTGGTCACTTCAAAAGGGAATGCACAAAGCCAGCTCAGCATGGGAACCAAAACCCTTTCAGGAATCAAGGCAACCAGCAGAATCAGCATCAAAACAGGAATGATGAGCGCACCTTGATACCTGTAAACAATCAAGCAGCAAGACCATCAAACAACAACAATCAAGCTCTTGTGGTACAAGTGGATGAAGGTTGTGACTGGTCAATGTAATTAGGCATTGATGATCAAGGAGGAGCAGCTTGTTTTGTTGAGGTTGCTAAGGATTTGAATCATGCCAGTGGTGGAGAATCTTCCGCCAGTGGTGATGAATCTTCAGATGAAGAAAGTTCTGGCTATTCTAGGAGTTCAGATGAGGAAACCTCAACATCAGACGATGATCATTTATCGAGGGTGACAGTCGATGCCGACATCGATGAATTATTGGGAGAAACTGCAGCAGGGAATGATAGAAGATCTATTCTGGTGGATCAAGCTGCTTATTCTTCTTCTTCTCTTCATTCAGCCTTTATGGCTAATGTTGGCAGTTCATCAAGTCAGGTATGTGTCGATGAACCAACTGTAGTTAAATGTGATAAATGTGCTGATTTAAGTAGTAATTGTGCTGAATTAGGCAATAAGTTGTCGGACTTGCAAAGCAAATATGATGATTTGCTAAGTAAGTATGATGTAACATTTATCCACAATCAGAAATTGATCGTGGATCTTTCTAAATGCACAGAAGCCAACATGTTTCATACAAACCATGAAAATGAGTATAAAACAATGATTGAAACATTAAGGGAAAACAAATCCGAGCTAACGAAAATGGTTTCAAGAAAACAAACAACCATTAACTGTTACATTAATAGGCTCGAGATAATGCAAAAAGAAATGGCTTGTGTTAAATCTGAAAGTTAGGCAATCCATCTTAAGCTAAATAGTTATTTAAACTCTAGTTATGTAATGGATCACATCATCGATGTTTAGAAAGAGAAAAAGGATGTCACATGCATTGGATATAAAAAATGTCCACCACCGGTTAGACACAATTATGACGCAATGCCTGATGAGGAAAATAGAACTCATTTTGCGCCATCGGTTCCTTTAAACTTTGAGGAGTTTACAACTGGACTTCGATATAAACAGGAAGTATCATCAGATTCGGATGTGTCAGCAGATACATTTGTAACTGCTGAACAGAATCAGGATGCTCAGGTCATTGTTGAGGATGCTGATTCTTCAGATGATGAATCCAATAATACTGACTCAGCACAGTCAGATGCGGTAATCAAAGAAGAGGACATACCTCTTGAGAATCATATTCTATGTGATCCTCCCGCAAAACCTGCTACGACTGTTCTGACCGAGTCCACGTCTACTCAAGAGTCTGAGAGTGTGAATTTACTATACACTCTTGTTGGTGATGATAGAGTTTATTCTGACAAAGATTTTCCGATTAAAAATGTTAATCAATCTTTAATCAGTAAAGTTTTTGAAGAATCAACAAGTAGGTTTTTGGAAAAGTCGGGTTTACACGTTGTGGTAACACAGTGTTCGTCGATTCCGAAAGCTGAAATTCGCAAACAAAACGGCAATCAAAGATTACCAACTATGAAAAAGCAGCAAAATCACACCAAGCCAAAAGGAAAATCGACAACTCAAGGTCGAAAGGAACAAGACAAGAAAAAAAATCAAAAGGTGAACTTTGTAAAATCGAAGGGAACGGATAAATTGGAAACTTTTCAAAATAAATCTAACATAGATCATGTAAATCAAGTTAAAATTTTGAAAAGAAATGAACAAAACAGTTCAGAACCAAGTACCTTGGGATCACAAAGTTCATCAACAAGACAATCACATGATACTTCGGGGTTTGTAGAACGAAGATCATGTTTCTCATGTGGTACATTTGGACATATTATTAGGAATTGTCCACACCTTCATAAAAAAAACCAAAGTTGATGATCCCCATGAATAAAATGACCGAAAGCGATCTGTTTCTTCAAAACAAGGTCCCCGCCTTGTAAAAGAAAGGGTAAAGAAACAGAAACGCCAACAAGTCAAGGTTATTGAAAAAGCAATTAAAACCGATGTGGGTAACAAACAACATGTCTCTGTCAAACCAGAAATTTCAAAAACTTCAAACAATAACGAAGTTAAAGTGTTAAACAATCAAACTGGTAAAATAAAACAGACATGGAAACCCAAATTGAACACTAATTCGGGTGGAACATCACTTTTTCAAAATCATCGAGAAGTTGAAATAACTTTTGTTGATGAAAATGGAAGACCCAAGGCCACAAAGGCTTGGGTCCCCATCTCCAACTAATCATGTGAGTACATGTGTAGGGTGGTCCAGGAGGAACTTTCAGCAGTCATTGGATTGTTGATAGTGGGGCATCCAGGCACATGACCGGCGACATGAGGCTTCTCTACGACGTTAAATCTATTAGAGGAGGTTATGTTGCTTTTACTGGAGATAAGGGAGGGTATATAAAAGGAGAAGGAATGGTATCCAACGGGGTTGTAAGTTTTGACAAGATCAATTTCGTACAACAACTTGATCACAATCTTCCCAGCATTTCACAAATCTGTGATAAGCAGTTTTCAGTGCACTTTGATGCAAATGGATGTTATGTGTTGAAACCCGGCTTCAAGATTCCTAAAGAATGGATTCTCTTATCTGCTCCAAGGATAAATGATTTGTATGTCCTTAATATGAAGCAAGCAATCACAATGACTGTACAAGCAACTTGTTTTATTACCAAAGCCACAGAAAAATACTCAATATGTTGGCACAGATGAATGGGTCACATTCACTTACGAAAAATGAATCATTTGGTGTCAAATGAATTAGTGAATGGTGTTCCTCTTAAAAATTTCCATCTTCAAGACGTCTGTGTTTCATGCCAGAAAGGAAAGCAAAGTAAGAAGCGACACCCGACAAAGAAAATCAACACGGTGGCCGTTCCGCTTGAATGTTTGCACATGGATTTCTTCGGTCCTATCAAGCATAAAAGCATCAGGAATGATCAGTACTGCCTCGTGGTGACTGATGATTATTCAAGATTTTCTTGGGTGGCATTCATGGCACACAAGAATGATACTTTCTAAATTATCAAAAACTTGATCACAACGATTGAGAATTTGTATACTTTGAAAGTTAGACGGATACGTAGCGACAATGGAACTGAATTTAAAAATCATGAAATGGCGGAGTTTTGCACATCCAAAGGTATTCTTCACGAATTAGTGCGAGTTACACTCCTCAACAAAATGGCGTCGCTGAGCGTAAGAACCGTATATTGATCGAAACTGCTAGGACTATGTTGGTAGAATCCCAGTTGCCCATTCCATTCTGGAGTGAAGCTGTGGCCTCTGCTTGTTATACGATGAACCGAGTCCTTACAGTTAAAAGACACAACAAGACCTGTTTTGAGCTTCTTCACAAACGGAAACCAGATTTACAATATCTTGAACCGTTTGGAGCTCCTTGCACAATGATTGATCCTAATGGAAAGTTTGGGGCAAAAGCAATTGAAGGATACTTTCTTGGGTATGTCACCCCGAACATAAGAGTTTGGAATCTAGAGACAAAAAGGGTCAAGGAATGGTCTGAAGTCAGAGTACAAAGGCACACATTGCCAGTCAAATGTCCTGGTCAGCCTTGGATGTTTGAGTACGATTACTTTTTCAATTCGATCAATATTGAAGAAGTTGAAGAAAATGTTGCGGCACATATGTTTTTCGAGAGTGAAAACGTAGCAGATTCACCGTTGGTTCGTCCAATTATTGTCAACAATCAAGAACCATCTTCGGTTAACAATAATGCTCTCGACAATGAGGATTTTCATGATGCTACCGAACTGAACGAATCTTCAGAGGATGATGAATTTCTCGATGCAGACCAAGAAGCTGTACATGATACTTCTAAGGCTACACCCCCATAGGATTGCCCCAAAACAGCTGAAGCTACTGCATCATCCTCTTCGCCAGTTCAAGGTATTGATTTGGTTATTGATCTCAACTTCAACAATCTGGGTACAGATATTCAAGTTCCAGATAATCCAGAAACAAGAATTCATAATACCCATCCTCAACAAAACATCATTGGTAATGTACAAAGTGGCGTACAGACGAGAAATCAGTTGCGAAACAACAACAATGCGGGCTTGTATGCAGCTATTCGAGAATCTGGGGAATAGAATGATTGGTCCTTCACGTGTTATGTATCACAAAAAGAACCAAAATCTTGGAAAGAAGCGTTAAAAGATAATTCTTGGGTTGAAGCTATGCAGGAAGAACTGCAGCAATTCCGAAAGCTAGGTGTCTGGAAACTAGTGGATAAACCTGATGATTACAATAGTGGATAAACCTGATGATTACAATAAGATTGGTACCTGTTGGGTTTATAAGTGCAAAAAGGATAACCGTGGAATTGTCATTCAAAACAAGGCAAGATTAGTTGTTCAAGGATTTCGTCAGATTGAAGGGATAGACTACAATGAAGTTTATGCACCTGTTGCACGTCTTGAAGCTATTTGGATTTTTCTAGCCTATGCTTCCTTCAAAGGATTCAAGGTTTATCAGATGGACGTGAAAAGTGCATTCTTACATGGTATACTTGAAGAAGATGTGTACGTTGAATAGCCTCCATATCACGGCCCCCGTCCCGGTTTGACCCGTTCTAGGAGCCATGGGACAGAAACCCCATGGTATTTATTTAATTTGGCAGCGGAATAATTAACAGGATCGTTTAAAACTTGAAAATACCCGATTATTTTATTTCATAATTTAGGGATAAACCCCATAATTTACAATAAAGGTGATTTCTCACGGAAATCTGATCGGAGTGTCACGCTCCGGTCAAAGATAAAATTTATATGCCCTAATTACCCTTAACAAATAGCTAGTGGTAGTGAGGGGTCGAACCACGAAGAGTATGTGGTTTGTGTATGGATTCGAGTGAATTATAACAAATGTCACGATTTATGAAGCTTACTAGAATGTTTTTGTATTTTTGTTTAATTAAGAGATATGAGTTTAGACTAATTGAATTGATTAAATTTATGAACAACTAATGATTAACGATTACAAGAAAATGGTTACTAGAACAATAATAATAAAAAGGAATCACGCCCGGTTTCGGTAATTGTTCACCTAGGGTTTCTACAAGTTTTAGTTTCAACTCAAATGCATTCGATTAACGGATTTAGTGTACCGTGACTTAGGTGCTACTAGCTATCAACGTCCCGAAGAACGGACAAAAAGACACTTTGTAATCAACACAAGTAAATCCTAACAATGATAATGCACAATTACATATCACCATTTCGCAAAGTCATAACTTTTAACTTCTCTCGACAATTCACGAATTCGCAACAAATGTAATACTATTATCAAGAGTTTCAAAAACCAAATACAAATTGTCACTAAGTTGAACAAGAACAATTCGAAACCCTAAAATTAACAACTACCTACACCGAGGTGAAACCGAGATGATTAGCCGCTCATCGTTGAAGAAGCTTGATCACCGGATGTTTGGAACGCGAGTGAAGACATCTTGAAGCTTTGATGAATGAATTAATGGTGAATGATGATGGATTGGTGAAAGATGATGGTGGTAGGATTGATGATTGATGATATGGAGAACTAGGGTTTGAATGGATGAATTGATTGTATAAAATGGATGATGATTCGGTTGTTGTAGATGTTCTTGATGTTAGAGATGGATTGGTAGGTGAAAGATAGGTCAATTGTGGCTCCAAGATAGAGTTCAAACTCCCACAAGTGTGTAACCCCCGAATTCAATGGCCAACCACCAATAGAAATCGATTTCAGCACCCAAAGATCAAAGTTTTGCGTTTGTGAAAACCAATGCCCGTTGCCGATGGGTCTGACCCCGTCGCCGACGGGTTCCCAAAACATGATGTTTGGCCGACGGCCAAAATGTCTGCCTACGAGTTTTTCGTGCCGACGGGGCTTTCTGAGGCCCGCCCGGGACGGGTATAACCCCGTAGCCGACGGCCTCTAGAATACCCATTCTCCCAAATTTGCTCCTTGCACTCCCGGTTGATCCGTAACGCGTCCTGGTGCTCCGGTTTTCGACCCGGTGACTCGTAAAGCTCCCGAAAAGCTCCTTAACTTCGTTAAACCTGCATAAACACAAATCTAATTAAAAGTAGGCCATTCAAGATTAAAACTCATATAAAAACATAAAGTTACACAATTACGAGCACCGGTTTTCAACCACGTATCACATCCCCACACTTGTCTTTTGCTTGTCCTCAAGCAAATCTGTTTTTCACTTTCACGTGGGTCGAAAAACGAATACACATCCCATTCCCGAGACAAAGGTTAAGGTCTATTGTCATACAAAAGTTCATATTCTTTACAATTTCCACATATTTACCGGTAAAGTGAATAATCACCTATAATAATGGTTATCCAAGATTAACCCGCCCGTAAAACTAACAAATCATGCATATCCCTCACAATGTTCTCTCCACTCGGCTTATAATTCGACTAATGTATATAATGTATTAGCACTTCAATCAATTAATCGCTCAAAACCGGTTAGAACACGTACCCGCATAGGCTTGCAACTCAATCATTCTCCACCACCGATCACGAATACTAAGCACAAGTCATAAGGTCTTTATAAGGGTTGTAACGGGGCTAGGCTAAGGGTAGGAAATTGGATATTTTAAAGTGGCTAAGGTGATGAAAATTCGATTTTTATTACAAACCACTAAACTAAACAAAACTAAAAATAAACATCAACTATGAGGCAACAATTTTCGCCTTTTATTCAACAACTACTAACACTTCTTTTTGTGTTTTTCTCAATGCTTTTTCAATCTTTTTCGCAACTTCTTTTTTTTTTTCTTTTTTTTTTTTTTGCAATGAATCACAACTATACAAACCTAAGCTCTTATAATCGAGTTTTTCATCACACGGGTTTTAAAAAGAAAAAGGTTTAAGGGTTATGGGCTAGAGGGTGGTCAAACGAAAGGTTTAGGCTCAAAATGGGGGACTAGGGAATTTGTTCGGGTAAGGATAGATAAATGGTTTTAAGAGAAAAGGTTTACCTAATGCCTTAATCATTCTCATGCTTGTATTCGATCTATAGTCTCAAATGTATCAAAAATTGCAAGTTCTACAATACGCGACTAATGGTCCACTCAAACAAAGAAACATGTAGATGTAAATCTATGATATAAAAGTGGCTCAAACCTCACGTATAAGGGTATGATATGTGATATGCATAAATTGCTAGTTCCTTAGGTGGATTATTCCCAAATAACCACCCGCTAAATACCTGTTATGCTTATTAATTTGAACTTGACCATGACAAAAGACCAAATGGGTTGTGACATCCCTCATTGACTTGGTTACTTGTGCTTTTAAGATTGCTTTTGAAACAAGAAATTTTGAAAAATTTTTGAAATTTTCCCCCATCCTCACACTTGAGGTAAACATTGTCCTCAATGTATAGAATTTAAATGAATGGGTCAAAATCGAAAACTTTTACTACTCCCCCATCCCCACACTTGAGGTAAACATTGTCCTCAATGTGCAAGAACTAGAGTTTTAAAACGCACAAGGGATGTGACACGTCTAACCTTCCCAAAATCTCACCCCGGAAAATAAAATACAATGTACAATCCACTTATTCCTAACTAAGAATCAAAGTAAAAGGAAACACATGCACCTGATTTGTATCGCTTGATACTCATATCTCCTTCGCCTCTTCATAAAAACGGTTGTCCCGCGAACATGTTGTACCTACAAATTCTAATCCTTGTGTAGAAGCATGCTTCTCACAACCATCAAAATTTGTTAGTTACCTAGTTCTACCCTTTTTATGAAACATATTACCAAGCCATGTGTTATTTCACTTCGATTTATGTGGACAATAATTTACAACAACAATAAACCTAACTCACTTTCGTAGGAATCACGGTTGCATTTAGCTTATGCAACAAGCCCTTTTAAACCCCCCAATAGCTTGGGAGGACGAGAGGTCTCGTGAGGGTTATATAGGGAACACACCCACAACGTTCATTTAACTAGGCGAAAAAAAAACATGAAATAAAAATAACGGAAACAGAATAATATACAACAACAACAACAAAAACATACCATACCTCTACCGCTGATATCGCTCGTTTGGATCCACTGGCGGGTTGGGCTGGTATTGATAACCAGTGAGGGACTCGAACATCTCCCTATAGTTATCGAGGGGACTCTGCTCCCCTTGAGGCGGCGGTTGGTACGGAATCGGGATAAAGCTAGAACCGACTGCCTCGGGCCAATGAGGGGTGCGTTCAGATGGATCTAGTGGATGAGGAAGATTGGGGTAATCAGTCCACCCCGAGTGTTCGGCGTACGGGAGACCGGCTTGAAGGTCTCTTTGATGGCGCTCCTGATCGTGGAGTATCTTGGTGTTGTTAATCGCCATTTGGTGAGATACAGCCAAAGCACTCCATCGGCCTCGTTCCAATTCTCTTGCTTCATCTTGATGCCTAACCTCATCTTCTTCCCATGCCCGTCTTCGGGCTTCCTCATCCTCTTGCCTCTTCGCCAACTGTTCCATGTGTGACCTCTGCATTGCTTGGAACAGTTGTTGCTCTTCCATAAACTTATCCATTCTCTCCCGATGGGCTGCTTGAACTGCCCAAAACTCCTGCATTTGAGGTCCCTGTGCCTCCTCATAGGCTTCCCTCATTCGGTTATACTCTCGGCCTTCACCTATGCATGCAGAGACATTGTCATATATCTCTTGTTGTCACCGATCAGAATTTTTGTAGGAGGGCACCCGTCTAGTGGTCACAAAGCCCGCCACATCTGCATTAATTTCTCTATGCGGCCTCATGTATCTTTGTCGTGGTCTTTGTGGACCGGAGGGTTCAACTTCCTCCTCTTCATCACCCATCTCTTCATCTTCTCCCGATTCCGGTGGTGCCCCTGAAGTAAGGAACTCATACTTATGACCCAACATGTCGGTCACAACATACTTGTTCCCCGAGAGTTTAACTTCTATATTCCAGTTCTTCTTCATGGAGGCCTTGTTAAGTTCTTCCAACGGTTTAGTTACCCATAGTGATTCCTGGGGTAAGCAATTTTGTTGAACAATCATGGCACTAATGAGGCGTGCATATGGAATAAAACGCCTCTGGAACGACTCCCGAGTAATCCACGTATTCATCATCACTATGTGTCTCCATGACAATGTCGGGGTCCCATATAGCAAAGAATGCACCACCCTACAGTCACCCGCTTTAACACTTCCACGATCACCAAACCTCACTAAAATGTTCTCGACATTAATCCCTTGAAGAATCTTTCCCTCAATCGTCATGTGATTTCTCTTTGCCTCTCCCCCATCATGATAAGGTAAAACAACCGCGGTCATCTGATCCGGATCACCATTATTCGCATGACTATCTAAAAATTGTTGCATGGTTGGATAGTCATATGCTTGTACCCCCAAGGAATCAAAACGTGCAATGCGGTTGATGGTTTCGAAAGACATCATCATTACCCCCCCCCCCCCGGCCTGTTTTCCCGACCAATTTCCATTCCGCGGGAGGGCTATCCTTATTCATAAACCTCAGTGTCGACAACCATTCACATACCTCCGATAAATATATCTGCGAAGTGTTATCTTCGCACCAATCAAGCACTCTTTCCCAACCTTGGCGTTCAAACATTTGTGTTATTCCGATTTGTTTGAATTCTTCAACATTCACCACTCTTTCACATAAACTCCTTTCCGGAACTGAGGTGCTCACATTATTGACCATTTTCCATTTCCAGAGCTTGGCCTCTAACTTCCTATCTTGATATTCTGATAAAGGTTTTCTCTTCTCCTCATCCCAAACTTCGGTGCTTTTGCTATCCCTAAACTTTGCCCACTCCCAATCTTGTCTGTACAGTCTTGCATCCCCCTCTGCGATGGAGCTTAATTGCTCCCACTTCCTCGGTAGTAAACCGGAAGAAGAACCGACTCCTGATGATGAAGCTTGCCCTGTAGTCTTTTGTCTTTTACCACCGGCCATAACTACAATCACAAACAAGCAAAACATCAATATAACCCCAAGCCTTTACTAAACTCTCAAACTTTGAACATGATGTGTGATGTTGACATTTTAATTAACAAGTGAATGTAAAATCGCCTCTTTAAACTTCCAAAGTCGCTCACTTTATCATAAACTTATCAATTTCTTGTTAATCTTACAATTTCTTATAATTTCAACAATATATTCAACATCACCTTCATGTTCAATCATGTTCATAACAAGTGTAATCACATCACTAAAGTTATAACATGCTCAAATTCCATCCAAAGCAACTAATCTTACTCAAAATCATGCTAGAACAACATACATTGTCTAAACAACCTACTCTTAAACTAACAAGTTTAAAATTTCGGAAGAAAAACAACTAAACATATGATAATCAAGCATAAATGTAAGGAGAATCCATACCTTTGATGTTGTTAGACAAGAAGAACTAAGAAAAAAGGGAAAGCAAGCAACTTGATGCACACCCTTTCAAAAACCCTAAATTACACGCCCAGAAATCTTGCAAACTAGCAAGAATTGATGAAAACCGTGTTGGGGGTTTTGTTCCTCTCGAAAAATTACGCAAGATGGACTCAAAAATCAGGTGATTTGGTGGAGGATTGAGAGAGTTATGAGAGGTTGAAGGATTAGGGTTCTTGGTGGATAATGGGGAAGAAGATGATGGTAGGTGAGTGTTAGAGAGAGAGAATAGGAGTTTGGAATGAGTAATAACTGATATGGGATGTTTATGGGTCGAATATGTGGTCAATTTGGAGTTTAGGTTGTGTTTGGTGAAGTTTGGAATGAGTTTGGTTCGGTTTTGTATGCCTAGAAACGAGCCAGCATCGGAGAGAAAATGGTAACCCGTCGCCGACGGGTCCCACCCCGTCGCCGACGGGCAAGAGAAAATGAGTGTGTGGGCGACGGCTTAAATTCCTGTCTACGGACATTGTGTGCCGACGGCCATTTTTGGTAGCCCGTCGCCGACGGCTAGAAGCCCGTCGCCGACGGCTTGTAAAATATATATATATATATATAGGATTAGGTTCAAACGTGAACATAATCCCAAGAGTGAACTGCGTGAACTGATCTGGCCCCTTGATTTTTATGATCTTGAGATTAAAGTGAGTGGCATTATGGTAATTATTTGGTTAATTTTTTTCATTTAATTAAATACAAAAAGGGTATATGTGTAATTTCAATCTTAAATTGATTGCATAAATCTCTCACAAATCAAGTAATCAATTATCCTCTTAAATTGATTGTATAAATCTCTCACAAATCAAATCAAGGATTAGGAAAGATGTAACTTAATTTAATTATTAAAATAATTATTTGTTTAAATGCGATGTACACATGTGTATTCTGATTTTGCCCTCTTTTTAATGCGATGTACACATGTGTACATCGTCTGTTTTTGTGATATCTCAGAATTTTTTTTGTATTGAATGTTGATGTACACCTGTGAATTACTGTACACATATGTACGATGCTGAGTACACATGTGTACTGTTCTATTTATATCCAAGTACACATGTGTATACCGTTGAAATATGAAGGTTACGTGGATCTTAAAAATCAAAATTTGAATTTTGATGATGAAATCTGAAATAAAAATTAAAATTGAAATCTGGTGATTTGTTGTTTGTTTTGATAATTATCTTATTAATAAATAAACATAATGTGGATAATGAATTTAAATTAGGAAAGATGTAACTTAATACAATTATTAAAATAATGATTTAAATCTAATTTTTTATATAATTACAATCCTACCCTTAACAACTAAAAATGAAATCAAGGGTCCATATCTGTTCACGCAGTTCACTCTTGGGAGGTTGTTCACGCTGGAACCCTACCCTATATATATATATATATATATATATATATATATATAGTGGGGATCCTACGGAAAGTGTGTTTTTCCTAAAAAGTGTAAAAAGTCATAAAACACAATAATTTCAGGCATAAAACACACATAAAACTCACAAATAATAGAATGAAGATTACTAAAACACCATATTCAAACTCTAATAGCCCATAAAAACTTCAAACACACCGTCGTAGAACTATGTATATAAAACACACAATGCTAAACAACATAAAACACAATAATATTTGTCATTCCACAATTAGAGCCTTAACATCTAAAACACAACACAAAACCCACATACATGATGTTTTAGTAATATTCATCATATTATTTGTGGGTTTTTGGTGTGTTTTATGGTTGACATTATGGTGTTTTATGACTTTTTACACTTTTTAGGAAATTTGGACTTTCTGGCCAACTCCTATCCTATATATATATATATATATATATAGAGGCCGGTTATCATACAAATCCTCTAATCGTACATTATGTACGCGTCGTCTACAACCGTTGGATCATCTTCCTTAAACAGCGCCTTTTTCTATTAAATTTATCAACCTAGGATTCATAAAAAAGAAACCGCCAAGGTTAAAAACGTCAAATTTAAAATCAAAACACCTGAAAACGGCCAACAAAACCTCAAAATCATAACGAAAGATCCTAAATCAAAACCAAAGACGAAATTATTACAATTAACAAAAAATCGAACGATTCTTATTCACCAAATCGATCGATTCCTATTCATCAAATTCTTCTGAAACAATGAACTTATGATGAATTTAGAAATTATGTATGCACTGACTATCGAAGAAGATGATGCAGTTTGTCGAATCATGTGCGAAAACGTCGAGAATACAACTGCGAATTCTGTATAAAAATGAATTCTTTGACATTTCATATAGTTTGCGAATTTTATGTGATGCATATGCGATATCAGTAAAAAGTTAAAAATTCTTTAAGATTTCATATAGTTTGCGAATTTCAGGTTAATGCACATGCATTTTCAAAAACTTACAAAATCTCTTCATATAGTTTGCGATTTTAGATAAATTACACATGCGATATTATAGAAAATGATATTTAAATGTATGTTTCTTACGGTTTGCGAATTACTTTCGAATCAAATGCGATTTCGAATAAGGAAGAGTGTAAAAAAAACAAAAAAAAAATACTTTGTAATAAAAAATACAAAATAAAAAACTACCAATCTTAAAAACTAAAAATGATATTATTTTATATACAAAAACTTAATTTATTAACGATGTGACTATAATTTGACATGTAATGATGAGTTTTATAATGAATACTACTGAACTTACCACCCTACCTATATAATAAATTTACTATATTAATATAAAAAACATTGATAACTACCTTCCATATTAAGACATAGAAGACCAAATAAAACACACACAAAAACACAGACAACAAAAATGGCATCTGAAGATATAGAAAAAATCAAAACCATTGCAATCAAAGAGCTATTTTCAAGCACTGATGTCACTTCTTCTCATCTGATTCTTGATGTGCAGGGCAAAATCCTTGAACAAATCAAACACAATCAAGAAGTATGGGAAAAGCTACTTCAACAACCGCCATCACCATTCAGAGACAGAGCTTTGGATCACCTAAAGGAGCAATATCGATCTGATGACTTGGCCTTCTCTTTCCTAACAGATGCTCTGAACACTGTGAAGGAGAAGATGAAGTTCAGCTCTTCTGCACGTGACAAAATCATTCTCTTCAAGTAACTAATTTATATTTTTAATCCTTTTGTGGTTGTTTTTAATCCTTTTGTGGTTGTGGATGTGTTAGACAATAACTATTATTTTGGATATATGTTTTGAACAAATCTTATGCTTTAATATAATTTAAAATCGCATGAATGAATTAGGGATCTTTGCCACAATAACATACAAAAAATACAAGATAACTCAAAATCGCATGTATTAGAGGAGAAATCGCATGTGAAAAAAATCATGTAAATAAATATAAAGTGATGCATATAAAATCGCATGTTTATACTACTAAAATCGCATGTAAAAAATGATATACATGAATGAATATAAAATCGCATGTGTTCCTTGTAAATTCGCATTTACATTTAAAAAACCATTACTCATCCTCGTCATCTTCATCTCCAGACACCTCTTCCCACTGATCTTCATCGGATCCATCATCACTAATGTAATCTTCCAAGTCATCTTCCTCTTCGTCGTCTTCACCCTCATTGTCTTTGTCTCTCAAACCATCTTCAATCTGGACACCCTTCTTCTTCTTTTTTTGCTGTTTACCTTGTTGTTTGCCTTTCAGCTCCTCGCAAGTCCGAATATCATGACCTTTTACATTGCATACACTACATGTCCTTGACCTTTTCCCTTTGCGGCTGATCATTTGTTCCTTCTTAGATAAAATCCTTCTATGCGAGCCGCGGCCTTTGTTTCTTATACCAGCCGGCACACGAACAGTAGGGGGGCATTAGTTACTGGTTGTTGATAACCAATCAACTTTGAAAATCGGTCAAATTTTGGATCAAGTTACTTGGTTATGCGACTCTGATCAACTCTCTCTTTAAGCTGCATCATTTGATCCCTCACTAAAACAAGTTGATCAAGGTCGGAAATCAAATTACTAACCAAATACTCCCCTGTATGAATGACTTCACGAGCAATCCGTTTAGCCTTGTGTTGCACATCCTTGCCACCCACATTTAAATTGTACTTCACATTCAACTCATTCGGCACCACATCCTTCGTCCATCTCTTCATAACATATTTGTTTGGTATTTCTTTAACACCAAACATCTTGAAAAGAAAATAGATGTGTTTGCATAGCAGCCCATACTGCTCAAAACGCAAACAGTTGCACTGTGCAGTTACATCATTTTCAAGATTCTTGAACCACACCTAGCAAAAAATAACCAAAAAAAAATAAAATAAAATAAGATTTAAAATCGCATGTATAAAGATAACAATTTCGCATGTTTAAATAATCATGTAATTAAGTAAAATTAATATCGCATGTGGAACATAACAATTTCGCAATTCTAAAAAGTTAATGTAAAGTAAATAAATTAAATCGCATATGTAATGTAAAGAATTCGCATATCTAAAAAAAATGAAAAATACCTCCAATAAACCATCACCATGTGCTGTAAAGTCCTTCAATAATATTCTGATACGTGGACCTTCAACTTTGGTATCCATCGGCAAACATTCGGAAATTGTTCCCTGAATCTCTGATTGCTGATCAAAAAATATTGACCTGGTGTAGATCTTAGCAGCATCTATTTCCAATGTAGTTCGACTCCAATCAGCTGGCTCAGTATATCTTGAAATATGATCATTTTTTCTATGACTGAACCTTTGAACATCCATTTCCCCATCAAAATGATTCATAAACTCTACGAGTGTGAGTTGTGAATTAGCAACCTAACAAAAAAAATGGTTCTCACTCTCTGATCTTGAAGTTGTTCTCATAAGACCTGACATTGGCTCATGCCGGTAAAAAGCCGGAATCCACATGGATCTCATCCCAAACATATCATCAATCCATTTGTTTTCAGTAAGACCAAACTCAATCATCACCAACTTCCACTGTCTCTCGAATTCTTCGGGCTCAATCGAATCGGTCCAAACAATGTCGCACATTCTCCTTTTAAACTCGTCATTATTGCACAACTCGTGCCCAACCTTTAACAATAAATGCATTTTATATCAGTCTATTACAAAAAACTATAATAATAATAAATAACACCAACAAAAACACAAAAAATGTTGCATGCTCTACCTTATCTGCCACTTTTTTCATTATGTGCCACATACACAATCTGTGTCTGCTACTAGGGAAAACCTCCTCAATAGCCTGTTTCATAGCAGGGTCTTGATCCGTCACTACAACATTAGGCTGACGACCAAATGACTTTAAAAATGAATTTAGAAGCCATTTATATGATTCAATACTCTCTGATGCCAACAACCCAGCTGATAGTGTTACATTCCGACAGTGGTTGTCAATGCCTGTGAACGGAACAAACACCATCTTGTACCTGAACAACAAATGCGAAATCACATTTATCATATGCGAAATAATGAAAATCAAATGCGAAACCAGGGGAAAAGGGCATGCGATATATTCAACACAACTCTGTTTTCTACACATGCGATATTGAACCCTCATTAACAGACAAAACATGCGAAAAATCAGTAACAAAACATGTTTGTCTTTGAAATAGTTACCTGTTTGTCTTGAAGGTTGCATCGAACGATATCACATCGCCAAATTCCATATAGTTAAGCTTGCATAAACCATCAGCCCAGAACAACCCAGTTAAACGTTTGCCATCATCAACAGAGTATTCAAACGAATAATCAGCTAAATATTCTTTTTTGTCAGTCATCCTATTTATAACCATGTCAGCGTCATACTCTCCTATATAGCTGTTTATTTGCTTCCTAAAATTTTTGCAATCATCAACTGTGGCACCAACGTTCTCGAAACCACCATAACGTTTCCTCATTATATGGAAAGCTTTGACAGGACCAAGGTTTAAAGTGCCTAGTTCCCATACCATCTCCTCCTGGACATCTGACAATTGTCTGTAAGCTGGGAGCATGTGAATGTCATTTTCACAAACAAACTTATGGTTATGACCATCAACAAATCTCTTGACTGTATATAATCTACCGTCCACAGTGCAAATCATAAGTTGAGCTTTGCATCCGGTCCTAATAGTCCCCCTTTTCCTTGTTTTGAATTGCTTTTTTGACTTGGAATTATCATCAATACACACAGGCTTATGTCCCTCTTTAGAACAAACCAAATACTTAGTTTTGATTATACCACCGCTGTATACTTCGCCACCTTTCCGAATAGAAAAACCAGCTAACTTAGCATATGATTGATAAAACGCATATGCTTGTTCAATGGAAGTAAATTGCATTCCAACAACAGGTGTAGCTGATGCCTGAACCTCCGGAGTGTAAACCCTTTCATCTACATGAATCAAAATAAAATACATAAAAAGTCATATAAACCACATGCGAATTATCTGATTAATACATGCGAAATGATGATATTGAATAATTGAATTACATGTGCGATTTATTACATGATCAAATGCGAAATTACAAAAAATCAAACCAAATGCGAATTGTATAGAGGAATAACATGCGAAGTGAAATCAAACATTCAAACTACAGAAACATCTACAACAATGCTACGATTAAACAAAAAACAATTATTCGAACAATTTAGATATCTGAATTAACATAATTACCAATAGAAATCTCGTTTGCAGCACTTGAACTTGAACCTGGAATTGGAATTGGATTTGCAGGTCGCGGATTTAAAACATCCTCAATCGAAACTCTCTGATAAGCAGATAATTGAGCATGATCACCGATCGGTCAATTTTCTTCAAAATCATCTTCTGTTCGTCCAGTGCTACTCTGTGGATCCATCGAAAATAGACAAATTGAATTAAACCCTAACACGTACGACCGAAAACTGCAAATTGTGAATTATAGAAAATTTGAAACTGATTTGAATAATAATTACCGGGATATCAGTGTAACGAACTTCTCGCTGAATGAACGAAGAGACGAATTTGCCCTCTAATGGTTATGTTAATTGTCTGATTTAACCTTCTTAAACCCAAACTGAATCTGGACACGTGTACGGCTCACAGTATAGCGTACATAATGTATGATAACCATATTTGTACCATACTCTTTACCTATATATATATATATATATATATATATATATATATATATATATATATATATATATATATATAAAGGATTTTATTAACTTTTAGTAAAGGGCCTATATACATTTAAAAATCCTAAAAATTCTTAAAAATCTTTTTGTGAATTTTTATAAGTTAAATTTTAAAAACGCGGAAACCGTTAACGGCCCTACCACCCCCCGAAAAGTCGTGTATTGTCCCTAATACACACAAATAAGTCTTAAAACATACCTTTTTGTCTTCAAAACCTATTCGTGATATCCGAACTTCACACAATCAAAAGGATTAGTACAAGACAATAGCTATTAAACACAAGAACACACAAACAATTAAATAGATGGTACATAACTTTACAAAACTTGTTACCAGTCCTTTTCATTCGACCTCATAGACCGGGATGCTTACCACGAAGTTCACTGATTCCTTGCTTTCCTCTACCTTCTCGTTACCATCAAGAAACAGTTTTAACCGATGACCATTTACCGTTTGTCGTATCCCATCCTTCGGGTCCTCGATGGTAACATCACCCAATTGTCCGACCCGGGTGATCACATAGGGTCCCATCCATTTGCTCCGGAGCTTTCTGGGAAAGAACTTGAGCTTCGAATTGTAAAGCCACACCTTTTGGCCAACCTCGAACTCTTTCTTTCTCAACTTGGCATCATGCGCTTTCTTCATTCCATCCTTGTACTTGGACGCGCATTCATATGCCATTTCCCGTAGCTCCTCCAACTCGCATAGCTTAAGTTTCCTTTCCTTACCTGCATCGTCATATTACCCTTAACAAATAGCTAGTGGTAGTGAGGGGTCGAACCACGAAGAGTATGTGGTTTGTGTATGGATTCGAGTGAATTATAACAAATGTCACGATTTATGAAGCTTACTAGAATGTTTTTGTATTTTTGTTTAATTAAGAGATATGAGTTTAGACTAATTGAATTGATTAAATTGATGAACAACTAATGATTAACGATTACGAGAAAATGGTTACTAGAACAATAATAATAAAAAGTAATCACACCCGGTAGGGTTTCTACAAGTTTTAGTTTCAACTCAAACGCATTCGATTAACGGATTTAGTGTACCGTGACTTAGGTGCTACTAGCTATCAATGTCCCGAAGAACGGACAAAAAGACACTTTGTAATCAACACAAGTAAATCCTAACAATGATAATGCACAATTACATATCACCATTTCGCAAAATCATAACTTTTAACATCGCTCGACAATTCACGAATTCGCAACAAATGTAATACTATTATCAAGAGTTTCAAAAACCAAATACAAATTGTCACTAAGTTGAACAAGAACAATTCGAAACCCTAAAATTAACAACTACCTACACCGAGGTGAAACCGAGATGATTAGCCGCTCATCGTTGAAGAAGCTTGATCACCGGATGTTTGGAACGCGAGTGAAGACATCTTGAAGCTTTGATGAATGAATTAATGGTGAATGATGATGGATTGGTGAAAGATGATGGTGGTAGGATTGATGATTGATGATATGGAGAACTAGGGTTTGAATGGATGAATTGATTGTATAAAACGGATGATGATTCGGTTGTTGTAGATGTTCTTGATGTTAGAGATGGATTGGTAGGTGAAAGATAGGTCAATTGTGGCTCCAAGATAGAGTTCAAACTCCCACAAGTGTGTAACCCCCGAATTCAATGGCCAACCACCAATAGAAATCGATTTCAGCACCCAAAGATCAAAGTTTTGCGTTTGTGAAAACCAATGCCCGTCGCCGACGGGCCTGACCCCGTCGCCGACGGGTTCCCAAAACATGATGTTTGGCCGACGGCCAAATAGTCTGCCTACGAGTTTTTCGTGCCGACGGGGCTTTCTGAGGCCCGTCCGGGACGGGTATAACCCCGTAGCCGACGGCCTCTAGAATACCCATTCTCCCAAATTTGCTCCTTGCACTCCCGGTTGATCCGTAACGCGTCCTGGTGCTCCGGTTTTCGACCCGGTGACTAGTAAAGCTCCCGAAAAGCTCCTTAACTTCGTTAAACCTGCATAAACACAAATCTAATTAAAAGTAGGCCATTCAAGATTAAAACTCATATAAAAACATAAAGTTACACAATTACGAGCACCGGTTTTCAACCACGTATCAAAATCCCCTATTTTACAAAAACATGTTTATTCGTTTTATTGAGCAACATCCTCAAGCTTGTAGTGCCACACGGCACTTTTCCTGGATCACAGCAGATCACCTGAAACATGTTTTAAAAAGGTTTTATCAGCAGGGAAATATTGGCGAGTCATTCAAGTTGCACAAAACGACACATTGTTATAATATACAGTATTAAGGGAGATTACATTGTTCTTATCAACCAATTACCCCAAATCGGTATTTGTCACTCGACTGTATCTGTGACTATGGTCAGATCACCCATTGGCTAACTCGTTGTTCAATGGTGACGGGAAACAAGTAATGTATACAAAACCCCACATACTGCCAGTGATTGAAAATTACAAAAACTTAATCCCTGAAATTATAACCTTGAAAACATTTAGGGTTTTGTAAAGCAATTTAGTAAAAAGAGAATGACTCACATTGCAAGTTTAATCGGGCAGAGTTTAGCCTACTGATAAGCCTGTTAACCTAATTCAAATAACAATGCACCCGAAAACTAGGTTAGTAACTTTAATCCAACTTTTTACGACAACTCACGAGATCAAAACCTTCACAATGAATGACAAAGTGCGATACTTAAACATCCATCGAATTCACGACGAATGACAAAGCATAAACCAAGTTTGAGCAGCACTTAAACATCCATTGGATTGGTTTCTATCGATCGGACATTAAATCGTATCAGTGATCGAGTTATTACCCTGTTATCGCGGCAGAATTCGTGCTTATGTGTGTTTTTGGAGTAAATAGATGATAACTCAACGTACAAAATGAATTTTTACGTCGAACCAATGCCATAAATCAAGTGCCAAACTCCCCTATTTATACCTGGAAAACGGCTCCCTCGCGTGGCGCGAGGGGCCGTCGCGTGGCACGAGGGGTACCACCCTACCATAGGGTAGCCCCGTGTCTGCTTAGCTTGGGTGAGTCGACGGTTTCTCAAAATTCAATTTCTACAAATAACTGTTTAGATAATACCGAATAGGAAATACCCCCCCCCCCCCCTGAGTTTTAGGGGCCCTGATCCTGATTCTGATTGTTCTGAAAATTTTAGGGGTCATGCAGTATCACTTGGGGGGTCTCAATTAGGGTTTCCTATTGGGTAAAATAAGATAAGAATTTATACTTTTAATGAGAGTTGTTACATCCTCCCCACCTTATTAAAAATCTCATCCTCGAGATTTACTGGAACAAGTAGGGATACTTTCGCTTCATCTCTGATTCCAGTTCCCAAGTGTACTCAGGTCCTCTCTTTGAATCCCACTTGACTTTGACCAGTACCAGTCTTTTGTGCTTGAGAAATTTGACCTTTCTGTCTTCTATCTGCAGTGGCTTCTCAACAAATTTTAATTTTTCATTTACCTCTACATCTTGAAGAGGTACTACCAGGGATTCATCAGATAAACATTTCTTGAGGTTAGATACATGAAACACGTCATGCACCCTAGCTAGCTCTTCTGTTAGTTGTAAACGATAAGCAACTGGTCCTATTCGTTGGATTATTGGGAATGGTCCTACGTATCTTGGATTTAGCTTTCCCTTTTTTTACCGAACCGAACTACTCCTTTCCAAGGAGAAACTTTCAACAGTACTCTGTCTCCAACTTGGAATCCTAACGGCTTGCGTCGATTGTCTGCATAGCTCTTCTGGTGATCTCGAGCCGTCTTTAGTCTTCCCTTGACTTGAGTGATCTTGTTGGTAGTTTCTTGTACAATTTCGGGACCTGATAATTGGCTTTCTCCTATTTCTGCCCAACAAACTAGAGTTCTACACTTCCGTCCATATAGTGCTTCGAACGGGGAAGCTTCGATGCTTGCATGATAACTATTGTTATAGGAGAATTCAATTAAAGGTAGGTGGTCATCCCAGTTTCCACCAAAATCTATCACACATGCCCTGAGCATGTCTTCCAGGGTTTGGATCGTCCTTTCACTTTGTCCGTCTGTTTGAGGATGATATGCAGTGCTCAAGTTCAGTTTAGTCCCCATGGCTTCTTGGAAACTTGTCCAAAAATGTGAAGTGAAACGACTATCTCTATCCAATACAATGGAGAGTGGATTCCATGTAGGGATACTACTTCGTCTACGTACAACTTTGCTAACCTTTCCATGCTAAAGGTTTCCTTCATAGGTAGAAAATGAGCTGATTTGGTTAATCGATCTACAATTACCCAAATCGCATCATTACCTTTTCTGGTTTTGGGCAACTTAGTAACAAAATCCATTGTTATGAGTTCCATTTTCATACAGGCATTTCTAATTGTTGGAGTAATCCTGAAGGTTTCTGGTGCTCTGCCTTAACTTATGAGCAAGTAAGACACTTAGATACATATTTAGCTATATCCTTTTTCATTCCTATCCACCAGAAATTATTCCGTAAGTCTTGGTACATCTTATTATTTCCCGGGTGCATGGTATACCTAGATTTATGGGCTTCCTCTAAGATCTTATTTCTTAAATCTCCTTGCTTAGGTACCCAAATTCTTCTTTTATGGAATCTCCAAATTCCATCAGCTCCTTGCTCTAATTCCTTTATTCTTCCTTTCATTCCTTCAGCATCATCTTTGATTGCTGTTTCCTGAACCTTCTTTAATTGTTCCATTAAGTCTAATTGTAAACTTAATCTAAGAGCACGAACTCGTCGCTGTTTCTCATGATACTTACGACTTAAGGCATCTGCAATACATTTGCCATTCCTTCGTGATATTGAATATAACAGTCGTAGTCACTTAGAATTTCCATCCATCTTCTTTGCCTCATGTTCAATTCCTTTTGCCCAAATATGTACCTTAAACTTTTATGATCTCTATAGACAGTAAATTTACTTCCATACAGATAGTGCCTCCAAATCTTAAGGGCAAAAATTAGTGCTCCTAATTCTAAGTCATGGGTCGTATAGTTTTCTTCATGCTTTTTCAGTTGCCTTGAGGCATACACAATTACCTTCTTGCGTTGCATTAGCACACATCCTAATCCAAACTTAGAGGCATCACAATATACTTCAAAATCTTCAGTTCCTTTTGGTAGGGCAAGGATTGGGGTGTTTGTTAATCTTTGTTTCAAAATCCTAAAAGCCTCTTCTTGTTTAGGTCCCCATTCAAACTTAACTGTTTTACAGGTTAGCTTAGTTAATGGTACAGCTATCTTAGAAAAATCCTTAATAAAGCGCCTATAATATCCAGCTAATCCTAGAAAACTTCTAACTTCTGTAGCTGATTGCGGGACCTTCCATTTGGTGATTGCTTCTATCTTGGAGGGATCTACGTGAATACCTTCATGATTCACCATGTGTCCTAAAAATTGCACCTCCTGTAGCCAAAATTCACACTTTGAGAATTTGGCATAAAGCTTTTCTTTTCTTAACAAAGTTAAGAGTGAATGCAGGTGCTCACAATGCTCATCCTGACTTTTGGAATAAATAAGTATATCGACGAAGAAGACAATTACAAATTTATCCAAGTACGGTTTACAGATCCTATTCATCATGTCCATAAATGTTGCAGGAGTGTTTGTTAGTCCAAAGGGCATGACTGTAAATTCGTAATGACCATACCTAGTTCTAAAAGCAGTTTTAGGTATGTCTTCTTCTTGTACCTTCAACTGATGATATCCGGAGCGTAAATCTATCTTAGAAAAATATCTAGCTCCTTGGAGTTGATCAAAGAGATCATCAATTCTAGGTAATGGGTATCGATTCTTAATTGTAACCTTATTCAGTTCCCTATAATCGATACACATTCGCATCGAACCATCCTTTTTCTTTACGAACAACACTGGTGCTCCCCAAGGGGATGAACTAGGTTGTATGAATCCTTTACTGAGCAATTCATCTAATTGCTTTTTCAGTTCTAACATTTCAGTGGGTGCTAATCGATAAGGTGCCCTTGCTACGGGTGTAGTTCCAGGAATCAAATGAATTCTAAATTCTACCTCCCTATCTGGTGGTAATCCTGGTAACTCTTCTGGGAATACATCCGAGTATTCTGATACTACCGGAATTTCTCTAAGTTCCTTACCCTTAGTGCTAATGATTACCGAAATCATATACACTACTCCTTGCTTTCGTTCATAACTAGCAACTTTCATTACTGAAATGAACTTCATGGGTTTACGTGGCTTATCCCCTGTAATTATGATTACTTCTCCTGTGGGTGCACGAATTTCTATGGAATTCTTGTCACAAAGGATTCGAGCATGGTTGGCTACTAACCAATCCATTCCTAATACGGCATCGAATCCAGCTAAATTCATGGGTAATAGGTTTGCAGAAAATTTATGACTTGAAAGTTCTATAAATTCTTTTTGCAAAACCATATTTATATTAACAGAGTTCCCGTCTGCCATTTCTACTGTAAAAACTTGCCTAATTTTTGTTAAAGGTTGCTTAAGAGCTTGGCAGAATGAAGTATAAAACTTTGGTTTGCACCAGAGTCAAATAATACTCTCGCATAAACGTTGTGAGCTAAGAACGTACCAACTATCACGTCAGGAATCAGTTCGGCTTCCTGCATGGTCATTTGGAAGGCTCTTACATTTTTCTTCGTAGCCCCTTCGGCAGGTTTGGCCTTGTTATCTGCTGGTTTGACCAATTTAGGGAATTCTGGTTTGAAATGCCCAGCTTCTCCACAGTTACAGCAGACGTTTGTTTTCCTTCTGCAATCTTCTTCACGATGTCCTATAGCTTTGCAGAAATTGCAGGGTTCATTACATTTTCCAAAATGTTTCTTTTTGCAGTTTTTGCAGAACGACGGAGTGGAGGATTGCCCAGTTCCTCTTTTCTTGAAATTTCTATTATTACCCACACGAAATCCTTGGGTAATTTTCTGAGCCAATTCCTTCTTCCTATTTTCTTCTCGCGTACTCACCAGTCCGTCTGTCAAAGTGTTGGCTAATTCCACTGCATCATCGATTGTGCGGGGTCTTGCAGCTTTGACAATATCACGGATTTCACTAATTAAACCCCCAAATGTAGCGAGAAATAAGTACCAGCTCTGGCGAAGCCAAAGTAGGCACTATTCGAGCATATTCGAAAATTTTCAAAGTATACCCTCGGCTATCAACATTCACCATTCGGTGGCTCAAAAATTTGTTCGCCATCTGCTCTTTTTCATATTCTGGGCAGAATTTTCTTTCCACCAGACGCTTAAACTCCTCCCAACTCATGGCATAGGCCATGTCACTTCCCTTGGTTTGTAATACCGTATTCCACCATTCTAATGCTTCTTCCTTAAAAAGGTGAGAAGTATACATGACTTTATCCTCCTCGGCACATTTACTTATTTTGATTACTACCTCGGTTTTCTCCAACCAATGCAGCGCCGCAGTCTCCCCTTCATTGCCTACGAACTCAACAGATTTACAAGCAAGGAATTCCTTGTAAGTGCAACCAGGCGTTGCAGTTTTTATTTTCTTAGGAATTGGGGCCTGCATCACATCATCGTTATTGTTATTATTAAAGTTGTCGCCTCCATTTATGCTATTACTGAAATTATCACTGTGAGTGCGTTTGCTGGGAATAATTTGTTGAGGTTCAACTGGACTTCGTGCAGCAGCAAGAATTGCTGGAATAGCATTTGCTATTCCCTGGGCAACGATATTCTCTATATCTTGCCTATTCAGAAATTGATCTTCATGGTTTTGCGCGGATTGGTTACCCTCGTTAACTTGTTCATTACCAGCGTGTTCCATCTGGTAATATATATATAAGTTATTAGCACCAACTTAATTAATAACCAAGCATAATAAAACAATCGCACATAATCACATCAACACATTTAGCCAAAATTGTCGATTTTTCGACTTCCGTTTTTCTATATTATAGTATGCTTCCGTACACACCCGTTATCTTACACAAGTTTTATTTTAGTTATGTTACACGACTATTTTTATTGTTATTATTATGATTAAACACGCATTCTCACAACCACATACGCTCCCGTCAACTAGCACTTCAGAAACGACGTTCCCTTTCGTCGTATTTCCAGGATATCCTCTCCCCTACTTCCCGGATTTTGTTTCCGGCGTCCACTAGTTCCTCGCCATAGTGGCGGAGTTCGGCCAAGTTCTCGGAGCTCATAGGTGGGTGTAGTGGAGGCTCCGGGTCAAACTGGGGGAAAAAGGTATTAGGGTTATTGAGGAGATTCTGAAATTGCCAGTCGGTGGTCCACCACTCTTCTAGTTCTGCTGGTAGAGGTTGGGAGTGGATAATGGGATCTGGGATCTCAGGTTCTAAATCAATCGGAAGTTGTGCTTCCGCTGGGTAATTAAAGAGGTTTGCATCGGCAGGTCCGATGAGGTCACTAAGATCCCAGTTTATGGTCCAGCTCCTCCCAAGATGGCATTTCTTGGTCTTGCATGGAACTTTCTCCGATTTCTATTCCCTTGCCTTTATCTTTGGGATCCTCCATCTTTATAACTTTTCGTGTTGCTGGTTTCTTCCTGCGCACACGCCTCCAACCCACGAATCTTCTTTTCTTTCTCGGATTAGGTTTCTCCGGAGGTTGGGCTTTAAATTCCATAGGTTCATCAGTATCAGCACCATAACCGGTAAAGTCTCTGGAAACTTCCACATTAACAGAATAGAGATTGAGATTCTGAAGAGCTTCAGACAACTCATTCATGCTGTTTAGCATATATGAAGAAAATACATAAAATTGTAAGTTAAATTTTCACAGGCTAATATTTAGTACAGCCATTCAAGTATCATTGTTTAAACAGAAAAATGGCTAACATTGTGACTTTTGTATATATATGTTTATTACAAATTACAACTGAAATTCAATACATACTAGGGTTTGTGCATTTATAATTTATTATGTTCAACATGCCTTTATATAAGATTTATTCTATCTTTTCTTACTGAGTTGTTTATCTAATGGGCAAAGTTTCTTTAAAGTTTCTGGCTTATAGATGATATGGGTGCTAGTACTGGGTCAGGGTGTTGGCAGTTTAATTTAATTAAAAGTTAACATTTACTGTTGTAGTGGCTAACATATAGAGATTTGCCCATTGTTCATCTAATTCAGTTTCCCATGGTGGGTTTTTGCCTATTTCCGGAGTTTCCTTATTAACCATCACTCCTTTTGGTTGTGACTTCTTTATTTTCTCTTGACTTTTTCTAATAATCCAACCCCTTTTCTTAGTGGTAAGTGGTTTCTCAAACTGTGCCTTACGAACAAATATTCCTTCCTCAGTATCTGCTGAGTATCTTCAGGAATTTGATTGAAATGAGGTTCCCTTATCTTTTGGTGAACTATCTAGTTGATGATAGATGTCCGAAATTCTTTGCTTACCCATACTATAAACTAACAAATAGTCAAATAACACAAAAACACATAAGCACAGGATGGCAATCAGAAAAATCAAGCATTTCTAAATACTTAATGGGCTTAAATCAGTGGCTCTGATACCACCTTTTTCTGTCACGGCCCCCGTCCCGGTTTGACCCGTTCCAGGAGCCGTGGGACAGAAACCCCGTGGTATTTATTTAATTTGGCAGCGGAATAATTAACAGGATCGTTTAAAACTTGAAAATACCCGATTATTTTATTTCATAATTTAGGGATAAACCCCATAATTTACAATAAAGGTGATTTCTCACGGAAATCCCCTATTTTACAAAAAAACATGTTTATTCGTTTTATTGAGCCACATTCTCAAGCTTGTAGTGCCACACGGCACTTTTCCTGGATCACAGCAGATCACCTGAAAGATGTTTTAAAAAGGTTTTATCAGCGGGAAAATACTGGCGAGTCATTCAAGTTGCACAAAACGTCACATTGTTATAATATACAGTATTAAGGGAGATTACATTGTTCTTATCAACCAATTACCCCAAATCGGTATTTGTCACTCGACTGTATCTGTTACTATGGTCAGATCACCCATTGGCTAACTCGTTGTCCAATGGTGACGGGAAACAAGTAATGTATACAAAACCCCACATACCGGCAGTAATTGAAGATTACAAAAACTTAATCCCTGAAATTATAACCTTGAAAACATTTAGGGTTTTGTAAAGCAATTTAGTAAAAAGAGAATGACTCACATTGCAAGTTTAATCGGGCAGATTTTAGCCTACTGATAAGCCTGTTAACCTAATTCAAATAACAATGCACACGAAAACTAGGTTAGTAACTTTAATCCAACTTTTTACGACAACTCACGAGATCAAAACCTTCACAATGAATGACAAAGTTTGATACTTAAACATCCATCGAATTCATGAAGAATGACAAAGCATAACCCAAGTTTGAGCAGCACTTAAACATCCATTGGATTGGTTTCTATCGATCGGACATTAAATCGTAGCAGTGATCGAGTTATTACCCTGTTATCGTGGCAGAATTCGTGCTTGTGTGTGTTTTTGGAGTAAACAGATGATAACTCAACGTACGAAATGAGTTTTTACGTCGAACCAACGCCAGAAATCAAGTGCCAAACTCCCCTATTTATACCTGGAAAACGGCTCCCTCGCGTGGCGCGAGGGGCCGTCGCGTGGCGTGAGGGGTACCACCCTACCATAGGGTAGCCCTGTGTCTGCTTAGCTTGGGTGAGTCAACGGTTTCTCAAAATTCGATTTCTACGAAAAACTGTTTAGATAATACTGAATAGGAAATACCCCCCCCCCCCCCGAGTTTTAGGGGCCCTGATCCTGATTTTGATTGTTCTGAAAATTTTAGGGGTCATGCAGTCTCACTTGGGGGGTCTCAATTAGGGTTTCCTATTGGGTAAAATAAGATAAGAATTAATACTTTTAATGAGAGTTGTTACACTCCAGGTTTTAAAGATCCTATTCACCCTAATCGGGTTTGGTTGCTGAACAAAGCTCTCTATGGATTACATCAAGCACCGAGAGCTTGGTACGCAACCTTATCTAATTATCTGCTAGACAATGGATTTCGCCGAGGTCTTATCGATTGCACTTTATTCATAAAAGAACAAGATGGAGATCTTCTACTGGTACAGGTATACGTAGATGATATTATTTTTGGTTCTACTAACGATGTGTTGTGTAGGAATTTCGAGCGTGTTATGCAGGAAAAATTTGAGATGAGCGCTATGGGGGAGATGACTTTCTTTTTGGGCTTACAAGTGCAACAAACGAAGTCTGGGATATTCATCCATCAGACTAAGTATGTCAGTGACATCCTGAACCAATTTCAGATGTCTGACACATCGCCCATTTGGTACTCCACTGCAGCAAAATCATGGAATTCATCCTGACTTAAACGGAGAAGTTGTTAGCTCTTCATACTACCACGCTATGATAGGATCCCTTATGTACCTCATAGCATCAAGACCAGACATAATGTATCCAACGTGCCTGCTTGCTAGATATCAAGTAAACCCAAAGGCTTCACATCTTGCAGCTGTTAAAAGGATATTCCGCTATTTGAAGGGATGCCCAGACACCGGTCTACGGTACCCTAGGGATTATAGCTTTGACTTAGTCGCTTTCAGTGATTCTGATTTTGGCTGATGCAAAATCGACGGGAAATCCACAACGGCTGGATGCCAGTTTTTAGGAAATCGCCTAGTCACATGGCAGTGCAAGAAGCAGACTTGTGTCGCTACATCAACATGCGAAGCTGAATACATTGCTGCCTCAAGTTGTTGCTCCCAAGTCCTGTGGATCCAACAACAAATGCGCGACTACGGTTTTGAATTCCTAACTACTCCTATTTTTGTTGATAATTCTGCTGCCTTACAGATCACTAGAAATCCTGTGCAGCATTCTAAGACCAAACACATCGAAATTAAGTATCACTTCATATGTGATTGCTTTGATAAAAGGCTTATCGATGTTGTTAAGGTCCACACCGATGACCAACATGCTGACCTTTTTACCAAAGCATTTGACAAATCACGATTTGACTTTTTATTATTGGTAAACGGCATTAAGGTCAAGCAAGAGTAAACCAACATCGGAAAATCGTTTTTGTAAATATATTTGTGTTTTTAAGTTATCATAGTTTTTACATTTTAGGGGGAGTAAATCCAAATTTAAAAATTCAAAAACATCGAAAAAATTTCAAAAACACAAAAACGATAGAAAAACAAAAATGAGTTTCCTGGTGAGCAAAAGAGAAAATGATAGTACATCAGTGGTCAGTTGAAACCTCTTTAAACTGAACTTAAAATGAAAAACGATAAGCAGCTCTATATAAGATGTATCGGTAGGCTCACAATCATTTTAAAGTGTGCAGGGTGATATAAACCTAAATCGACTGAAGACTGTGTGGGAACCACTCATTGGCATATGGTCTTAGTACCGAAATTTCGTTTGAGAGATTGCCGAGGTTCTGAGATATGTGGTCTTTATGTTTTTTATCATCTGGGTATCATGGTTGTTTCTTTTACCGAAAAACAACGGAGACGCAAGTCTAGATCTTCCATGATACCATACATACGTGTACATATTGCATACGACCTCAATAAGTGATCAACAATCACATGTCCAAACAAAATAAGTGATAATATATCACAGCTTTTATGCGGGAGTCAAGTTCATATCTTTGTCTGTACGATGGTACTAACCTGTTCACATATTTGCTCATGTGCCCTCATGCATCTGAAAATCAAGTTCCTCATCAATAAGTGATTCTATCACATAGGGCTTGTTTTCAATTCAAAATAAGTGAGTATCTCACATTTTCATATGGCAAAATAGATGATAGATGGTATACTCACCAGTAAGATGAACTCTCGTGGTTACCTTGATACGGGAATGTGTCGTGTATGGATGAACACCGTCGGTAAGTATAAATCATACCTTAACGTATCCCCTCGCCATGATTACATCTGATAAGTTGAGTTTATGTGGATAACAATACCGATAATCGTTATAGGATGTTTATCTATATGTTAACAAAATGAACAACAAGAGCGTTTTGGCATGACCGTACACTGATATGATTCTCTTACCCTCGAAACTCGCAAAAAGAATGTCTGTAAATATTTATTTACTGCTTTCAATTTCTGCATCTTTGTATATATTTATTTACTGCTTTAAGTCTTTACGTTTGAAATATTCAAAATCCAAAAAGAGTTTAAGTGTGTTTTAATATAAACTTTATAAAAATCAAAAAGATTTTATTTCTATCTTATTTTTTATTAACCGATGTTGGAACTCGAGTCTTCGACACCTAAAATCTGAACGAAAACCAAAACAACTAAATCTTCATAAACGGTCGAAATTTGCAAGTTTTGAAAGTTAAAAACCAAAATTGAACAATTTGTTAAACTTTCAAACTGTCGGACGGTAGTTGATAAAAAACTGGTCACGTGTGTGTCGTTTGTTTATGTTAACTATATTCCAAGCGGTTGTTCTCATTGCGCGTTTAGCTTTCTTGTATGTGCAGATGCGACAATCAAACCAGCTAAAGGCGAAGAGAACGTGTTCGATGACAAGCTTTGGAATGAAGACACGACATGGATGAATCAAAGGATCAAGATGATCGAGTTGCTGCTGACCACTTCTCAACACCGAAAGGATCTAAAAATTCGAAGATCAATGTTTCACGAGCATCATTGAAGGGGGAGTTTATTGATACACTCCCTATTTGTGACATGTGAAGACATCTAAAAGATCCGACAACAATGTGAAGAACGAACCATCACGAGTAGCGTCCAAGGAGGAGTTTGTTGATGCATATTAAGTGGACACGACTCGGTTCGGTTCGGTTCGACTCAGTTCGGTTCGACTCTGTTAGTTTCGGTTCGAGCCCGACGTCGCGACATTCCTCCGTTGTGCAGCCCAGAGTTCGACACGCGAAGCACGAAGCGCCGCGAGCTGACATCACCATGACATCATCATGATGATGTCACATTATGACTTTGTAGTATGCATGACGAAGACTACATTCTGACGAAGATCCAATATGCCCATGCATATTGACTAAGAATGCATCATGACGAAGACTCAAGGTTCGTTAGATTATGTCTCATCGACGAAGGATGTCCTTATGGCGAAGCTTCTCATGGCGAAGTATAATACTTCGTCATGAATGATGAGTGACGAAGTATAAAGGTTCGTCATACTTGGATTGTTCGTCGCTAAGGTTCGTCGCTGCAGATCCTTCGTCCATCTGCAGCATATATAAACAGCAGATTGAAGGCAAACCAGGTAGAAGTCTGAATAGATTTGAGAGTGAACACACTGTAACACACACACACACACTGAGAGTTTATAAGGAGTTCTTGTAAAGTGTTGGTGCACTTATGTCTGTGCTTTGTCTGTATTTCGTCATGATACAAAACGATGTCTTGTATTAGTCTGAATTACGTCTTAGGTTTGTTACAATGTGTGTTCGATGTAAGTTTGACCAAGTCAACCATCCTCCGGTTTGACTTGGCCAAACAGTTAGCACATTGGTTGTAAGATGTGTGTGTCGAAGGATGAGTAATCGAAGGATTGGTTATATCCTTCGATGAGCTCGAAGGATAAACCTTCGAAAGATATAGATGGACCTCGAAGGATATCATCCTTCGAGGTAAATGTGGATCCTTCGATAGGCTTGTGATCGATAGATGATCTTTCGATCAGTCTATCTGATCCTTCGACCAGACAAACTGTGATGGATATAAATATCCATGCATTGTGTTCATTTCATTGGAAGAGACACTAGAGAACACTTTGTGGAGAGCACACACACACACGAGAGTTAGAGAGAGTTTGCAAAATACATTTGTAAACATTGAGCTTGTAACCGAACCTTTCATACGTATTAATACAGTGGTGTTAATCGGTGAATATTGCGTGTCGTGTACTTGGGTGTTCTATCTCGGTTTGCCTTTCCGGTTGGATTCCGCACAACCGGGTTGGTTAGTATACAAGGATTAGGCGACTAGATCCTCCCCTAGCCGGACCTACAAGTGGTATCAGAGCCGTGGCTCTTTTCCTTGTTAAAAACCGAGTTTATGCAAAACTTTGGAGTGTTTTGGACAAAAACTCACTTGGTTTAGCACCCGTTTTTAGTGTTTTTCCCGCTTTTCTTGACGTTAAAACGTGTTCTAAACTAACCGGGTGTGTTAAAGGATGGGTTGGGTAACTTAAAACTTGTTTTTAAGAAGTTTGGTAATTTCCGGCCAAATTCCGGCTTACTCCGGTGACCGGTTTTCTGGATAAGAACCTTCTTTTTAGGTAATATTTTATTGGTCAAATCTGTTTTGGTAGAAAGTATGGTCTGAACATACCTTCTGCCGAAAGCTTTCTACCAACCAATCACCTTTTTCACCAACCTGTCACTTTTGTCAACTGTGTCAGTACCGATCGAAGGATATCCTTCGAAGTCGAAAGATCATCTTTCGATCAGAGGAAGTTCGATAGATAATCATCCTTCGAACATCCTTCGAAGTCTGTGTCTTATCCTTCGATCCAAGGAATCTTTTCGAAGGATACATTTTTCGGTCTGCAGCTCTTATTCGAAAGATAAGGATCCTACGTTTGGAGAATCTTTCGAAATCAATTGTTCGAAACTCAACAGTGATCTTTCGAACACTGTTGATCCTTCGAACAAGTTCTGTTCCTTCGATTCTAGTCTGTTTAAGTTTAACAAGTTTGTGTTTTTCAGGTCTTTCGATCAAGGATCCTTCGACTGGTTGTTATCATTCGAGATATTAACATAGTTTGTGAAAATTAAATTTTTAAAAGGGGAAAACTTGTTTTCAATTTTTAAATCAATTTTCACTTAATATATTAATTTCTATAAAATGGGAACAAACGGTCAGTGGGATCCAACCGCGTGGACTCAAACAACTTTGACTCCAAAATCATCAGCTACGCAGTCGGCGTCAGATTTCAACAAAACTGCATGGATGCAGGCTATTGCCCCACCTCAAGCTGCAATGATAACTGCAAATCAATGGGCATTAGTCACAAATCAAAGCAGCAGCATTCAAACTATGATGCAGAACGACAGTGAAACTGGTACAAGCACAAAACCGCCAAAGCTAAATCACATAAATGATTGGGGATGGTGGAAAGAAAGGCTGAGAACTTATGTTCAGGGGCAAGGTCAAGATCTATGGATGTGCTTCTTCACCGCATTTGACAATGATTTGGAAGTTGCAGGATCTAATCCAGAAACTTACAGCACTATGTCTGATGATGATAAGAAGAAATTTGAGTTAGAAAAGAAAGCATTCATGATTCTCACACAAGCTCTTCACAGAGACATTTACCACCAGTTTGTTTACTGCACGACTACTAAAAGCTTGTGGGATATGCTCACGTTACGATGTGAAGGAAATGCTCAATCTAGAAAGATCAAGCAAGAATTACTGAAGAAAGAGTTTGAAGGATTCACGTGTATGGAGAATGAGACTTTGGCAGAGTTATCTACAAGGTTCCATCACTTGTTGAGCGAGATGTTTGGTTTTAGAGTCACTGCCACTCCACAAGAAATGGTGAAGAGATTCGCTGATAGCTTACCAGCAAAGTGGAGCGGTTATCTTGAAATTCTCAAAGAAAATGGTGTTCTAGACACAATCACCGTTTATGAGTTAATTCAAAAATTGGAGAACAAGGATGTAGAGGAAAAGCTTAAGGCAAAAAGAACACTAACTCCTCAAAATCCAGAGATGTACTTTGGGATTGCAGGAGGTATCAGTGGAGAAAAACCAGCCTCTCAACATGCGAAGCTTCAAACAGCCTTCATCTCAAACACCGGACCTTCCACAACAGATCAGTTTGATCCTTCAGCATACACGATGTATTCAATACCAGTTTCTTCTTCTCTACAACAGGATGTGCAACCGACAGCTCAGCAGCAACAACCGCAACAGCAAGGGTTTTATGGAAGCTCCTCAAACTTTCAAGCCACTTCCAATCCGAACACAGTCAGATTAGACACTTCCAACTTTTCCAAAGTCAGTGTCGAAATAGCCAAGGAGCATATGGAGATGTTGAACACCTTGGTTAGTGCTTATTGTGGATTGGTCGCAGGTCAGATTGGTAATATCAATCTAACCAATGAAGATTATCAGCAAGTGGATAGAGAAGAGTTTGAGATGATGGATATCAAATGGGCTCTTGCTAGTGCAATTCGAAGAGCAAAGGAGTTTATGGAAAGGACGGGGAGAACCAACTTGAATAGCAACCACAACACCAAGTATGGTTTTGATAAGAATGCTGTCACTTGCTTCAATTGTGGTGAAAAGGGTCACTTCAAGCGGGAGTGTCAGAGGCCATCTCAACATGGAAACCAAAATCCTTTCAGAGGTCAAGGCAACAGGGCAAATCAGAACCAAGTAAGGAACAATGAGCGCACATTGGTGCCTGTCAACAACCAGAGTCAAGCAGGACCATCTAATGCCAACCAGGCACTTGTGGTTCAAATAGATGAAGGTTGTGATTGGTCAATTCAGCTGAGTGGTGATGCTCCAGATGGAACAGCATGTTTTGCTGAAGTGGTTAAGGATTTAAATCACGCCAGTGGTGGAGAATCTTCCACCAATGCTGGTGAATCTTCAGAAGATGAAGATAGTTCGGGTTATAGTGGGAGCATGGATGGGGAATCACTTGATGTTGGTGATTTATCAAGTGATGCTTTAGATCTGGAAGTTGATGAGCTTTTGGCTGAAGCTGAAGCATTATGCAAGAGGAGATCTATTCTTTGCCAGAAATCTGCTGGAACTTCCGAGAAGCTTGCTCAGTTCTTCTCTGAAGATGGATCTTTTTCTTTTCATACAGCCGTTATGGCTCACGTAGAAGGTCAGACTTCTCAGGTATGTGATACTAATTCTGACTCTGTTTCTGTTCCTATTGAATGTGCAAAGTGTTTAGAATATGCTGAAAAGGAAAGTCAGTTTGAAATCACATACAAACACAATCAAGAATTGATTGTAGATCTTTCTAAAGCAACTGAAGCTAACTTGTGTTTAACCAGAAATGAAAAGGAATTTAAAGCAACAATTGCGTCATTAAGACATGATGTTTCAGAATTACAAAAGGTTGTTTTGCGAAAACAACATGCTAACAATAATCTTATTGACACAATTGAAAAACAAATGGTAGAGTTGGCAACAGCTCGATGTGAATGTGAGACAATTAAGCAGAAACTGGAAAGCTATTCCAATTCCCGCTATGTATTGGATCACATCATTGACGTTCAAAAGAAAAAGAAAAAGGGGGATGCCAAAGGTATTGGATTCAAATCATGTCCTCCCCCAATGAATCACAATTACTCCAAATTGCCTGATGACGAGGATATGCCCCGTTTTGAACCTACTGTGCCACTCGGTCTAGATGACTTTGCAGCAGGCCTCGGGTTCACAACTGGTGCATCATCCTCGGGTCAATCAGAATCTGAGAATGTGACAGATTCATCGTGTGTTAAGGAACAGAGTCCTCCCATTGTTGAGGATGCTGATTCTTCGGATGATGAATCTGGAGAAATTGTGAAACAACAGTCTAACTCGGTTACAACAGATATTCCAATCGAGAATCACATCCTGTGTGATCCACCAGTGAAACCGAGTAAGACTGAAATGTCAAAAGCAATGGAGTCCCTTGTATCTAGCCGTGAAGAGAATAACTTGTTGTACACGCTCAAAGGAGATAGCAAAATCTACTCTAACAAAGATTTTCCAATTAAAAATGTAAATCAAGATTTAATTGAGCAAATTTTTTAAGGATGCACTGATAAGTTTTTGGGGAACAAAAGTGGCAAAGTTACCGTCACTCAATGTGATCCAATTCCGTGTGAACAAATTAGAAAACAATACGGAAACCAAAAACAACAAGTCAACTCCGGAAAGGGTAAGGTACAGGGAAAGAAGGCTCAGAACAAGAATGTTCAAGCACCTAAAGTTCAGCAGCCTAAGACTGAACAACCAAAGGTTCAACAACCTAAAGTTGAACAGTCTAAGGCTACTCAACCTAAGGCTGCACAACCTAAAATTCAACAATCAAAGGTTGAGCAACCTAAGGTTCAACAACAAAAGGTGCAAAACAAAAGATCTCCTGTTAAGAAACGAGAACCGAAAATGAACTTTGTTGGATCCACGGGTTCAGACAAACTTGAAACATTTCAGGATCAATCTAACATTGAGTTTATAAAACAAGTTAGAATTTTAAAACGAAATGATCAGAATAATTACACCCAACACACCAACGGATGTGATTTAGGTCCAAGCACATCTAGATCACAAAGTTCATTGTCTGGTTCTCCGTCTGGTCATCAACATGTTTCTCCGAAGTTTGTAGAGCGGAGAACATGTTTTGAATGTGGGACAGTTGGGCATATTGTAAGATATTGCCCACACGTGCAAAAGCTGAAGTCAAAAACGAGTGCCCCCCAAGAAATCGATTACCGAAAACGATCAGTTTCCCCGAAACAAGACCCACGTGTCTTGAAAGAAAGGGAAAAGAAGTTAAAGCAAAAGAATCAAAAGGTAATTGAAAAGGCCTTAAAATCAGAGGTCAAAGAAGAAAAACCTGTACAACCAAAATCTGAAACTGTAAAACCAGTAAATGCTAAAATAATAAATTCAAATACTGGTAAAGGACAAACAGCTTGGAAGCAAAAGCAGGTAATTCAATCAGGGGGAGCACCACAGGTTCTTTTTCCTAATCATCAAGTGATTGAAATCACTTTCATTGATGATCTCGGACGACCCAAGTCTGTGAAGGCTTGGGTCCCCCTCTCCAACTAATCTCTGAGTGAGTGTGTAGGATATTCCAGGAGGAACTTTCGATAGTCGTAAGATTGTTGATAGTGGAGAGTCCTTGCACAAGATAGGCGTCAGAAGAAATTGTTGCCTTTGATGGAGAGAAAAAGAAAGGGGAAACAGAGTTGTCTGTCGAAAGAAATTGATAACTTCGACAAAATGAAAATCATTCCAAAAGTTTGATTGTCCAAGGCTTTAATCGGGTCCCCGGGATAGATTCACGTAAAATGTACGCACCTGCAGCACGTCTGAAGTTCAACTCAATAAGATAAACGTGCAGTGTACTTTTCTTCGTGGTGTGATTGAAGAAAATGTGTTTGTTGAACAAACCAACTGGGTGTGCGGATGCCTTGGCTTGGATTGAACATCCACACACTACTTCTGAAAGAGAAAGACAAAAACCTTCGCTGGTGCAATGTGGAAGACCGGCCGGACCCAGAGGTTTTTGATCTTGTTGCTGTGAAGGGATTTCAGTAGCTACAAAATCGACTTTGAACTTCACACCGGGTGGATATCCAGTTTGGGAGAGCACTCAGATTCCTGACAATGCACGAAGCAGTTGAAGGATACGGTTTTAAATTTCTAATCTCTCCTATACTTGTCGATATTTAAGCTGCTTTTTGAATTATTATCTTGTACAGCACTCTTTGGCCAGACAATGTTGTCATGGTCCGCACCGCTTACTGACATGCCAACTGATTTTTTCCAAAATTCGATACATCATTTCTGATTCAAAATTAATTTTGGTAGACGGCATTGAGGTAAAACATGAGTTAACCAACATCCGAAAATCATTTTTGTAAATACCTTTGTGTTTTAAATTTATCTTAGTTTGTTGTTTTTAGGGGGAGTAAATCCAAAATCTGAAAATCCAAAAACATCGGAAAAAAAAATTTCAAAAACGCAAAAACAATAGAAAAACAAAAATGAGTTTCCTGGCGAGCAAAAGAGAATATGATAGTACATCAGTGGTCTGTCTAAACCTCTTTAAACCTAAACTGAAAAACGATAAGCAGCTCTATATAAGATGTATCGGCAGGCTCACAATCATTTTAAAGTGTGCAGGGTGATATAAACTTAAATCGACTGAAGACCAGGTGGGAACCATTCATTGGCATATGGTCTTAGTACCGAAATTTCGTTTGAGAGATTGCCGAGGTTCTGAGATATTCGGTCTTTATGCTGCTTATCATCTGGGTATCATGGTTATATCTTTTACCGAAAAATAACGGGGACGCAAGTCTAGATCTTCCATGATACTATACATACGTGTACATATTGCATACGACCTCAATAAGTGATAAACAATCACACGTCCCAAAATAAGTGATAATATATCACATTCATCCGGGAGTCAAGTTCGTCTCTCTGCTGTACGAAAGTACTGACATGTTCACGGACTTGCTCTTGTGCCCTTCATGCATATGAAAATCAAGTTCCTCATCAATAAGTGATTCTATCACATAGGGCTTGTTTTCAATCAAAATAAGTGAGAATCTCACATCATATACGGTCAAACAGATGATAATCGGTATACTCACCGGTAAGATGAACCCTCGTGCATACCTTGATACGGGAATGTGTCGTGATGTGGATGAACACCGGTCGGTAAGTATAAATCATACCTTAACGTATCCCCTAAACATGATTACATCTGATAAGTTGAGCTTATGTGGACAACAATACCGATAATCGTTATAGGATGCTTATCTTAATGTTAACTAAAAGAACAACAAGAGCGTTTTGGCATGACCGTACACTGATATGATTCTCTTACCCCTCGAAACTCGCAAAAAGAATGTTTGTAAATATTTGTTTACTGCTTTCGTTTCTGCATCTTTGTATATATTTATTTATTGCTTTCCGTCTTTACTTTTGAAAAAATGAAAAATTTCAAAAAGATTTTAGGTGTGTTTTAATATAAACTTTTTAAAATCCAAAAAGATTTTGCTTCTAGTTTATTTTTGATTGACTGATGTTGGAACTCGAGTCTATCCTACCCAAAATCCTGATTATAAGCCGGAAAACAATTGCACCTTCATAAATGGTCGAAGTTAACACATTTTGAAAGTTAAAGGATTAAAATTGTACATTTTCTAAACTTTCAAACTGTTGTCGGTTGGTGTTTGATTGAGATTTGATCTCATATGTGTCTTTTGTTTAAGTGTTAACTATATTCCAAGCGGTGTTCTCATTATGCGTTTAGCTTTCTTGCATGTGCAGATGCTAAAGGTGAGGAGAACATGTTCGATGACAAGCTTTGGAATGAAGACACGAAGTGGAGGCACTCAAAGGATAAAATGATCGAGTTGCCGCTGACCATCATCAACACCACAAGGATCTCAACTTGTAAAGATCAAGACTTTCACGAGCATAACTCAAGGGGGAGCTTATGTTAAGGGGGAGTTTGTCAACACACTTCCTACATGAAACGGGGAGTTTGTTGATACACTTTCTACTTTCAAGACGTGAAGACTTTAAAGATCCTCCGACATTGAAGACTTGAAAGGACGTCAAAGACTTGAAGACACGAAGATCGAGACAAAGCTACAGCCAAGGGGGAGTTTGTTGGTGCACTTGTGTCTGTGCTTTGTCTGTATTTCGTCATGATACAAAACGATGTCTTGTATTAGTCTGAATTACGTCTTAGGTTTGTTACAATGTGTGTTCGATGTAAGTTTGACCAAGTCAACCATCCTCCGGTTTGACTTGGCCAAACAGTTAGCACATTGGTTGTAAGATGTGTGTGTCGAAGGATGAGTAATCGAAGGATTGGTTATATCCTTCGATGAGCTCGAAGGATAAACCTTCGAAAGATATAGATGGACCTCGAAGGATATCATCCTTCGAGGTAAATGTGGATCCTTCGATAGGCTTGTGATCGATAGATGATCTTTCGATCAGTCTATCTGATCCTTCGACCAGACAAGCTGTGATGGATATAAATATCCATGCATTGTGTTCATTTCATTGGAAGAGACACTAGAGAACACTTTGTGGAGAGCACACACACACACGAGAGTTATAGAGAGTTTGCAAAATACATTTGTAAACATTGAGCTTGTAACCGAACCTTTCATACGTATTAATACAGTGGTGTTAATCGGTGAATATTGCGTGTCGTGTACTTGGGTGTTCTATCTCGGTTTGCCTTTCCGGTTGGATTCCGCACAACCGGGTTGGTTAGTATACAAGGATTAGGCGACTAGATCCTCCCCTAGCCGGACCTACATAAAGATTGCTTTGTAACCGTCATACGTATTAATACATTTGAGTGTTAATCGTTGAACCGTGTTTGTCGTTTTCGTGTTCTAACTTGGTTTAACTTACCCGTTTGGATTCCGCACTCTCGGGTTCGTCGGAAAACAGGGAATAGGTTATACTCGATCCTCCGGGTGGACCTACATGTTTGAGAGTGAGTCTCTGCCAACTTTCAAAGGGTTAAACTTAACTTTCAGAGTGAGTCTCTGCGAGCTTTCAAAGGGTAACTTAACTTTCATTTAAGCAAAAAAAATGATACAAGAAAATAGTTTGGATTACCGAATTTTACCTTTTATTTAAAAAATAGGTTTATTAAATATAATCTAATCAAAGTAGCTCCGAGCCTCCGAGCTTATGGAAACCAAATCATTCATGATTTATTCAATAAATATTTATATTTAATAAAATTTATATGGATGTATTGTATTTTTATATTATTCTGCAAGGTAGTTACGATTACCAAATAAATCCACCATTGTCGCTTGAGTTTCTGTCGAGCTCCCTAAACTTCTCAATACCTTCTTCTCTCTGTGTCTCCTCCATTTACTTTCTTTCTTTTAATGTTTCATTGTAGATTCGTTATTCAATATGAATGTGCGTCAATATGGAATCATTTTTTTATTGATCTAGAGAAATTGTTAGAAAATTAAGTTGATGATTGGTCATAGAAGAAGAAGAAGAAGATTGGAATATTTGATTTATCCATGAAGACTATTACGTGGATGGTTGTGAATAATATAGCATTTCAGATGGAATGGCAAATCCTGCTAGTTCTGGCTATCCGGACCGTGACGTCGAACAGGTATCCGTTCATCTATCACATGAACAAACTGAGTAATTTGAATCCCTTCTGAAGGGGAGTTAAATTTTTGTATGGTTATAGGTGAAAACGTAAAAACTACGAGAGAAAGTGTCTGTTTCTAATATGTTTTGTGATCCGGATTGTATTTATTTCGACTATATTAGATGCCCACAAGACTACAAGCAAGTTCAGGAACCATTTTTTGTAATTTGTAGGTTTTGAATTTCGTATTTTAATCACCTGGATTGTTTTCATTTACTTTTAGATATTACTTTAATTAAAGTTTTAAACCTTATAACTCGACTTATGTTTGTTTTGCTAGAAATATCTAGATAAAGCTCCGCTTTCCCCTTCTAGTATGTGTAACTCATTTGTATCCTTATTTTGAAGGCACTCAACACTCTGAAAAAAGGTACCCAATTAATCAAGTACACCAGGAAGGGGAGACCTAAGTTTCGTTCATTCAGACTCTCAGATGTAAGTTGCTTCATATACTGATTTGTTGAACTGTATGCACTTGGTACACAAGCTTTATTCGAAATTATACATTATTTTCATCGTACTATTGTCCAATTGCATGTTACCTAGGAAAGCATGAAATTGCTGTTAGTTTAGGTACAGGGAACGAAAAGAAAATCGCCATCCTGTTTTTGTGATTCTTGGTCTTCAAGTTTATGCCTTTCAGGCTAGATATATTCTGACTGTGGATTAGTTATTTCTTTTTCTGTATGTTAATTCCTGAATTTTCAGTGGCAGCCAAACTAAAAAAAATGTTTTTATATTTCAGGATGAAACAACTTTGATCTGGTACTCCCATGGACGGGAAAGGAATCTGAAGTTAGATTCCGTAATTAAGATCATCCCTGGACAGAGAACAGTTAGTTAGCTAATTTGTGTGATGATTTATTGATTTAGTTCAATCCTTAAAATAGTTTAATTAGCGATAACGTATGTACCTGCAGCCGATTTTTAAAAGATATCGCCAACCCGAAAAGGAGTACTTGTCGTTTTCTCTTATTTACAAAAATGGTGATAGATCCCTTGATCTGGTTCGATAACTTATCCTTCTAATGCTTGTTATTCAAATTAGCACCCTTAAATACACTTGAGAGTTTACAGAATATTATATACAGTTAAAAGTAATTACTAAGGTTGTATTATTGTAGATCTGCAAAGACAATGTGGAGATAGAGGTCTGGCTTGCAGGATTGAGACATTTAGTTTCTCCCACACAAAGTTCTACTAGACGTAGCGATAGTGATCTTTCTTATGTAAGAATTTCATTTTCAGATCCTTGAATTAAATCAGTATACCTTCATTTACTCTCCATTGGATGCCATGTGTGTTAGGCTCTAATTGTATTCTTTTTACTTTGTTTTTGGTACTACAGTTTTATGATGACACAAGTGACGCCAGTCAAAAGGGACGTCCTTCTGGTGTAGCATTAGAGTGTGATTCAACTAACTCTCGTAGCTCATTTTCTTGGGATTTGCGTTTCGCAGAAAGCATAAGTAGTTTTCTCTGTTCAGATGTGGCATTTGGACGTGCAAACATGCAAGTAAGAACAAGTTGTGCAGATAATTTCAGAATTAGTGTTTCAAACACACCTAGTTGTTCAACTCAAAATCCTGCAGCCGATGATATAGAATCACTAGGAGATGTTTACCTTTGGGGAAAAGTTTGCTGTTTTAGCGATGGAGTTGCAAATAGTTTTCCAATAAAAGATGACATTTTAACTCCTAAATTATTGGAATCAAACGTAGTTATAGATGTCCAACAAATCGCTTGTGGTGTTCGGCATTTTTCTCTTGTAACAAAACAAGGTGAAATTTTCACTTGTGGGGAGGAATCTGGTGGTAGGCTTGGTCATGGGGTTGACCAACACGTTGGTCGCCCTCGCCTTGTTGAATTCCTTTCGGTCAAAAATATAGACTTTGTTGCTTGTGGTGAGTATCATACATGTGCTGTATCTTCATGTGGTGATTTATATACATGGGGAGATGGGACGCACAATGCTGGTCTACTCGGCCATGGTACTGATCTCAGCCACTGGATACCCAAACAGGTTTCTGGACCTTTAGAAGGAATCCAAGTTGTATCAGTTGCATGTGGTAATTGGCATACAGCATTGGTAACTTCCGAAAAAAAGTTATTTACATTTGGTGATGGGACTTATGGTGCTCTGGGACATGGTGATCTAGAGAGTGTAAAATATCCAAAAGAGGTTGCATCTCTTAATGGACTTAAAACTATTAAAGTTGCGTGTGGCGTATGGCACACTGCAGCAATTGTAGAGATCGTAAATCATCAAGCCAGACAATCTACGTCTAAAAAACTATTTACTTGGGGGGACGGGGATAAGTACCGTTTAGGTCATGGAAACAAACAAACTTACACAGAACCAACATGTATAGCATCTCTAATGGATCATAATTTTCATCAGTTAGCATGTGGACATAGTATGACCATTGGCCTTACAACATCCGGTCATGTCTTCACTATGGGTAGTACTACACATGGTCAGCTTGGTAACCCACAAGCCGATGGTAAATCGCCTGGTGTGGTTCAAGATAAACTTGTCGGTGAATTCGTTGAAGAAATCGCATGTGGAGCATACCATGTTGCTGTTTTAACATCAAGAGGTGAAGTATTCACTTGGGGAAAAGGTGCAAATGGGAGACTAGGACATGGAGACTTAGAAGATCGAACCACCCCAACTTTAGTTGAATCATTTAAAGATAGGACGGTTAAAAGTTTATCTTGTGGTGCAAGTTTTACGGCTAGTATATGCATTCATAAATGGGCATCTGGAGCAGACCAATCAGTTTGTCATGGTTGTAAACAAGCATTTGGTTTTACTAGAAAAAGGCGTAACTGTTTCAACTGTGGACTTGTGCACTGTCATGGTTGCAGTTCCCGAAAGGCTATGAAAGCAGCACTGGCTCCAAGCCCGGAAAAGCCACATCGTGTTTGTGACTCTTGTTATGTAAAACTTAATAAAGGTTCTGAAACTGGAAACAATAATAACAATAACAATAATAATAATAGCAATGTTTCAACTTTCAAAAGAAGGCTTAGTGGTACTAGATTTGAAAGATTTGGGAGGACTTCAAAGCCTTTGATTTCCCCGGTAATGGAACCGGTTAAGTACCATGAAGTGAAATCAGGAACATATGGATCAAACTCTGAATCTAGTTCAGTAGTAAGAACTTCTCAAGTTCCATCTTTTCAGAGTTTAAAAGATGTTTCATTTTCATGTTCAGTAAGTGCTCTTCAGAATGCTTTGAAACCTGGTACAGTGACTCCACAGCTTCCACCCTATCAACAGCCTCAGATACCTGCTTCGCCTTACTCAAGAAGACCTAATTCTCCGTCCGTTGGTACCCCTATCTTTTCACGGGGTTCGATAGATGGTCTCAAGAAGTCGAATGAAGTTTTGAACCAAGAAGTATCGAGATTGCAAAACCAAGTAGAAGCTCTTGTTTACTGATACATCATTTTTGTGTTTGTTTATTACACTTGAATGAGATTGTAACAATTAATATATTATTACTTTAAATTGGTAGGTGAAATATTGGAAGCAAAAGAGTTTTAAACAAGATTCAGATATTAGAAAACTGCAGAATGCTGCTAAACAAGCTGAGTCGTTAGCTGCAGAAAAAAGTGCGAGATGTATGACTGCTGTCGAGGTGTTCAAATGCTTCGTATCTCAGGTATGCAACATTCTATCTATTTCCACACAGTTATAATTCTGATATTAGAAAACTACAAAGAATTCATATTGGATTTTTATGTAACAAAATCTCTCATTTGTTCTTGAAGTCAAATATACATTGATGATGAAGTATTTACCAAGTTATTTTACTGGTTTTAATTGTCAGTTAAATGAATTGACCGAAAAACTTCCTCCCAAGATCTCCAATAATGAAACCTTCAAAGACTTGATTGATAAAGCCAAGTACTACATCAACACCCACGGAAGTGATACTCCACTCCAATCAGATCAGCCTGAAGAAAATTCTAGTGAACTCACAAGAAAGAAATATCATAAAATTAAAGGGAATGAAGGTGATGAGATCAATAAGTCAACACAAGATGTTGATGGGGCCCAAGGGATGTCACAGAATTATGAAAATGCTGGTGTTGCTCCACAGGAGAACACTGAATCTTCTTCTAACAATGCCAAAGAAGTAATTGAACAATTTGAGCCAGGTGTTTATGTGACGGTGCTCCTACATCCAGATGGCACCAAAATATTCAAGCGGGTTAGATTCAGGTATTTCAGCATAATTCTCAGTTAAATAGCTAGCTCCATACATGCTCTCCTTTACGTACAAGTGTCTGCAAGGGGTGGCCATTTTCACGCATAGTACTGGTGTCGATTTTGGTCGTGATCTATCTTAAACTGGTCAACTAAAATACTTGCTAAATGTTAAACACTTATCCTACCTATTATTAGTAGTATTATAGTTTCTTTTCGAAGTAGTATTATTAAGTTAGTTATTAGTTATTTATTCCAACCACAACTTGAAAGGGTGTGATAGGTCGAAGTAGTATTATTAAGTAATTATTAGATAATTACTCTACTAATAGAATGGTTACGAAAATGCCACCGCCCTTTTTTACTTTTCCAATGGCATTCCTACATCTTTTTCATTAAATGTAAACGAAGTGTTGTGTGTGTTATTTATAATAAACACACTATATTATAAATAACACACAACACTTTGTTTGCTTACATATATTCAAATATTTAGATTACATATATTTTACCACTAATTGCAGAATGGTTCAAATTGGTCGAAATCTCGTAAACTCAACTTTTAATGCATAAGTTCTAAATCGTTTTATTCAAATATTTTGATCATTAATATAATAATTTTGTTTTTTTATCATTAAAGGTCCCTTTTGACATACCTAGCCCCCAAAGTTAATAAAATGGCCATTTTGTTAAGTTTTATATATTATAGGTAAAAACTAATACAAAAATGAAGTCTAGTAATTATAATGCAGTGTATCTTAATTAATTTCCAAGTTTTGTTATGTTAGAAAAGGTTGTATGGACAAAAGAAAGGGTGGGTAAACTTAATAAAAATGGCCACAAGTGTAACCAAAGAGCTCATCTGCAATCAGTAGTTGCTTATTGATTCAAATTGTCTACAATACCCGTGCAGTAAAAGAAGGTTCAATGCACAGCAGGCAGAAGAATGGTGGAAGGAAAACAAGGACAAGCTTCCGGCAAAATCAGCCGGAAGTTCAAGTGCACCACCGCCACCTGCTCAGGAAAATAATGAGGATCCACCATCATAGCTCAGATATGTTCTCATGGGCATTTGTAATTATGCAAAAATTTGCTCCACTTTAGACAGTGTACTTTTTTGAAGATGGTGGTAGTGAAGGGAGATCTGTTGCATCAAGGTTTATGAGAATTTTGCAAAGATTCTGCTTTACACGACCTGAAACTCGGGTTCTCCAAGGTTTGTGATTTGAAAATTTTTATCTTTATTAGGAGATCACTTATATCATTGATTTAACTTCTAAAAGAGAACTAGGTGGTGGAGTTAAGACAGTTCAACCTTACTTTTGTTTTTTTCATTTGTAAAGTAGATTAATATATTTCATTTTTTAGTTACAAGACATACACACATATATTGTAGTTATTGGAAACACGGAAAAGGGAATAAACCAAAACTGGTATAACTTTTTTCTTAAAAGAGTTTAAATAGTGAATATTTCCAAAGTTAAATAGTCAAAAGTTCAAAACAAATGTTTTTTCATATGTGCATATTGGTTTTATAATCTTACCTACCATTTTGGGTGTAAACTCCCCTACCGTATAATGTAAGAAATTGATGTCTAATAACCTTATTTGATCATGTGGAGTTCGGAGTTCTATGTTATACAATGGCCTAAGTAATTAATGTGATATTCACACACACTGTGTGGATAAATTGTTGGTTTTAAGCTCAAATAAACGGCTCCTCTCAATCAAAGCTTTTGAGACTACACTAAACTAACACGAAATTTTTGGGGTTGGATTGAATACGCGAACAAGTTGAGCTAAATGGATCGATTTGTTATAACTTAAAGTAAGGGGACGCGGGGTGGGGCTATTTTTGTGCGTGATATATCAGTTTCACCCGTGGAAGTTTCAAACCACCGCCGGTACATGAATTTCACGCGTGGAAGTTTTTTGGCGTGATAAAATTGACGCGTGATGGAAGGAAAGATGTGAGGGGGTGTGAGGGTTTATTGGGTATTGTGAGTGATGGGCATTTCCACTAAAAAAGGTTGTGAGTGACGGAATAATAGTTGATGACATGGCGGAACTTGATTGGATGTTGTGAGTGATGGAATTTTTGCAAGTGACAACCACCCCTACCCTCCTAAGGCCATCCGTAGTCATAAAGCCCTTTGTGGGGCGTTATGCTACATGTGTCGTGCCACGTCACACAGGAGCTTTATGGGGCGTTATATCACTAGAGTCCGTAGTCATAAAGTCCCTACCTATCATTACCTAATTATTAATTTTTAATTTTATTAATTAATTAAAAAAACTAGCTTTTTTTTATTGGTCCATTTTTTAAATCATCCCCCCCATAGCGCCGCTATATATATAGCGCTCCCCCCCCCCCCCCCCCTTTGGCCTCATAACGCCCTTCGTCGTGGTGTTGTGGGCGCTATTGGAGCTTTATAGGGGCACATAGCGCCCCACTACACAGAGACTAAGTCTGCCAAAATGAGTGGGCCAAGCGGAAATACGAATTCAGGTCAACAATAGGAAAATGTGTTCGGTTCAAAATGGGGCGTTTAAAAAGAAGTACCAATCTATTTTTGATTAAAACCTGTTATGGCCAAAGTATACATGGGTTTAAATGAGTAGTTTAAAAAAAGTACCAAAATAGGTCCACTCCATATTTTTTATGGCTGTTAGTGGCAACAATGGAGGTGGCCATGGTAGTGGTGACTACCAAGTCATGTGGGGGTGGTGATGATGTGTTGATGGTGGTAGAGGTAACAATGGTAATTTGTGGTGGTGTGGCGCTCGTTGTGGTTTTGTTGGTGATAGTGGTGCCATGCTACCACGACAATGAGAAGGTAGTGGTGTAAAAATAGTGGTGATGAGTCATGCTAACCTATTTGAACATTTTTTAAGTTAACAAGTTGTATAATACTTTCACTTTGACTAGTTGATTAACTTTGATTATGCCTAAATTGACCTGTTGACTAACTTGAAGTAACCCAAATGAACTTATATGCACATTAACCCATTCTTCAAATAATGGGTCATGATTGTTACCTATGACATAAATTAGTTTGCCATTTATGATAAAATTAATATGCATTAGATTTTTATATGCCTATCAACTTGATCGGGGTGATAAGTTAAGTTATTTCAAAAATTCTAACGAATTGATCGATGAATGAATTAATGGAACTATTAGGTGGTTGGTAAAATTGTATCAGAGACTCAAATAGCATTTCTAAGTGGAAGGTGTATTCTAGATGGTCAGTAAGACCATGTGTAGTGGTAAATCAATATAATGCCCCCATCATGGGGCGTTTTGCGACACGTGTCATCCCAGTCAGCATGGGGCATTATAGCATAAAGTGGTGTAGTGGGGCATTATTCCAATAACGCCCATGCAATCATTTCCCAATTATTTTTTAATTTAAAACATAAAAACTTCATTAATTTAAAATAAAAATTACACTACTTGAAAAAAAAAACCCGAAATAAAAAACAGAAAATTAAAAAACCTAAAAAAAATAAAGTTAAAAATTACCTTTTGTTTTTTTCCTCACCAAAGGTCCCACCACTCCCTTATCCCTTCTTCTTCTTCTTCTTCTTCTTCTTCCTTTCTTCTTCCCTACCATCTGCAACTTCAAAAAAAAAAACCAATCTCTTCTTCATTAAACAAAAAAAAAAAAACCAATTTATTCTCTCATTGGCCAGTCAAACCAAAGTCAAGCCATCACAATCCCATTTTGGCGTTTTAATAAACACGCCGGGGGCATTTTTTTTCAAAAATAACGCCGGCCGTAGTGGGGCTCGGGGCGTTTCCGAGCGTTTTTTTTTTTTTTTGAATTTTTTTTACAAACAACGCCCGAGTACGGATGGTCTAAGGGTGAATGAATTAATGTATTGGGTGAGGAAGAGTAATAAAATGGTGTTCACGTTGAAGATTGACTTTGAAAAAACGTGTGATAACGTTCATTAGGAATTTCTTTTTGTCGGTTCTTCACCAAATGGGCTTCCCCTCAAGATGGTGTAGGGTTTTGCCAACAGCGAGATGTTCAATTTTTGTGAATGCTTCACCGATATTCGAATTCCAATGTCAAAAAGGAATTAGACAAGGAGATCAATTATCTCTGTCTTTTCATTTTGGCAATGGAGGCGTTTGTGAGCATATTTAAGAAAGCATGTTTGGCCGGGGCTTTTATTGGAATTCGTCTTCCAAATGACGGACCAATTATTCTCACATTTTATACACCGACGACGCAATTATTATTGGTGAGTGATCAAACTTTAATATTAGAAATGTACCAAGATTGTTGAGACATTTTTACTTACGTTTGGGACTTAAAAACAATATCCATAAATCAATTCTATATGGGATTGGTGTGGACAGTATAGAATAAAATAGGATGGCATCAAAATGTTGTAAATCAGGTACATTCCCTTTTAAGTACCTCAGATTATGGTGGGAGAAAAAATTAATAGAATAAACAATTAGAAACTGGTTCTTGATGTTTTCTATAAGAACGCCTTTTAAGATGGAAATCAACCTGCCTCGTAGAGTGACGCTAATTAAACCGGTGCTAGAAAGTTCATCGCACTATTATTTTTCCCTTTATAAAGCACCAAGTAAAGTAATAGAAAATTTGGAAGCAATTATGAAAAAAAATTGTGGGGAAATTCGTTGGGAGTGAGAAAAATGCATTAAATGGCATGGGAGAGGGTGGCGTTGCCTAACTTGGTGTTTTTTTCTAATATAGATCTGCGTTGGTTCTTCTATATGCACCGCGCAGACGACGCGCAGACATTGTCATCTGAAAACTGTTTGTTTTTCCGAAGACGTTTCATTAGAAAACATCTGCGCGAGCTCTTCTTGGTGCAGACTTGGCCCAGTCACTTCTAAAATCTTCTAAGGTCTGCAGAGGGTTAAACACCACCACCCACGGCCAGCGTCCACCACCCACAACCGTCCATCATCACCACCACCATCTTCCACCGTCCATCACCACCATCACCACCGTCCACCACCTAACACCACCGTCTACCACCACCCACCATCCACCATCCACGTCCACCACCCACCACCCACCACCACCACCGTTCGTACACCCCCACTAGTTTATTTTAGAAGTCTACATACGTTAAAAAAAAACAACATTCTTCTTGCAGACTGCAGAGGTTTGGTCCACCTCTTCTTCTATAGATATCTGCAGATGTGGTCCGCAGACTGAAAACATTTTACCTCTTAAAAAACAAACAGTACCTAAGTATAAAAGGACCTTTAAAATCTCAAAATATAAATAGTGCTATTTTAGCCAAATGGGTTTAGAGATACAACACCGAACATTCAGCCTTATAGAAGAAGTTAATGATTCTATTCATGGTAAGAAAATAGGGTGGGAAGTACTTTCGGGCGTGGAACAACATAGTGAGATTTGAAACAAAGTAGATGGTGGTTGGATTAAAATTCATAATTTAATCAAAGGGAAGGTTGGCTCTGCGTAAAGAGTCTAATTTGTCGTTACATGGGGTCTACTTAGTCATATTTAATAATGAAAATAAACGGGGTTTAGGGCAAAGGACGGACCGCGCAAAGGTTTTCAGACTTAAAGTACGTTTTCTGTATTTTAAAAGGTAAAGGACACACTTTGCAAACTACTATAAACATAAAGGACGTATCTGTAATTTACTCTAAAGTTTACCTTTCAAAAAAAAGTTAATATACATTTGTAAGAGTGAATTGCAAGTTTTGTCTTTTATGTATATACTACATTTTAGGCGGTGTACTTTATTTAAAAATTGACGAGTTTTGTACTTAATGTGTACAAATCTTGCACATTATGTCATTTGGTCCTAACCAAGTTAACTTTTCTTGTTAAATCTAATCACATAAAGGTACTTTAATCTTTTCAACTATAAAGGACGATTTTTTTAATTTACTCGTATGTAAATTTTAATAAATAAAACAAACAAAAAAAATAAAAATGTAATGTAATATTTTTAATATAAAACAAAAACAGGGGTTATTGGATTTTATCATCACCAACTATTGGCTATTGGCCGCGCACCCTCAACTATCACTTTGACGCCCGTCACCACCAACTTAACACTTAGTGTGTTCTGTCACCACGTCGTTAACTAATCACTAACATTTGATCTTATTACTATACTTTTGGGGTGTTATAAGATCCCTAAAACCTTCCTAAGATCCCTATAACTCCCCCAAAAGTATAGTACCAAGATCAAAAGTTAGTGATCAGTTAACGACGTGGTGACAGAACACACTAAGTGTCACACCCCAACCGATGGCGGAAACATCGGAGTGAGACGAAGAAAGATTTCTCATCACACATAACGCTAATTGTGACAATAGATTTAAGAAATAAGTTGATTTCATTCATAACAAAATGTTACAATACATGGAACTTGAAAATACAACATGTTTAATACAAGGAAACAATACAACAAACAAATACAAAATTGATACAACGTATTAAAACCTAAGGCGTCTATATGTGTATCTAGGCATCATCGCTACTTCAATTTCATGGGATCGTCATCCTCAACCTGTAACATATTTAAAATAAAGTTCAATGCAAAAGCAAAGGTGAGTATACAAGTTTTCATACATACATAGCATAAAATGAGTTTAAACAATTCCATATGGCAAGCTTTTGAAACAAGATAAACAATAAAATCAACATGTGTTTAACTAATCAAACCAATAATGAAACACAATAAGCTCTTAACATAACCCAAATTTTACAGGCGGTGCGTTAATCCTATAGCGCTATATATGTCAAGGATAGGCTCGTACGAAGTTAATGATAAGTCTAACACAAAACGTATAACCCCAAGTTTAAAGTATCAAGTAACAAGTGTGCATGCATGTATAAGGAATGTTTGTGCATTTAAGAATAAAGTTTAAGTGTAAGTTTATAGTTTAACATGTTACACCCCAAAAGAGGGTAAACGAAAAAGGGGTTCAAGTATACTCACAAAATTGCATGTGCTTTCCGATTATCCAAGTGTTGACGAGTAATGAGATTAGGAGATCAAATGTAAACGGATTGGAGTTCATGGTATGCTTAAGGTTGGAAATTCAAAATTAAGGTATAACAAAGTAAATATACAAGAAAGTACTCACTTAGACTTAGCACTCGTTCTTGACAATATGAAAACCCATAGGGTTTGAATGATTTCGTGGGTGTAACACCCATTAGAATCGTAACGAGAAAACTAAATACTTAGGTGATGTAACTTACTAACTTGACAAATAACCATTTGGTTATCATCAAGTGTTAAGTTTCTTACATGTATTATATATCTTATATAGTTTATATTATAAGTTATTAGTCCAAGATTATCACAAGGATGTCATAGAAGTCATGTAGGATGTAGAAAGATAAATCTTCCATTTAGGAACCTCTTGTGTTTCACCAATGCACAAGTTGTCATGGACAACAAGGATGGTCATGAATACATACAATAAGAAATGAAATACATAATATCTAACTAAGAAAACATCAAGTGATGTGTGGATTGAAGGTAGGATAGCCCAAGCTATCCAAATAATCACACAATTTCAAGTGTAGGACTTGTCCATCACTTGTAGGTCAAAACCTTATCAAAACAGAATGTTTATGAGGATTAAACTTCTGGATTTACATGTCACAACCTTGTTTTTAAGCCCAACTAATCATAGACTTGATTATGAGCATAAGGACATAGGATTGTGTTGAGAAATCACAATTAAAAGTGAGTTAAACAAGTGTTCAAACAAAATCAGAAAGTTTATTGCACTTTGGAGCCTTATATAGTGATGTTCCAGCCTTGGTTTTCCATGGAAAACCTATGGAAAACATACCTAAGGTTGTTTCAAGTGATTATAAAGAAGAATCATTGAAAAACATGGAGAAATGATGAAGTTATGCTCATTGTAGCAACTTGTATGAATCTGACTTGTTTCTGACTTTAAACAGGGAATTAGCTACTGATTTGGAGTGTTTTTGAGAGTGAAAGTGAAGTGTTTGTAAAGTGGGATAAGTGTGGAAGTGAGTTGGGTTTTATAGGAGGTGATTAAGGTGAGTTAGGTGGATGATTAATGAAGAAAACACAATAAACAAACACAAACTTGACCAATCTAATAGCTGGTAACCCATTCTGATGGATTGAAGGCGTCTATAACAACCCTCCCGAATATTTTTTCTGACACCCTAATATATTTTAAAATACCCCCATATGTCTTAAAATACACCCCGTACGTGAAAACCGAGCCCAAAATACATTATGCCATTAAAAATAAATAAAAAAACAAGAAAAATGGGGTTCTGGCGGGCCGCGTAAGCCACCCCTTAAGCCTACGCGGGCCGCAACAGCTTGCAATCAGGGCTGCCCCCGGTGCTGCCACGTGTCACAATCGTGTCGGAGCTACTCGTGATGACCAGTCAAAGCTATGCCATAGACCCCTACTACACGGGCCGCGTAACCCTTTGCTACACCTTACGCGGGCCGCGTAAAACCCGAAATCAGGCCCTATATAAGAGGGCATCGGGCCTTCAGTTGAAATTCACTCACAAACGTTTTCTTTCTCTAAATTATGAAGTATAGGTATAATACTCGGGTATTATATCCCCCTAATTAACGAAGTTCTGCCCCAATGTAAGTATTATAACCCCGGTTACGTATTAGATACGCTGCCCAATTGATCCAGGGTTCCGTAACGGCTGTCGGGGTTCTGCCCGACGTATTCGTTGGAATGCCATCTCGGGGAGGGTATTACTAATGTAAATAAAAGAATTATTTTTTACTAACATATGTATATTTGTGTAAATTATAGATTATCACCAGGAAACCTTAAGAAGAAACCTAAATCAGCAATGTGAGTAATCTCTTTTTTTTGTAAATTGTTGTACAAAACCTTAAATGTTTTACAATGCTATTAAGCAGTGATTGAGTCTTTGTAGTTTTTCAATTACTACCGGTATGTTGGGGTTTTGTATACAAAATGTGGAACACGTTACCATTGGACAATGAGTTAGCCAATGTGTAATATGACCCACCAGTCAGGATTGACAATACTGAATGAGTAATTGTGTGGAAATAAACAATGTGATTGCTCTCAATATTATTAAAGATAAGATGTTTCTTGATTAAACTGGGATTCACTCACCAGTATTTCCCACTGAAAAATGTTTTTAAAACGCGTTTCAGGTAACAAAATGTAAAAACTAATTAGAAGAAAGCCAGCTGGAGAGCACTGTCGGCTTGGAAAAATGTGGCTATAAAATTTACCTAAACGACGATGTTTTAAATTCAATAAAATAGGGTTTGCCCCTATAAACATGTTGTAATAAGAAACTTGGGTTTTACCCATGTGTTTAATAATATAAAATATGGTGGTTTTACTCTGATAAACATTTCCTAACTACGGTCCTGATGAAATTTCCGCTGTCAAATAATAATAATGATAACCAGAAACTGATACCACCACAACTGGTCTCGCGGCCGCCCGTTCCCGGGACAGATAGGGGGCGGGGGTTGCGACAGAAGGTGGTATCAGAGCTAAGCCACTTATTCAGCCACAGAGGTGTTCGGCTGACATCAATATATTATTCAAAATTGTTAGGAAGTTTATTATGGAAATATGTGATATCTGTATTTTACTGTTGTGTGTTATTTGACTATTTGTTAGTTTTCAGTATGAGTGATCAAGGACCCTCAGATGTGTATCGTCAATTGTCCAAGTCACCTAGGAGTGAAGGTACCTCTTCATAGCCAGCCCTCTCTGGGTATGCTGCTGATAATGAAGAAGGGCTGTTTATCTTTAAGGCTCAGTCTGAAGAGCCATTCCCTCAGAAAAAGAGAGGATGGTTTAGTAAGGGAGCGTTTGAGTGTCACCGACCACGAAAAACAACAAATCGTGACGGAAACGTCGGGGAGTGTTGTAACAGAATCATTGTTTCATAACACATGGATTGAAGTTCTGTTTTATTAAATTAAATGCATTATTACATTGAAATTAGAAACAAAACATGAACAAATACACTTTCATTGTTATTAAGTCACTAAGGCCTCGTCCGTTCCTATGTGAGCATGCATCAATATCATCATCAAATATCACCAACTATGGTACCTGAAACACATATGAAAATACATCAGCATAAAATGTCGGCGAGTACATAGGATTTTATGAGAGTGTCAGATTCATGGCTCATTTATGTTTTGAAAATATAACTTAAACACCTTTGTAAATTGATAATTAGAAAACCAAGTTTTGTAAAATGTTTGTAATGTAAATTGATATAACTAAGTCAAAACAGATTTGTTTTATAAAACCTCGATACCATGAATCTTAACTCCAAAACATTTGTTCATATAAACCCAAATTATAAATCGTTTTTGAAATAAAACTCGAATGTTTTATATTGTTAGAAAAAAAAACTTGTAATATAACTTTGTTTTGATAAACTTGCCCAAGTGATCTAGATAACGCAACGATATATAATGTATTAGAAGCACTTATATATAGGAAGTACCAGCGGCGTATCCACCATGCTTTTAACACATTACACCCGCCCCGTTACCTAATCACTTCCCTAACCCAACGGTTCAAACAATACCAAACGGTTCACATAATCAAACAGTTACAAATGGTTCATATAAATCAAACAGTTACAAACGGTTCACATAATCAAACAGTTACAAACGGCTCATATAAATCAAACAGTTACAAACGGTTCATATAAATCAAACAGTTACAAACGGTTCACAAAATCAAACAATTACAAACGGCTCATATAAATCAAACAGTTACAAACGGTTCACATAATCAAACAGTTACAAACGGTTCACATAATCAAACAGTTACTAACGGTTCACATAAATCAAACAGTTCCAACGGTTCAAAATGTAAAACAATGTGTCCATATGCTGAGTGAACATATGCAACAAAATGTAACATACAAAAATCAATGTGATAGCATGTTAAGTGAACATACATAGCAAAACATAATGAAATCATGTACTATATATGTACTAATGAACATAACAAGCATATGATATAAAATCATGAAAAACACGAAAGTAACAAGTAGGCACATGTGTTTCACCCCCAAAATGTTTGAAAATAGTAAAAGAGGGGACTATGTACTCACTTGAGGATGCTTAGAAGTCTTGAATAACAACCAAGCAAGCTAGAGGGATCACGGAAATCAAACGGCACCTAATATAGGTAACTATGTTAATAAACCGGACCTAAATCGAAGGATTGGATAAAATGAGGTTTCGTAAACCAAATGAGTGTAGGGACTCATGTAATATGGTTTAGCAAAGCCTACATTCTAAAACGAAACCTAACCTAAGTGCTTACGACCCATTACGACTCGTTAAGGTAGCTTACGCCACTTTAACGCGTCGTTCGCGTAAAACGCGTTCAGACTGCCTAACTAGACCTATGACAAGTATTATATGCCTTAACATGTCTAATAATGTTGCCTAATCAGTTTAGATGCCAAAATTTATGTTTCATATGCTTAAAATGAATTTATACGTAAAAAGGGCATTTTGGTCATTTTCCTAAGGCATATAAATTACCTATCATACAGCTAACTAAACGAAGTGACCATAAGGTATAACCTCGGAAGGTTATTCCCTATACAACTATGGTCACAATAAATGCTTGGTTGAATCCTAATGATCGACCAAACGGGTCGGGTTTGAAAGTCTAAGCGGTTGTTTAGACCGCTTATCTTACGACCCTATATAAGCACTAAACCTAAAGTGACGAGCTAAACATGTTAAAACATGTTTAACGAAGTTAGAAAACAAGTTTGATATCAAGACAAAGGGTCTTGATACCCAAGAATAGTTTGGTTGCAAAATACGCAAGAATACGCATTTTGACCGAAACTATGACTCGTCGCTACACCTAATCAACGTGGTAATCAGTAGGTATAGTCACGAGAGACTATAACCATCGTGATTACGCTCACGTTACGAAGTTCAAACAAACTTCGTGTTGACCATAGACTGGTCAAAGTAGAAAGTCAAAACTGTTTGACTTTTACGCTTAAAACGCATAAAAACATGAAAGAATACTTACAAATGGTCCAAGCTAGAAGAACTTGATCTAAATACTCAGGTATGAAGCATAAAGCTTCAACTTAGAGCATAAAATTAGATCAAGGTGTGAGGAAAATGGAATGAGAGCTTGGGTATTTATAGATTTCTGAGAACCGTTAGGATCGTTTCTCGCAAATCGTGCTTTGATCTTGACCTTACAAGTGGGCACATGGTTTTCAAAACTATGGGAATACTTAGAACCATCAAATTCTAGCCCATAGAGTGCAAAACCTTGGGTTAAAACCATCAAAAGCTCAAAAATGGACCAAGTTCAATGTATCTGTCAGAAATTTCAAAAATGGTCCCTGCACTTGTAAAACTTGATTTTTGGCACGTTTAAGCCACGTTAACCCCATTTCAAGTCTCTAAAATGTGATCAAAAATATATTGGATGTCGGTTCGTTTCGTCGTACGGTTGCGTTGTTCGGTTAATTACGACGGAAATCGTAACGAACGCAAAAACGATCCAAATTACGCGACGAATGGAATTTTATCATGCCAATCACTAAAATAAAATATTTTAATGATTACATAAATTTTTGGATGTCTGGATATATTCAGAACGTAAGATATGCGCGAAAATGCAAACTTATGCACTTTTTGACGCTTTTAGTCCCTATTGATCAATAAAGTTTATTTTAGCATACTGAACCCTTCAAAGCCTATTTCTATGCTATGTAAAGGATATTTAGGGTATATTTAACTTATGATCAAGTTCCAGAATGTTCGTTACAGTACGAATCGGCATACTTTCATAGTTTGTTGAAATTAGTCCTTGTAAGCGAATAAACTTGATTTCGACACACCAAACCCTCCAAAACTTATTTCTAAGTTATGTAAAGGTTATTTAAGGTATGTTAAGCCTATGTCACTGTGCCGGAGTGTTTGTCGCATTAAACTGATTACGTTTACGCATCAGTTCGCGTATAACTTTCTAGAAAGCGATTTAGAGCTCGAAATCGAACGAGAATTGATATGTGCAAATGATACACATATTTATACAAATCCCAAGTATGAAACACAATATTTCATTGGTTTGGTATTTGTTTGATGGTCGCAGAGGCACAGGTGTCACAGTATCCCCTACTTTAGAAAATTTCGTCCCGAAATTTATTCGTAGGAGTCTGTCTGTGACTTTGTGTTAAATAACCACCAAAGATATACAAGGCATAATCCTGTTATTTCCTCAACGGACATTCTTTAGAAACAAAAATGAACGGACGGAGTCATTTTAAACGGGTGCTTCTTTAGGAATGGAAATGATGGAATAAACAAAAGGATATTCATTTTCCTCAACGGACACTCTTCAGAAATGAAAATGAACGAGCGGAGTTATTTTCAACGGGTATTCTTCAGAAATGGAAATGAAGGAATAATCAAAAAGGATATTCATTTCCTCAACGGACATTCTTCAGAAATGAAAATGAACGGACGGAGTCATTTTCAACGGGTATTCTTCAGAAATGGAAATGAATGGAATAACGAAAGGATATTCATTTCCTCAACGGACATTCTTCAGAAACGAAAATGAACAGACGGAGTCATTTTCGACGGGTGCTTCATCAGAAATGGAAATGAATAGAGTTAACTCAAAAGGATATTCATTTCCCTCAACGGATATTCTTCAGAAACGAAAATAAACGGACGGAGTCATTTTCAACAGGTGCTTCATCAGAAATGGGAATGAATATAATTAACTCTAGACACATGATAAAACTTGATGTGGTTTCTGTGCACCGAATTCCATAATTATGTATGAATCCATAATTACGTAATTCCTTGCACAATCCGCACAGTGTATTTCATAATGTGAAAGGGATAGAGTTTGAACAAGCTTGAGACAACTTTGATTGGGTCAACACATAAACACATAAGAACATAATTAATTTGTTATTATTTTGTTAACTTGACGCTGATTTGAACATGGGTATTCAAGGTATACCAGGAACCCAGTCGATGGACTTCAACGTCCTCAAGAATCTATCTGAAAAGATAGGATGATCTTCCAAAAATTCGAGTTTTGATTACAAGGAATCATAACATTCGAATTAATGTACACAACAATTAAGGACTTACGGAAATACCCTTAGGTACCCTATTAAGGATTTATAGTGGTATTTTGGGTATACGTTCAGAGTTGTAACTTGCGCCTTGTACTTCGTTTTCCTTAGAAGAAACGGGTACTTAGGATTTTCGTGGAAAACGCAAGAGATCATAAAATGGAAGAATTTTGGGAGTAGTCTGTTTTTCAAGGAATACGGTTCCTTGATTGTCGGTATTGTAGGGGATATGTTGTTTATACATGCAACCACATAAATAAATTGCAATGTAAATAAATGATTTATTTATAAACAACATTAACAACTGTTTCTTAGACCTTGACAACAAAAGAAAATAATACATAAAGCTTGATTATTTCTAAACAGCATTGTCTTCCAATCGGTCAGATGCTCATCCCTGCGCTGGATTTGCATTAGCAAGCTTTGGGCAATCCCTTCGAAAATGGCCCATATCGCCACAGTTGAAGCAAGAACCTGGTAGAAAACGAGCTTGAGCCGAATTGTTGCCAGTTTGATTTGGTGCAGCTACAGTTGGGCAAACTCTTGCTGTATGACCAATAAGTCCACAAGTTTGACATTTGCGGCACTTTACATTGGCATGATGGTGTAGGCTACATTGGTTGCACAAGGGTGCAGTTCCTTTGTATGGCTTCCTAGCAGGGGGTTGAGCTGGTTGGTTGGGGATGGCTTGATCATTGTGAGCAACCACGATGAATTTCTGAGAAGCCTTTCGCTTCTTTGACTTCTTGGGGGATCCAACCTGTTCATCCTTCAGTTTTGATTCCTCGATCGGTTTCTTGTCACCTTTTCGAAAAAGTTTACCTTTCCTGATCTGAGATTCAGTCAAGGTAGCGGATAGCTCAATGGCATGTCTAACTGTAGTGGGGTTGCTACCAGTCACAATGTCCTGTACTGAGTCAGGGAGGCCATTAATGTATTTTTTGATTGCCTTATCCAAAGGCATGACCTGCACTTGTAAAACTTGATTTTTGGCACTTTTAAGCCCCGTTAACCCCATTTCAAGTCTCTAAAATAAATTTAAAGTATAGGGAACTTGAAATGTGCTCAAAAACATCTCGGAGGTCGGTTCGTTTCGTCGTACGGTTGCGTTGTTCGGTTAATTACGACGGAAATCGTAACGAACGCAAAAACAATCCAAATTACGCGATGAATGGAATTTTATCATGCCAATCACTAAAATAAAATATTTTAATGATTACATAAATTTTTGGATGTCCGGATATATTCATAACGTAAGATATGCGCGAAAATGCAAACTTATGCACTTTTTGACGCTTTTAGTCCCTATTGATCAATAAAGTTTATTTTTAGCGTACTGAACCCTTCAAAGCCTATTTCTAAGCTACATATAGGATATTTAGGGAATATTTAACTTATGATCAAGTTCTGGAATGTTCGTTACAGTACGAATCGGCATACTTTCACAGTTTGTCGAAATTAATCCTTGTAAGCGAATAAACTTGATTTCGACACACCAAACCCTCCAAAACTTATTTCTAAGTTATGTAAAGGTTATTTAAGGTATGTTAAGCCTATGTCACTATTCTGGAGTGTTTGTCACATTAAACTGATTACATTTACGCATCAGTTCGCGTATAACTTTCTAGAAAGCGATTTAGAGCTCAAAATCGAACGAGAATTGATATGTGCAAATGATACACATATTTATACAAATCCCATGTATGAAACATAATATTTCATTGGTTTGGTATTTTTTTGATCGTTGCAGAGGCACAGGTGTCAGATTGAGCGTAGAAAAAGAATGTGAAAGTTGCAACAGTAGAGAGTTCTTGTGGCTGCTAAGCGAGAGTCAGATGCCCAGACACAGGATATGCTTAATAGAAGCCTAGCTAATTTTCATATCCTAGCAACAACTGCTGCTGACCCAAATCTGGAACAACTAGTAGCCCCACAACCCTTACCTTTATTCCCTACTCTGCCGATGGAGATAGAAGAAAACCCTGGAAATCAAGTAGAAATGCATGATTTCACCCTGAGGAAATACCTAGGATACCAGCCCCTTATCCCTTAGACCCGGACTATGATCCATGGTTTGATGATCATAGGGATTATATGTCGCGCTACCACTTAAACGACGAATCCATGCCGAACTTAGCCGCCTATCCAGGTCTGGACCTTCTAGATCCCTACTACGACAACGATGAAAACATTAGGGAGATATTAGAGAATCCTTACCCTCAGGAGAATCCCATACCCCATTACCCGGACCCAGTACCAGCACCTGCACCCCCAATGAGTGCAGATAATGTGCATGAACTCCGAACTTTCGGAGAAGAAATCTTGGAGAGTAGTGAGAGAATGAGGCAGGTAGGAGAGCAACTCGTCTGGAAGTACGACGAGCGCAATATGGATTACTGGATGAACCCAGACCAGTAATGTGATGGTGGAGTTGGTAATAATAATAATAATGATGAAAATAATAATAATAATAATAATAATAATATATTTGTAATAATAATAATAAATGTTGTAGTATAGACCACGTTGTGGTTAGCGATGCATAGTAGTATTGTATTGTAATTTTAATTTCTAGTATTAGTGTGTATTTGACGCATACTATAATAGAAAAGAGTAAAGTTGCAATGCTCGACGCTTTTGGTTAATATGTGTGTTGTGTGGTTGTTACTCAAATTATTAATTATTTTGGTGATATTAATATTTGGTAAATGTTTAAAATCCAGATGGACGACGAAGTAAACCAGGAAAACCAGAATAACGATAACCAGAGTAACATTAACTTGGTTAATGAGAACCCGAACAACAACAATAATAATGGAAACCAAGTGGATAACAGTGTCATGCAGCATATAGTGGCACAAGGGATAGTAGATGCAATGCCATATATTATCAAAACAGTTAGGGAAGCTGAAAATAAAAGTCAACATGATAGTAAGCGACCCTCTGAACCTGAAAATAGCGTGAACAATGGACCCGTACTTCAGATGCCCATTCTCAAAAGAAGGAGAACCGTGTCTTACAGTTGTTCTTATAAAGAATTCTGGTCTTGTAAACCAATGGAATTCTCGGGCAATGAAGGGGCCGTTGCATCTCTACGCTGGATAGAAAAGACTGAGGCAGTCTTAAGAATAAGTAAATGTGCTGAAGAAGATAAGATAATGTTTGCTTCAAATTTGTTTAAGAATTTAGCACTAGAATGGTGGAACACTATCCTCCAGTCAAAGGGAAGTGATAGAACTTACAATATGGGATGGGAAGAATTTAAAAACATGGTAGAAAGGAAATTATGTCCTCCTAATGAGAAAGAACAGATAGCATACAAATTTCTAAATCTTAGGATGATTGGGGAAGATAGTAAGGGTTACACTACTTTATTCTTTGAATATGCCCGAATAGTGTCAACCCTTGCATCACCTGAACCAGTTTTAATCTCCCGTTACATCTGGGGATTAATTGGGGAAATTAGACATGTAGTCAAGGCAGCTAGACCTCAAACCATAGAAGAAGCTGTAGAACTAGCCAACATCTTGACAGATGAGTTAGTCCGTACGCGAGAAGAGGATCAAAGGAGGAACCTACCCAGAAGCTGACCCAAGAATTTCGTTCTGGAAATTTTAACCGTGGGAGAAATGTAGGTTCTACCTCTGCACCATATTGTAGGTATTGCAAAAGGAAGCATTCAGGAAGATGCTCCATATACTGTAACTTTTGCAAAATATCTGGACACAAGGAAGAAGACTGTAGGAAAAAGCCTAGCAACAGAATATGCTACAACTGCGGAGAACAAGGTCATATGAGGCCTAATTGTCCAAAGTTAGCTCCAACTACAAACCCCAAGAATACTAAAAATGCTAGAGCATTTGTTCTGACTGCAGAAGAAGCAAAGATGATCCCGGATGTGATCACTGGTACGTTTTTAGTTAATGATGTTTTTTACTCTGGTGCGAACCAAAGTTTTATTAATACTTCATTTTGCAAACTTCTTAATCAATCATTAACTAAACTCCCACAAGAATGTCTAGTTGAGACAGCAAATGGTGAAACCATTAAGATTTCTGAAATCTTGCAGGGAGCAAGAATAGAAATTTTAAATCAGAAATTTATCGCAAACCTTTACCCAATGAATCTGGCAGGATTTGATGTTGTATTAGGAATGGATTGGTTAATAGCCAATAAAGCCAGTATTTTATGTGATCAAAAGTCAATTCAAGTAAATTCACCAAGAGGTGAAAAGATCACAATTAAAGGAAATAAGTTCTCTAAATCCACAAAATTCATCTCTGTGATGAAAACTACAAGCTATATAAGGAAAGGATCATTAGTGTATTTGATTTCTATAATCACTAACACTAAAGGAAAAGAATTAAAGGATATTCCAATAGTATCCCAGTTTTCAGATATATTTCCAGAAGAGCTACCAGGACAACCGCCAGATAGGGAAGTTGAATTCAGAATCCACTTAATACCAGGAACCGCACCAATTGCCAAAGCACCTTACCGTTTGGCACCCGCAGAAATGCAAGAACTGAAGAAACAGTTAGATGAATTGTTAGAGAAAGGATTCATACAGCCAAGTTCATCACCATGGGGAGCACCAATTTTATTCGTTAAAAAAAAGGACGGATCAATGCGTATGTGCATTGACTACCGTGAATTGAACAAAGTCACGATTAAGAATCGGTATCCATTACCAAGAATCGATGATCTGTTTGATCAATTGCAAGGAGCACGATTTTTCTCAAAAATCGATTTAAGGTCAGGATATCATCAATTAAAGGTACAGGAAGAGGACATTCCTAAGACCGCTTTCAGAACAAGGTATGGCCATTATGAATTTACTGTCATGCCATTTGGTTTAACCAATGCCCCAGCTGCATTCATGGACATGATGAACCAAATATGTAAGCCATATTTGGATAAATTCATAATTATCTTTATAGATGATATTCTTATTTATTCTAAAAACAAGGAAGATCATGCAACCCATATGTACGCACTTCTAAGTTTATTGAGAAAAGAAAAGCTTTATGCTAAGTTTTCAAAGTGTGGGTTTTGGTTAGAACATGTACAATTTCTTGGACATTTAGTCAATCATGAAGGAATTCATGTAGATCCCACCAAAATCGAAGCGATAACCAAATGGAAAACCCCTGAGTCACCAATAGAGGTTAGAAGTTTCTTAGGATTGGCCGGTTATTATAGAAGGTTTATTCGAGATTTTTCTAGAATAGTCATTCCCTTAACTAAGTTAACCTGTAAATCCGTTAAGTTTGAATGGGGATCAAAGTAAGAAGAAGCCTTTAGAATTCTTAAGAAAAGATTAACCCATGCACCCATATTAGAGTTACCAGAAGGAGCTGAAGATTTTGTAATCTTTTGTGACGCTTCCAAACTAGGTTATGGATGTGTGTTAATGCAACGTCAAAAGGTTATAGCTTAGGCCTCTAGACAACTTAAGAATCATGAAGAGAATTATTCAACCCATCATCTAGAATTAGGAGCTATAATTTTTGCCCTTAAAATTTGGAGACATTACCTATACGGTAGTAAGTTTACCATATTCACCGACCATAAGAGTTTAAGATATGTTTTTGGGCAAAAGGAATTAAACATGAGACAAAGACGCTGGATGGAATTCCTTAGTGATTATGATTGTGATATCCAGTATCATGCAGGAAAGACAAATGTAGTTGCTGATGCTTTAAGTCGAAAGTATCATGAAAGGCCAAAAAGAGTACGTTCTCTTAAGTTAAATCTGCAAATAGATTTAAATGATCAAATTAGAAAAGCACAAGAATCAGTAATCAAGGATGATACTGAAAAATTAAAAGGAATGATTAAGTAATTAGAACAAGGAACAGATGGAATTTGGAGATTCCATAAGAAGAGAATGTGGATACCTAAATTAGGAAACCTACGTCACCGTATATTAGAAGAAGCCCATAAGTCTAATGTAATGTTTCTATTTTTTTCATATAAGAGTTATAGGTTGTTTAAATTTATTAACCACTAATAACTAGTTTTATTTTTAATATAATTATTCGACCCAAATAGTTTTAAAAAACTATTTTATATATAGTTGGTTGTAATGTTATCCTAATTAATTGGCCTGTATATGGGTGACCTTTCTATTAAAATAAAAGTATATAAAAACTTATATTAATAAATAGGTAGATTACAGGTAAGTTGACTATTAGAAATATGAAGTATCTAGACGGGCCTAGAAACCGTTTAATAATTAAATTATAAAAATACAATATATTTGAACCTACTCCGTTTTTAATGAAACTTGGTTCAAAATGTAGATACAAATATTCTCGTTCTAATAATATATTCATTGTTTTATAAAACGTCATATTTTAGAAGTTATACGCACCAAATAAGTGAAGCAGATGAATTAATTATAAGAATAAATTAATAATAACTAAAATGAAATTGAGAAAGTTGTACGTGTTCAACATGAATTTCGAAATGTATGCATGCAATTTTCTACGTGTACATGTATAGGTGGTAGATGAGGACGTGTCCCTCTAAGATTCCGTGGCTTCCAAGAATGTAACCATTATAAATAAGAAGTGTTCACCTCTTGTTTGGATGCTTCCCTCTCGTCGTCTTTCTCTCTCACATATATATCTATTTTCTTTTAATATTTCACCCCATAATCCTACAAAGCTCTGCCCTGTTTTAAGTGTTTTAACTCCCGATCACTTATACCCTTTCCGATTGATCTGGAGCCCCATAACGCATGTCAAGGCTCTGCCCGACTAAGTTCGTTGGGAATCTGTCTCGTGACGTAGGGATAAGGTTGAATTAGGGTTACTATACTTAACACGAGTGCATTATATATTTATTAAATAGCTCAGGAGTTATTCTCAAGATTTATACCAGGAAGCTTTCTAGTTGAATCCTAAAGTTACAAAGTGAGGTTCAATCGCCCTCCTGATCCTCCTAACCCCCTTAATTCTTCTGATTTCCCCCCTTAATTCAATCGCCGCATACCTTAATTCTGCCATGAAACCATCAAATTTTGAGGTTAATCCTCACTATCCATGCTCCAATCGCCCTCCTGATCCTCCTAACCCCCTTAATTCTTCTGATTTCCCCCCTCTCGGTCCACATATTCGTGAACAGGGTACTACCTCCCTTCACCTTCATGCGGCTACCGTTTGTACAAATGGATCTGGTCCTCAATCGCACACAACCTTGTCTTCTGGAGTTAATAGAGGTGTGGGCGTCCCTCTATTCACATCTGAATCGGACAATAGGGTGGTGGTCAACCTTAATCTTACTGATTTTACTCATGATTCGTGTGCCCTAGATGCGAACAAGGTTTCCCCTGTTTCGTCACATGGAGCAGAGGTTCCTCAAGCTGATATTTCCTCTCCAGAGCATCTTAACGAGGTTCGTAACTCCTTTGTCTCGTCCCTAGGTAGCTGGGCTCAGCGTATGGCAGGTTCCAATCAATCGGCAGAGGAGCTCTATGTCGCCACAGCAGGTAATGGGGTCTCTTTTGTCACTAAATCGGGCCTATGTCATGATAATCCCAGCCCTGTTGGAGGGGATCCTTTGATGTTTAACAGTCCTATGTCTAATTCGCTGGCAACTGGGGATGGGGATGTAACCCCTGGTACTCGTGCTCAGGACGTTAACATGTGTGCGGGTGAGGCTGTCAACTCCCCAACCCGTGTTCCTGCTCAGCTCGACAATTATAATGAGGAGCCTGATTTAGCAAAATCAGTGTGGGATAAGCATGTTTCAGGTAGGAGAACGTTTGCGGATCAAATTAGGAGGAATAATGAGCTAGAAGACACGAGGCTCGAATACATTCCTCCTGTGGTCTCCCCGGAGGGTAAGAAACAGGTGATGATTACTCAGGAGGATCTCAGGTACTCGGCAAAGTCTTTTGCATTACACCTATATGGATATTTCCTAGGCACGTCCATGGATTATAAGGTAGTGAATGCTTGTTTTAGGCGGCTTTGGCAGTCTTTTGAGCTAGACACTGTCTCAAAAAGCTCTGCAGGTTTTTTCTTTTTTAAATTTAAAAGTGAAAATGGCATGAACCAAGCCCTTGAAAATGGTCCTTGGATGGTAAATAACGTTCCGATATTTCTGAATAGATGGGAACCCGGGGTGTGCCTTGAAAAAATAGAGCCATCGGTGATCCCCCTATGGGTTACGGTTCAACAAGTTCCATTAGAACTTTGGACGGGCAAAGGGCTCAGTAAAATTTTAAGTGGGGTAGGGTATCCTCTCCTAATGGACCGTGTCACTAAGGATCGGTGTGAAAATAAGACGGGAAAAATAGGGTACGCTCGGGTGTTGGTTGATGTTCCTGCTTCAAATGCTCTGCCTGATGAGGTTGAGCTCGTGTACCCTCAAGTTAACCAACGACCTCCGCGTAATGCAAAACTGCACATTGTGTACCAATGGAAGCCGCCCATTTGCAGCCATTGTATAGTGTATGGGCATACTTTAAAACAGTGTGGTCATTATAAAAAACAGGCAATGGAATCCAGCTCTTTGGAAAAAAACGACCAATCTGATCTTTGTAATGAGACTAATGCTGATGTGCCAGTGGTTCAGCAGGCTGTAGACCAAGTTATGGTAGACTCAGGTGATGGTTTCGAAACGGTTACAAAAAAGATTCACAACCCCGGGCACACAAAGAATAGTAAACCGAAATCCCAGGCTCCTTCTAAAAAAATGAATGCAGGTGGTTCGGGTGGGAAAAAGGTGAAGCAGAACAATGCCCAGAAGAAAGACGCTAGTTCAAAATCTGATGCCCAGGCTAAGAATTCTGCTGCCCAGGTCAATAAACCAGTGAATGAGGCTGTGAAAAAGGGACCGGTTACGAGATCAGCGGCTAAAAGTCAAAAAACTACAACTGGGTTTAATTTCAGCAAAGCTGTTAATGGTTTGACTCAAAAACAGAAGAGCAATTCAACCAATCTGCAGGAAAATAAAAGTGTGATGGATACGGATACCCCCCCGGTATGTACTGGTAATCGTTTTTCAGTTCTTGACATGGATGCTAGTCTTAGATGCTCTAATCTCGTAGAAGAAGCGGATAACTTGTACCCTCCTGACCCGTTTAACCAAGTAACCTTGGGTCACGTGGATATTCCGTCAACCTCTACTCACACTCCTAGTTCCACTAAACGGACTCTTCCTACTTGGAATACTCCTAATGATAATGGTGCCGCGGGTAGAGGGACTGTGGATATGGATTTGGAGGAGTTTGATGAAGATGATGATGATAACGGGTATGATTATGGTATCACCCAAGCCCAAAAGGATGCAATTACAAAGCGTCTCAAATCAAAGTCCCAAACGGTGTTGGCCGTAGATACGCAGAATTGGGAACCTGGGGAATGGGATTTTTTCTATGATCAATGCTTGGAACTTGGGTTAAATTCAGATTTCTGTATCGAAGATGTCGGTGAAGACACTAGTGGATCTGCTCAATTTTTTAAGGGCCTTATGAGGGACCCGGTTGTGGCCAAACCCTCCCACCGTATGTAATCATGTTGTCCGTAAACCTGTTGAATCGGGGTAGCAGGTTTGTTTGGGTTGTTTGTTTCTTGTAGCTAGTTCCACTGCTTTGTTTTTTAGCTTAGCGTATTTTTTCGTGTATTTTTTTTGTATTTGCTCGTTTTAGTGGTAGTTTGCTTTATATTATCCTACTAAGCTATTGTTTGATAGCCTAGTCGGGTTTTATATAGCTTTCTCGTTGGTGAGGTTCCCGAAGCCTGTTTCGGGGTGTCCTCTTTTAGGAGTCTCGGGGGGTATGCCCCCTTAAAACCTGTAACACGTCCCTTTTTGGAATATATTTGCCGGGCTAATGCTCACTTATCCAAAAAAAAGTTACAAAGTGAGTTCATTTCTCTTTTCTCACCGTTTGTGAGTCATTCTTCTTTTTATCACCTTTTTGTGATACATTTATATTTAAAAATGCTTTCCAAAATACTAAATATTTATCAGTTATACTTACAGTGATTAAATTTTTGTATTCTGCAATAACTGCCGGTATGGGTAGGTTTTATACATTACTTGACACTCGTTATTATTGGCCAAAAAGTTAGCCAGTAGTAGCATGACCACAAGCACGGGAAAATTGTACCCTAGTGGCCATAGCCTATAACTAATATTATTACTATATTAAATTATTAATAAATTTAATGTATGATTGAAATAAATCTAAATGGTTTGTATACAAAATAGAGCTTTATTAATTATTATTAAAATATATTAGTTATATTAAAGAAAATATAATTAATAAACATATTAAACAGGATTATTAGTTATATTAGAAGATCCCTATTGAAAAATTTGGCCCATAATGTATATAAGATTATGTTAAAATATATTATAATATAACTATATATTAATTTATAATATATATTATATGGGTATTATTTGATTATTAAGTAAACACAAGTGGAAATTTACAAGCCAAAAGCCAACAATGTGATCTCTGTTATGAAAATATACACTATTAAGTTGACAAATTGAAGAAAAGTATTGTATGTGGTCGAAAACTTTTTTTTGTGAGGTATCCAAATATAATTTGTTGGACTCAAGATTTAGTAAGAAAAAAAAGGATGTTTTTATAACATTAATATAATATGTAATTAAATATATATTGCAACGTTAAATATTATAATGGTACAATAATATTTAATAGACAAATGAAGTATGTATTTATATATAACACCTTATATTCTATTTATTATATAGTTGAGTTATGTATTCAGCAATTACTACCGATATGTGAAATTTGGTATACATTAATTGATAAGTGTCACTAGTTCAGAGAATGATCAGCGGTGATATGACCAGAGTCACTAGTTGAGAGAACGATCAACAGTGATAGGACCAAATGCACTAGTTGAGAGAATGATCAACAGTGTTATAACCACAGTCACTAGTTGAGAGAACGATCAACAGTGATACGACCACAGGCACTAGTTGAGAGAATGATCAACGGTGTTATGACCCCAGTCACTAGTTGAAAGAATGATCAACAGTGATTTGACCACCGTCACAGGAATCGCCTAGTGATAGATACCATTGAATAATAATAAGATATATTTTATATTTATTACTTGATAAATTCACTATTAGACAAAAGTGAGCCAATGAGTGATATGACCACTGTCACATCGGAACTGCCACCATGTGACAAATACTGGTTGAGTTGGGTAAATATAAATAAATATAAAAACCTTGATGCTGTAAAGTATAACAATATATTTTATAAAAATGGAATGAACTCGCCAGTATTTATTACTGATAAAATGTTTTCAAAACACATTTCAGGTAACTTGTTGTAAAGATAATAGAAGCTAGATATGGAGCACTAAAGGCTTAAATAAAGTGGCAATAAATACCTGAATAAAAGAAGAAAATTATGTTTTATTTATTTGGGTTTATCCCTATAAAATAATTGAATTGAATATGGGTTTTAGCCCATTTGTTTAATATTAAAAGTTTGGTGTTTTATAAACTCTGAAATTATTTCCTAACTACGATCCTGATGAAAAAAAAATTCCGCTGCGTAATTGATAAACACCGATACCATCTGACTGGCTCGCGGCACCCGCTCCTAGGGTGGGGTCGGGGGCCGTGACAGAAGGTGGTATCAGAGCCACTTGTTTAAGCTATTTAGGTGTTCTTTTATACCTAAACTCAAACAATAAAGTTAGGAAATTAATACAAAGTAACATATGTGTTATTTTTGTAGATTTAAATATATATATATATATATAGGGAGCGGTTAACATACAAAAGCCCTTATCATACTTCACGTACGCGACAATGGTAACCGTCAGATCAGGGCTATAATCACGCATGGAACAGATAATAACGCATGGGATCAGTTTTTTTTTTTTTTTTTTTTTTTGATAAATCAGGCATGGGATCAAAATCACGCATGTTAAGTTGATCAAAACTGTAATCACGCATGTTATCTATTTGGTCGCGTACGTTAATGTACGTTAAGCCGTGAAGTACATTATACTTTCTCTCTCTCTATATATATATATATATATATAGATATGTACATATGATTCCTGGAAGTATTGTTTTGTTTTAATTATTCTGTGATATTAATAATTGAAAATGTTTGCAATTCAGATGTCGAATGAAGTATCACATAATCCAGAAGTTCATGCTAATAATGAAAATCCTTTGTATAAAAATGCTATAGAAAATCTAATAGCCCAAGGAATAGCTAATGCTTTACCTTTAATAATTAAAGCTGTTAAAAAACCCCGTAGAACCCACCAAAGTTGTGAGTAGCAAGCATACTCGTGACGACAGTTTTAGCCATAGTGTCAATGGAGACAATGAAGATATTATCAAAACCCCATATCCCAAGAAAATGAAGGTGACGACTCTCGGGTGTACCTACAAAGAATTTCTAGCTTGTAAACCAACTGAGTTCGCAGGCAGTGAAGGCGCCACGGCTGCTCTACGATGGTTGGAAAAGACGGAAGTTGTTCTTAAAATCAGCAAATGTGTCGAAGAAGATAAGGTGATGTATGTGTTCAACCTCTTTAAGGAAGAATCCTTAGAATGGTGGAATACAATCCTTCAGACAAAAGGAAGTGACATGGCTTATGCCATGAATTGGGAAAAATTCAAGGAAATGGCAGAAAGGAAATTTTGTCCCCCTTATGAAAAGGAACGAATGGCTAACGAGTTCCTAAATCATAAAATGATAGATGTGAATCGTCGTGAATATACAACAACGTTCTTCGAATATGCAAGAATGGTACCAACTCTGGCTTCGCCGGAACCCGTACTAATTTCTCGTTATATTTGGGGATTAGTGAGCGAAATCCGAGACATGGTCAAGGCCGCTAGACCACAGACTATTGAAGAAACGGTTGAACTAGCTAACATCCTGACAGATGGACTAATCCGCACAAGAGAAGAAAACAAGAAGAAAGAGTTAGCCTAGAAAATTTCCCAAGAATTCAAGAAGAAAGGAACTGAACTGTCATTGGAGCAACCTACCTGCAGAAGTTGTAACAAAAAGCATTCAGGAAGATGCCGTTTCAACAGAACACCCTACTGTGACTTCTGCAATATGACCAGGCATATAGAGGAAGAGTGTAGAAGGAAGACTAATATTTGTTACAATTGCGGAGAGACGGGACACATCAAACCATATTGCCCGAAACTGACCAAAGCACCCGACAACAAGGCCAGAACAACAGACGGAGCTAAAAAGAACGCGCGAGCATTCGTACTTACGACGCAGGAAGCCGAAATGATTCCAGACGTAATCGCTGATATGTAATATCTAAGTTAAGTTATTATTTAACCCTAGTACAACTAAAAGTTATAAATAAATGCATTATGTCAAGTACTTCATCTATTCAAAACCATAATAGACTTGTTTGGTCTTCATCTTCATTGAAGCATGTTTTTGGTTACGACACCTTGTGGTGGCGTTTTCATTTACTTGAAGCTTGAGCTAATCTCATTTGCCCACCTGATATACGGATTTATTTACTTAATTTCTGTTGGTTCATTATCTTAAACGGTCTTAATACAATTAGGTGTTAAGATAAAGAGTACACAAATTCGTATTATATTCCAGTGTACCTCTAAAGATTCTTTCATCATTGATCGAAAATTCTATGATATTCATTCGGTCTTTCATCATCAATTGAAAATCCTATAAGATTTATTTGAAATAAATATCCAAATTTATTTCACTAAAACTTTCAGTTAATTACACGGTATAATTATCCAAATTTATTTCACTAAAACTTTCAGTTAATTACACGGTGAAATTATTCGGTCACCGTAATTATTGAATTATTTCAATCATTACGACACCTTACGCCGTCAATATAAACTTGTAGCTTGGGCTAATCATAATCATACGAATCATGCAAAACTACGTTTGTCTTTCTTTTGACTCATCATTGAAAATAGTCTTAATGCAATTATGTATTAAGACAATAATACACTAAACTCTATTGTATTTCGGTGTATCCTTGCAATACAATAAATGTCAACATATTGATTTTTCTCATGTTATGGTTCGATAATTGACCAATCACTTTCGTGCTTTTATTTCATTTGAGCTTGTTGATTCTGAGTCTTCCTCAGTTAACAATCAAAGTAAGTTTTCTTTTGACAGTGAATTCTATTTGATTCTAAAAGTCATTCACAACTTGTAAACATTCAATTTAGATATCTATTGATCGTATATCTCTTTTGACTTGAACCTAGTCACCTTGGAAATTATATCATTTCATCTCATTCGTTTGGCATCGATTTCTTGAACTAATTCAGTTGAACTATTAAGTCCTATTTATTGTACAACTCATATTCACAAAATTTGATGTCTTGATTCTGTACCATTTACCTTAATATTGTTCTTATCGATTAAGACATAACTTTAAGAAGACATCGTAGCCCAAATCTCGAGGACGAGATTTAAAACAAGGTGGTGAGGATGTAACGTTTCTATTTTTTTTCATATAAGAGTTATAGGTTGTTTAAATTTATTAACCACTAGTAACTAGTTTTATTTTTAATATAATTATTCGACCCAAATAGTTTTAAAAAACTATTTTATATATAGTTGGTTGTAATGTTATACTAATTAATTGGCCTGTATATGGGTGACCTTTCTATTAAAATAAAAGTATATAAAAACTTATATTAATAGACAGGTAGATTACAGGTAAGTTGACTGTTAGAAATATAAAGTATCTAGACGGGCCTAGAAACCGTTTAATAATTAAATTATAAAAATACAATATATTTGAACCGACTCCATTTTTAATGAAACTTGGTTCAAAATGTAGATACAAATATTCTCGTTCTAATGACATATTCATTGTTTTATAAAATGTCATATTTTAGAAGTTATACGCGCCAAATAAGTGAAGCAGGTGAATTAATTATAAGAATAAAATAATAATAACTAAAATGAAATTGAGAAAGTTGTACGTGTCCAACATGAATTTCGAAATGTATGCATGCAATTTTCTACGTGTACATGTGTTGGTGGTAGATGAGGACGTGTCCCTCTAAGATTCCGTGGCTTCCAAGAATGTAACCATTATAAATAAGAAGTGTTCACCTCTTGTTTGGATGCTTCCCTCTCGCCGTCTTTCTCTCTCACATATATATCTATTTTCTTTTAATATTTCACCCCCATAATCCTACAAAGCCCTGCCCTGTTTTAAGTGTTTTAACTCCCGATCATTTATACCCTTTCCTATTGATCTGGAGCCCCATAACGCATGTCAAGGCTCTGCCCGACTAAGTTCGTTGGGGTTCTGTCTCGTAACGTAGGGATAAGGTTGAATTAGGGTTACTATACTTAACACGAGTGCATTATATATTTATTAAATAGCTCAGGAATTATACTCAAGATTTATACCAGGAAGCTTTCTAGTTGAATCCTAAAGTGACAAAGTGAGTTCATTTCTCTTTTCTCACCGTTTGTGAGTCATTCTTCTTTTTATCACCTTTTTGTGATACAGTTATATTTAAAAATGCTTTCCAAAATACTAAATATTTATCAGTTATACTTACAGTGATTAATTTTTTGTATTCTGCAATAACTGCCGGTATTGGTAGGTTTTATACATTACTTGACATTCGTTATTATTGGCCAAAAAGTTAGCCAGTAGTAGCATGACCACAAGCATGGGAAAATTTTGCCATAGTGGCCATAGGCTATAACTAATATTATTACTATATTAAATTATTAATAAATTTAATGTATGATTGAAATAAATCTAAATGGTTTGTATACAAAATAGAGCTTTATTAATTATTATTAAAATATATTAGTTATATTAAAGAAAACATAATTAATAAACATATTAAACAGGATTATTAGTTATATTAGAAGATCCCTATTGAAAAATTTGGCCCATAATATATATAAGATTATGTTAAAATATATTATAATATAACTATATATTAATTTATAATATATATTAAATGGGTATTATTTGATTATTAAGTAAACACAAGTGGAAATTTACAAGCCAAAAGCCAACAATGTGATCTCTGTTGTAACACCCCAAAAACGGGTTTGATAATCAAACCACGTTAATATTAATGACTTGGTAAAATACCGTTAGTGGTGAAAATTTACCCGGTAAATAATAGGGTTTAAATAAATAAATCTAATATTTAATAAAAGGAGGATAAATACTTTGAGAAAGCAAAGTAGATAGAAGGCCCGAGTTAACGGGACTTAAATAAAATAAATAAATAAATAAACTGAGTCATAAATTCCCCGAACCCACTAAGTTAACTAGGAATGTTTAACCTAGTTAATAAGTGGGAATATTGTTATTAGAAATAAGTGGGCTGTGACCTACTTAATAACGAACCAAACACGAGGGGTTAAAGCGGGATAACTAGAAAAGTTATTTAATCAAATCAAACACAAACACACACACACAGTGTGTGTTCTGGATCGAGCTCAGGGGCTCCCATGGAGCCAAAAACCCTAATCCACATATAATCATCAATTTGAAGGATCAAATGAAGCCCAAATTCACAACCGAACGTGAATTAATGATCACCCGAACAAGAGGATCATAAGGTATGTAAAATCTTGATGTTTGGTGAAGTTGTAAGAATTTGATAATCATCCTAGTCGCGAATTAGGCATGGATTAGAGAAGCTATGGCTAGATTAGTGATGTATACTTTCTTAGGAACGAAACCCTAAGTGAAAATCATACATAACATGCTATGGATTGATGAATTTGGTGAATTAACACACTTAGATAAGTGGGTTTTGATGTTATGAAGAAATAGATGATGTAGATATGCTTAGAATCAACATGCATGATAACGAATAGAAGGAGTTTGAGTAAACCATGAAATTAGGTACAAGATCATACTTCTCACTAAATGGGTTTTGTATGATATAAAAGAATTGATGTTAAGATTGTGATATAGATGCTTGAAATCATGTTACCTAGTTGTTAGTGTGTAAAATTTGATTTCGTTAAGAGTTCGGATGAAATGCCTAAGTGAAATTTAATAAACCAAATGTGCATTGAATAAGTTGATAAGTCGATTGACTTTAAAAAAGTCAAATCGACCAAGTATATGATCGAATGATAAATTCGATATAAGAAGCGTAGGATGGAATAGTCGTAAATGATTATAACTAACCTAACTGTCTGACAATTTCAATTACAATGATAGTTTGACGCTTGACAAGCTAGGTGGAGGCTTGGAAAGGAAGCGGGTCAAACGGAGCAAGTATGAAGGAAAAGCGTAATTCAGATGCAAGGAAAGTATAGCTTACACTAGTCATATATTTTAGAATGTTCTTTTGTCATATTAATTACAAATAAGATAAATGCCTAACTGAGATATGATGTCCCGGCGTGTAGTCGTACGGAACAAGATAACCAAATAGGATAAGAAACCATATTGATGGTTAAAAATGAGTTAAATCGGTAATTCGATCATGTTATGACGAATGAAATATGTACTTTTAAAGGTTACCATATAAGGTAAATCATGATAACCAATAAGGGTAAAATTGTAATAAATGTCAACTCGCTAATAATTGGTCATTTAGACCAAACGGGTCAAAAGGTGAAATTATCACCCTTTGACAATATCGACTAATGGGTTGTCGAGTTGTATGATTTTAGGGAATAAATAGCATATGGATGTTTACAGCACTATCACTTAGCAGCCACTTAGGCAAGGTATTGAAACAGGTCAATATATTGATCCGAGCTAGGAATGTATAATAACACAACTCATCATGTAGAATTTGGAGTTCTATAAGAGTTAGACAAGGTTAAAGTGTAGATTTTCGGTTATCTTTTAGGTAAACCGAATAAATTGAATTATGTTTATGGTTTTTTAGAAGCACATGGGTTTATAAATAAGATTATAGTTAAAAGGGTCGGATTTTGGGTCAAACAAGTATTTAAAGGACCTTTGTAGTTAAAGAAGGATGAAAATTGACCAAATTTCCCTTGTAAGCTAATTCGGACGAACGACCCTTAAAGGTGGTTTGGAAATGAATTTCATGATTAGATAAATACTTAGAATGAGTATAGAAGTTGAAAGATGTAATATGTTAGTCAAATGGCTCTATTTGAGTTTTGCCGTAAAATAATAATCCGAGGGGTAAAACTCGGAACATATAGATATCCACATTAAATCCAACGTACATATAGTTGTGGTGGAAGATTACTTGATAAGAAATGTAGGAATAAGATACTAGAAATGAATGAAAGCGAATTCAAGCTTCAAAGTGCTTAAATACCCTTAACGGGTCTCAAAATAAGCATACGAGCGTAAACGGGTTTAAAATGTGTAATAAACCTATGATTAGAACCTAAAATGGTAGATAACATTAATTTGAAGAAGTGTATGTGATATAGGAATCAAACAAATACGTTTGTTTGATAAAATGCGTAAACGGGTCAAAATTTTGTAAAAAGGTAATAAGCCGAAGCCATGAAAGTTTCAAAATTTATTAAGCCGGATGTCGGATTTTAACTCCATATGATGGAGAATCAAATTACAATCACGTAGGAAGAAACGGTAGGTCAAACGGACAAGAGGATTGAAAGATACGAAAGTTTTCGTGTCAAAAACGGCAAAATGGAAGAATCTGATACAGGGGCCACCGTAACTTACGTGGGGCCTAAAAATGTTACGCCAGTTCTCTACTGATTTACGGTGGGAACATAATAAAACAGGGGCTACCGTAAATTACGGTATCCACCGTAATTTACGGTGGACCCTGTACAAAAATGTATTTTAATCAGTTTTGTTTCCCGGACTTGTTTAGATACGTTTTAAACCCTATATGACTAAAGCATTTCATGTTTATGAAATGTTGGTACTCTTTGGATGCCGGAAGACGATCAAGCTCGACGAAGAACCGAACACGATAAAGATACATGCTTCCGCACATTGCATCGTCATAAATTTTAAACGACGAATCTGATCACGTTATGTCAATAACTTATGATTTGCAAAAAGTTTTAATAAATCCATATTTTTATAGTATGGGTAGTCTTAACTACACATCTAATTGTTGGTAGTTACATGTAAAATCGTTAAATAGCAACTAGGGTGTTACAAGTTGGTATTAGAGCCCTGGTTTAAGAGATTCAAGTATGGTGGGGAAAACCATGCTTGGACTTAAACCTTATGCTCTTGACAAAGATTGGTGTTCGGTTCGAGGCTTGATCGCAAATCCGGTAAGTGCATGTATGTTAATCGTTTAGCGTATTAAAGTGTTGCAAACAACACATAGGGTTATCGTGTAATGCACGTTACCCCAATTAAATGATAGAAATAGCTAACAAAATTTCGTGCGTTGACACCTGACGAGGTATGACCTCAATCGGATAATCCGACCCGGTCATTACCTATTATTTTATTATAAATAAACAATTATAAATATTCGTTCCAGAATATTCCATCCTGCACGGATAGGACATGCAACCAAATCTCCAACTTTTTGGGAAGATCATGCAAATCCCTAACTTATAGGAGCCCATCCTAAGTTAAGGGAAACCCTAATCATAAACTATAAATAGAGGTAAACGTATAAGGTACAGATCATCTTACTCTCATACTTCTTCTTCCCCTCTCTATACTTTTATACTCCCAAACCCGAGACTTATTCTCACGCCGGAGGGTGGTTACAGGAATAACCCCATTCCTGTAACGAGTCCTAACGGTGTTTCTGTTTTGCAGTCTGCCCGTTCGGATCATTGATAATTGAAGTCTTCATCGGATACTACCGTTAAGGTCAGTGTTTCTTCATTGGCGCCATCCGTGGGACCTTTTCGGTAACAATTAGTTTGAACCCCATGGCCAGTGATCGGAACGCAGTAGTCACCCCAAGCCAAGCAGCAACAAATAATAATCTGGTGGCAGGAACAGGCCCTGTCACCACTATTCCGGTTTCACCGGTCGTCACCAGGTCGCTTGATTTGGAATTCGAGGCGGAAGGACCACCACCAGGGTTTTTGGGCAACATAGCCACTTCTTCTGGAACAACTGAAGCGGATTTATTCCCATACACTTCCCTGCGGTTACAGTCCGCGGAACCAGGAGTCACTGGTTCCAACATGTTCACCCCAGTGGCAACCACTGGTGCACAGACATCGCGTCTTAACTCTATGCCAGTTATTACATCAGCAAGCCCGAGCAATATCATGACACAGGCAAGCATGCCTCGGTATTATCAACCATCAGTTACTTACGCTATGCCACCCTTGTACACGGCAGCGTTTACAGCTGCACTGTCTACGCCGCCTCACCAGCCAGTGGTCATGCCGGAAGGAATCATGAACGCCCCAGTCACGCCAGGAAATCAAGCTTATTTCCCCGGGTACTATTACGCACCCCCATATGGGTACTTACCTCCATATGGTAACTCAGCATACACACCCCAGGGAACTACATAGAATCATGTTCAACAATCGCCATACGCGGCTTATATGCCGCCATGGTGGACCTTTCCGACTTCGCAACCAGTTTACACTCCAACTCCACCAACAGCGGAACCCGTCTATGACAGAGGGAACACATCCAGACCCAGATTTTCCCCGGGCAGAGGCCCCAGCTCTATGTTAAACAGCACTTCGGCGCTACCCACCTCTACCCAGGGTATAAGCCAGGGCGGGGTCATCCCTTCAGTACAACCTATCAATGTAGAATAAGACGAACTCACTAGACCTTATAAGCCAGTAGATGCAACTTTCAAATCCAAGTTCACCAGAAGAATAGCGGAAGCTCCTATCAAGGAAAAACCCAAGATGCCTCAAACAGTAGGCAAATATGATGGTCTAGGGGACCCCGATGACCATCTCAACTTATTCAAGAGTGCAGGGGAGGTAGCTTGTTGGCCTATGCCCCTATGGTGCAAAATGTTTGTGCAAACACTGATGGGTGCAGCTAGGGTCTAGTGGGACAGTTTACCCACAGGGGAAATAGACAGTTTTGAAGATCTGGAATCTAAATTCATCTTACAATTCAGCCAGCAGCGCAGGCACACTAAGGATAGAAACGAGCTTCTCCATATCCGCCGGCGAGACAATGAAACGGTGGAAAATTTTATCGTTAGATTCAACAAGGAAAGTTTGGCAATTCCGGGCGTAACAAACGATCTAGCCTGTGGAGCTTTCCTACAAGGAGTGAACGATGACGAGTTGCTAAGGACCCTCCATGGGAGAGATGGCGTGCCACCCACCAATGATGAAATACTACGGATAGCTAAAGTTTATGTCATACAAGAAAAGGCCGTTGCCGCCAGTCATGCGGCCAATAGGAAGAAAGAGGCTCTCAAAAATCAAGAAGATAGAGAACAGCGGAATTCTAAAGGTAGGGGTAGAGGAGACCGATACCAGAGGAACGACAAGACGGACTCGCGGTACGACCGACCAAGGAACGCCTACTCAAGGAACGAGTCCTCGAAACCTCGATCCGACTACCCTAACCTAAGCAAGACACCGGCGGAGATCCTAGCCTCAGAGAACCTCAAGTTTAATCCTCCAAAGCCGCTAAAAGATAACCCAAACAAAGACACAAGTAAATACTGTGAATACCACAAAGGGAGCGGTCACGACACAAACGACTGTTTTCAGCTGAAAAAGCAGATCGAATATTTTGTGAAAGCGGGTAAGTTGGCACACTTAGTAAGGGATATCAAACAAGGTCCACCAGTCGTGAAGGAAGAGAACGATAAAGCGGCGGGTAAAAAACCGCGAGAATTGAATATGGTGCACGCTGACAAGGGAAAAAGGGCAAAGCGGAGTTTCTCCACGCTCGAACCCTGGATGCTAGCGACCATGACCATCGAACCTCGCATAGAAGACTTGCACCTCACTACAGACGCCCTAATCATATCCGCTGCAGTAGGGGATTACCGCATGAGGCGAATCCTTGTCGATACCGGAAGTTCAGAAGACATCATCTATGAACACTGTTTCAACAGAATGCAACCGGAGGACCAAAGGTTGCTTGAATCTGTACACGCCCCCATCAAAGGTTTCACAGGGGAAAGGTTGACCCTATTGGTCAAATTACTTTCCCGGTCACATTTGGACAAGAGCCCCGGGAAAGAACCATACTCCTGACATTCCTTGTGGTACGCGCTGAGTCATAGCACAATGTGATTATTGGAAGGTTCACTCTGGGCAAGTTAGACGCTATAGTCTCAACGGCGCGAGGTTTCAAGAAGTTCCCCACCCCGCGGGGCATTGCAACAGTGTTTCGAGATAAAATAGGGGAGGTATTAAGCACCAAGAAATGCCGCCAAGGCCCCACCGGAGCTATCGGTCCAGAAAGGTGGGTATTGAGCACACGTCACCCAGATCAAACGGTTACCATAGGAGACAGCCTCTCCCCAGAGGTTAAGAATGACTTGAAGGCACTGTTGAAAAGGAATGTCGATGTTTTTGCCTTCGAACATTCCGACATGACAGGAGTTCCCCGCGATAAGGCGGAACACAAGTTAGCAACACTCCCAGGCGTTAAGCCGATCGCGCAAGGTAAACGCAGTATGGCCCCAGATCGGAAAGCAGCAGTCGTCAAAGAGGTACGAAAATTGGTGGAAGCTGGAATCCTCAGAGAAACACAGTACCACACATGGGTATCAAACCCGGTGATGGTAAAAAAGCCAGACGGCACATGGCGAATGTGCATTGATTTCAAAGACCTGAATAAGGCATGCCCCAAGGACGCGTACCCATTACCTGAGATGGACTTCAAAGTTGATTCTCTGGTCCCCTACAGGTATAAATGCTTCCTAGACGCCTATAAGGGGTACCACCAAATCAAAATGTCCAAGGAAGACGAAGAAAAGACAGCGTTTCATACCGACGTGGGCATTTTTTGTTACACAAAGATGCCTTTTGGTCTGCGAAACACCGGGGCAACTTATCAGCGACTCATGGACAAAGCTTTCAAAACCCAGATCGGTAGAAACCTAGAACTGTACGTCGACGATCTTGTGATCAAAAGTAGGGAGGAGAAGCAGATGTTAGAAGACGTTGAGGAAACCTTCCAAAAGCTTAGAGAATACAACATAAAACTCAACCCCAAGAAGTGTTCTTTTGGGGTAGAAGAAGGAAAGTTCTTAGGCGTGGTAGTCACCCGGGAGGGCTTCAAAGCTAACCCGGAAAAGGTAGCCGCTATAAGGCGAATGTCCTCTCCTAAAACGTTGAAGGAAGCACAAGCGTTAAATCGGCGTTTAGTGGCGATCAATCGATTCTTAGCAAGACACGCAGAAAGATCTTTACCGTTCATTAAGACGTTAAAAGACTGCCTCAACAAAAATAATTTCAAATGGACTGGTGAAGCTGAAGAAGCCCAGCAAGACATGAAGCGTTTCATAGAAAAATTACCAATACTTACAGCACCCTCCCCCAATGAAGTGCTAACAATGTATTTGGCAGCGGCCCATAACGCAGTAAGTGCGCTACTCATGGTGGAAAGAGATGGGAAGCAAATTCCCATATATTACATAAGCCGAGTACTGGCGGGACCAGAAACGAGGTATCCGACCTTAGAAAAATTGGTCCTGGCTCTAGTACACGCCACTAGGCGACTGAGAAGATATTTTCAAGCACATCGCGTGCAAGTCTTGACAAATTACCCGCTCCAACAAATTTTGCACAAGCCAGAAATCTCTGGAAGATTGGCCAAATGGGCGATTGAAATAGGTGCTTTAGATATTGAATACCGAAAGCGAACGGCAGTCAAAGGGCAGGTTATTGCCGATTTCTTAGCAGAAATTCCTGAAGGAGAAACCGTATTGGATCCCACCATCCGGGATATCCCAGAATCTAGCACTGCCTGACAGGCCTGGAAACTTTATACGGATGGGTCGTCGAGTGAAAAAGGATCTGGGGCGGGCTTAATGCTGATAAGTCCTGACGAAATCAGACTAATGTACGCCCTTCGCTTTGACTTCGAATGCTCCAACAATGAGGCAGAGTATGAAGCACTACTTGCTGGTTTAAGAATGGCCCAGTCTATGGGAGCTACACGGGTCAAGGCGTATGTCGACTCCTTGCTGGTCAATAACCAGGTTAATGAGACGTATGAAGCTAAGGACGAATCGATGGCAAGATATCTAGCAAAAACAAAGGAGCTCATGTCTTCTTTCGAGAACGTCACACTCAACCATGTTCATAGGGGAAAAAACCAGATAGCAGATGCGTTAAGCAAAGTAGAGACGTTACAAACACCTTCAATTGAACCCCGGAGTGTCTCCGCAGTAACGGCGGAAGAACCTTGTTGGTATACCCCGATGTTAAAGTTTCTTACAAAGGGGGAGTTACCCCCCGGTAGAGGAGACGCTCAGAAAATACAAACAAAGGCGTTGCAATATGAAGTAAATGGTGGCATTTTATACCGAAAGTCATACTTGAGTCCACTCCTACGGTGCGTGATGTGTGCAAAATGCAACATATAAATTTCATCAATTGTGGCATAAAACTAACCCTTTTTTAGTACTAATGTTGGAAAAAGTGTGCTTTTGTCTTCCTTTTGTATTTTCAGGATGAAATGAGCTCAAATTAACAAAAGAAGCAAAAAGACATCAAAATCTAACATAAATACAAGAAAAGGAACAAGACGTTACATGCCCGACCCCACGACAGCATCTTCCCAAGCAAAACAAGACAACAGAAGACTAAACACGCCCCGTGCTCAGCCAGCACGGGGGCGTGCCCAAGTGTCAGCAGAAAAGACAAAGTGGTCGACGCTTCTATTGCCCACCACGGGGCCGTGCTCAGCGGGCACGGGGCCGTGCTCAACCATAAGATTCGTACAATCTAGCAAATCTTCATAGTACAAAGATTCTTCTGCACCACGGGGTCGTGCTCAGCGGACACGCGGGCGTGGTCAACTAAAAAGACAAAACTTCATTAAATGAAGAAAGAGAAGGATGTGGACACGGGGTCGTGCCCGAGCTTCTGTTCAGCCTATAAATAGAAGTTCTTGGCTCAAGCTCAAACCATCCCTTGGCACACCACCTCTCTCACACTTCACCCACCACCACCATAACACCATCATCCACCACCATCATCCATTGTCCATCGTAGAGTGTGTGAGTCGTCTCGGGATCCAAGATTGATCGTCAGAGTTCTTGACAATCAAGGCCATGTTTGCCTAAGTCTCTTACATCACTTGGTGAAGACAAAGTGTCTAGTGTAATACTTTTTATTTTTAATCTTTTCGCACTTTTTACTTGGTTTTGTATTAATGACTTTAATAACTAGTTTCTTATGTTGAAGGTGATCTTTCCTAATCGTTTGTCCGTGGTGTCTTGGCATTATTTTACTGTCTATATAAAATAAAATATTTTCACCATTCATATCTCCACGGTCTATATGGAGGTATGTTGGCTACCTGGTCGGGGGTTAAGGGAACGGTTTGGTAAAGGTCTTGCCATTGTTCAGTGTTTAGAGGTCCTGCAATGGACCTGGGTCAAATTTAGTAGGACCTCCTTCAATACTTAACGGTATTGGATGGCGGGGGTCCAAACTCTTTGAACCCCCCATAAGTTAACTACTATTAATACTATAACCCGGCTATTTAGGACTGTATCCCTGCTGACTCAGACTACTTAGTCAAGGGTAACGTCACCTCCAAAAGAGGGGCCTACCATAATTTGCATTAATAACTTAATTAATTATCTTCCAATAATCCACCCTTTTAGGATTGTATCCTTGCTGACTCAAACTACTGGGGTGAGGGTAACGTCACCTTCAAAAGAGGGGCCTACTACAATAACTAAGATAATCTATTAATAAGTGCAAAAGTGCGGAAATAATCAAAGGTTACACTAGATACGAGTCGGAACCAAGTGATTCATCTTGTCTATCTGTTTTTCTTTTTATTTTTATTTTCAGCATTTTAGTTAGTTTTTATTTTTCTTAGTTAAAACATTTTTCTAAACTTTTTGATTTGATTAGACATTGAGGATAAACCGGTACTAAAAGCTCTTGTGTCCTTGGACGACCCCGGTATCTTACTAACACTATACTACGCACACGATGGGTGCACTTGCCCATATGTGTGTCTAGTGTTAGTAAATATCGTGTTTTATAAATTTAAAACTTGACTAAAAAGTGTTAAAGGGGCTTAAAATATACACCTAATAAATATAACACTCGACAACGCATCAAGTTTTTGGCGCCGTTGCCGGGGACACAAGGAATTTAAGAAAGTTTAAAATCGACGGCCTAATCAGTTTTTCAAAACCTTTTCAAAACGCGCGCACATTTTTCTGCATTTTAGTTTAGTTTTGCATTTACAGTCACCTGTACACGGGGCCGTGTTCACTGAACACGGGGCCGTGCTGCACATTTTCATAAAAACACCCAGTAACAGTAGCTTGAACACGGGCCGTGCTCACTGAACACACCCCGTGCTCAACGAAATCAGTAAATTTAATTAAAACGCCCAGATACAGATCCTGAACACGGGGCCGTGTCCACTGAACACGGGGCCGTGTCCAGCCTCTGTTTCCATTTTTATTTTTGTTTTCTGATCTCGAGACTTGGTTGTGGTCTGCTGAGTGATTCTTATGAATCAATACTCAGGAGGTTACAACTACACCTATGAGGAGGATGATTATAGGAGTAATTATTGCACTAATTGTCGTAACACACACTCGGTTCAAAATAGTCACTCATATCAACCATCCAATTCATAGACCTACTATGAGGAGCCCAGGTACGAGCCATCAACTTCATACACATCCTATGAAGACCAAAGGTATGAACCTCCTCCCTCATACTCATATTTTGATGAACCAAGGTACGAGCCTTCATACTCATACTTTGAGGAACCAAGATATGAGCCACCACCTTCATATGCTTATTATGAGGAACCATGGCGTGAACAACCCACCTCATATGAGTATTATGAAGAACAAAATTACGACCCTTATCCATCATATGCTTACAATGAAGAACAATGGTGCGAACCATCTACTTCACATGGGTATTATGAGGAACAAACGATCGAACAACCGGATTCAAGCTTTGAAAATACAGATTCTTTTTCTATAACCGAAGTAACCGATAGGATATTAGAACACATTAGAGTTATCGATCGCTGTATAAAAGAATCTCGCGCAAGGGAAGAGGAGTCCCGCGCAAGAGAAGAATTAAAAAAGGAAGAGATAACTGAAAGTGTAAAAATGGAAGAACAAATAAGGGAAAAACCGACACATGAGTTAAACAACGAAAAAGGTGAGTCCGACAACGTTAAAATTTAAGAAGAGTCTAATTTTGAAGAAATTAATCTCTTGTCACCTTCTTTCGAAAATCATTGTTTAGTACCCACTCATGCTAAGTTTTTAAAAGAGTTAAACACTAACACTAAAATTGACGAAACAGTAAGTGTTAAGTTAACTAATGATCAAACCTCGCTAATAAAAGAAGACCCATTTGAAATTAACATTACACCGGTTCCATGTTTCTTTCAAAATTCATTTATTAGTAATATCACAATCGATAAAGATCTTTGTGTTAACATAATGCCTAACTACATTTTCGAAAAATTAAGTATTAGTGATTTTTCTCCACTTCAAATACCCATTTTTCTATCTAATCGGAAAATAATAAAATCAATCGGTGTAGTTGAGGATGTCTTGGTTCAAACAAATCAAATGGTAATCCTAACCGACTTTGTCATCCTCGATGACGCTCCTCTAGTGTTGGGACGACCCATTGTAAAAACCCACGAAGCTTTGAAGAATCAGAAGTATAACAATCTACCTCTTCAATTAGGGGCATTTAAAAAGAGTGTCGATCTTGAGCGGTCAATGAAATATCCATTCGGCAATAATGACCCCCTAATTGAAGATGAGCCAGAACCACCCGATAAGGAGGGTCTAGCCAAGGACCCTTAGAAACGTGGCGCACCACGAAGGCATTCCGCGAAACTATCCTTAGTTTAATTTAGATTAACTTTTATATTTTCTAGTTTAGTTTTAATTTTCAGGAATAAAACACACTCGGGATGGTGAAGGATACTAAGGGAAGCTTGAACCAACAACCCATGCACAAAAACAGAGCCTCCCGACAATTTTTCTTCATTACAGCAAGTTCAGCATGGGGCCGTGCTCACCCCAACACGCCCCGTGCCCAAGGTTCTGTAGAAAATGCCCAGTTCAGGTACCTGGACACGGGGCCGTGCTCACTGGACACGCCCCCGTGCCAAGCCTTCTGTTTGCTTTTGGTACTGGCAGTCTGGCACTGGGCCGTGCTCAGCCAACACCACCCCGTGTTCAGCTACCCAGTACCATAAAATCTTGTTTTTAACCCACTTTTACACATTTTAATCAACCGAAAAAACTTATTTTTGGGACACATTGAGGACAATGTGTAATTTAAGTGTGGGGGGGGGTGCTAAAACCTTGAATCATGCAAGTCCTAATAACAAGCCTTACACAAAACTCTACTGGAACCGCTAATCACCCCAAAATTTTTCAAAAAAAATTTCATTTTTTTTTACTTGTCTAGGTTTAACTTGGGAATTTCAAATTCTAAAAAGGTTATATTTTTACAAATTTACAACCGATAGCGTCGTGAAAAAAAAAAGAACCAACATAAGAAAATTATGAAAAGGCATGACAAGTTTAATTAAAATTTGATTATATATACTTGATCACATTATAAACCCATTGGCACAAAAAGTGAGTTTTGAGCCTTTATTGAGCATACAATTACATATCATTAGACTAAATGCTCATTTTTCGTTTCTTGTGTGAATAGTCGCTTGGTTCTTACGACTCAAGAACTTGCCATGACGATACATTCCCAGTCCTTATCAACTTAAACCCGAGTAAGTAAATGACGGAGGCATTAGGACTAACCCCTTTTTATTTCTACACCATTATTTTTTCTTTTTCTTTACCACCTACCCAAAATCCCCCTAGTTAGCCCCTTTGAGCCTAAACCTTTTCATTTCATAACCCAAACCAAAACCCTTTTTACCCACCAAAACCTTTTCATTTTTACCCCTTTGTTTTAGTAACAAGTTCGATTTTTCGTATGACTTTCCTTAAAAAAAAAATGTGTTGATGATGGAGCAAAGGAAAATAAAACAAACAAATTCATCAAAAATAACTTTGTTTGAATAATAGCTTCATCAAAATAAAAGTTACAAAAATATAAAGTCTTACGAAAATCGACACTTGTTACGCTTTTAGCCCTTTTTCTACTAACCACTAACCCAACCACCTACCTTTAACCCAAGCCTAACCCCTCACCCATAAAGTCCTCTTGATATTTACAAAGGTATATAAGTTAACAAGGAGGAGGATTGATTGCTTGGCAAGCTTATGGTAGAAGTAAGTTCCATGCCGCTCTCGAGCGATCCACAAAAATACATCTTCGGCCGAGTGTTGAGTGATCCCCATGAGGTATGTGAACTTGTATATAAATAGAATTTTAAAGAGATATGTTATGCCCTAATAAGTAATTTATCTTATGAGAAGTTTTAAATAAATCATGACGAATAGGATTGTAAATAAATAAAAATAAAACTGAATAAAGAATCTTGGAAATCCCGACACTCTACGACAAGCCCAAAAACCTTCTTCTCTACCCATTCCATTTGGGAGTGTAATAGCCACATATTAAAGAGTTTTGCTTGAGGACAAGCAAAGGTTCAAGCGTGGGGGTATTTGATGTGTGCAAAATGCAACATATAAATTTCATCAATTGTGGCATAAAACTAACCCTTTTTTAGTACTAATGTTGGAAAAAGTGTGCTTTTGTCTTCCTTTTGTATTTTCAGGATGAAATGAGCTCAAATTAACAAAAGAAGCAAAAAGACATCAAAATCTAACATAAATACAAGAAAAGGAACAAGACGTGACATGCCCGACCCCACGACAGCATCTTCCCAAGCAAAACAAGACAACAGAAGACTGAACACGCCCCGTGCTCAACCAGCACGGGGGCGTGCCCAAGTGTCAGCAGAAAAGACAAAGTGGTAGAAGCTTCTATTTCCCACCACGGGGCCGTGCTCAGCGGGCACGGGGCCGTGGTCAACTATAAGATTCGCACAATCTAGCAAATCTTCATAGTACAAAGATTCTTCTGCACCACGGGGTCGTGCTCAGCGGACACGGGGGCGTGGTCAACTAAAAAGACAAAACTGCATTAAATGAAGAAAGAGAAGGATGTGGACACAGGGTTGGACACGGGGCCGTGCCCGAGCTTCTGTTCAGCCTATAAATAGAAGTGCTTGGCTCAAGCTCAAACCATCCCTTGGCACACCACCTCTCTCACACTTCACCCACCACCCACCACCACCATAACACCATCATCCACCACCATCATCCATTGTCCATCGTAGAGTGTGTGAGTTGTCTCGGGATCCAAGATTGATCGTAAGAGTTCTTGACAATCAAGGCCATGTTTGCCTAAGTCTCTTACATCACTTGGTGAAGACAAAGTGTCTAGTGTAATACTTTTTATTTTTAATCTTTTCGCACTTTTTACTTGGTTTTGTATTAATGACTTTAATAACTAGTTTCTTATGTTGAAGGTGGTCTTTCCTAATCGTTTATCCGTGGTGTCTTGGCATTATTTTACTGTCTATATAAAATAAAATATTTTCACCATTCATATCTCCACGGTCTATATGGAGGTATGTTGGCTACCTGGTCGGGGGTTAAGGGAACGGTTTGGTAAAGGTCTTGCCATTGTTTAGCGTTTAGAGGTCCTGCAATGGACCTGGGTCAAATTTAGTAGGACCTCCTTCAATACTTAACGGTATTGGATGGCGGGGGTCCAAACGCTTTGATCCCCTCATAAGTTAACTACTATTAATACTATAACCCGGCTATTTAGGACTGTATCCCTGCTGACTCAGACTACTTAGTCGAGGGTAACGTCACCTCCAAAAGAGGGGCCTACCATAATTTGCATTAATAAATTAATTAATTATCTTCTAATAATCCACCCTTTTAGGATTGTATCCTTGCTGACTCAAACTACTGGGGTGAGGGTAACGTCACCTTCAAAAGAGGGGCCTACTACAATAACTAAGATAATCTCTTAATAAGTGCAAAAGTGCGGAAATAATCAAAGGTTACACTAGATACGAGTCGGAACCAAGTGATTCATTTTGTCTATCTGTTTTTCTTTTTATTTTTATTTTCAGCATTTTAGTTTGTTTTTATTTTTCTTAGTTAAAACATTTTTCTAAACTTTTTGATTTGATTAGACGTTGAGGATAAACCGGTACTAAAAGCTCTTGTGTCCTTGGACGACCTCGGTATCTTACCAACACTATACTACGCTCACGATGGGTGCACTTGCCCATATGTGTGTCTAGTGTTAGTAAATATCGTGTTTTATAAATTTAAAACTTGACTAAACTGTGTTAAAGGGGCTTAAAATATACACCTAATAAATATAACACTCGACAACGCATCAGTGTGTTTCTCCGATAGAAGCTAAGTACTTAATTCAAGAAATTCATGCAGGCATATGCGGTATCCACGCCGGACCCCGGGCAGTCGTAGCCAAAATCCATAACGCCGGATATTATTGGCCCGGGATGCACAAAGACGCGGTACAGGAACTCAGAAAATGTCGTAGCTGTCAGAAATTCGCTTCTCAAACACTTAGGCCCAAGAACAACCTGATCCCAGTCACCGCGGCCTGGCCTTTTCAGAAATGGGCGGTGGATATCGTTGGACCATTCCCGCTGGCGCCCGGAAGGTTAAAATACTTAATTGTGGCAATCGACTACTTCACCAAGTGGTGGAGGCCAAACCTTTGGCCAAGATCATGGCGGAAAATGCCAAAAAGTTCCTTTGGGAACACATAGTATGCCGGTTCGGATTGCCACTATACTTGGTTGTCGACAACGGAACACAGTTCACCGATAAAGTTTTACAAGAGTGGTGTGCTGAACTCCAGATACAGCAAATTTTCACATCTTTAGCACATCCCCAAGGGAACGGTCAGGTAGAGCGGGTGAATAGAAGTCTACTAGATGGCATAAAGAGAAGATTGGACTCAGAGGGGAGCTCCTGGGTTGAAGAACTGCCGAACGTCCTATGGGCGCAACGAACAATGCCCAAAACAAGTAATAATGAAACACCTTTCAGCCTAACCTATGGTATGGAAGCAATGATACCCGCTGAGGTTGGATTGCCGTCACTACGTCGCCTTACCGCGGGTAATAATAATAATGATAGGCTGTTAAGGGAGGGCTTAGATGAACTCGAGCAAAGGCGTGAAGCCGCCGCTATCAACGAAGCGAAATACAAAAAGACGTTGGAAAAGTACTACAACAAACGCGTGGCACAACATACTTTCAAAGAAGGCGATTATGTCATGTGAAACAATGAAGCCAGCAGGGCGGAACCCACAGGGAAACTGGGACCCAATTGGGAGGGCCCCTATGTTATTCAAGAAGATCTAGGTAATTGTCCAGGCTAGACGGAACCGCCATACCGCGTAGCTGGAACATTGCTCAGTTGAAGAAATGTTACATGTGACACCTTGCTCCTAACAGCAAGATCAAACTTTTCTTTTTGGCATAAACAAGTGTAATCCATCCACAGCGATGTTGCTTCTTTTCATTTAAGTTTCGAGTTTAATAAAAGTTATTTCCTTTTGTTTTATCTCATTACGTAAAATTACCATCGCAAACAAATTGCACAAAGCGGTAAACAACAGTGCCCTTAAACACGAAAATATTTTCATACACATAAGTCATAGGGTCAAAATATACAACGCTGAAAGCGGGTATCTTGGTAATAGATACAATAACCGCTACCAAAAGATAGGTATTTTCACAAAACATACATACAAGCTATCTTACACAAAACCAAGTACTTGTCCCTAGTGTCAAGAAACCAAACACATGGGAACCAAAAAAGGAACATGTTCTAACACCTACTTGTGGGAATTGGTCGCCATCACCTCTACAGGGGTATGCAGCACCATACCACAATCCAACACACAGGGATCAATGGTCAAGTCATCAGTCGATCCCCCAATCACCGGTGGAGATACCACCCCCGGATTGTCAACAGAATCTCGTCCGGCATGACCACCACGACGACGTTGGTACACTAAAGGGCAACGTTGGATATGATCGGCCGGAATGAGTTGCATCAGATGGTCGGCTGATAGTGACGTCATGCCGGTTTCAGTTGGTAAAGTATCCTCATAAACAATACTCTGGCATGCACGATTCGCCCGGGAAGGAATGGCATTAGGTCTTCTTCTCCTCCGAATCATTGACTTGGTCACCAGAGTTTGCAGCTGAACCAGGCCATCAGCGGCGTCTAAACGCCGGAAAATATCGGAAAGTCTTTGCTTATAACTTCTCTGACTCATATTTTTTAGTTACCAAATTCAGAAAAAAGAAACATAATTTATAGAGGGGCAAACAGTTTTGACAGAGATGACGACAGCAACATTAATGGCAAATGATCATTACGGGTCAAATCGCCACACTTCAGTAGAAGGGTGGCTGCATACATCATGAGATTAGCATTAAATAGCTGACAAGTTACGTGGATATTTTCACAAAAACCAAGGCTAAACAGTGTTATTACAAAAGCCACAAATGTTCAAAATACATGAGCAAAATAAAACTACTTATGCTTCCTCAGACTCTTCCGCGGGGTCCAGCATCATACGAAGAGATTCGATGCCCTCTTCATTCACCTTATCCACTAAGTCAGCATACCCAGACAGCGGCTCGTTGTATACCGCCTCCAATGCATCAGCCATTTCACCTTCAAATTTGCCCCTAGCCACGTGAAAGTCAGAAGAAATCTTTTCCGATTCTTTACAGTTGAAGTACCCTTGGTAAACCCCATTATGGTGACCGGATTGATAGGCAGCAGCGGAAATACGGTCTATCAGCGAGGTAAAGGGCGCTGATTGGCGAAGATATTCAAACGCTCCTACTAGTCCGGTGGTTATCAGCCAATTTCTGTCGCCCCGTAAAGTGGCCAGTTGACTGGTTAACCCCTCCACCTCAACATTTGCTTGATCCAGAGCATTCTCCACCTCCTTTAGGCGTGTAGCAGAAGATTGGGTAAGGGTATTCCGTTCAAGGAGAAGGGAATCACAACGCTGTTGGAGTTCTCTAAGTTGCCCTTCCCGCTCTTCCAACTCCGCCTGTCTTGCCCGAGCTTTGGCATTCGAAGTTTCTAGCTCAACGGTCAACGCTTGATAGCGTTCCTGCACCTGTGACACAAAATCAGTGTCAATTCAAAATTTTTCCACAAGAGCAGTTATTTCGGATCTCACCTTCTGAGCCTCACTAACAGCTTTACGCTCTAGCTCCTCATGCACGGTTTTAGCATGAGCAATAAACAGGTCCTTTTCCGCTATGTCCCGAGCCCACATAAGCCGCTCTTCGGCAAGGTGGGCAGTAACCCTCTTTAAATCATCCTCGGCCTTGTTTTTCTCCGAGACAAACCGACTCTCCCTCAGTCCAGCAGCATGAAGTTGACTCTCCAGACGGTATTTCTCATCTGTCAGTTCTTCAATAGCGGCCTGGGCTCGGTGGAGCTCATTATTGTCATGCATCCACCGACGTCAGATCTCTGTAAGCCTCCGGGGTTGGCTAACAGAATCAACAATAGCGGAATTCATCAAGTTCTCATTGTTCAGCCCTTCTACATAGGCCACCTCCGCTGGAGGATAAGCCCGCTCAACCCAATGTTGAACCACTGGAGGGAAGATCAACCTAGAAGATTCCGCAATTTTCCACTGAGGTTGATTGCGTTTGTCCCGATTGTTGGGATCCCAGTTGATGGTAGGCAAGTATAGATCATCCCCCAAGCGGGCTCCATCATCAGCAATGCCACGGCTTGACCCACCAGTATCACCAGCGGCACGATCCCCAGCACTCGTCGCCTCATGAGTAGAAGATGTGGCAGGAATCTCTTTCCCAATAGTTGAAAAAATAGTCAAAGGAGAAGTAAACACAGGGGAAAGTGTGACACTGGAAGTCAGCGGCGTGGAAGTAGGACTAGCTGTTACGGTCACAGCAGCGGTGAGTGTGGGTGGTGGCATGGCGCAGCTAACATTGGTAGACGGACTCGCCCATGGTATGGGCTCCGGTTGGCTGCTAGCAGTGGGAATCACCGCCCCTACAGATGGCAAGGGCATGGCTGCCACATGTGAAGTTTGAACCGCGCCAGTAGTCCCTGTATTAAAAACACACTTTAGTCACACAAAGAATCTAAGTAATAACTGAAGATGTAAAATGTGTACCAATTGGTATGGCATAAGCGGCCTGCACGGCTTCAAACACAGTTAGCTTCGGAGGATTAAATGTCTTTCGTTTTTTCAACACATGGGTGGGGCTAGTGATTTCAGTTGTAGTAACAATATCACCTTTAGTAATCGCCGCACCACTGGCGGATGATGTGGTCGTCCCAGCCGCCATGTATTTCCTCCCGGTAATCTTTATCCGAGTGGGTCTTTTCTCTGTATTAACAGCGTCAGAACCCCCGCTGAAGCTAAAAGGGGCAATGTAGGCAGTAGGATCTGCAGGCAGGGCGGGTAGCAAAAATTGATCAAGGTGAATCTTTAACACATCCGGCTCTTGTTCACCAAGCACGCGGTCGGCAGCTCTCAATGCCAGATGCCGTGGAGGATCGACAAAGTCAAATAAGCTCCATTCCCCTGAAAAGTGCATATGTGTTATTTAAAATGGTAGTATACGAGATTAGCAAAGCATAGGTATACCTTCATCATCCCTTTGAAATGAGGGATACTGTTTGATATCACGCCACAGCAGACTCATCCCCGCCATGACCAGGGCCCCTTCCGGAATCACTGTACATTCGAAAGGGCGGTCACACAATCTTGTATATAGGGCATTTGAAATATAAGCATCTTCAGGAGGACTGTCGTCCTTAACTTTGTCCTTAGGCCCCATATTTCTCCAATGCATTTCGCCAGGAATTACAAATTTCTTTTTCCAATCTTTGTATCTGGAACTGGTAGGGATTTCCCTCAGACAAGAAGCCTCAGTGTCTCTTCGATCAAAAGTGAAAAAGGGGGATTTCCACACAAGCACGAAGAAAGCCCTAAAAACAATGATTTCCGGTACGTGCCCTAAAGCCACACACGCAAATTCGAATTGACGAAGCTTCACTAACCCTAGTGGATGTATTTGGGAAATGTGAATGTGGTAGTAATCAAGCACGGATTGGAGAAATTTGGTGATGGGCAATCGGAAATTGCAGAATTTGAAGAAATCACTGAATAACGTGATTTTACCCTTTTTCAACAGATAGGCTGTGTCCGTTTTTTACGGTAACACGGGATTCCACTCAGCCCTAATCCCATAATCTTGCACAAGGTTGTTGTAGGACACAACTCCCCATTTGCAGAACAGGGTTTCGGAGCTAGCGGACACAGAGGAAGAGGATTCAACAGTTTTAGCGGCCATTTTGTTTGAAGAAGGGTGTTCTGAGAAATTGGAACTCAACCCTCGTGCAAAGGGGTACTATTTATATGGTAACTTTTCAAAATTCAAAAAGGAAAATGGACAGGCATACGCGTCAGAGCAGGGTAAACCAAGTTGTTATCCCAATGATGGCTTAACTGTCACGTCCTATCACATCGCCGCCATTTTCTCATAACACATTATGGCACTATAAATTTTTCCTTAATTAGGATATACTTTCTTTTTTCTCTCTAGTCGGATTTCATGAATTCCATTTCATAACTTCGGACTGGGGGACATGACGAGGTATGACCTCAATCGGATAATCCGACCCGGTCATTACCTATTATTTTATTATAAATAAACAATTATAAATATTCGTTCTAGAATATTCCATCCTGCACGGATAGGACATGCAAACAAATCTCCAACTTTTTGGGAAGATCATGCAAATCCCTAACTTATAGGAGCCCATCCTAAGTTAAGGGAAACCCTAATCATAAACTATAAATAGAGGTAAACGTATAAGGTACAAATCATCTTACTCTCATACTTCTTCTTCCCCTCTCTATACTTTTATACTCCCAAACCCGAGACTTATTCTCACGCCGGATGGTGGTTACAGGAATAACCCCATTCCTGTAACGAGTCCTAACGGTGTTTCTGTTTTGCAGTCTGCCCGTTCGGATCATTGATAATTGAAGTCTTCATCGGATACTACCGTTAAGGTCAGTGTTTCTTCAACACCTATAGTAGAAAAGCCTTGTATTATGATACGGGCATTTAGTAAAGTTGGCATTACTAACTTTTGTGAATGTCTTGATTGAAGGACACTTGCATTTAAGGATGACAAAGGTTAAACAAATTACGGATATGATAGAAGAACGGTCCAAAGTATGATAAGAGGAGCATGCTCACTAAGGACTAAATCGCGTAACGACCGCGAACAAGGTTAATGGCAAGAAACGCCCGCCGGGGCAAGCATTACCATGTGCGTGCTTTTAAATATAATCGCACAAATAACAATATGCAACAAACATGTAGAGAATGATTGTTGCATATGTAAATTAGAAACTTGGGAAACCTGAATAGAATACCTATCTAGGATACTATTTCCAAGAAAACTAAATAGAGGTGTTACTTACATAGGGCGTGATGTGAAAACTATAAAAAGGTCGTGTATGTCATGTGTTAATCGCTTACTCTGGCCAAGTAAGTAGTGGCATATGATAGCATGAGTTTCTTATAGCGGACACATTTACATCTGATGTAGTAAGGGCGGAGTGAATGGGACTAACTTAAAAAGTACCCAAATGAATCAAATGAGCAAAATATTTGATAATAATATAAACGCACAGACGGGTGACGGAAGCGTATTACATTAGGATAATGAGCCCGAAGGAAGGGACAAAGAAACATGTAAAATAATTAAGGTACGCATTGGGAGGGGGTGTACTTACACTCGAACCCGGAAAATGCAAACATGTAAAATGATGTAGACATGTATTGGGAGGGGGTGTACTTACACTCGAACCCGAAGAATATAAACACGTAGAATTATCAAAATATGCATTGGGAGGGAGTGTACTTACATTCGAACCCGGAAAGTGCGAATATGTCTCTAAACGGGTCGTTTTTGTAAAACGTCAAACTCGAGGACAAAGTCGGAATATAAAAAATGAAGCGAGGTCTTAAAGCATTCCGGGAGGGTTGCAATAATAACGACTTCGGTAAAACACCCGGTTGATGGGTAAGAATTAAACACATACGTAGACCGAGAAACGGGAACTCGGATGGAAAGTTAAAAGACTCGGGTTTTGGGTCATAACTAAAAGATGACAAAATAATGTAAATAAAAATTGTGAATAAATTATGTTCAACTATTTTAAAGTTGAACGGGTCGATTATAATATCATGCCGGACGGCATGAGTAAATGTGAGAAGTCATAAAGTCAGAAAATTTGTCCGAAAGGAAACGAATGTAGCCTTAAACTACGGTCAAGGTCAAAGAAAATATCAAGGCGAAAATAAATGATTTTAAACAAAAAAAAAAACAGGATGCCTTGACGCCAAACGTGTATTTTAAGAATGACATTAGTAAGAAATGATCTACAGGATCAACCTAAACTTGGGGGTTATCAACAATGGAAAGGTCTACGAGACTAAAACGACCCACGAATCATGACTAGAAAGAAATAGATTATAAGGACCTCGCCTTAAAGAGGTGGAGGTCTAATAAAATAGCCCATAGACTAAGTGATAAAACCTACGGGTTAATTAGACAAAGCGAGGGAATAAATGGAGAATCCACGCATAAAACAAAGACTGAAAAAGAATAAATTTTGGACTGTCAATATCCCGGTATGGATAATTGACAAAGGTTAAAGAGAAGACGCTAAACTAAAACTTCGGTTTTGGTAAGAAATAACGTTTCTACAAAAATGAATTATGATAGACGTATAAACGGTAAACATGAAAGATATAAGTCTTGACACGGATACGTGCAAGACGATATATCCGAAAAGTGTTAATTCTGGAAATAGAAAGTTGATGTAAAATTTGGCATAACGTGACATGATCACGGTCAAGAAGTGTAATATGAAATAAAATCACATTAGAGCCGAGTGATGAATATTAGAGCCGAGTGATGAATATTGCTAAGTTAATTAAACTAGTGGAAATAACGAGATTACGTTATTTCAAGTCGCATTATGTCATGTAAGATACGTAGATGATTAATAACCAAAAGGATATTACCATACTTTTTTATGGTAATACTAACAATCGGTTAAAAGTATGAGAAATGCTTAATTGATTATCGATAGCAAATGCATGGAGTTAAACTCGATAAATTATGTAAGAAAAGGTTTCGAGGACGAAACCTCTTTAAGAGGGGTAGACTTGTAACACCCCAAAAACGGGTTTGATAATCAAACCACGTTAATATTAATGACTTGGTAAAATACCGTTAGTGGTGAAAATTTACCCGGTAAATAATAGGGTTTAAATAAATAAATCTAATATTTAATAAAAGGAGGATAAATAATTTGAGAAATCAAAGTAGATAGAAGGCCCTAGTTAACGGGACTTAAATAAAATAAATAAATAAACTGAGTCATAAATTCCCCGAACCCACTAAATTAACTAGGAATGTTTAACCTAGTTAATAAGTGGGAATATTGTTATTAGAAATAAGTGGGCTGTGACCTACTTAATAACGAACCAAACACGAGGGGTTAAAGCGGGATAACTAGAAAAGTTATTTAATTAAATCAAACACAAACACACACACACAGTGTGTGTTCTGGATCGAGCTCAGGGGATCCCATGGAGCCAAAAACCCTAATCCACATATAATCATCAATTTGAAGGATCAAATGAAGCCCAAATTCACAACCGAACGTGAATTAATGATCACCCGAACAAGAGGATCATAAGGTATGTAAAATCTTGATGTTTGGTGAAGTTGTAAGAATGTGATAATCATCCTAATCGCGAATTAGGCATGGATTAGAGAAGCTATGGCTAGATTAGTGATGTATACTTGGTTAGGAACGAAACCCTAAGTGAAAATCATACATAACATGCTATGGATTGATGAATTTGGTGAATTAACACACTTAGATAAGTGGGTTTTGATGTTATGATGAAATAGATGATGTAGATATGCTTAGAATCAACATGCATGATAACGAATAGAAGGTGTTTGAGTAAACCATGAAATTGGGTACAAGATCATACTTCTCACTAAATGGGTTTTGTATGATATAAAAGAATTGATGTTAAGATTGTGATATAGATGCTTGAAATCATGTTACCTAGTAGTTAGTGTGTAAAATTTGATTTCGTTAAGAGTTCGGATGAAATGTCTAAGTGAAATTTAATAAACCAAATGTGCATTGAATAAGTTGATAAGTCGATTGACTTTAAAAAAGTCAAACCAACCAAGTATATGATCGAATGATAAATTTGATATAAGAAGCGTAGGATGGAATAGTCGTAAATTATTATGACTAACCTAACTGTCTTACAATTTCAATTACAATGATAGTTTGACGCTTGACAAGCTAGGTGGAGGCTTGGAAAGGAAGCGGGTCAAACGGAGCAAGTATGAAGGAAAAGCGTAATTCGGATGCAAGGTAAGTATAGCTTACACTAGTCATATATTTTAGAATGTTCTTTTGTCGTATTAATTACGAATAAGATAAATGCCTAATTGAGATATGATGTTCCGGTGTGTAGTCGTACGGAACAAGATAGCCAAATAGGATAAGAAACCGTATTGATGGTTAAAAATGAGTTAAATCGGTAATTCGATCATGTTATGACGAATGAAATATGTATTTTTAAAGGTTACCATATAAGGTAAATCATGATAACCAATAAGGGTAAAATTGTAATAAATGTCATCTCGCTAATAATTGGTCATTTAGACCAAACGGGTCAAAGGTGAAATTATCACCCTTTGACAATATCGACTAATGGGTTATCGAGTTGTATGATTTTAGGGAATAAATAGCATATGGATGTTTACAGCGCTATCACTTAGCAGCCACTAAGGCAAGGTGTTGAAACGGGTCAATATATTGATCTGAGCTCTGTATGTATAATAACACAACTCATCATGTAGAATTTGGAGTTCTATAAGAGTTAGACAAGGTTAAAGTGTAGATTTTCGGTTATCTTTTAGGTAAACCGAATAAATTGAATTATGTTTATGGTGTTTTAGAAGCACATGGGTTTATAAATAAGATTATAGTTAAAAGGGTCGGATTTTGGGTCAAACAAGTATTTAAAGGACCTTTGTAGTTAAAGAAGGATGAAAATTGACCAAATTGCCCTTGTAAGCTAATTCGGACGAACGACCCTTAAAGGTGGTTTGGAAACGAATTTCATGATTAGATAAATACTTAGAATGAGTATAGAAGTTGAAAGATGTAATATGTTAGTCAAATGGCTCTATTTGAGTTTTGCCGTAAAATAATAATCCGAGGGGTAAAACTCGGAACATATAGATATCCACATTAAATCCAACGCATATATAGTTGTGGTGGAAGATTACTTGATAAGAAATGTAGGAATAAGATACTAGAAATGAATGAAAGCGATTTCAAGCTTCAAAGTGCTTAAATACCCTTAACGGGTTAAAATAAGCATACGAGCGCAAACGGGTTTAAATTGTGTAATAAACCTGTTATTAGAACCTAAAATGGTAGATAACATTAATTTGAAGAAGTGTATGTGATATAGGAATCAAACAAATACGTTTGTTTGATAAAATGCGTAAACGGGTCAAAATTTTGTAAAAAGGTAATAAGCCGAAGCCATGAAAGTTTCAAAATTTATTAAGCCGGATGTCGGATTTTAACTCCATATGATGGAGAATCAAATTACAATCACGTAGGAAGAAACGGTAGGTCAAACGGACAAGAGGATTGAAAGATACGAAAGTTTTCGTGTCAAAAACGGCAAAATGGAAGAATCTGATACAGGGGCCACCGTAACTTACGGTGGGCACCGTAAGTTACGGTGGGGCCTGAAAACGTTACGCCAGTTCTCTACTGATTTACGGTGGAAACATAATAAAACAGGGGCTACCGTAAATTACGGTATCCACCGTAATTTACGGTGGACCCTGTACAAAAATGTATTTTAATCAGTTTTGTTTCCCGGACTCGTTTAGATACGTTTTAAACCCTGTATGACTAAAGCATTTCATGTTTATGAAATGTAGGTACTCTTTGGATGCCGGAAGACGATCAAGCTCGACGAAGAACCGAACACGATAAAGATACATGCTTCCGCACATTGCATCATCATAAATTTTAAACGATGAATCTGATCACATTATGTCAATAACTTATGATTTGCAAAAAGTTTTAATAAATCCATATTTTTATAGTATGGGTAGTCTTAACTACACATCTAATTGTTGGTAGTTACATGTAAAATCGTTAAATAGCAACTAGGGTGTTACATCTGTTATGAAAATATACACTATTAAGTTGATAAATTGAAGAAAAGTATTGTATGTGGTCGGAAACTTTTTTGTGAGGTATCCAAATATAATTTGTTGGACTCAAGATTTAGTAAGAAAAAAAGGATGTTTTTATAACATTAATATAATATGTAATTAAATATATATTGCAACGTTAAATATTATAATGGTACAATAATATTTAATAGACAAATGACGTATGTATTTATATATAACACCTTATATTCTATTTATTATATAGTTGGGTTATGTATTCAGCAATTACTATAGATATGTGAAATTTGGTATACATTAATTGATAAATGTCACTAGTTCAGAGAATGATCAGCGGTGATATGACCAGAGTCACTAGTTGAGAGAACGATCAACAGTGATAGGACCAAATGCACTAGTTGAGAGAATGATCAACAGTGTTATAACCACAGTCACTAGTTGAGAGAACGATCAACAGTGATACGACCACAGGCACTAGTTGAGAGAATGATCAACGGTGTTATGACCCCAGTCACTAGTTGAAAGAATGATCAACAGTGATTTGACCACCGTCACATGAATCGCCTAGTGACAGATACCATTGAATCATAATAAGATATATTTTATATTTATTACTTAATAAATTCACTATTGGACAAAAGTGAGCCAATGAGTGATATGACCACTGTCATATCGGAACTGCCACCATGTGACAAATACTGGTTGAGTTGGGTAAATATAAATAAATATAAAAACCTTGATGTTGTAAAGTATAACAATATATTTTATAAAATTGGAATGAACTCGCCAGTATTTATTACTGATAAAATGTTTTCAAAACACATTTCAGGTAACTTGTTGTAAAGATAATAGAGGCTAGCTATGGAGCACTGAAGGCTTAAATAAAGTGGCAATAAATACCTGAATAAAAGAAGAAAATTATGTTTTATTTATTTGGGTTTATCCCTATAAAATAATTGAATTGAATGTGGGTTTTAGCCCATTTGTTTAATATTAAAAGTTTGGTGTTTTATAAACTCTGAAATTATTTCCTAACTACAATCCTGATGGAAAAAAAATCCCGCTCCGTAATTAATAAACACCGATACCATCTGACTGGCTCGCGGCACCCGCTCCCAGGGTGGGGTCGGGGGCCGTGACATCTAAATATACGATGCATCCTGGAAGTGATAAGATGTATCAAGACTTAAGGAAAAATTTCTGGTGGATAGGAATGAAAAAGGATATAGCAGCATATGTTGCAAAGTGTTTAACTTGTTCACAAGTCAAAGCTGAACATCAGAAACCCTCAGGTTTATTGCAACAGTTAGAAATGCCTGTATGGAAATGGGAATTAATAACAATGGATTTTGTTACTAAATTACCCAAAACAAGGAAAGGTAATGATACAATTTGGGTAATTGTAGACAGGTTAACCAAGTCCGCTCATTTCCTACCAATGAAAGAAACTTTCAGTATGGAACAGTTAGCTAAAATATATGTAAATGAAATAGTTTCATTACATGGAATTCCTCTATCAATTGTTGCTGACAGAGATAGTCGTTTTACCTCTCATTTTTGGACAAGTTTCCAAAAAAGCAATGGGAACCAAGTTGAATCTAAGCACCGCTTATCATCCACAAACGGACGGACAAAGCGAAAGGACAATTCAGACAATGGAGGATATGCTTAGAGCTTGTGTAATTGATTTCAGAGGTAATTGGGACGATCATTTACCATTGATAGAATTTTCTTATAATAACAGTTATCACACAAGTATTAATGTTGCACCATTCGAAGCACTTTATGGACGAAAGTGCCGAACGCCAGTCTGTTGGGCAGAAATTGTAGAAAAGCAACTATCTGACCTGAGATAGTACAAGAAACAACAGACAAAATCATTCAAGTTAAGGAACGACTGAAAGCAGCACGTGATCGACAAAAGAGTTATGCTGATAACAGACAAAAGCCCTTGGAATTTCAAGTAGGAGATAAAGTGTTATTGAAAGTTTCTCCCTGGAAAGGAGTGGTAAGATTCATCAAAAGGGGAAAACTAAGCCCCAGGTATGTTGGACCTTTTGAGATTATTGGAAGAATAGGATCTGTAGCCTATCAGCTACAACTGCCAGAGGAAATGGCAGGAATACATGATGTATTTCATGTATCAAATCTCAAAAAGTGTTTAGCTGATGAATCGCTAGTAGTACCTCTTAAGGATATAGAGGTAAATGAACAGTTAAATTTTGTAAAGAAGCCTCTATAGATTGAAGACAGTAAAGTTAAGAATCTCAAGCATAAGAGATTAGTTCTAGTCAAAGTGAAGTGGGACTCCAAAAGAGGACCAGAATACACATGGGAGCTTGAATCAGAAATGCAAAGGAAATACCCACACCTGTTCCAGTAGACCTCGAGGACGAGCTCTAAAACAAGGTGGGGAGGATATAACAACCCTCCCGAATATTTTTCTAACACCCTAATATATTTTAAAATACCCCCATATGTCTTAAAATACACCCCGTACGCGAAAACCGAGCCCAAAATACATTATGCCATTAAAAATAAATAAAAAACAAGAAAAATGGGGTTCTGGCGGGCCGCGTAAGCCACCCCTTAATCCTATGTGGGCCGCGATAGCTTGCAATCAGGGCTGCCCCGGTGCTGCCACGTGTCACAATCGTGTCGGAGCTACTCGTGATGACCAGTTAAAGCTATGCCGTAGACCCCTACTACGCGGGCCGCGTAGCCCTTTGCTACACCTTACGCGGGCCGCGTAAAACCCGAAATCAGGCCCTATATAAGAGGGTATCGGGCCTTCAGTTGAAATTCGCTCACAAACGTTTTCTTTCTCTAAATTCTGAAGTATAGGTATAATACTCGGGTATTATATCCCCCTAATTAACGAAGTTCTGCCCCAATGTAAGTATTATAACCCCAGTTACATATTAGATACGCGGCCCGATTGATCCAGGGTTCCGTAACGGCTGTCGGGGTTCTGCCCGACGTATTCGTTGGAATGCTGTCTCGGGGAGGGTATTACTAATGTAAATAAAAGGGTTATTTTTTACTAACATATGTACATTTGTGTAAATTATAGATTATCACCAGGAAACCTTAAGAAGAAACCTAAATCAGCAATGTGAGTAATCTCCTTTTTGTAAATTGTTGTACAAAACCTTAAATGTTTTACAATACTATTAAGCAGTGATTGAGTCTTTGTAGTTCTTTAATTACTGCCGGTATGTTGGGGTTTTGTATACAAAATGTGGAACACGTTACCATTGGACAATGAGTTAGCCAATGTGTAATATGACCCACCGGTCAGGATTGACAATACTGAATGAGTAATTGTGTGGAAATAAACAATGTGACTGCTCTCAATACTGTTAAAGATAAGATGTTTCTTGATTAAACTGGGATTCACTCACCAGTATTTCCCACTGACAAATGTTTTTAAAACGCGTTTCAGGTAACAAAATGTAAAATCCAATTAAAAGAAAGCCAGCTGGAGAGCACTGGCGGCTTGGAAAATGTGGCTATAAAAGTTACCTAAAAGACGATGTTTTAAATTCAATAAAATAGGGTTTGCCCCTATAAACATGTTGTAATAAGAAACTTGGGTTTTACCCATGTGTTTAATAATATAAAATATGGTGGTTTTACTCTGATAAACATTTCCTAACTACAGTCCTGATGAAATTTCCGCTGCCAAATAATAATAATGATAACCAGAAACTGATACCACCACAACTGGTCTCGCGGCCGCCCGTTCCCGGGACAGATAGGGGGCGGGGTTGCGGCAGCGTCGCCGGCGGCGACGACGAGGAGGTACCTGTAGCGCGACGCGGCGACTATATATTCTGGAAATAAGTTCCAAAGTTGGCAATTTAGCCCCCTGATGTTTAACTAAGTTAGGTTTTGTTGTATATTAGGGTGTTTTATGAAAGAAGGGGTTTTTAAGTATTCTTAATATAAGGACAAGTATGGACAAGTATGATTAAGTATTAGTAGGTGTCAAAGGCGTATAAACATGAGTGAAAACGTAATGGTTGTGTATGTATGAGGCGTATTTGAAAGCTTAACATATGTTTACAAGAATCACGAATGATGTAACAATGTATAATGAATTAAAACGTACAAGTATAATGAATAAGTGAAGGAAAAAATTTGAAATAAAACGATAGGTTTTAGTACGATTAAAGTCTTGGATTTATGATGATGGAACAAAATATGATTACGAAAGAATCAAGTTTCCAAAAATAGATTGGCAAGACAAGCTTTCTAATTTATGAAGTTTACGAAAAAGCGGAGCGTTACACTAAGTGTTAAGTTGGGGTGACGGGCGTCAAAGTGCTAGTTGGGGTGGCAGCAGCAAATAGCCAATAGTTAGGGGTGATAAAATCCAATAACCCCAAAAACTACCCAAACACCCGCAAAACCCCAACCCCTATTAAAGACGTAGAAATTAAGGACGCGAAAAATGACGTCGGGGTGGATCTGAGATTCAAGGAAAATAAGGACGCAGAAGAGGTCTCGAATCGTGGATCTGAGTGGGTGAGCTTGAGGGGGGTTTCGAATCGAATCGTGCTCCACCGCATCCTAGTCGTCGTTCTTTGCAACTTTGTTGATCGGAAGATCGCGTATCGCGACATGAGAGGCCAAAAGTTGATTAGCAAGTCTTTTTAGAGAATGGGTTACATGAATATTGAGAATTGACTTTTTTGGTTGATCTTAATTTAGTTATATAATGGGAGCAGGTGGATCAACTAGCAGCCACACAAATCATTACTTCATTCTGCATTTTCTAATTCACTTTAGTCAATCCATATAGTTATTCATGAATTTTGTGAAGTTTGAATTTTTTACAAATAAATATAAAAGCATTTTGGCTAATAAAATTAATGTTCTAAGATGATTGGTAGTTGTAGGGCTGTTCATGAGCCGAGCGGAGCCGAGCTAGGGTAAGCGCGGGCTCGGCTCGATTATAAACCGAGCTGGCTCGGCTCGGATTTGAAACCGAGCTGAAAATCTAAGCTCGGGCTCGGTTTGGTTTGGCTCGATTTTACAAATAAAAATTAATACATAGCTCTCAAAATTCAGTATTCTAAAATATTATTCAATACTTCAAAAGAACATATTCAAAATAAGTTCAACCTAATACATTACAAGCCAAAATCACGTTCGACAACGCAAAATAAGTTTTATATTTCAAGTAAATAGAATATTTGTTCGTTAGCACGACAATCAACCTTTAAATATGTCATAGATATCAAAATACAAGCCTAAATACATGTAAATGATAATCATTTTTTTGAAATATATTAGATGTATATAAAAATAAAACATATTATAAGTAAAATAATTCGAGCTAAGCCGAGCTACCAAGCGAGCCAAACCGAGCCGATTTGGCTCGTCACGAGCCGAGTCGAGCTAGGCTCACTTTCTAACCGAGCCGAGCCGACTCGGCTCACTTTCAAACCGAGCCATATCGAGAGAGCTTTTTCCGAGCTAAATCCGAGCGAGCTTCGAGCAAGCTCTGAGCCGCGAGCTTTTTGGACAGCCCTAGGTAGTTGTCTTAAAAACAAAATATTTTAATAAAAAAATCATAAGATTGAAACATGTGTGTTTGTGTTGTACTTGCCCAAAGTTGGGGATCTGTGGGGTGGGTCGTGTGGGTGGCAGCAAGTGGTGTGGGGTGGTGGTGGTGGTGGTAAGTGTGTGAGAGATAGAGAGATAGAGAGAATGACAAAAATGGTTGGGTATTCAAGTTATTTACGCATTTAGTCCCTGAAATGGTAAAATGATAAGAATACCCTCATGTGCAAAGCACATGACTAGATTTAACCAAAAAAATTAACTGTGTTAGAGCTAAAGGACAAAGCATTTAACATTTTAAAACATTATAAGTACAAAACTCATCATTTTTAAAGACAAAGGAATGTGACGACAGTTTTTTGCGTCCGCTGATGTGCGAATAAATTAGATTACATTTTATGATGATTATATAATAGTTAGTGAATGGTCAAATGAAAGGGTTTTTCATTTGACGTTGTGTGTTTGCAAGTGACAGTCCACTGTAGTTTGGATTTCTAAGTGAAGGTGAAATCCAAGTGAAGGTGGAGTTTTAGTGAAGGTGCATTTCCAAGTGAAGGTGGTGGACCTATAAATACCTATACTTATGTCATTTGCAAACCAAGGTTTTAGATTTGGGGGAGAGACCACCACTTGGTCTCTCCCGGTTTCCATGATATATGCTCTTTCGGTGTAGTTTAGATAGCTTATTATTATTGGTTTGTAATGTTATGCTACCCAAATTTATACAAGAAAGTGTTTATCAATCTATAATCTTCCGTATTTGAACTTAATCACACACTAATCATTGTTTCGTTCCGAAACACGAACTTTCGATTGGTATCAAAGCCATGGTGCTAGACTTAGTGAATCTAACCATTTGCTAAGTCACATGAGCTCTTGATTAGTGATTTTTGTGGGTTTTAGTTCAAGCTGTAAAGGCCTGGTTTTCATCATCCGATTAAAGTTTTTGAAGATGTATTCATCTAATTTGGATAAGAACAGTTCGTCAACTATTTTCAGATCTTCACTGTTCATCATTCAAATAAAAATCAACTGAAAACAACATTCAAACAAAAATCAACTGATAACAACATTCAAACAAAAACATAACTTCATAATAAATTGTTGTTTGTCAGATCTGGACAATATAAGACACATGTTCATCTTCAAACATTACCCTAAATTTTTCTTCAAACCTGCGATGTTCCAAACGAAAAAGATTAAGGAGTGTGGCGGTTGATTTTGTCTTTAGTGGAATTAGTGTTTCAGCGTACTTTTTCATACAAAAGTGAAATTTTCAAATCTAATGAAGGTGACACCATCTACCGAACCCACCTTCATTGTTATCAAGTTTGTTACTGCACAAACCCACCTTCGTGGCTATAAAACAAACCACATTCATTCCTAACACAAACCACCTTCGATGTTATAACAAAACTTATGAATACTCACTTCTTAAGAACGAAGGTTGAAGATGATAACGAAGGTGACTTTTTCAGTGTTTTGTCTTTGACAAAGGTGGTGTTACACCCCGACCGATGGTAGAAACATCGGGACGGGACGAAATAGATTGCTCGAGACATCACAACTTGCTAAATATGACAATATTCAAATAAAATTCCATTTTTCATTGATGAACCAAATGGTACATTGTTTGGAATGGAAATACAACAAGGACATTCAAATACAACAAATTGAAAAGTACACAACTAAAAGTGTGTTTCTAAAGTGCATCCCACTAGATTCTTGAAGCGTCATAGCATCAATCTCCTGCAATATATATTACAGTAATGGTCAACACATAAAGTATTGGTGAGCTTACAAGTTTTGGTTACTAGCATAGATATAAAAGTTATCATCAATCCTACATGGCATAAAAATATATTAAGAAATAAAACATAACATAACTAGCATGCAACAATTATATGATGTCCACACAGTTACGTATCATATCATCGAAGCGAATAAGACCGTGATTGAATAACTTAACATAGACTCTTCCTAAGGGTGGTGTGCTACTCCTATAGCATTATACATGTTAAGTTTGGCTCATGACGTCAATGACGAATATTGTGCAAGAAATGGCTTCTAGCATGCATGTATCATAAGCATATCGATTAAGCATGTAATAATGGATTGATTAATTTGAATAGTGTGATTGTGATTTTGATTTTGATAATGTTGTACATATTGCACCCAAAAGTGTATAACATGTAAAATGAGATCATGTAAACTCACTGTTTGCGTAGATGTTCCACATAAGTGAGTTGAGGTGTTTGAGAGTTTGGGAATGCCGAGTTATCCTACAAGCAGTGGCGAAGCTTGAAAAAAACATTCGAGGGGTCGGAAGGCATTAGACCTAAAAAAAATTTCTATGTTCGGTCGGGCAACGGTGATTCGATTCGGGTCGGGTCGGGTCGGGTGTCGGTGATTCGGGTCGGGTCAAACATTAATATCAAATTAAAAGCCGTTCTCAAACATTAAAACGTAAACATTGTTTAACAAACAATTGAATAAAGATACCAAAACATTAAAAAGAAGAGGAAGGTGGGTACCCGGTTTAGTTGGATGAAGAATTATAGTTCTGCTCGTCTTCCTTTAAGATTTTTGAATTCTTCAATTATGGACTCCGAATCAAAGTTCTCAGCAATCTCCTTTTCTATGTAAATCACCATACTGTTTGCTAGATACTGATCGGACATCTTATTGCGAAGGCGATTCTTAAATATTTTCATTGCTGAAAATCCTCTTTCCGTTGTTGCAGTCGAAACTGGAAGTGTTAAGATTAGCCGACACACTCTTTCAACTAATTTGTACATGTTATTTTTCTGACATTCCACAATAGTTTTGCAAAGTTCAGAAAGAGTTGATACCCCACTTAGCTTAGGATTATTTATCCTTTCAACTTGAAAATTATCCAACTGACCACGTAACTGCTCCCTCTCTTGCTCTGTAAAATCTTTAGGATAATATTTCTCAACAAGAAGAACAATCTGATTAATATTAATCTTTTTTGAACATAAAGTCGCACTAAGAGATAACAACTCTGTCGCTTGCTCATTGAATCTACTATCCAGCTCATGTAGTTGTTTGTCCAATGTCTCTGTAAACAAATCTACCCGATAATAATGTTCGAATGTAACATGAAGATCTTTTTTACGAGGCCGATACCGAGTAGAAGTATATGGAGCACTCATATCAGGCATATCTATGTCATGCCTTTCACAAAAAAAACGAACCTTTTCAAATAAAGAATCCCATCCGCTGTTTCTAAAATTAGTTAGACTAGCCTTTGTTCACTTCACTAACCGGTTCACTTGGTGAAGCTTTTTGACGTTTGTTCTCATTGTTTCCATCAACAATTCCCTCTACTTGTTCTTCATTTTCATTCTTTCTTTTGAAAAAAGAGGTTATGCATTTATTCTTCTTCCCCATGGAGCCCTAAATCAAACCTAAACATAAAAATTAATATAAATTGAAGCCCTAAATCAAACCTAAACATAAAAATTCAACAAGTTTAGGGCTAAAACTCACACCTTATTTCAACCTAATTCATATAAATTGGAGCCCTAAATCAAATCTAAACATAAAAATTAACATACCTGTGAGGATGATTGAACAAGTGAACAAGAAGTCTCGAACAAGGAATCTCGAATTGAAGTCTCGAACAAGCAGCAGCTGGTCGAACAAGCAGCTGCAGCCCAGTCGCCAGTTTCCCCCAGACCTGCGATTTTTCTTCTGTTTCTTTTTCTGCACATGTGAGTTTGATATTGGGTTTAGTTTATCAAATTTCATAAATGGGCCATTACTTTTGATTTGGGTAGGGATGTTTGGGCTTATGATAACTGACATACTCACATACATATAATAAGTTAATAACACACTCTTTTATAGTTTTATTTGGGGTATTTTGTTTGGGTTATATAATTTATTTTTTACAAAACCGGAGGGGTCGAACACGTATATACATAAATTTTTTTTAGAAACCTGGGGGGTCTAACACGTATATACATAATTTTTTTTTTAAACCGGGGGGTCTAACACGTATATCCCTAAAAATTTCTATACGAAAAACATATACGTAACACTACTAACCGAAAAGTTCGGAGGGTCGGGCGACCCCCCCCCCCCCCCCCGCCCCTCACATGCTGCGCCCCTGCCTACAAGGATAAACAAGACATGTAAGTACGACGGGTTAGATTTAGGATTTATATGTGGAATTGTAACTTAGTATGAAATTACATAAAAGTTATCTATGTTAAAACACTCATATTGAACACTCGGTCAACTGACTAGGGAGCGTCTCGCGACTTCTACATCATGCCCAATCAATCGTTATAATCGGGTGGAGGTTGTTATGATTAATTTAATGACATCCATAAAATGGCCCCATAATCATGACAATTTATTGCCATAACTTTCAACAAGTAACCACATTGATAAGAGACTATGATGAAGTAAGCATAAATCAACAAGAAAAACCCCAACCGTCTTGACCAAATTCTCATCGGTGATACAGATACGTTACGCGGAAGAAGGATTGACTATTCGTGACGAAAATTACACAATTCATACACAATTTTCTTGCAGAAAAGTATAATGCAATTCACCTAGAAAACCCAGAGAAATCAAGCCCTAATTTCATCACTACAAAAACCCTAATTTTATAAATTGTTGTGTAAAATGGGTTTACAGCAATCAAAGGACGAGCTTTTGTATCAACAAGTGAGTAATGGCACCACTGAAGGGGTTAGAAAGCTTCGAAGCGAGGGTGCTGGCCTTGAGGTATGTATAAGTCTCGATTTGGTTTATAAATTTCGAGTTTTGTAGTTGAAATTGGGAACTAATTTGGGGGTTTTTTTTTGTAGAATTTGTTTCTTGTAGTTAAGTTGGTGGATCAGTTTGTTGTTTTTAGGTTTAAGAAGGTTTATGGTTTACCTTTTTTTTTTTTTTTTAATTTGGATCACTGACGACCATTAGAGTATCATCGTCCCACCCGATCATATCCATCTCCACTAGGCATAATGCCACACCAATTCAGGAGGAAACCCAATAAATATGGGAAAACCCCCTTGTGGGAATCGAACCCAGGACCTATTGGTCCCAAAGCATGCCACTAGGCTATAAAGCCATGGGCAGGTTTATGGTTTACTACTTGTGTTATGATAATTGTATATGGTACTGTAATTGGGTATTGATGTGGGTTTTGTTGTAAATTAATATTGGTGTTGTTTTTATGTGTAGTCATTGTTGTAAAAATCACTAGGTGCTGGTCGGGCGGTACCCCGGGTACCGACGAACGAACGATCGTTCGGGATTAATCTGATTGGAATTTTTATATGTAATTTTCAACCTTATGCACAAAATATACAAAATTTTTGAAAATTTTATATACAAAATTTTTGAAAATTTTATATATAGTTTTTCAATCTTTATATATATGTATACACAACTAACACAAATTTTTTCAAAGTTTTATATATAAGTTTTTAAACTTATTAATTCGATTGGATTAAATTCTATTGGATTAATAAGTATAAGTTTTTCAAATACTTTAAAATTTTTTGACCGAAATTTGACAGAGTTTATCCGATTTTGACTGCCTTTGATGGATTACGGATTTTAGATCCAACTAGGTGAAATTTAATCAATAAACCACCGATCTATACAACACTGTGTGTAATAGTACGCCTTCAGAGTTTTTATTTTGTGGACTGTTTCTCTTGAAAAGTAACATTTTGAATTTTAAATTGGCTAAATTGTTGTTTGGAATGGTCTACTTGGTGAAGAAAAGTAGTTCCGGTCCTTCTGGACTGCTTATTCGAATTGATTATCTGCTTATTTTGTTTTGAGGGTGATTGAATTGGTTAATTAAATCTGCTTATGTGATTAGTTGTGAGTTTTAACACGCGGTTTGAAGTTGTTTATTCCAAACTGCTTATTATAAGCAGATAATGAGTTTAATAAGCAATCCCAAACACCCTTAGTGTTGAAGTTGTGCATAACCATATATTTAAACTGTTGTTTTTGGTGCAGTGGACGGATAAGGAAGGAAAGACTCCTCTGATATTGGCTTCCATGACTCCACAAAAGTATGATGTTGCGAAAACATTGATAGAATTTGGTGCAAATGTAAACGCCTATCGTCCAGGTGTGCTGCTTTGTGCCCTTTAATGTCTATATATATTTGTTTCAATTCATCAGTCACAAAGTTAGAAATTTCGTATGATGTCGTGGATAAAGTATATGATGCTATTAACTAGGGGCGTTCACGGTTCGGTTCGGTTTTATCGTAAAACCATATCCGTAACGTTCGGTTTTTGGAACAAAATTACGTAAGATTCAAAAACACAAAGAATAATCCAAGTTTTAATAATCTTTCTTAGATGTTTACATTTAATTTATTATGTTTAACCTTTTTAATTAATATTGTTCACATAAACCTAACTTCTAATCTATTTTTATGTTTTTATTAAGACATTTCTCTTATAATACTTTGAAACTCATTTAATTTTTATTTTTAATTTTGTTATTTCTTGTAGGCAATGGATAAATCATTTCAAGGATAAATAAAGATGTTAATGCTTTTATTATAAATACTTAACATTCAAGAATAAAACTAATAATTCCTAAATTAATATATAGTAAACATTAAAAAAGTGATTTTTTAGGTTATTCGGTTCGATTTTTCTTCAGTTTTTTTGTGCAGTTCGGTTTTTTTCGGTTCGGTTTTTTCGGTTTCGGTTTCGGTTCTGCTGCTCACCCCTACAGTATTAATTGAACTTGCTCTAATTGTGTTGTTTTTTAGTTGCTATGAAAGTTTTTCTGATATCACCTTTTTCAAGAATCTTATCAGGTCGTCATGCTGGAACCCCTTTGCATCATGCTGCACAAAGTGGCCTATGGCAGATGGTTAATCTACTGCTTTCAAATGGTGGTGGGTGCTTGTTAGTTGTTAGTCAAATTGTGTTATGTTGACATCGATCGATCCTGCTACGGGTCGCTTGTTCGTTTATTATCACTTAATACATTATTTACTATTGTAACTTTCAGCTAATGCATTGGTGATGAATGATGACTGTCAAACTGCACTTGATGTTGCAAGAATCAAGGGATATAGTAACATTGTTCGTGCAATTGAGGTACATTGACATTTCATTTCACACGTGATTGTGACATACACAGAACCTCTTTGTTTTTGTTTTCCACAAATCTTTTCAAGTTTAATATAGAGTAAAATGCCATTTTCGTCCCAGAGGGTTGGCCAGTTTTGCGACTTTCGTCTAAAGGTTTGTTTTTGCACATCTGGATCCAAAAGGTTTGAAATCTTGCCATTTCTAACTCCATCCATTATTCTCCGTTAAATCAGGGGTATTTCCGTCTTTTTTGCTAACTTAAAGGGCAATTCGGTCTTTTTCACTTTATGTAAAAAGACATAATACCCCTGAAAAAGACCAGATTGCCCTTTAAGTTTACAAAAAAGACGAAAATAACCCTGGTTAACGAGCCGGATGAGAATGGCAGTCTTTTGGATTCGGATGCGAAAAAACATACCTTTGGACGAAAGTCGCAAAACTGGCCAAACCTCAGGGACGAAAATGGCGTTTTACTCTTTAATATATGATAGTGTAATGATCGTATGTTGGGTTTATAATGCAATTCTTTTAGAGCCATCTCTGCTTATTCTCGGGTTGGCTGCATGAGGTATACGGGCCAGGCTTTCTTGAACTTTTTGCTCCTCAACTACTTACTAGAAAAGTGTAAGTGTTGCATTTTATCTGCATTATGGGTTAATGGGTCAATTTGGGTTATCTTTTCATCCACGGGTCAAATGGGAAAACTTACCTAAAATGTAAACGGTCAAACAGATTGAACGGTTTCTACATTTCAGAAGTCCCCTAAAGTGTATTCAAAATGTGTAAAACCTCATAAATGGTTTTACTAAAATAAATTGGGTAGTACCGTTATATTTTAGTTTTTGTAATGATAGTTAACCCGTTAAATATTAATAAATTCAATAAAGAAGAGTAAGTATATGGATGCCGATGGTCCCTGCGGTTTACCAAACCTTTGGATTTTGTCCCTAGCTTTCCAAAAGTACATGGATGGTCCCTGTGGTTTGAACTTTGTAAAGCATTTGGTCCCCAACCAACAAATCTAAAGGTTTTAGCAGGTCTAACTAAGTTAGAGACTAAATACGTTACAAAGGGCAAACCACTGGGACCATCCATGTACTTTTGGAAAAAGTTGGGGACTAAATGCGTTACAAAGTGCAAACCACAGGGACCATCCGTGTACTTTTAGAAAGATAGGGACCAAATCAAAAATTTTGGTAAACCATAGGGGCCATCCGTGTGCTTTACTCATAAAGAAATGACAAAAATGTGTGGGTTGGCCCAGCATGCCCGGCGTGTTCCAACCAATACTAAGTCGTCTGATTATATATGCATTTTTTTAATGAACTGCACTACTTGCAGGTGGGTAGTTATAGTACCATGTGTATCTCGTAAACATACAAAGCCTTTGCAGTTGGAACTTGCTATATATTCCACTTTACAGGTATGTTTGTTTTCAGCTACAAATAACCAAAAATCAAGGATCGCTGGACTTGTTTATCTTCTAACTTTTGACGAACTTGTTAAATAACGGAAAACTACTGAATAAAACTCTCATAGATACATCTGAAAAACCGAAAATGAAAACTTTTCATTATAAAGCTGCAAATTGCTCCCTTTTGTTGGTGGTTGTTAGGGGTGTTCAAAAAGCTCGCAGCTCGTGTCTCACTCGGAAAAGGCTCGAAAAAAGCTCGGTCGTAAATGAGCTGGCTCGGCTCAGCTCGATTTGTAAACAAGCCGAGCTCGAGCTAGGCCTGGCTCGGCTTGTGAGCTGGCTCGAATTATTTTATTTTATATAGATTAGTTTTAATTTTAATTTTAAATGTATTAAAATAAAAAAAAATTATATGTGGGAGGGGTTTGAAGTGTTAACATTTTAAGTTTAATTAATTAACATATAAAAATATGGGAAAATAAATAAAAATTATACTTTTAATATGCCTTTCGATCAGTTAAATACTAGAAAATTAAAAATAATACATATAGATATATGTGTAATTTTTATTTTTATTTTGTTTTTATGTTTTCAATATTTATGAAACATATAAAAAAATTACGAGTCGGCTCGAGCTGGCTCGAACATTTTACGAGCCGAGCTCGAGCTCAACTTTTCAGCTCGATAAACTAAACAAACCGAGCCGAGCTGGCTCTCTTAAGCTCGAGCTCAACCTGGCTCGGCTTGATTACAGCCCTAGACTGGTTGTTTTGAAGTGAGAGTTAAGAGACTGTAAATTGTGAATGAACAGGATGCTAAACCGCGCACGATTATGGCACTATGGAAGGCTAACATGGATGAATCAAATCTTAACCAGCCCAATCCTACAGTGATCATTTCTAGTTCCAAGAGTTATTTCTCAACACATTTCTATTTGATTTACTTGTTCATGTAATCTGGTATTTAACTGTTTTACGTTATCTGTTTGTCTTTCATGTGTATAGTCCCAAAACGTTGGAGGCGGAAAAGAGGCATATTGCACTCCCAAGTTAAGCGTAAGTTTGTTAAGTTAAAGTTATCTTAAACTTCCCACACGCACAAAGAAATATCATTTTAGTTAAAATGTTCATTTTCATTTATCTGCATTTTAAATGATTAAATAATTCCCTCATTAATTCTTGTATTTTATACTTCTTTGTTTGTTGAAGACTTTTATATAGGTTTAAGTTGACTTTTCTTCGCTTCATATACATGTACGTTCAATGCAGAACCTATTTTAAGTAGAGAACTGAGAGAATAAGAACTTTAACGTAGTGCATGGAAGATAATAACCTGCCGTGGGAGAGAAAAAAAGAGACAGTTAAAACATTTTATGTATCAAATTTATTTAAGGCAATGGTATAAGTGTTTATGTGGTTCTCACAGTTCTCTACTTAAATTTGGTTTTGTATTGAACATACCTATATACATATACACCATCCTTCCTTATCCTAATAAATGGTTCCAAAGAATGCCACGTGTCACCACCATATTTATTCTCATCTTTTTTTAATTATTTATGGTATCTTTTTAATTTCTTTTGCAATTATTAATAATATGTTTGACATTGTTAACAAAATAAAAAAATAAATAAATAAGTAAAAACCCTTACTATAAAATTGAGCATTTTTTCTCTTTAATTTTAGTATAGACTTGCTAAACTTCTAAAAAAATCAACTTCTTTTAAAAAGTTGATGTGCTGTGCGAATATCATGCTTAATTATGTATATGCGAAAATATAAATAGGTTGCGTCATTATAATATAAGTTGCGTAATTATTATTAGAAGTTGTGTAATTATGTTTATGTATGTGCGTTTACTTTTTTTCAACTACAGAGTCACGCATCAAACTTGCACCAGTTAACGAAAAAGAAAAGCAGCAATTTAAGCAGTTTTGCAATGCTTGCAAAGGAATTCCTCAGGTATTATCATCTGCTTGATCCATTCCTAACCTTCATATATTCATATACACAATGCTTAAATACACACACATCTTTAACGCATTGCAGGTTATGCACCCCGCAATTACATTTAACAACCAAGGCTCTAATGTTGGATCACCTGCCCAAACAACACCAGAGGACCGTGAGTCAGCTCTGCCTGTTAATGCCGCCTTCCAATCTGGCTCAGAAGTGAGGCCCACGGCTCCTAACATCTACCCCGCCCCTGGCTCAACCATCACCACCCAAAACGGTGAAACTGCAGCCCCTATCAGTTATCATCCCCACTCGGATACCAACACTTATTCTCAAATTGTACCGACCGCACCTATTAATATTGTTACACCACACTCAGTCCCATCAGCACCATTATTGCCAGAAATGATGGATGATGGTCCGGTTCACTACCCATCGATTGATTCCAACCCTAATGATCAATCTGAGAAGGAGAAAAATGATAATGATTCTTCATCGTGTGTTATATGTTTGGATGCACCGGTTGAGGGAGCGTGCATTCCTTGTGGTCACATGGCTGGATGCATGACATGTTTGAATGAAATCAAGGATAAGAATTGGGGTTGCCCTGTTTGTCGAACCAAGATTGAACAAGTCGTGCGGCTTTATGCTGTTTAAGGTAAAATATTGATCTGATTTACTGGACTGTAAGTTTTCTTTACCATTCAAGAAAAGTTCAAACCATCAGTTTGGTTGTGGCCTGTGGGTGTTTCACTAAACCAAACCAAACCGAACCGAACTGAACCGTGAAACCATTTGTGTGGTCAACTTTCACTCGATTAATCTTGTATAGAGGTGGCAAAATAAGCAGGCTGGATGGGTTAGGAAACGGGTCAAAATTGGTTTATGTCAAAACGGGTAATATATTAATGCGGGTCGAAACCAAACTGGTTCAGGTTGGGTTTGCTCTCTTTCCAACACTTTTTTTTCCATTTTCCGTCTTTTTAATAATGAACTGATCCAAACCAAAATCGACCGGTGTGGTTTATCGAATTGAACAACAAATTTTCGAATTACTCGAATCGAAGTTTTCGAATAATTTTATGTTTTGCTTGAATTCCGATTAAAAACTGGTCAATTCGTTCTAATAAATTTGTTTTGATTTAATACATTTAAAAAAAATTTAATTCATCATGGACTATTTTAGGACTTGGATTAAATTTGAATTCGAATTTCGAATCGAATCAAATTTAAAATTATAAATTCGTATTCGATTTACTAGACTCAAATTCGAATTCTTGACAACCGATTCGAATTCTTAATAATCAAATTGTATTGAGTCATATTTCGAATATTTCGATTGCGAATCGAATTCTAAAAACCCCTAGGTGCAGTTCCTTTTGAGGACACAATTCAGTTGGTTCCAAAAGTTCTAACCCTGGGTTTTTCACATTGATTGTATGCAATTGTAGGAACCGGTGAAAATAATATATGGCTGCTGTTGAAGAAGTGGAGAATGTTGAAGCTGATCAATATTTCTACAACTTTTAGAAGTTTTGGCATGTTAATGAAGTAAGCTCCATGTAGTCTTTCCTTTTTGTGATTGAACACTCCAAAGGGTAAGAACTAATAAGAACTATGTGCTAATATGTCTGGACTTTGGAACACATCCTTTGCTCCTTCCTGTCTTAAAATTAGTAAAACAAGTAAATATTGTGTATATGAGTCAAAGTATTAATAAAATTGTGGTATTTATGTGAACATGTTCTTTAAGGTTGTTCTACATGCTTAGTACTATGTTTGTGAAGTGTAAAACTTTTCTGAAAATCACATCTCATGCAAGAATACATTTCAACCTTTGAATTATTTTACAAATCATGATTATTTCGTAACCAAGTCACAAATTTAGACTCCTTTTGACACTTTTTTTTAATGGCAAATTTGGATCACTAACGTTTCACTGGAGTATCTTCGTGTCACCAGTGGAACCGATTATATTCATCTTCACTAGGCAATAATGTTTATACACCAATTCAGAATGAAACCTAATAAAATCTGAGAAAAACCTTATTGTGAGAATCAGTTCACGGCCTAATAATAATGCAATGCGCTTCCTTTTGACACTTTTATCCAAGAGTTAAATGCCATTAGTCCCTGTTGTTTGGGCCATTTTGACAGTTTAGTCTAAAGGTTTGAAACGTTGTCATTTTAGTCCAAATAGTTTTAAACGTTGCCATTTTAGTCCAGTGGGTTAACTTCATCTCTTTATTTTGTTAACTAGAAGGGTATTTCGGTCATTTTATATGTAATTCTGTTGACTAGAAGGGCAATTCGACCATATATATAATGATCGAATTACCCTTCTAGCTAACATAAAAAATCGGAGTTAACCCAATGGACTAAAATGGCAACTCAAAGCTCCCGATTTTTTTTTTTTTTTTTTTTTGAAAAAATTTACACATGTTTTTAAGGGTTTTGGGCAAAAAAAAAATCAAAAAAAGCGCCGAGTGGATATTTTTTTAAAAATAAACAAGTTTTGGTGTAACACATGTTACATTCGTCTGACATATGTTACCCCAGAACCTTTTTTTTTTAACATCCACTCGGCGCTTTTTTTGATTTTTTTTGCCCAAAACCCTTAAAAACATGTATATTACATGTGTAAATTTAAAAAAAAAAAAAAAATTCGGGAGGTTATAGTTTCTCCAAGTTTTCTCAATTATAAGGGTTTTCTTCGATACTTCCATTATATATATATATATATTCAAACCAAAAGTCTTGTAATATAAACACCATCACATGTGATCTAAAACATATGAAAATTAATAATTATGTTTTGTATAAACAAAAAGCTGTTGATTATTTATAAAGATTCAAAGTAATATAAAAGGGTTAAACACTATATAATTATAGTCGTTTCAATATATAATTATCATAACTCATAATTAGCACTCCACTGAAAATAGAAAAAAAATATATTATTATAACTAACTTATACAACACTAAAATTAACTTATAAAAACAATTAAGTTATCTTACACACTATATATACTTAATGGGGAGCCAAATTTAACCAATCAGATACCTTCATATTTGAATCATACACGACTTTCTCGATGATCTTTCGCATAGCTTGGATAAAGAAGCCCTCTAGGAGACCCGGCGTCCATTGCCATGTATCTCCTTCATTACTAAACAAAAACACCATCACCATGTCTTGCAAGTCAGCAAGGCCAGCCGACTCTTCGGGCATACTCCAAATTCTATTGAATCTTATCAATCGACGAATTGTTCAGCCATAATCCGGGAAACATCTTAAGCGTCATTTTCCCATCTTCATGATGTTTCGCATTCTGAATGGCACTAGTACATTTGTTCCATAGAGCATCCCTTTCCATTGTCCTACGCCACCACTATTTCCAAAGAAGCGCCAAATTCATAAATTCAAGATTCTAAGACTGTGTACAAAAATTGTCAAGTGTAAGGCCGGAGGGTGTGGGAGGCTCCATCGTGCCACCTCATCACCTATAGCCCCTATAGGCGCCATACACGCACACCCACCATGTTAACAAGGGGCGCTATAGGAGGGGGCTCCATCATGTTAACGCCAAGAATGAGATGTTCAGGTGGGGCCCACTTGATTTAATCCAATGAAATCTTTTTTTTTTAATTTTGTTTAATAGGGGGCTCCATCCCGCACCTTGCAGGTTAAAGGGGGCGTAATAAAGCCCCCTGGCTGACGTGGATTCTACGTGTCGCTTACGTGGCCTGATAAAGCCCCTAAGGGGCTCCAACCACACCCTCCAACCTAATAAAAAAAGAGTTAATTACTGGTTTCGTCCTTGTGGTTTGTTAAAAATCACTATTTCAGTCCATTAGTTTAAAAATTGTCATTTCAGTCCCTGTGGTTTCACTTTCATAACCATTTCAGTCCACATCCGTTAACCTCATCCATTTATTCTGTTAAGTACACATGAATTGACCATAATGCCCTTATTAATAAAAAACAAAAAGATATCTAAATGAGTTAATTGTTGTTTTCGTCCCTTTGGTTTGTCAAAAATCAATATTTCAGTCCATTAGTTTAAAATTTTCCATTTCAGTCCAGTTTCCTAACACCGTCTATTTTACCGTTAAGTTTTTAATGAAATACCTAAATTACCCTTGTGTTAATTAAATATGGACTTATATGATTTTATTATTGGATTTATATGATTTTATTGTTGTATGACATATGGACTTAAATTGGATTGTAGGGTTCGACCCTCCATGGCTTCAGTAGAAGTCTGGCACTATTTTTACATATATGGTTCCAAAATTTTAATTTTGGATTTTAGAATGAGAAAATGTCCAGGTAAGCAGTATTTTTCAAAGTTATTATGTTAATTGATGCTGCTATGAAGATATTTATTGGGGTGGAGTAATGGGTTACTGCACATTAAGAGGGTGGGGTTGTGATGCCGGAGAAGATGACCGGAAACTTTTGCCGGAAATGAGAGCAGGGATGGAGTGGGGTGGGGTGGGGTAGCGTGGGGTTATGTTTTAACAAGTGGCTCCTAGAATACAATCTTTTAAATTTCCATGGTTTTTTTTATTTAATTAACACAAGGGTAATTTAGGTATTTCATTAAAAATTTAACGATAGAATAGACGGTGTTAGGAGACTGGACTGAAATGACAATTTTTAAACTAATTGACTGAAATATTGATTTTTGACAAACCACATGGACGAAAACAGTAATTAACTCATTGAGATATCTTTTTGTTTTTTATTAATAAGGGCATTATGGTCAATTCACATGTACTTAACAGAATAAATGGATGAGGTTAACGGAGGTGGACTGAAATGGTTACGAAAGTGAATCCACAGGGACTGAAATCGCAATTTTTAAACTAATGGACTGAAATAGTGATTTTTGACAAAACACAAGGACGAAAACAGTAATTAACTCTAAAAAAAAGATGAGAGAAACTAGGCAATAATTAATTAGACTAATAAATCATTTAATATCTTCCATTTATCAATGACACTTGATTGGACTAATAAATCATTTAATATCTTCCATTTATCAATGACACTTGATTGGAAAAGATAAAACTATAATTATAACTATAAGGGTTAGGATTAAATATAAAGGATAAAATAAATAAGAAGGGTAAAAAGGATTCTAGTCCATTGATCTTAGATTTAGATTGTTGAGATTAGTTGTAGCGAAAAGAAGATAATAGAAGGGCATAAAGGGAATCCTATATTTATGGATTTTCTCTCTCCACATGCAAGGCACATGCCAATTCCCTCATCGATTTAAAACGTCCATAACTTTTTCATACAACATTTTTTTTTTTTTAAATTCACCATAATAACGAACGTTTTTTTATCTTTAATATGAGTACCATATTATCATATAAAAATAAAATAAAAAATTTCATTTTTACTTGGGTTTTTTTTTTTTTTTTTGCATTGTGTTAAAGGTTCAGGTCATTGTGTCTTTTAACTGGGTTTTGGTCAGTAGAGTTTCTATACATTGTGTTATTATCAAAACCTATAACACAATGTTAATTTGGGTCCTATCCATTGCGTTTTTATAAGAACCTATAACATAATAAATGACACAATGAAGATGGTGTTATATCTGGGTTTTCTATAAATTGTGTTATTAGTTCAGGTCATTGTGTTTAATATGTTATTCATTGTGTTTTAATATGTTGTCCATTGTGTTTTAATAATTTGTTCAATTTTTTTATTATCTTTGTTCATTGTGTTTTATTTGTTGTGTATTGTGTTTTTAGTTTGTTTTCCATTGTGTCTTCATCTGCTCTCCATTGTGTCTTTTATCTGTTGTCATTAATTGTGTCTTTTATCTGTTGTCATCAATTGTGTTTTTATTTAGTCTGATACTTATTGTGTTATATGTTATCGCCATTGTGTTATACGTTATGGTCATTGTGTTTTAGTATGTTGTCCATTGTGTCTTTATCTGTTGTCGTTGATTGTGTTTTTGATCTACTTTACATTGTGTTTTACATGATGTCCATTGTGTTATTATCAAAACCTATAACACAATGTTAATTTGGGTTCTATCTATTGCGTTTTTATAAGAACATATAACACAATATATGACACAATGAAGATGGTGTTATATCTGGGTTTTCTATAAATTGTGTTATTAGTTCAGGTCATTGGGTTTAATATGTTATTTATTGTGTTTTAATATGTTGTCCATTATGTTTTAATAATTTGTTCAATTTTTTTTTATTATCTTTGTTCATTGTGTTTTAGTTTTAGTTTGTTGTGTATTGTGTTTTTAGTTTGTTTTCCATTGTGTCTTTTATCTGTTGTCATTAATTGTGTTTTTTATCTGTTTTCATCAAATGTGTTTTTATTTAGTCTGATACTTATTGTGTTATATGCTATCGCCATTGTGTTATACGTTATGGTCATTGTGTTTTAGTATGTTGTCCATTGTGTCTTTATTTGTTGTCATTGATTGTGTTTTTGATCTACTTTACATTGTGTTTTACATCATGTCCATTGTGTAATATGCAACTGGGTTTTTGAATTTTTTTTGAAAAATATAACAATATGGTACTCATATTAAAGATAAAAAAACGCTCGATTTTATGGTATAATTTTTTTTAAAAACAAATGATGTATAAAAAAGTTACGGACGTTTAAAAATTTGGGGGGGGGGGGGGGGGGAATAACATGTGACTTGCATGTGCATATTCTCTTTCCTCTTATAGACAAAATTACTCTTTCCATTTAATTCCTCCTAGAACAATTGTCACTCTCTGGCTTCTTACTCTTCTTATTTTTAAATAATTTGTATTATAACTCATTTCACTCTTATAAAACCCTACAATTAATATATAAAATACTAAAGGTAACTTTATAGGCCTTCCACTGCAGCGCAGTGGTTGTTCCCATCTTGGTGAAGGCTTAGCCCGGGTTTTTACCCGGGTTCGAGTCTGGGGGGGGGGGGGGGCAGCTTTTCCTATTTCACAGGGTTTCTGCGCATCAGGGGTGTGCTACGCTTTTTAGCGGTGGTCGAGTAGTCGGCCTTTGAACATAGCTCCGAAATGGTGGATTTACACGTGGAAAGCAGTTAGCCGTTCAAAAAAAAAACTGAAGTTAACTTTATACACTTATAATATACACATTGTTTTTAAGATAATATAAAGAGTAAACTGATTGTTTTTAAGATAATATAAAGAGTAAACTGTCAAAATGGTCTCCGAGATTTGGTCAGTTTTGCTACTTTAATCCAAAACTCAAACCTTTTGAATCTGAGTCCCTTTGATTTCAATTTTGTTGTCATTTTCATTCAAAATCAAAATCTGGTCAGCTTTTTCAGTTAAAGTCCAATTTTTTTTGTCTTTTTCATCCCTTTTAATGAAGGGCAAAATTGTCAGATTTTTTTAATTTGTTATAATAAAACGTTAAAAGACCATTTTGTCTATCATTAAAAGAGGGAAAAAAGACAAAAAAAAAACTGATAATTGAAAAATCTGATGATTTTAGATGAAAATGACAACAAAATTGAAAACAAATAGACCCATATTCAAAAAGTTTGAATTTAGGAATAAAGTGTTAAAAGTAACCAAATTTTAGAGTAAATTGCTAAAATAGTCCCTAACGTTTGTTCACATTTGCTAGATCCATCCAAAAAAAGATTTTTTCTCATATGAACCACTGAGGTTTCAAAAAAGTTGCTAAATCCATCCAAACTTCAGGGACGATTTTAGCAATTTAATAAAACAAACTTTTTTTTGGATGGATTTAGCAATGTGAACAAACGTCAGGGACGATTTTAGCAATTTACTCTATTTTTTTTATTTTCATATTTTTATTATATCTTTTAATTAACATAAAATCTATTTATTTTTTTATCTTCATCTTTTTATTAAATTTCTTATTTAACATAAAATCTACTAGTTTTTTTTTTTTTGAAAGGCGAATTTCTACAACAGGCGATAGATTCGCACCTGCTTTTGCAGGCCCTCCACCCTACTCTGGCCAAGACTATGTTGTCTTAACCGGGCTCACGCTTGGCATCAGAGTTTGGCTTGGCGCTCCCCAACAAAATTTCCAGCCTACTGCTATATGCGAGTAGTTGCACCCTCCACAAGAGCCGAAAACTCTCTGGAGTAAATGCACTGTAATAGAAAACTCGGGTGTGCTCTGCGGGTTTCGAACTTGTGACCAGGCCTTCACCCACTTCATAATAAAGATTAATCATTTATATTTTACAATTATGAATACGGTTTTATATTTATAATCATCTAACCATCTAACCAAGTCTTTTAAAATGTAAACATTTTACTCATTACTAATCCTTTATTAAAGTTAATTATACGACAAAATCTTTTCAACGGTTTAATTTGTTACCTGTTTAGCAAGAACGTGTATTTTATTTTATAAATGAACAAAAAAATACTGGGTGAAGGCCTGGTCACAGGTTCGAAACCCGCGGAGTACACCCGAGTTTTCTATTATAGTGCATTTACTCCAGAGAGTTTTCGGCTCTTGTGGAGGGTGCAACTACTCGCATATGGCAGTATGCTGGAAATTTTGTCGGGGAGCGCCAAACCAAACTCTGATGCCAAGCGTGAGCCCGGTTAAGACAACATAGTCTTGGCCAGAGTGGGGTGGAGGGCCTGCAAAAGCAGGTGCGAATCTATCGCCTGTTGTAGAAATTCACCGTTCAAAAAAAAAAAAAACTAGTAGATTTTATGTTAAATAAGAAATTTAATAAAAAGATGAAAATAAAAAAATAAATAGATTTTATGTTAATCAAGAGATATAATAAAAAGATGAAAATAAAAAAAATAGAGTAAATTGCTAAAATCGTCCCTGACGTTTGTTCACATTTGCTAAATCCATCCAAAAAAGTTTGTTTTATTAAATTGCTAAAATCGTCCCTGTTTTTGAAACCTCAGTGGTTCATATGAGAAAAAAAAAATTTTTTGGATGGATCTAGCAAATGTGAACAAACGTTAGGGACTATTTTAGCAATTTACTCCAAATTTTATGACCATTTTCATAGTTTAGTCTAGCATAAATAAATTATGGGAAAATTACGGCAGTAGCCATTGACCAAGCCATTTTACAAAAGTAGCCATTTGACCAGGCATAAAAAAGCCAGGTCACGCTCCCCCATCCCAGTGAACCGTCATTTTTATGCACCTTCAATCCAGCCACAACCAAGCGGACACGTGTCCTATTACCTGAACCGGCTTTATGCCGCTACACATGTCAGCCGAGCCGCTTCATGCCCAAGCCGAGCCGCTTCGCCCCCTGCCCCACAAGCTAGCCAAGCCGCTACAAGTACAAGCCATGACCTTTCAAGGCCAAGCCGAGCCGTTTCAAAACTCTTTTTAAATTTCAGTAGTATTTTTAAAAAAAATATCAAAATACATCAAAATATGTCAAAATATATAACTTAAAAAAGTGATGTATGAAAAATTGGTTTCAACTTCTAAACCACGTCTAGCAGGGGCGGAGACAGCATGTTAGGAGCCGTAGCACGGGCTACGGCTCAAAGTCGTGTTCGTAGTGTTTCGCAGTGTTAATTTTTTGTTTTTTTTTTTCGATTTTATATAAAGGATACCCCTAAAAAAATACGAGGATACCCCTGTAAAGGATTTTATATGAATACACCGTAATTTTTTTGTTTTTGGATACCCCTGGTTTTAAAGTCTAGCTCCGCCACTGACGTCTAGTAATACAATCGTGACCGCCAACATACTCGATGTTCTCGTTAACAACCTCTCAGTTTCCCCCGGTGTATATCACAAACTTAACACCCATGAGTTATACTAAACGTGACCAAAGTATGTATTCAAACAAAGAAAACGAGAAGACAAAAAACACATGTGTGCAAAATCCAGATGTTATATATATAAAAAAACACATATGCATTTGAATATATTTTACGTACATATTGATAGTTACGTAATTATACATAAAAAACACATGTAAAGGCTTGGGCATGTGTTGAAAGGTCATAAAATTCAAATGAAACGGCTTGGGGTAGGTGGCAATGCTGAAGCGGCTTAGATGCAGGGTGTAGCGGCTCGGGATGGGGCGAAGCGGCTCGGCTTGGCCATGAAGCGGCTTGGGGTAGGTGGCAATGCTGAAGCGGCTTAGATCCAGGGTGTAGGCGGCTCGGGATGGGGCGAAGCGGCTCGGCTTGGCCATGAAGCGGCTCGGCTTGGCAGTACCACAAAGCGGCATAAATCAGAGATTGGGCGAAGCGGCTCGGCTTGGGCATGAAGCGGCTCGGCTGACATGTGTAGCGGCATAAAGCCGGTTCAGCTAGGAGGACACGTGTCCGCTTGGTTGTGGCTGGATTGAAGGTACATAAAAATGACGGTTCACTGGGATGGGGGAAAGTGACCGGGCTTTTTTATGCTTGGTCAAATGACTAGTTTTGTAAAATGGCTTGGTCAATGGCCACTGATTTAATTTTCCCATAAATTATTGATAATGGAGTTAAAAGTCCATGAATTTAAGTGAGAATTGTGTTTGAAAAATAAAGTACAGGTGAGATGAAATGATTGATGAAGCAGAGAAGTGTCTTATCAAATTTAAATTCTTTCCTGTGTGTTTCAACATATTTGTACAATCGCCAACTATCTTCCTTACTTTTCTTGGAGACATGACCACTCGCTGCAAACACCAATTACAAACCTTCTTTCCCCATGCTTCATCAGACTTTGGATTCATTTACTTCGACAAACTACAGATTATGTATACAACGGGAGCATTTATTTACACTTTTATTTTATTTTTTTTTGGACGGCGACTTTCACAACAAACGGCGAGGCCGCTACTACCGATAAATCGGTAGCAGACCACCACCCCACTCAGCCAAGACTATGTTTGTCTTAACCGGGCCCACGCTTGGCGAGTGTGGCTTGGCGTCCCCCGAGAAACTTCACCACCCCACATCCGTATAGGTATGGGTTTGCCCAGCCGAAGGCTCAAGCGCGGTTACTCGAAAACTCGGTCGCTCCTCAGGTTCGAACCGGTGACCTTTCAGCCCCCAAGCTCTCCCCTTCATTGTTGCTGGCCACTGGGCTGTAGCCAGTGGTTATTTACACTTTTATTTAGGGTGTGCCTGTTGACACACCAATGTGCCTGTTGGCATATCAAACCCTAGCAAAATTAGAGTTTATCTACGCTGCGTATAGGTCAATACGCAGCGTATCACAGCGTATAGAGGTAACCCTATACGCTGCGTATAGGGCTCTACGCAGCATATGTAAACCCTAAGTGTGTAGATAGCCTGCCAAGGTGTGCAAATAGTTAAAGCCTTTATTTATTAAACCAATCTTGTGACTGCATATATTTTGCATGCAGCAATATATATTGTGTTTTATAGGTATAAAATCAATAAAATGGGATTCTTCTAAACGAGGCGGTTACTCAATTGTTATCGGTTTAGTTTGTTATAGTCTTGGAATGACATTGTCACTCAGTATAACAACTGAAAAAGATGCATTGAAGGATGGCAATGGGGTGATTTTGGGATGGGTTATGGGTTTAGGTAAATTTGTTAATTTAAAAACATATTTCTCATTGGGCTCACACAACCCAAAATCAACTGGGTATCTATTGTGTAACTGCTAATTAATTATATATATAATTATCAATATGTACGTAAAATATATTCAAATGCATAGATGATAAAAAAGTGTATGCCAATAATTGATATATCATCTATATATATACAATTTAAAAAATTTAATAGAAATTATATAGGGAAAACAGGTACATTATATCGGGTCGGGTAAACGGGTATATCATCAAATCTCAAACCCGTCCCAAACCCACGAAAAAAATAAAATCTAATCCCAACCCGGTCTCAAACCCGATCACCCGACACTAAACCCGTCCCAAATGTATCGGGTTTCAAGTTTACCCATCGGGTTCACGTTCGATTGTCATCCCTAGAATGGATCGAAAACTATAAAGACGAATACCGGTGCCGGTTCGGATAATACTGGTATCGATGTTACTTGGTCGTAATTGGTTCGGTTCGTCAGAGCACCGTAGGAATATCGAGAAAGCTATAAAAACGAATAATGGTACCAGTGTCGATACTGTTTGGACGGTATCAATTCGGTTTCTTACTTTCTTATGGTAAAGAACAAAAAAATCATTTAAATTTGACTCATCTTATGGTAAAGAACAAAAAAAATCATTTAAATTTGACTCAATCGCTTTTCAATAAGATCTTTTATCTAAACATAGATAAAAATAAGCACATCAATATGTTATTAATATGACAAAAATGACAGACGGTGTCATTTTATATATATGTGAAAATAAAATAAAACTAAACCATAACAAAACTTTGATGGCATGTACTTGCGTCATTCTCTCAGTTATACATTATAACAAAACTTGGTTTTTAGTTAATTTCATATCCAGACATAGATTAAAGTAAGCATATTACAACGACGTACTCACAATTTTATAAAACATTGTATTTTAAACGTTACAACATAAAAACATATCATGAATAAAACTAGTTATAATTACACAATAAAATATATTTTTTCTTTGGTTAATCCTCCTGACATTTTGTTGTAGGTAAGACCGTGGGGTATGGGGGGCTTGGGTTGGGGCAATTGTTGACACGTGGAATGGGAAAAAAAACCCACGCCCATGGGGTATGGTGGGGCTTGGGTTGGGGGCTTGGGTTGGGGGCATGGGTTGACACATGGCCATTGAGAGCCCGCCATGTCACCTTGCTAGCCCGCCCCACGCCCGGCTTCAAACCCACGCCAAAGGGGTCACGCCCCAACCCAAGCCCCCAGGGTGGTGGCTTGGGCGTTTTCAGCCAACCCACGCCCCAACCCAAGCCCCATACCCTAAAGGAGTTTATATAGCAAATAAATTAGAGTTATTCAATAAGAGGACACGTTAAGCGTTAAGCATACAAGATGCATGTTTAGTCTGACCTCCTTAATACTAGGTTTCCTGTATAAACATGTCAACATACCATCAAACTCATACTATAATGATTCATATATACACATTAAGAGTTCAGTTATAGTGCAAAAGAGTTCAAAAATAAGAAATTTAAAAAGGCAAGGGTGACAAGAATCTCATGAGAAATTAAGGGAGAAAGGTAATTTTATCTAAAAGAAAAACACATCTAAATCAAATGTCTAGAAACATGCTCATGTAAGTCACAAATGCTATCCCCCCCCCCCCCCCCCTAGTTTTTAAACATCCGTATCTTTTTTATACGTCATTTGTTTTAAAAATAATTTATACATAAAACCGAACGTCTTTTTATCTTTAATATGAGTACCCTAGTGTTATACTTTTCAAAATAATTTTTTTTTGAAAAACTTAGTTGTCTATAACACAATGGACATAACGTAAAACACAATGAGCATCAAACTAAAATCATAATGGAAAGTAGACAAAAAACACAATCGATGACAACTAGTATAGGACACAATGGACAACAGACTAAAACGCAATGGACATAACGTAAAACACAATGAGTATCAAATTAAAAACACAATGAAAAGTAGCCAAAAAACACAATAAACAATAGACTAATTGATGATAAATATAAAAGACACAATTGATGATACTAGATAAAATACGCAATTGACAGTAGACTAAAACACAATGGACAGTAGACTAAAAACACAATGAACAACATATTAAAACACAATGGACATAAAAGCAAAAACACAATAGACAATAGATTTAAAACACAATGGATAACATAACAGACTAAATACAATGACCAAAAGCTATAACACAATGTATAGGAAACTCACCCAGTTGAAAAACACAATAATCAGAACAGATAACACAATGTATAGAAAACCCAAATATAAAACCATCATCATTGTGTCATACATTACATTGTGTATAGGTTCTGATAAAAAGGCAATAGACATAACCAAATCAACATTGTGTTAAAAGTTTTGATAATAACACAATGTATTAAAACCCTAGTGAAAACGTAAAGACCAAAACACAATTAAAATACACAATGACTAGAACTTTTAACACAATGCAAAGAAAAACCCAATAAAAATTGTAATTTTTTGTTTTATTTTTATATAACAATATCATACTAATATGAAAGATAAAAAAACGCGCTCATTATTATGGTGACATTTTTATTTAAAAATATCGTATGAAAAAATTATGGACATTTTAAATTGATGGAGAAATTGACATATGTCTTAAATGTAGAGAGATAAAATTAATAAATGTATTCTATTCTGTCCTTCCACTCTTTTCTTTTCTCTAAAATTACTCTTTTCTTTTCTCTAAAATTATACATATATTAAAATTAGTAGCTAATGAATAGTAATTTTAATATTACAATAGTATATAGTTTTTTAATACTTTTATTATTTTAATATTATAATAATAGTTTTAACTTTAATCATTTTTTAATGTCACGATGAATAATAACTTTAATATTATAATAATATATAATTTTTTAATACTTTTATTATTTTAATATTATAATAATAGTTATTTTCTTTACTTTTTATTAAACTTAACACTCAAAATATAAGATGAGCAGACTAAAATCTTTCTTATATTTTTTATTTATTTATTTTGCTCTTTCTATTTGATTCTAATCCAATGAATTAAATCTCACTTTAGTTTTTCTTCTATCTAAAGATTCTATTAAAATAACTGAGACACATTAAATGATTCCTTTGTTAGGCCACCTCCATTTTTTTTCAACGGTTAATTTCTTTAATCCCATGTCGTCTGTGAAATTTGAACCCAAGATCTTCTCCTTCCCAATTTAGGTATTTTTAAAGGTTTTTATCTTTGGCAATAGACCACCACCCATTGGTCTAGGACACCTCCACTTAAGTGTAAATTCTTTCATTTGTGTTTTAGTAAATGTTAAAATGGGATTTTAAATTGAGTTAATTAATTAGGGTAACCACCTTTATATAGAATGGTTGTTTAATAAGAATTTACTAAATAATAAACAAAAAGAGGGTCCCTTGTTCCATTTGTTGTGTTTCATTTAGTCATAATGATTGACCTATATATGAGTTGTCTATTGATGGGGAAGTGTTGAAATTAATATGACATTTTATTTAAGTTATTGACTAATAACACTCATATCAATTTGTTACTCACTATTCACCCAATATATCTTCTTTTATATATATCTTTTTATGGCTCCATGTAAGTATAAAAATAGGAAAAAAAACATAATAAATAAGTATTTTTTAAAAGAAATATTGGATTTTAATAATCCTAACTATTCGTTGTTGGCCGTCAAGAGTCCTAACTTTAAAAATAATCACTGGCAGTCCCAACTAATAACATATTGGCCTCCAATGGCAGTTCCAATCACGTCACTCAACATTCATTTTTAATTAAAATTAAGGGTTTTTTCATACATTACATAGGTAACCGCGGTTAAGGGGAATTTTTGTTTCTTTTTTTCCCTTTTATTAGATACTAACGTCGAGTGATGACGTTGATTGTAACTTGTTTTTTTTTAATGTAATTAAAGTGTTTGGATACCGACTGATGATTCCTTTGTTCCGAGTTGACGAGCCATGTCCGGTATGCCGCAAAGCGTGTTTGGATTCTTTCGGCGAGCACGCGATCCACTGTAAAGAACTACCGGGGTTTAAATATCGGCATGATTGGGTGAGAGATGTGTTATGTGATGTTCTTAAGCGGGCTGGGATCTCTGCCAAAAAGGAGGCTCCAGTAAATTTCCTGACTGACCCCTTAGAGGGGAGGTCCACTTTACGCCCGACGGACATCCTTGTGTTTGGATGGGAAGGGAGGAAACACGCTTGTGTAGATCTAACTGGAGTCTCCTCCCTTGTCGGGCTCAATGACAAGGGCTTTGTCGTAGGGCAAACGGTGCTCAAGGCCTCTCGCAAGCAAAGTGGCAAAACATGAGAAAGCCTGCCTGGAGAATCAACATGTGTTTGTCCCGTTTGCGTTTAATACCTTTGGTGGTCTCGCTCCTGACGTTGTGCTACTTTTGAATCGGGTTCAAAAAGTCGTTAATAGTAATTCTTCGTCGCTAAAGGTTTCAAACTTTGTATTTAGCAGAATTGGGTTTTCTATTCAAAAGGGGGGTGGCGGCGTAACTTGTTGCCCGACTACCTGCCATTGCTTTGTAATTGTCCTTTTTCGTGTGGAATGATATTGGTTTTGAGTGGTTTATTCTAAAAAAAAGTGTTTAAATTTTTAATAAAATATAATTTCATATATTAAAATAATTTGACCCCGGGATCTTATGCTTCTTTTTTTTTTTTTTTGACACATGGAAAAAAGGACATGGCTTGATTTGAATGTTAAGTTATCTAATTGGGACAAAATGATACGAGCGATCTAGTTAGAACACTTTTAAAACTTTGTTACTCTTCTGTGACTTATCCCTACTTTTCCTTATAGAAACTCACAATTATATGTGTAGAGGACATAAAAAAAATACTTTTTGTAAGAACCTCCAAAATTTCAAGTAACAATTCCCAAAGTACATTTAAAGGAACCCTGACTAAAACCCCGAACTTGTACGGCATGACCCAAAGTGAAAATCAAAGAAACTTGAAACATGGACCCCCGGAGACACGCGAGGGGGATCCCCCAAAACTCCTGTGACGCACGGTGGCATCTTTGGACACCTGGGACTCGAAAAACGACAAGTGGCCAGTCTATATTTGCAACAAGGCTAATCTAGCCTGAGGGTATGCCCCGCGACACATGGAAGGGAGCCGGGTGTGGGGCGCGACGCACGGGGGGTTCAAATTGTGGGTATATATGTTGCAGAGTGGGACAGGGTCAGTTGCTCAACTTCGTTTTACTGCTCGTCGTTCTGATTCTTTCAACAATGCCCCTAAATCCCCGTAACGCTGCTCCGATACCAGGGTAAAAACTCTAATCGCTGACACGGTACTATATCCGATCGATTGAAACCAATCTAATGGATGTTTAAGTGCTGCCGATACCCGGCTATACTTTGTCATTCGTTGTGGGTTTTGATCTCGTGATTATCGTTAAAGTTGAATTGAGTTAATATACTAATACGTGTGCATTGTATATTCTATTAGGTATACCAGCTCTAAACCAGTAGGCAAGACCTATCAACCTAAACCTGCAATGTGAGTCATTCTATTTTTATCAAATTGCTTTCAAAACCTTATTTGTTTTACAAGTTGTATTTACAGTGATTAAGTTTTTGTATTCTGCAATTACTGCCAGTATGTGGGGTTTTGTATACACTACTTGATAAGCTTCACCATTGGACAACGGGTTAGCCAATGTGTGATATGACCATAGTCACAGATCCGGTCGAGTGACAAATATCGATTTGGGGTAATTGATAGATATAAACAAATGTAAAAACCCTTAATAATGTAAATTATAACAAAGTGTTTTCTTACAACTGAATGAACTCACCAGTATTTTTCACTGACCAAATGTTTTTAAAACGCGTTTCAGGTAACTTACTGTGAAGAAAGGAAAAAGTGTCGCGAAGCACTTCAGCTTAAATAAGTGGCTATGTAAACCTGAAATAAACGTGTTTTCTGAAATCAAGGATTTCCCAGTGAAATTTCTTTCTGTAAATACGGGGTTTACCCCACAATTTATGAAATGAAAACTTGGTGTTTTGAAAACTCTGATAAAATTTTCCTGACACCAGGTCCAGATGATTTTTTCGCTACAATATAATAAACACGGGTACCACTGCTGTCTGCCTCGCGGCTCCCGAATGGGGTACGGATCGGGGGCCATGACAGAAGGTGGCATCAGAGCCACTGGTTTACGCTAATTAAGTATTGTAAAAAAATACTTAAATTTAGTAGTCAGGAATGTGATTAAATGCTCTGTGAAACATCTGTGATACTTATCAATTATATTCGATTTTCGGATTTCGTGTTTTCATTCCTTTTGACTAATAGTATGAGCGAGTTAGTGGAGGCGCTCCAGAACATATCTGTGAATTCAACAGATATGGAAACGACAGAGAGTCAGATTGGATATCAAGCTGAAACTAACAAACCCATGGTGTTTCAATCTCAGGGAAAGCCGGAAGCACCACCAAAGAAGAGAAAAAGGTTGCTGGATTGGAAAAGAGGCAGAAAGAAGAAACCGGCTGCTCAGAAAATCAAAAGGACTATTGAACTAAAGGATAAAGAGATTATAGGAGATAGTTCAAACCAAGCCCCGATGTTACCCACTTGGGAGGAATTGGATAGAAATTGGCAAACTGTGATCTGTTCGGGCTAGGGCTGGCAATTGGGTACCTGTTAAGACACGATTAGACCTGTTTGACTGAAAAATACACCCTTTGACTTTTTTAATTTTTAAAATAATTAAAATTACAATGTTATGATCTATCATTTATTCATCTTTGTGCATAAAACATAAAACTGTTTTATAAACATGAGGTAGAAAGTGGATAAACGAGTCGTAATCATGTTTGAAACTTATGTTGTGCGCACCGTCAGAAACTTGTTAAACCTGTTAAGACACGATTTGCCAGCCTTAGTTCGGGCCAATGAATGAAATTAACCTGAACACACCAATACCACTAGAAATGCCAATAAATATGGAACCCGTCATACCCGAACCGGCCATTCCTCAACAGCCACTCCAAAATCAAACAGAGGAATGGTGGACAAGTGACTGGGCTTTCCACTGATGAACAACCCTAATCCCTATTACCCCCAGTTCGAACCTGCTCTTGCATGTAAGCAATCTAAAAAAGACACTTTCCGAATATATGTTTGAAGAATCAATAAGTGTTTATCCCCGTTGCCTTTGATACATTTAGTTCCTTAGCCCTGGAGGCTGTGGAATTCCTGAATAGGGTTCAATGAGTCGTGTATAGTAGGACCGGGTTTGTTAATAGGGACCGGGTTTGTTAATCAAAATAGGGTTGCGACGCAACTTGTTGCTCATTTACCTACCACTTCTTTTTTTGTAATTTGTTATGTTAGCAATTATATCATAAAAACAATTTGGGTCTAGGGTTACTATTTTCATTTATGAAAATCAAACACCTTTTAGTCTGATAGTTTATCTATTCAACTAGTTTTACAGTGAATTGATGTGTTTATGTTTTAAGTTGTAAACTTACAATACAATAAATAAATCTGAAAGTTATACTTGGTACTTGATATGTTGGTCTACATGTCTTATGTTTTCTTTGATTGTATGATATATTTCAATATATTTGTGGTTATTTCTCATTAGCTTTTATATTCCCTTTGTTTTTACCATATAGAAAAACTTTTAGTTTACTTCCAAAATAAACAAAAACATAGTCCTATTTCCATTGCCACAAATAAACAAGCAATAGAATGGCAGCAGAAAATCTGATATGACCTTTTGTGATGTCAATCAACTTTTTTATTATTCACTTATTTCTTTCTTTTGTGCTTACTTTTTGTTATTTTCAATAATAATTATATAAAATCATAATCATTCTCCAATTTGCCACTTACCAATTAAAAATGAAAAAAAACTTATAATATAATATAACAAGACAGAAAGCCGATATGCAAATCTAGTACCAATTGGCTAATGCCCGAACGTTGTGATTTATGCAGTAAAATATATATATAAGTGAATACTGAGTTTACACATATATGTTATTGGTGGTCAAATTAACTTTCTAAATGTTTTAGAATGTTGTGATTTATGTAGCCAGGATATGGATCATTACAGGACACTAACAATTGCGAGAATAAAAAAAACAAATCTAAAACACTAAATTTTGAGATTTAAGTTTCACGTTTTTTTTTTTAATTTTATGTTTCTTACATTCATATGTGTATTATATATACATAAAAAACCATATTTTTTTTACCTACACGTAGCTTACATACATGTTAATTTAACCTACATATAACCTAAATATGTGTAGGTTATAGAAAAAGTGAAAATTTTTCATATTTTGTTTTGAATTCTAGTGTAAGAAACAATAAATTTTACATTTGCAACATTTTCATTTACTTTTTAGGTTTTTAGAATTGAAAAAATAGATGATTCATTGTGTTTTACGTGTTCTCGCAATATTTTGTGTTCTGCATAGAACCTTCCCCTATGCAGTTAATATATATATATATACGGTAAGGATCCTAAGATAAGTCAACCATATTTGAGAAACTTGAGAAGCAATCTGGACCACACATTTTCCCTAAGTAAAAAATGCAAAAAAAAGGTTAAAAAATGCAAAAAAAAAATTTTTTTTTGGAAAATTCGGAGGTTTTTCCTTAAGGTTTTTTTTTTTTATTTTATAGATTTATACACATGTGTATATTATTAATCTTTTAACTATACGTATGTGTATATTGTCAATTATACATATATGAATATACATGTTTAAAATTGAAAAATAAGTGTTATAAACCCTAATGCTAAACCCTAAAGCTAAACCTAAACCCTAATGCTAAACCCTAAAACTAAACCCTAATGCAAACCCTAAAGCTAAAGCTAAACCCTAATGCTAAACCCAAAAGCTAAACCATAATGCTAAACTCTAAATACTAATGCTAAATCCTAAACCCTAATGCTAAACCCTAAATATTAATGCTAAACCCTAAGTAACACTTATTTTTCAACTTTAAACGTGTATATACATATATGTATATATGACAAAACACACATATGTATAGTTAAAAGTTTAACAATATACACATGTATATAAATCCCTAAAAAAATTAAAAAAAAAAAACCTTAGAGAAAAAGCTCTGATTTTTCCAACAAAAAAAAAAAAATTGCATTTTTTTATATTTTTTTTTTGCTTATGGAAAATGTGTGGTCCAGAATGCCTCTCAAGTTTCTCAATTAGCTTACTACTTCTCACATGATACTTATCCTATATATATATATAGGGTCGGGATTTAGAGAAAACGCTAGAAAGTGTGAGAACGGTGAGAACGCTTATCCATCGTCCGATCAAAACAATCTATGGACTAGATTGGCGCGGTGGCATTTTCGTAAATAACATCATTTTTATTACATGGTCGCGCTAAATTAAGGGTAAAAGCGTCTTTTGACTACTCCAAACAAAACGTCATCTCATGAAAATAAAACGCCAAAACAAAAATCACACAGCATTTGCTAAAAACGCCATTAGATATAAAACGCCAAAACTTAATTATAGTAAAATCTCGCCTAAAAAAACCGCCAAAAAAATCCTATATATACAACAACTCAGACCTTCAATTAAAAAACACAAACAAAAACCCCAAACGCCATATTTAATATATATACCATTCGACTGATAAACGTCAGAAAACCCAAAACATCAAATATATTGCTCTCAATAAAGTGTAGTTGTATGGTCTGGACAACATTGTCAGTTATCTTTCTTAACTAAGGATTAACAATGTTATCCAACACCATACAACAACACTTTATTGATTTTAGCATGATCAAATTTACAGTTTTAAGATGGTTTATTTTGTGGAGTTCTTTTTCTCGGTAAAATGCCAAAAAAGATAACATTTTGGCTGAAATGGTGTAAACTCAATAACATTTTGCTGCATGAGATGGACAAAAATTATAGAAAAAGAGGCTGATTTCAAACGAAAGTCGAAACAGCCAGTGAAGATGCTTCATAAGAAGAAAGAGACTGGTGACAGTGAAGATTTGAAGATCAATATTTATTTTGTTTAATTTTCTTTTTCAGTTGATAGTTATTTAATAAACAACGCAATATCTAATAAAAACGCCAAAAAGGCAAATGTCTTACACCTTTGGCGTTTATCAAACCATCATAAAATTATTTTGGACAAGTATTATAAAAAAAAAAATTTATGTATTTTTTTTATTTTCCTTTTCAGTTGATTGTTAAATAATAAAGTCATATATAATAAAAACGCCAAAACAGCCAAAATGCTTGTTTACGATATCATCCCATTAAACGCCACAAAAAACTCCCAACTATAATAAAATTAGTTTGAAAAAGTATTATAAAAAAACAAAAAAAAAAAAAAAAACTTGAAAATGTAACTAGAAAACAGTAACTTCAAATCAGAAAAACTGAAGATATGGAAAATTTATTATATTAGAATCTAAAACGCCAAACTTGAAAGATGGGACGTGTTACAGACTTCAGAGATAAAGCTTGTCAAACACAATAACTACAAAGAGTAAGGTGGTGTTTGTTTTTCCTGAAAAGGTCTTTAGAACCTCTTATGTCTGCGCCGCGCAGACCGCACGCAGACCTTTGGGTCTGAAGACTGTTTGTTTTCTACAAGACCTTTCATTAAAAAAGGTCTGCGAGACCACTTCTTGGTGCAGACATGGAACAATGTCTTTATGGCTCTGCAGACATCTTCTTCTTCACAAAACCCTAGCACCTCTTCACCCCTTCTCCTTCACCCCTTCTCCTCCACCCACCGTCCGCCACCACCTCTACCTCCACCGCCCTTCCACCTCCGCCGCCCCACTCCAGCCGACACCCACTCTCCTCCACAACTCTAGCTTCTCACCTCTTCTCCTCCACCACCGTTTCAGAAGACTGTACTGCTTGCGTGTGAGATATTGTTGAAGGTGTGATTCTTCGTAGATTTCACCATCATAAAGGTAACTTATATCCCTTAATAAACAATATTTTTTTACTGTAAAAGCACTCTTTAGTTCTCGTGTTTGTTTTTTTATTATTGGGTGCAAATGAGCCGAGCCCGAGCTCGACTCGTTGGTAGTTTATCAAGCTCGAGCTTGGCTCGTTTATTATCTACTAATTAATATATTAATTAATTAATTTATCGACTTTTCCAAACTGGTCCTTTCCTATGATAAAAAAATTATGGGTGTCAATCGTGTGTCAGGTTGAAAAATTAACCCCAACACGACCCATATATTCACCCGTATTAAAGACATCAAGCGTAACTCGGATAATCAAGTTGTAAACGGGTTGGTAGGTTTTAATATGTGGGTCAACTTGTTTAATCAAACGGAACGGGTTAAACATGCCATCCAAACAAGACCCGTTTAATTGAACATGTCAACATAAACTCAACCTATTTATTAAACGGGTTAGATACAGTCAGAAACAAATTATATTCATGTTGTGTTTCAAGTGATGTCATGAGTTGCAACCGATATAAGGTTTGCATTTTTAACATATTATTAGAAATAAAAGGTCACTGGCATAATATAAATATTTACATCTAGATTAAAAGCATAAGTATGGCATCTGCTTATTCTTCATCATGACAACAACACCAACACCCAGTGAGTTAACTATTATTTATAACTATTATTTCAGTATTGTATAACTATTATTTAAGTTTGAATGTTGAAAAACTCCTTTAAGTTTAATAAATCAGTTTATTTATATTTCAGTTTATTTCAGCAGTTTGCAGAAGTAAAAAAACAAACAGTCTTCTTCTTGCAGACTGCAGACATTTGGTCCAGCACTTCTGCTACAGATGTCTGCAGATGTGGTCCGCAGACTGCAGACGTTTTCCCTCAGAAAAACAAACAGCACATAACTGAAAAGACAAATACTTTATTATAATAACGCACCGCCTAACTTAGGCGCCAAAAAAAGATCCTATAAAATGATACATCTCAGCAACTTCCATTTGATCAAACAAAAAAAAATGCCAATACTACTAAAATACCACTCACTGTAAAACGCAAAAAAAAAAAATAATAAATAAAAAAATCAAAGATGGCTAATATGCTTTCTTGGATATTCAGTATTGTTATTCGTCAAGTTTCACTGAATGAATTGTTAGGGGAGGCGAGTAACTCAGTAAGATTTTGCTGCATGAGATGGACAAAAATTAAAGAAAAAGATACTAATGCCAGTCATATGGCATTTTGTATTTTTTGTTCTTGAAGAATGCTTGGATGAGAAGAAGAGATCAATGACACTGAAGAGTGAGATGATGATAAAGATGAAGATCAACATGAAGAAAAAGCGAAAAATCCACCCACACGTCATAGATCTATATCCCCAAACATCCACAAAAAAGCCATTTCAACAGACGAGCATACAAAATAATCAAACCGATGGGTTTGTTAAGTTTTACATAAAACGCCATATTTTGGTGTCAGTTCTTGTAGTATTAAAGAACAGAGAGACTGATGACAGTGAATATTGTGAAGAGAGATCCGATTAGGATTTTTAATTTATGTTCTTCGCTTGTATTTTTTTTACTGTGGCGGAAATATAATCCAACAATTGTAAAACGCCAAGATAACCCAAACGCCAAAATATTTATAAAAAATAATAGAACAATGGGCCATCTTGTTTAAAACCCCTTGAAAAACGCCATTCATATAGATTTCTTGCCCCCTGGGTTCCAATGGCATACGATGTGAATAAACGCCATAAACACCAAAATGTTGATACAATGAAACCATTAAACGCCATAAATTATTGAATTTGGTTAACGCCAAAAATCTTAAAAACCAAAAATTAAAACAATATTGGGAAAAGCGAAACTGGAAAAGCAGAAGATGAAAGGACAAAAAAGCCCCTCCGCCCTTCTCTAAGCGGCGTGACACGTGTTAGGCCAGGAAGCGTTCTCACCGTTCTCACACTTTTGAGCGTTTTCTCCCGATCTCGTTTCTATATATATATATATATATATATATATATATATATATATATATATAGGGTTGAGTTCATTTCAGAACTCTAAATAACTACAGGACTTTCAGAACTCCTAATAAACAATCATTTTATATATAAGTTTTTGTATTTAGGATATTTTTATCATCTATTATATGTATTTTTTTGATTACATACATGTTAAAAGTAGTTTAGATATGTTTAATTCCCAAAATTATATATATGTGTCATAACTAATTACATATATGTAAAAAACTAGTTTACATATGTGTAATTATAAAATTACATATAAAAATGATAAAATTACTCTTAACATGTATGTAATCGTAAAAATACACATAATAAATGATAAAATTATCCTAAACATAAAAATATATAAATAAAAAGATTGTTTATTAGGAGTTCTGCGAGTTCTGAAAATATTTATGGTTCTGAAATGATCCTGGCCCTATATATATATATATATATATAGGGTTGAGTTCTATACAGAACTTGCATTTTATTCAGAACTCTAAGAACCATTTAAAGTCATTGATACAAATTAATCAATGGTTGTAAATAGATAAGGGTATAATTGTAATTAATGGGAAATTCAAAGGCTAGTTTTATTAGAAAAGGGCATAATAGTAATAACAACTTCATATATCAAAATAAATCCCTATATTTTCTCCTCATTATACGAGTTCATGATTCACACCTAATAATTAGGATTTTATGGTTATCTGGTTTTCTTTGTTTCACATTAGACTAAAGGGTATGGGGGCCGGCTAGGCCCGGCTAGGACCGGCGCCGGTCCCCCACACCGCCCCCCTTAGCCCCGGCTCGGCCCAATCGACTCCCCTCAGCCGACTTAGACGGGGCCCCACATTCAAAAACTAGCCGTTTACAAACGGCACTTTTCTTTTAAAAAAAAAAATTCATTTTCCAATTTAAATACCCTATATCTCATCCATTTTTATATAATTCAACCCCATTCTACTTCCATTCTTCTCCAATTCTCTTCCTTTTTTATAAAAAATACTCCATATTTTTTATACATTTTTCTCTAAATCATGAATCCTTTCAACCCAAACAACCCCAACCCGAACAACCCCAACCCGAATAATTACAACCCGAACCAACCTAACTTTTTTTCGACCCCCGCTTACACTCCGAGTATGGATCAATCGCGGGGGCTCCGCAATTTCCTTTTTCGGGTTTCCAACAAACACCCAATGCATTCTCACAAATGTCTCAAGTTCAACAACTCCAACAATACCAAGCGCTACAACAAATCATGCAACGCAACTTGTTTGAACAACTCCAATCGCAACCGCCAACTTCCCAACCGGTTCACCTTGACGATGATGATGATGAAGTCGTCCCCGAATCGCCGCCGCAAGAGCTCAACCGAAAAAAAAACAAGGGGAAGGGGAAGAAGGTTGAAAACGTACCCGAAACCGCGCCAAAAAGCGGTTCGAGAAAACCGGGGAGACCTTGGACGAAAGTAGAGGAGGAGGCGCTAGCAATGGCGTTTACTAAGTCCTCTACTAACCCGATAGTCGGTATGAACCAAAGTTTAAATTTTTAATTTAAATTTTAAAAGTTTTAAATTTTTTATTTTTACTAATGCATTATTTTTAAAATTTAGGAAACAATCAAACGGGTGATAGTTTTTGGAAGAAGGCAACGGCTAAATTTCATGAGATTATGGAGCATAGCTCGGATCGTGATTTAGAAGCCGTCTCGGGCAAGTGGCGTAAAATGAGCAAGATCATCAATAACTTTAACGCAATTTATAACCAAATTTACATGAATCCTCCTAGCGGGAGTAACGAGACGGACATTCTTAACCTTGCTATCGCTAAGTGGGACTCTCAAAATGCAAAGCCTTTCCCGCACTTCCGAGCATGGAACGTAGTAAGGAAACAACAAAAATGGACGCCGATTCCAAATGAGGTAGCAACCGCCAAACGGACTAAAACTTCCGAGTCCGGAAGTTATAGTGCGGGAGGCTCCACCGGTCGTTGTCAAATCAACATAAACGACGACCCGGAAGATGACGAGGACGTGTTGCCCATTCACGAGGCGGAACGTCCCACCGGGAGGGACAAAGCAAAAAAAGAGGCGGCCGGAAAGCGCAAAGGGGCCGGCTCGAGTGGAGGGGCCGGCTCAGGTGGAGGGGGCGGCTCGAAGGCATCGGCGAAAATGGACGAGTTGATAGACGAATTCCGTTCGTTCAAACAGTTCGCGGCCGAAAAATTCACTCACAAGAAAACCGTGTCGGCCGACCAAGCTCGAGCGGAGGATTTTAGGATTATGAGGTTGGATCTCGACTCGGTCCCGGAGGAGGAACGAGTGGTTTATCGGAGGATGAAAGAAGAGGTGATGAAAAAATGGTCGTCGTAGGTTGTTTTTTTATTTTTAGGAAATGTAATTTATTATTTTTATTTTTCGGTAATTTTTTTTTATGTTATGAAATGAAATTATTTATGTTGTTTTATGTTGTATTTTTTATTTTTTATAAAGTTTTTATTAAGTTAATAAATTAAAACTTAGAAAATTATAAAATAATGAGGTGGGGCCCCATCCCCCACGAGCCTCCATCCCCCTCAAATATGATGGAGGCTCATCCCCCACGAGCCGCCTACGTGGCGCCTACGTGGAGGCTCATCCCCTCCAAACCCATCCTCTCCATACCCTTTAGTCTTAGTATGTGATTAAATAAAATAAAGGAGTTGGTAATTTTAAAATGTCTGCTGACGAAATATCGTCCTAAGTGATTTTGTTGATTCTAAAGCCCATGTAATAGGTTCTATATATTTGTTCTTGTTTTTAAGCAATATCACATTACCTAATTTTGAAGATTTTGTTAAAATTGTTAATTTCAAGCTCAAAAGTGAATTCGCACCAGATCGGACGGCTGAGATGATCGCATACATATTGTACGATAAGAGCTATTGTACGTTAACCTAACCTTATATATGTGTGTGTGTGTGAGAGAGAGAGAGAATACGAAGTTTATACATATATGGTTATTAGTGGTCAAATTAACTTTTTAAATGTTTTCTAAATATATTAGAATGATAGCATTATTGCTAATTTCAGATAAAATTCAATTACATTTCTTACAGATTTTGAAAGTTTATTGTGTTTTTAAATGACAATACAAGTCCTATATAATTAATATATATAGGATTAAATCTATATCTATACTACCTTATTAAGCAAACTAGGTTTTCTACCCTTATGGTAATTTTACATTATGTACACATCTTCAAGCAACATGTACAAAAGGGTCAAGCAATTTTAGAGGGGTTAAACTTGTTTATTGTCCAAAAATTTAAGACACTTTAGGGGTATTTTAGGGATTTTGGCACTTTTGTAACCTATAATGTTAATGTGATGTGTGAAAGTCTAACTTAAATGATTATTGATTAAATTGATTGTAATTTCCACAAATTAGAATGAATGCACATAGATTTTTCAATTTAAAAAGTAAGAGTTGAGGTGAGGGTTTTTTATTTTATCAAATTTTATATGTTTGTGATCTATCAATTATCAGTGTTCTTGTAAGTGGTTTAACTTTAGATAATGCTAATGTATATGTTCATTTTTTTTTATATATTTTACTTATAAATGTCAATCAAATTGCTTTCAATTTCAAGATTGTTAGTTTATATAATTGTTTCAAAGACTGCAATAGAAGAAAAATTGGTGATAAAAATGTTTTGAAAAGTGGACAAAATAACTACACAATAATGAATTGCATGAATTTGGATATTGAAACAAGTACGAGATGTTATGAAGTTTTCTAAATTTAATTAAAAAATATGAACAGAAAGTTAATTCATATTAAACTCCATAAAAGCCATGAAACCAATGAACCACTAATGCTTATTGTTTATTACTAAAACTGCTACAACTGATCATTTCAATTGATTAATTTCTTTGTGTACGTATGGTAGCAGAAAGTTTATAACCGATGGAGGTTCTCACAGATCGTAACTAATGGTGTTCATTCTCATTAAATGGAAAACTATTGTAACTTCTTTTGCCACTTTAATCTTGAGATTTTTTTTTGAAAGGTGAACTTCTTAATGGTGACCATTGTCACATCCGCACATCGCGGACCCTCTCCAAGAACGTGGGCCCAGATAGCGGGGCCAGCTCTGGGTTAACCAGTCTTGGGTCGAAGGCTTTCCCCCGGAAACCGTATTGCCTCCACACGATTTTACTCGCTGGAGTAACAGCCGGATGAAAACCAGAGTGACGCTCAGGATCAAACCCTCCTCGGTGGGTTTTTCACCATCATAGCGCACATGTCACACCCATATACCTTTAATCTTGAGATTTAAACACCCCAAATCATTGCGGTTCATCATATTAGCTGATCAAAACCTACCAGCACTCTCTCCTTCCTCTTTACTACTGCCTAGGAACATCCCATCTGGTTTCCGTGTGATCATGCAAACATCATCATGAGTCATGACCGATGAAACCACTCGCAAAATCCTCTATCATTGCAGAATTTCCTCCCAATCCAGATTGACACTACGGTTGCATTAAAAGGCCTCCTCACACGAACCACGGTAGATTATACTCCTTACCCATTTGTATGTTTTTTTTTCTATTTGAGAATTGATGATACAAATAAGAAAAAGGAATGATACAACTAAAAAAATGAACAAGAGTCACCGAAAAATGTTTTTTTATTTGCATGGGGATGAAGACGATATATTTGAAAATAATAGTTTTATTTCTAAACAATGGACCATATTTATGTTTATATTTTAATGGAATGCTAACTCCAAATTCATTTATAGTATATGCATCATCTTTAAAGGAATTTCCAATTGAGTTCTTTCAATCTTTTGAGACATATGGACCCCTGATACTATTGGCTCAGTTGAGATCATCAGGTTTAGTCTAGACCCTAACTGTGAAACTACCATCTTTTGCATTATAAATATAGCATCATCATACTGATTTGTTATTGCTGATTTTATATGGTTTTTGTATTCTAAATGGTATGGTTGGTCTGCGGAACTTATAAAACCAGGGCAAGAAGCATTAGCCAATCTAGTGCAAAGTAGTGGTCTCAGATCTGCACTTTTGTTAGATGTGATATTCTGCCTGCTCATTTAGTTAATTTCATAGGAGGAAAATTGGGACATGAACTGCAAGATATGGATGCAAGTAGTGGTGGCAAGGTGAGCGGGTCAGATAAGTTGCGTAATGGGTTAAATATGTTTGGGTGCTGAGTCGGCAGAGGTTGATCTTTTAACCCTCTTTTCTTTCAATTCTATCATTATTAATACCGATCAACCAACCTATCTCATCACAACCGAAGTTTTAAAAACGTTCTACTCACTACCAAGTGACCTGTATTGTCGACTCCGCTCGTAAAGCACGGGTTCCCCTCTATAGATAAAGTGCAGACCTGTTGAGCACTTCTCTTTGGATCAACATCATAAATTCCCATGAAAATTTTTAGTATCATATTTGCCCATCCGAAATATAGTCGGATATTATCAAATATAGGGATGAGCTCGGTATCATACCGGTACTGAACCATTCCGGTACCTAAATTACCAATCCCGAAAATCACCCAAAATGGATACTGATACTGAAAGTGCTCGATACGGTACGGTTAGAGTGACGGGTTAGGTTTTATAAGTGACAAACTTCATGCTTTAACGTCAGCATTTGTAATAGACATTATAATTGGATCTGGTATCAGTCGGGACACCCGCCGCAACGCGCGGGCATTCCAACTAGTATAGCATAAAAGATTCACACAACTAACCTCGATAAAGGATTCCAAACATATTGTAAATTGCAGATGTATAACATATAAACTTAACTTATATTGAAATTTATGTTTACTTTTTCTCCTTATATATCCGATCTTAAAAACAATCGATTAACCATATGTAATTTACTCTTTGCTATTCGGACCAACTAAATATCAAAATGAATATAAAGTAGGGTTATTGGATTTTAATAATACTAAGTTTCACCCGTTGGCCGATAATCTCAACTTTAAAAATTTCCTCTAACGATTCCAACTTGTAAGAACTTGATCCCAATTAATCTTTTTCTAACATAGGTGCACTTAAATTAATTAAGCCCTCTGCAGGTGCACTTGAATCTATTGAGGAGGTCAAATTCTTATATGTTTGAAAAAGATCAATGGGAGCCAAACTTTTACAAGTTGGGATCGTTGGAGGGAATTTTTAAAGTTGAGATTATTATCGGCCAACAGGTGAAAATTGGGATTATTAAAATCTAATAACCCTATAAAGTATGATTCAAACAACATTTCCGTATATCCAATTTTAAAAATAACCGATTAAACCATATATATAATTTACTCTTTGCCATCGGACGGACTAAATATCAAAATGAATATAAAGTACGATTCAAACAACGTTCCCGTCTATCCTATCTTAAAAATAATCGGTTAACCGTATATATAATTTACTCTTTGCTATTCAAACAACATTTTCGTCTAGTCAAAAGCGCAATATGCAATAGCGACCATCGAATGCAGGAAAAACTCAATTAGGCAGGAAATACATGAGAATATGAGATCCTTTTTTATTAATTGAGTTAATTACACCGTTAGTCCATGTGGTTTATGAAAAGTAACAACCTCAGGTACTAATAGTTTAAAGTAACAATCTATGGTTTTAACTTTTGATTTTGTAACATCCTAGGGCCTTAAGGCTAACGACCGTTAAAAACTAACTGAGAACTTTGTACCCAACCATGAACTTTGGAGAAACCACATGGATTAACCACAAAATTAACTCTTGTAATATATAGAACACAATTTTTCTTTTTCTTTTATTATTTAATTAAACCTTTTTGATTATGTAAGTAAACCATTACTAAATAATTATACGTATTAGACGTATTAAAGCTAATTTGAAGTCACTTCAGTAATTAGCTTACAAATAAATTAACGAGAATATTTCAGAAAATGATAACCAAGTTTTATGAGTGTTTCAATTAGGTCACTCATAAAAAAATTATTCTAATTAACTCAATAAAGTTTATTTTGTTTGCTAATTCTATATAATTAACCTGAATGGGAGGCAAACTATCTTAGGTGACATTTATTTTTTTTAATTTCTATTAAATATGTTGACATAATTTATTTAATAAAAGAGAAAAATAAAGTTAATCAAATAAAAAATAGATACACATTGTGATCATTCGGTACTGTCGCACCACCACCTAACCGTTGAACCACCACCGTGCCATCAAACCATCGTACTACCCAACCGTCACCCAACGTAGCATCCAACTGTCGCACCACCAAATCGTTGCATCACCCAACACTGTCGCATCATCATGCTGCATCACCACCATACCGTGGAACCACCACCGGCCCCGTACCATGGCACCATCATCGGCCCCATGCCATGGAACCATCCAACCATTTTTTGGTGACCACCATGCATATGAGAATTTAGTTCTTGATGGATATAAAGTGATGAATGGATGAGAATAAAGATATGCTAAACTTCATAAAAATTTAGTTCAAACTAAATTGTGATGAATGGATGGGTAGATGATGGATATAGGCTTCACATTTGCTTTATTGTTTGATGACCTTCTTCAAACTAAACTTCATATTGATCAACGTTGTGCAGTTTTTTTAATAAAGTTGAATCTAGTTCTTGATGGATATAAACTTTAATTTTTTTAGAGTTAATTATACAGATGGACCCTGTGGTTTATAGCTAGTTTCACCTTTGGGTACTAACTTTTTTTATCAGGTTTAGGTTTTATGGTTTCAACTGTGTAACACCTTTGGGTACTAACACCAAAATTATCAATATAATGACTAAAATACCCTTCCATTCTTTTTAATTTTATCAAGAGTAAATTTCAAAGTTCGTCCTTTATGTATGTCATATATTACAAAGTATGTCCTTTATCTTTAATAAGCTCAGAAAACATCCTTAATGTTTGAAAAACCAATCAGGTTATGTCCTTTACCCTAAACCTAGTTTGTTTTTTCAGTTAAGTCAGGTCATGTGAGAAGCACATGAGGGCATTAATGTCATTATAACTACCAATAGCTGCACATCAACATACCCCCTTCTTCTCTCTATCTAACAATCCTACCACCACCACAACCTACCTGCCGCCACCACCGCCACCACGACCCACCTGTCGCCGCCATCACCGCCACCACCACCTACTCCTACCGTCTCCCACCACCTCCCCCCACCACAACCACCGTCACCACCATCTTCTTCTACTTGGGTATCATCCTGCACAACATTTCTTTTTCTTCCCCAAATACAAAAATCCTACATAAAACCCACAAAATTCACACAGTTCCTATCTCCACCAACTGATCTTCAACTGAATCTGCATAGCATTCTCAAAACCCAAACAAACCCACAAATATTTCAACAAAAAGATATTTAATTACTGTTGGGTTTGAAGTAATCATCAATCTTTATCAATTTCCAACACAAACCCACAAATATTTCACAAAAATATCAACAAAAGATTGATAATTTCAATTAATGCGTGTTCTTCAAACAAACATCTCACTTTCTACAAAAACTAACTTTCCCAGCAGACTTCAATTTCACGAAAACCTAATTCAACTGAATAACAAAAATCACAAACAAACCCTACATATTAACAGAAACCGACACAAAACAAGCAACAAATTCACAACCTGTGCTCCATAGTGATGCTTTCAATAAGAGACTGTTTAACAAGCTGGCGGAGCTGCGACGGTAATTTGGCCCAGTGACCGGTGATCTTCTTGCGGAGGAGGACGGCGGCAATTTGGCCCAGTGACCAGTGATCTTCTTGCGGAGGAGGACGGCGGCGAGTTGGCAGACGTTAGGCATTTTAGCAGTGTGTAAGTGGTGGATGAGTGCCGGAACGACCTGTGGATCCTTGGCGAGGCGCTTGATTTGGTCTTCTGCTTGGCGGCGTGCGTCGTGGTGGCGGCGGCAGGTGGGTCGTGATGGCGGCGACAGGTGGGTCGTGGTGGCGGCAGGTAGGTTGTGGTGGTGGTGGTAGGATTGTTAGATAGAGAGAAGAAGCAGGTATGTTGATGTGCAGGTGATTGAAAGATGGAGAAGATGGGGTTTAGGGTTTTTATAACAGGGCACAGTAATTGGTAGGTATAATGACATTAATGCCCTCATGTGCTTCTCATGTGACCTGACTTAACTGAAAAAACAAACTAGGTTTAGGGTAAAGGACATAACCTGATTGGTTTTTCAAACATTAAGGATGTTTTCTGAGCTTATTAAAGATAAAGGACATACTTTGTAATATATGACATACATAAAGGACGAACTTTGAAATTTACTCTTTTATCAATGTAACACTTTTGGGTACAAACACTTAATTTTATTTAAGTTTAAATCAGTCTTACAAAATTTATTTTTTTTATTTTCATCTTTTTACTATATCTCTTAATTAACATAAAATCTATTTATTTTTTTATTTTTTTATTTATAAATATAAATTAAAAAAGTCAGAAAACGTCCGCTCCATTTTTTTATTTATTAATAATATTACTAAATAATACTGGATAAACATCTGACTAATATTATGAATATATAAAAACTCTTTAAAATATAAATTAAATAATGAAACAAATTATATAATAAGTATCTATTAAAATCCATAGCAATCTTGAAAAATATCTAAAATTAGTTAAATTAATATATCAAGATATGTAGCATAATCGAGAAAAAACTATTTAAACATAACTACAACTAATTTAATATATTTTGTAGTAAAATCGTAACAATGTATAATCTAATCTGATTTGTTTGTTACGATCAATTACTTGGCACATTCTGAGACAGTGTGATTAAACCATGACGTCTCTATTTTATTTGTGTATCTATGTGCTTAGGAAACAGTTTAGTTCCGATAAGATACAGTCTTTTATTATTATTGTTATTGGTTTTATATTATTTAATCCCATATATTTAAAATTAAAAAAATTAAAACTAAGTTTTATACATTCAACACGTGTAATACACGGAGTTTTAACCTAATATCTTAATAATAATTTATTTTCAGATTACCAACTATTATTATACCCATTGAATTTTTAATTATTTAAGATTTTGAGCAACTTCTGTCATGCTAAATTATTTATCATTTCTTAAAAATTATATATAAATATTTACTTATAAAAGAAATAAAAAAAATAAATAGATTTTATGTTAATTAAGATATATATATATATATATATATATATATATATAAAGATGAAAATAAAAAAAATAGATTTTGTAAAATTGATTTAAACTTAAATAAAATTAGGTTTAGTACCCAAAGGTATTACATTGATAAAATTAAAATACAGAAGGGTATTTTAGTTATTATATTGATAATTTTGGTGTTAGTACCTAAAGGTGTTACAAAATTGAAACCATAAAACCTAAACCTGTTAAAAAAAGTTAGTACCCAATGATGAAACTAGCTATAAACCACAGGGTCCATCTGTGTAATTAATGCTTTTTTTTTACTAAAATTGAATTATGTGTAAAAAAGGCTTAGAATTAAAAGTGACTTATTCTATGGTTTTGAGAACTTTTTTTATAACTCATATTGACCATTTTGGATTTTAAAAATTAGCGTGCTTTGGTTTGTCCTCATTTTTTATGTTTTTTAGTTAAATAATAAAAAGCTTACTTAAAGAAAAACAGAAAAATATAAAATCTGTGTTTTAAATACTATCAGAGTTAGTTGCAGGCTTAGTCCCTGTGGTTTCTCCAAAGTAACAAGGTTGGGTACTAAGTTCTTAATTGACAAAAATACCCTAAGTTTTCAGTTAGTATTTAACAACTGTTAGCCTTAAGGCCCTAGAATGTTACAAAATCATAAGTTAAAACCTTAGATTGTTACTTTAAACTATTAGTACCCAAGGTTGTTACTTTCCATAAACCACAGGGACTAACGGTGTAATTAACTCTTATTAATTATTAAATTTTGGTATGTAGTTGTAGAAAAAAAACTTGATTAGGAAACTAAACAGATAAACATCGTTAATTAATTGAGATGTATTAAGAATTTACGAATGTTTTCAGTCGAATTGCCAAGTTTTGAAATGTGACTAAATGTCCAATTGCACTTGATGGATGTGATCCCCCAATATTTGATGGTAAAAAGGACGCCATGGCCACTTTTCAGTGGATCCATGAGATGGAAGTTGTTATTAACATCAGTCGATGCACGCCCACGCAAGCAGTCATGTATGCCACTCACTCATTCAGGTCTGAGGCATTATTTCGGTGGGATAATGCCAAACAAGCCAAAGGACTTGGAGTTACTGCTGATTTAACTTGGAACGAGTTAAATGAGCTTATTATGGAGAAATTTTTTCCTGAAATCGAAAAAGACAAAACCGAAAGAGAAGTTATACAACTACAAGCTAGGACAATGACACATCGTCAGTACACAACCAAATTTGATGAAATGGCTAGGTTGCTTCCTGAGCATGTAACCCCTGAAGCCAAGCGAGTAAAAAGGTATGTGTAAGGGTTACCTCCTCGCATTCGAGAATTGGTTAGAATGTCTGCCCCAAAGACTTACGAATCGGCAATTACGTTAAGTGCGATTGCATACGAAGAAGGACAGATAATTCTGACAATAAAAAGAAGTGAAACGAGGAAGAAAATCAGTTGATACAGAGAGAGAGAAAGTTTCCGAGGAATAGGGGAAACTTTGTCGATAGGCAAGGTAAATATGTTAAGAATGACGCGGGGGGAAGGTCCCAGGAATCCAAATGTTTAAAATGTCCGCATGAGAATCATGCATGGAAAGACTGTCCAAAGAATAGATGTTTCAACTGTTGGGAGTATGGACATCTACGAAGTGACTGCATGAAACCTCCCCAACCAAAGCCTAAAGAGAATCAGAACAAGGCTAAGGGTCGAACGTGTGTGTTAAAAGAAGCCGGAGATGAAGCCATAGCAGGTACGATCCTGGTTAATAATATATATGCAAAAGTATTATTTGATATTGGAGCAAATAGAAGCTTCATCTCGACTGCCTTAGTTCCCTGCTAGAACTCAGTACCACAAACCCTTGAAAATGCATATATAGTCGAGACAGCCAGCGAAGAGCAAAACAGAATCACCCACGTAGGGATTGTGTTATTAAACTAGTTAACAATGAATTCCCTATAAACCTAATGCCGACCAATCTGAGTGGTTATGACGTCGTTCTCGGGATGGATTGGTTAAATAAGAATTGTGCTCACCTTGATTGTGAACACAAAACGATGACATTGCGTAAGCCAGATGGAGGAGAGTTATTAGTTAATGGAAATGATGCAAACCCCAAGACCGGAATCATCTCTGCAATGAAAGCTGTAAGATATATCTACAAAGGAATTATTGCCTTTCTCGCATCTGCAGTAGATGCTAAGAAAGAGGGTCAAGTCAATGAAATCCCCGTGGTGTAGGACTTCCGTGACGTATTTCTAGAAGATCTAGCGAGACTCCCACCTGAACACCAGATAAAGTTTCAAATTGACTTGATACCTGGTGCTAAACCAGTAGCAAAGGCGCCTTACCGTTTTGCCCCTTCGGAGAGGAAAGAACTTATGAAGCAGATTGACGAACTTTCCAAGGCCCTTTGGAGATGATAGAGTTTCACATTGACTTGATACCTGGTGCTGAACCAGACCCAAACCCCCGCTCATAACCAAGGCCAGCCCAAGCAAACAACGGTCGAGCCTGCTATAAATGTGGAGATCCAAACCACTTCAGCAACACGTGTCCGCAACGCAACAATAACAACCAGCAGCAGAATCCTTGTGAACGAGCCTTCGTGATCACAGCAGCTCAAGCTCGGAACAACAACGATGTCATCAACGGAACGTTCCATGTAAACGATGTCTATACCTCTTTTTTAATTGATACCGGTGCGGATAAAAGTTTTGTATCCGTTAAATTTGAACCATTGCTTAAGTGTGGACGCTCTAAGTTGCCAAAATCATTCGCGGTCGAAGTCGCTAACGGTAAGTCACTAACTGTCGATTCTGTTTTCTCTAAATTGAATCTCTACGATCACAAGTTTTCGATTGACCTCATACCCATGCAATTGAGTAGTTTCAATATCATAGTAGGCATGGATTGGCTTAGGCGAGTTCGGTGCTGAAGTTGTTTGTTCTAAAAAGTTTATTCGTATTCCCCTTCCTTGTGGTAACTCTTTGCACGTCTATGGTGAGAAACCTTCTAAAGGCCTGAAGCTCAGGTCGTGTACTCAAGCGAACAAGTACTTGCGCAAGGATTACTTTGCCTTTATTACCCAAGTTGTGGAACAAAAGGATAAGGATAAGAGCGTGAGTGATGTTCCTGTTGTTTGCGATTTTCCCAACGTCTTTCCCGAAGATCTACCTAGTACTCCTCCTCCTCGTTCAGTTGATTTTCGTATCGATTTAGTCCCTGGTGCGATTTTCGTATCGTTCAGTTGATTAGCGATTTTCCCGACGCTTGTTGCTAAATCTCCATACCGCCTCGCACCATCGGAAATGCAAGAGCTATCAAGCCAACTTCAAGAATTACTTGATAAAGGCTTTATACGCCTTAGTACTTCTCCTTGGGGTGCGCCGGCTCTCTTTGTCAGAAAGAAGGACGGTTCCTTTCGGATGTGTATCGATTATTGTGAACTTAACAAACTCACCGTTAAGAACCATTATCCCCTTCCTCGAATCGAAGACCACTTCGATCAACTTCAAGGCGCGACGTGTTTCTCTAAGATCGATCTTCGTTCTGGTTACCATCAACGTCGAGTCCTCGAAGAAAATATCCCTAAAACCGCCTTTCGTACACGATACGGTCATTATGAGTTCGTGGTCATGCCATTCGGTTTGACCAACGCACCTGCGGTCTTCATGGGCTTGATGAACCGAGTGTGCAAGCTTTACTTCGACCTTTTTGTGATCGTCTTCATAGGTGATATTCTGATCTACTCTAAGAACCAAGAAGAGCACGAGCGACACTTGCATCTTATCCTTGAACTCTTACGCACTGAACAACTTTACGCCAAATTCTCTAAGTGCAAATTTTGGTTAAAAGAGGTTCAATTCCTTGGTCACGTAGTAAACGAGAAAGGTATCCATGTCGATCCCGCGAAAATCGAAGCTGTGACGAACTGGTTTGCACCTAAATCTCCGTCTGAAATTTGTTCGTTCCTTGGATTGGCGGGTTATTATTGTCAATTTATCTCTAACTTTTCGAAAATTGTCGTTCCTCTCACTACTTTGACTCAAAAGGATAAACCTTTTGCTTGGGGTCCCAATTAAGAGGAGTCTTTTCAAACGCTTAAGGACATGCTTTGCAATGCCCCTATTCTCGCTCTTCCTGACGGAAACGACGACTTTGTCATGTATTGCGATGCATCTAACCAAGGTCTTGGTTGCGTCCTCATGCAACGAGACAAGGTTATTGCTTACGTGTCAAGGCAACTCAAAATTCATGAGAAGAACTACACCACTCACGACCTTGAACTTGGTGCAGTTTTTTTTTTTTTTTTGCATTAAAGATATGGCGACACTACCATTATGGTTTTAAGTGTGTGGTCTTCAGCGACCATAAGAGCCTTCAACTCATCTTCAATCAAAAGGAACTCAACATGCATCAACGTCGTTGTGTGGAGTTGTTAAACGACTATGACTGCGAGATTCGCTACCATCCTGGTAAGGCGAATGTTGTGGCCGACGCTCTTAGTCGTAAAACTCATGTCAAGTGTATTCGATGTTTCCAACTTGTGGACGATCTTCGAAACCACATTCATGAAGCACACTACTCATCTGTTAACGAGGGTAACCTCTACGACGAGATGAAGTATGGTACTAAAGATCAACTCATAACCAAATCCGATGGTATTCTTTACTATCTCAATCGCGTTTGGGTACGAAATCGTGATGACCTTTGAGAAGTCCTAATAAAGCAGGCACACAAGACCCGGTACTCTATTCATCCTGGTGCTGACAAGATGTACCATGACCTTCGTACATCTTATTGGTGGCCTATCATGAAGAAGGATATCACCACCTTCGTTTCGAGTGTCTCACATGCTCAAAGGTGAAAACTGAACATCAACGTCCCTCTGGCTTACTCGAACAACCAGAAATTCCAGTCTGGAAGTGGGAGAGTATAGCTATGGATTTCATCACCAAACTTCCTCGTACTTCTTCTGGTTATGATAGCTTTTAGGTAATCATTGATCGATTGATCAAATCCGCTCATTTCCTCCCCATTCGTAAAGACTACAAAGTCGAGAAATTGGCTCGTATCTACACAAATGAAGTCATTTGTCGTCATGGTATCCCCATTGACATCATTTTGGACCTTGATGGTCGTTTTACCTCGCGCCTCTGGCAAACGTTTCAAACCACTCTTGGTACTCACCTTAATCTTAGTACCGCTTTCCATCCTCAATCTGATGGTCAAACCGAGCGCACTGTCTAAACTCTATAGGATATGCTTCGTTCATGCGTAATCGATTTTGGTGGCAACTGGGATATGCACTTGCCTTTGATAGAATTCTCGTACAATAACAGTTATCACACGAGTATTCAGATGGCATCTTTCGAAGCATTGTATGGTCGTAAGTGCCATTCGCATATTTGTTGGCACGAGATCGAAGAAGCTCAGATCACCGGTCCTGAGCTCATACAAGAGACAACAGACAAGATCTTGCAGATTCGTGACAATCTCCTCAAGGCTCGAAGCCGACAAAAGAGTTACGCTATTAGAAGACGCAAGCCCTTGGAATTCAACGTTGGTGATCACATCCTTCTCAAGGTATCTCCTTGGAAAGGAGTAGTTCGTTTTGGCAATAAAGGAAAATTCGCTCCTCACAATGTAGGTCCTTTCAAGATTTTCGAGAGGATTGGCAAGGTAGCGTATCGACTAGACCTACCTCAAGAACTCAACAACGTGCACCCAACGTTTCATGTCTCAAACCTGAAGAAATGCTTAGCTGAAGGACTTCAAGTTCCACTCGAAGATCTTCAAATCAACGAAGCCTTACACTTCGTGGAGAAACCAGTCGAAATCATGGACCGAGGAGTCAAGCAACTAAGGCGCAGTCGAATTCCCATAGTTAAGGTACGATAGGAAGGAAAACGTGGCGTTGAGTTTACTTGGGTACTCGAAATTGAAATGAAGACTAAGTACCCGTATCTATTCGTTGAGTCTTCCTCTTGAATAAATTTCGGGGACAAATTTCCTGAAGTAGGGGAGGCTGTAACGCTTCGCATTTTTAGTACATTCCTTGTTTAGAAAGTATGTTTGTATTTCTATCTTTGGAAACTTGTAATTCCTTTGTATTCGTATTTCCTTTCCAAACACTATAATCCGAGGCTTTGATCATTATAAAACTCGATTATTTTATACATACTTGTTATACGTTGCAAACATTGATACATAATCATATACGCAAGCTCATACTTGGAATACTTGCAACATCGGTTTATACAGGCATTTTATTTATACTTATACATATGCACTACACTTGTATGCTTAAAATACTTAAAACCGGCTAGAATATGCGAAAACCGGTCAAACCTAACCCCCTTCGTGCAACTGGCACCCTTCGCGCGAATGGGCAAACCCTTTTGTGCGAAGAAGCCTCCTCCCTCGTGCGACTGACACCTTCGCCCCAATCTCACTCGCACCAACCACTCATCCGCCCCTATAAATACAAACCCATTTCCTCACTTGTCACCTTCCCACACTCCAACTCTCTCTCAAAATTCTCTGCAGTTTCACACTTCGAATATAGCATTTCAGCAGCTACAAAGTAAGTTCTAAGCTCACTAACACTATCATTTTTAACTGATTTCTCCTACTTTCTTCTTCATTTTCTTCAATCCTTCATAACTTGGCTAACCTCTTGGATGTTTCACAGACTTGCCTTGGTAGTCTAATGATGAAACTCACCACTTTGAGGTCCGAGGTAAAGATTGTAGTCTTGTTTTCATTCAAACTTTTATAAACTACTTACCTTCTTTAAAACTTAGTGAAAACTGGAACCTATTGAGCTTACAACTTAGACAATAGTTGTGGGTTTGTGTTAAGGTTGAATTTAACAAAGAAACTTGCTCGAAACAGTAATTTTTTGGTAAAGAACCAAGTCCCAGTCGCACGAACTGACTCCATTCGCGCGACTGAAGCCCATTCACACGAACGAGCCTACTGTTGTTTTATTTTCCATTCTTACAAACTGGAAGTGCGGAGACCATCGGGGATTCACCATTTTCAATATGGACGAACCTGTGTTTAAACTTTTTTATACTTATGCTATAGACAAACTTCTATACTCGCCAATACTTTTTGTAATGAACTATACTTTGAAACATGTTGCAGGAAATTGAAGACGATGATGATTATGGAATCTAGTAGGAATGGCTAGAAACACACTTAGAAATCTAGATTATGTTGTTGTATTTGTTTCTTATATTTAGTTGTATTGTCTCTTGAACTTGTTGTATTTTCCGTTTCCATGTTGTACTTGACAAATTATTCAATGAAATGAAATTCGGTTCTGATTAAATATTGTCGCAAACAGTGTTATGAAGTCTCGAGCAATCTCGTCCTTGTCCCGCCCCGATGTTTCCGCCATCGGTTGGGGTGTGACATTGATGCCCACCACACCTAACTTAACACTTGGTATGTTGCGTCATCCCGTCGTTAACTTATCACTAACTCAATTTGGTTTTTGTCCTACGTGGCCCTCCATCTAATCTAATTGGGTTATTGTTTTTTGTCTAAGCCGTCACACTCTAATCTACCATCTGATTCCTTGGTTTTTGGTTAGATGATGCCTTCAAATGGTGGGAATCTCTCACTTGACCCACTAATTTCTTCTATGAACTCAAATTTGGTGGATGTTACTCCTCTGCGTTGTATGTCTACAAGGTCCATTGGTAGTTCCATAAACTTGAACCTCAATAAAGCCTTGCAAAATCAACAGTAGGGGCAACCAATCGTAGTAGCAAAGGTGTCCAAAAACCTGCTAAGCATGATAAATCTCGCCGACCTTTTGCCAATTTAAGGGTGAATGATTTTGTTCAAGACCAATCCTTCATTAACTTGCAAGAAAAAGGTACAAGCCCTATTGTGCTTTCAATTTCTAGTGGGCATAATGTGGAATCGCCTATGGAGGTGGAAATTGGGGTGCAAATTGAAGGGTTGGGGCCTGGAACTCCTATAATGTTTGATGAGGTTGTTAAATCGGTCTCCCAAACCAAACCTGACCAACTCACGTACTCTACCCCTTCCAAATCACCATGCTTGGTAAACTCTATGGTAGCGGAAGTTCCCACTCCCATCAAGAACAAATCGGTCTCCCAAACCAAACCTGACCAACTCACGTACTCTATCCCTTCCATATCACCATGCTTGGTCAACTCTATGCTAGCGGAAGTTCCCACTCCCATCAAGAACCCTAATTTCAATGATGTTTAGGCTGAAGAGGATTGGAAATTTTGGGTAATTAAAGGGGATGGGAAATTTTAGGTACCTGAAGGGGAATCTGATAAGGATGAAGATAACGTGTTTCAGGCTCTCGTGGATAACCACCTTAATCAAATGGATGAAACTGATGTTGCCAGGGGAATCGAAGATCCAGAATCACTTATAACCAACCTCCAATGAAATTGGCCCGAATAAACTAACATGTGGTGCAATTGCAGATGAATGAGGCCAACCTGACCAGGGGAACCGGAGAAGGAACTGCTGCAACTATTCGATATCCTAGCTCTGCTCAGGGGAATATTTGGCAAAAACAGAGACAAACAGGATTCAGAGCACGACACAATTAGGGTTTATAATTTGTGTATGTCGAAGAAATCGCTGGCTTTTAAAGAGATCAAAGAATCTACCTTGTCATGCCACACTGGAAACGGAGGGCCACGTAGGACAAAAACCTAACTGAGTTAGTGACCGGTTAACGATGGGGTGACACAACACACCAAATGTTAAGTTTGGGGTGGTGGGCATTAAAGTGATAGTTGGGGTGGGAACAACCAATAGTCAATAGTTGATGTTGATAAAATCCAATAACCTAAAATTAAAATTAAAAGTAGATACACATCTCATATAATTATTACTTTCACAGGATGTGAATTGTATCTTTATCTGCAAAATTCTTTATAGAAATTAGTATAAGTTAACCGTTTTCTGCTTTGTTTTCTATATTAATGTCAAGTGTATTTTGAAATTTTATAAGAATACACCTCTTCCTCTCACATATTTACGAGTGAGGTCCGTGTGAAACAGGTACTTTTTCTCTCACAAAGAAGGTATAATTAGTAGCGAGAAAGGTGCACTTAAATCAACACTTTTATAATTGTTGGGCTTACTTTGCCGGTTTTGATACTGCTAGAATAAATTAATATTTACGGATACTATTGTTTTTACGTTCATGCAATTTACATCTAAGAGCATCCACAATAAGGGTGTTTTTGGTGGATGTTTTTATTTGCCACATGTCACTTGCCCCACCAATAAATTTGTTTCTCTCTCTTGCCCTAAACACAATACATAAAAACATCAATTTCTTTTTCATCTATTCTCTCTCCTAATCACACTCACATGTATGTTTTTTCTTGTTTTTGTGGAAGAACAAAATATCTATCTCTCTCCTTCACCTCAACACTCTCTCTCATCCATGTCACCAAAAACATCTAAATACATCCTTATTGTGGATGCTCTAACAATTGCTTTCTTCCCTTTAATATAAACAGTATAATGACATTCCCAAAGAAATATCAATTGTCAAATAGTTGTTCAATCGTTAATTAATTAAGCGTGCTATAGGAAAAAATATACTATTCAATATTTATTTAACTCAAAAGATTATTTACAAGTATGATCTAAGTAAATATGTACACCGCAAGCAGGTTCAGTCATTATAAACACGCACCAAGTTAGGTTAAAATTGACATTATATGTGTTACGAACAACGAGCTAGGTTAGCATGTAATATAAATACAATTAAACAGATATGTTAGACATTAAGGTGCTGTTTGTTTTTGCAGACATAAATTGTCTGAAATCTGATTTCATCTGTTTTCATGTCTGCAACTGAATATATGATCTGAAGCTCTTCAAGCTGAAAATATAAGACTGTTTTTATAAATTGATACCGTCTGTACAAACTACATGAACTTTGTTTTATTTTCCAAATCAAAACATCCTAAACCAATTACCTCCAAAATGTTTTAAGTTCAGAACATCCAATAAGTCGTAGTTCAGAACATTAAAATCCAATTAACATTATTACACTAACCTAATCTGATCTCAATCACTAACAATTTCACACATAACCACTAATGTAAACACAATAGCAGCCAAACACAATCTACCAACATATGCATCCAACAAAACATCACCAATTAGGGTTCCAAACATCAAAATCACCAACAACAGATCAACAAACTAACAAGATGAAGAGCAAACTTACAGCCCAAATGCAGCAGGAACGAGGATAATGAAGGATATAGAGAAAAACCATGTGTAACCGACGGTGAAGAAGACGTAACGATGTATATCAGGTCCGGGGAAGTATCGTAACGTGAGCGGCACCATCCCCATGGTTAAAGGTAACGAGATCAGGTAGAATACCCACATGATTGTTGATTGTATGTGTTAATGGTGGATTAGGGTTTGTGACAGAGATATGGAGGAGAAGATGAAGATCGATTGGGTGAAGCGTCCTCTCTCACGTAGGTGGCTTAATTAATCGATTGGGAGAAGATGAAGATGAAGATCGATTGTATGTGTTAAAGTTGGAAAAAAATGATGATGAACAGAGGGGTTTTTAAGTTCAGAATGTATACGAGGGAGCTGGTTTTTTTGTGAAGATGTTTGAAGTAAGGGTTTCATAGCTTTTTTTTTAAGCTGAAAAAAGTTATTTTCAGATCTGATTAAAAAGAAAAAAACAAACAGTCTTCAAGGATAACGTCTGCACGCCTACAGACATAAGCTCCCTTGAAGATGTTTGAAGAAAAAACAAACACCCCCTAAAACAGTTTAAGTTCGACATTATGAGTCTCATTTAGCAATTTACCATTTACATTTGTATTGACATGTTACTGGAAGCCCGCATCTTTAGTTTTATATGTACTAGCATGCCAATTACCTTTAGTATACTCCTATCCAATATCTACTATTCTTTCAAGAAAAGACCAACCTATAAACTTGTAAATTTGTAATACATAATAAGATAGAAGAAAAGCCAATAAGACCTTTAGAGGTATTACATAACTTTACCAATACATATGGGAAATATCAAAACTCAGTCACCTCCAAACAAAACACTGTTGAATCGTGACACTCTCAAATGTCACTTAAAATGGTTTTTGAATTATAACAAAAAGATATCATATCACTTTAAAACTTATATTAATTTATATTAATGCTTTGTCATACAATTTAAAAGGTACCCCGTCAACTCATCAAGCATTCATTGATCAACATGAAGGATGTAAATGGTGTAAAGTGTTAGCCACAAAGTGACACCATCACCACAAGGATTTTACCTTCGCAACAACAAAATTCTGGTCTATAGTGAAGAAGAAATATCGTTGTTGTATCATACAGGACCAAACCCAAGAACTAAACAAGTCTAAGAAGCTATTTGTTTACCTTTTTATGAGGCTCTTAATGGTTCATACATTTCACTGGTTCAACACTTAATGGTTCAGACTGTTTGTTTCACGAGCAAATGTCTGCCTCTGAATGGTTAAGCATTATACTAAGTCTGAATGATTAAGACCTCTAATCTGAATTGGTCAGACATTTGCTTCTGAACGGTTAAGCATTATACCAGCTCTTAATGGTTCGGACCTCTTACTGGTTCAGCACTTAGTGGTTCAGACCTCTTACTCGTTAAGCACTTAACCATTCAGAAATTGCCAAACAACCCCTAATTACTCAAGATAACAAAGCATACAAGTAAACAAAAATACCAATATAACATTAAAAAAGTCACATTCTAATTTATGAAACTAATAACTGAAGCACAAGATCATATTTATAGAAGTTATCTACATATATAGCTAATTAGCTAGTATGATACAAACATAATATGAAACTAATTACTGACAAACACAAGATCATATTTATAGTAGTTATCTACATATATAGCAAGTAAATACAAACATAATATGAAACTAATAACTGACAAGCACAAGATCATATTTATAGTAGTTATCATATATATATATAGTAAACACAAACATAGATTGTAATATCCACATATAGCTAGGAAGCACATACACAGATTAACCAATCGAAGCAAGGAAGCTTGAACGCTTCCAAAACTTTATAATTGTGATGATTATTTACATTGATCTTTAACATATATAATAAATAGAAATATATAATAAATAGTAATTAACAACGCCTGTGTACAAACCCAAAATTTATTCTTCTCCAACCCCTGGAATGACATATTTTTAATATAAATATATAAATAAAATTATCTAAAGTATTTCTCCTCCGAGGGGTATCATACACAGAATTACTAGTGCATATAGAAAGAAACACCACAAACGTTAAGAAAAAAATCATAAAAATCACAAACCTGCGGTTTAATTAATTACTATTATAATTGCTTGCACTACAAACGTAAGATCATCGAAAAGTAACAAAATCTCACTTATGTATCACTAAAAGAGTATTATATAAGAACCAGTAGACAGTAATAGCAACTACACTATCACTGAATTCACTGCTTCCCCTTTCTTTTCCCTTGTTTTTTCTGTCAACAACAGTGATCAATTATTTGAATCCATCATCATAATACCAACAAGAACACCAACATTATAATAATAACAACACTAATATTAATATAATAATAATAATCTTAAAATTTTAGGGAAACCATTTTCAAGAAATTACCAAAGAGTTGAATATTTAAAATACAAAGTTTTATACCCATTATTTAATTTAACAATGGGTATTAACCATTAACTTATTATGACTAGAAAGCATCTAACTTGATGAATCAAGAAAGCTCCGTCGGTGGTGGCGGTGGTGGTGGTGGCAGCTGCGGTGGCCGTTTTCTCTTCTTCTTCTCATAACTGATCCCTCTAGCTTTAGCTTGAGAGTCCCTAACTTCACGTAGATAAAGTCTCACAGCTCGAGCACCAAACGGGTTAGTCTCCGGCTTCCCACCGTTCTCCTCATAAGCTGCCCGGAGCCGGCCGATGAGGGCATCAAGGCTGCCCCAGGCCTGCCGGAGAGGGCAAGGGCAGAGTGCCGGAGGGTTAGGGTGACCGAAGAATGGACAAAGTTGTGTGTGGACTTTTGTTTTGCCAAACTGGTCAAGGTACCGGAGAAACTCAAGAACATGTGCACCGGAGCACCGGGAAAGAGTCAACGGCGGGCGGTGGTTGCGGAGGTACTGCCCGAAGGTGTTCCAGTCACGGCGTTTCTGGTTCTCGTAGCGGCTGAGAGTGGTGGCTGTTGAAGAGGTTGAAGAAGATGAATAAGATGAACAAGAAGAAGAGGATGTTGGAGACAACATGTTTGTGCTAAAGTTTGTGGTGATGGTGGAGTCAACTTCTTGTAGTTGTGGAACAACATCATCCATGGTAAAAGAGTGGTATTTATCCATTTTGATGTGATATGATGTATAATTAAGGGGGAAAAGAGAGAGATCTAAGTTAAATAGGGTTATATATTGAAGAAAGAACAAACCCTAATTGTGTGTGTTGACTAGGGTTTGATCAAGATTCTTAAAGTGGTTAACTTGTTATAGATGAAGATGAAAAAGATGGCATGTGGGTGTAGATCAAGATTTCAAGATTTGTGATGGGTGGATCTTTAAGCATGAAAAAAGCTAGAAAAAAGTGGATGATCAAGTGAAGTGACTTGCTTTGCTTTTGCAAGTTTTGTTTGTTCAAATAGATTGGTAGAAAACTGGAAATCTAGAGTGAGGAGTTAGCTTTCATTCCTTTTTACCTAGAAAAGTGAATGCAGCTGGAAGTACTTGAGAGAGAAGTATAGAGAGTTTGGATAAGTGGTTGTGCAATTGTCCAAAAAAAAATTTTGAAATTAGGGCTTTTGTGGAAATGGAAAAGGTTGACAGTACGCTTTGGAGATGATGGATGGTGGGTGGAAAAAGAAGTAGACTTGTAGGTGGTCTATATAAACATTAATCTAAATATGATTTATTTCCTACAATTTTTTTACTGAGCTTATCATATGTTTATTTAAATTTAATCTATTTCTAAGATTGGGGATAGAAATAAAACACATATTAGTTAAGAAAATTAAGAAACCTAAATAAATGGACTTTCTTTTACCATGTGTTACACCTTTTTGTAGACTGTGTTACATGTAATAACCAGAGGCTATCATGTGTTACGCGTAACAACTTTTCGCAAACTTTCAGCTTTTTTTGAAAAAATAAAAGTTGTTACGTAACACGTGGCAGCCTCTGGTTGTTACACATAGCACGTCTGTAAAAAGGTATAACACGTTGTAAAAGGAGGTTCATTCCTTTAAATTTCTTAGTTTTCTTAATTTCTCATATGATTGCCCTCTTTAAGATAATTTAAACTTAATTATATACTATTTTTCTTTCTCAAATAAGCTACCACCACCAATAAATAAAATTGATTATTTTATGGCTGTGACACATATATTTTTCTTATATAAAAGAGATTTCTAGTGCTCATGTAATTTGTTAATATCAAAATGGGTAAATATACCTAACTTAAAAACGTGTATGTTGCAGAAGTCGTTCGAGGTATCCAAATTACAAAAACTTAATCACTATAAGTATAACTGAAAAACATTTAGGGTTTTGCAATGCATTTGGTAAAATGAAAGAATGACTCACTTTGTAGACTTAGGGTTTTAACTTAAAGCTACCTGGTGGCTGGTGCTAATCGTGAGTTCCTAATAAAAATACAATGCAACATGTGTCAGTGTAACAACCCAACTCAAACTTTAACGATACATCACGTGATCAAAACCCCAACGTAGTTAACAAAGTATAGCCTTATTCAAGCAGCACTTTGGCATCCGTTGTTGGGTTCCGGATCGATCAGACAGGGGTATCGAATTAGTGATCAGGGTTAAAACACTTACAACGGGACAGAGTTAGGGTTTCGGGGTACCATGTATAATATCTAAGCAGTAAAGAGCAAGAGAGAACATAAAATTTTGAGTAAGTTGAACTGCAGACTTCACGCTCAATTTATAGGTGAATCAGGACCCTTTTTGCGCCCCGTGATAGCCTAGTGGTAGGCTATCGCGCCCCGCCAAAGCCCCCTAATCTAAGGCATAGCTGGCTCGAGCCACCTGTAGCCTTCACACATGGATGCCACGTGTCGCAAGCGTGTCTGAGGCGGTTTATTAGGGTCTCGCGGCCGGTGATGGACTTGGGTGAGGCAGTCGCGCCCCGCAACAGTCTATAAAACTTTGAAATTTTGATTATTCATGCAGAATTTGATCGTACGGTTTTCAAGTTATGATTACGGATTGTTGTAGGGCCTATTAGAGGGTTGTTACAACCTGGGCAGAGAGTACTCGGAAAATACTCAGACATATTAAATTATATATAAATTAGTTTTCGAAAAATTATATATATGTCAAATATTATATGTTTACTAATATTTATAACAAAACAATTGAATATCAATATAAATAAAAAATACGTGTTCAAATAGTAAAGTATTTCAAAAAATGATATTCATTCCTTGAAAATGAAACTAACTCTTTTAATATGATAGAAATAGGAATTATGTTTTTTAAGTCAAACTCAGTCCGAGTTGACCTACTAGATCCGATTCTGACCGAGGTTGACCGTGTTTGATCGATTCCGAGTAATTAGGCGGAGTGGAAGAAAGTCGTCTCGGCAGCCTGCTTTGTAATGATTACTCGACGAGTACTTGACCTCAAAGACCTTGTTTTACAACATTGGTTGTTCATGTACCCGCCAAATATTAAACTGTAGTTTATTGATTGGTAGACTGAGCAACTATGTCTTATTCCCATATTGAGATACTTTAAGTTACTAAGATAGTAAGGTACCACTACAAAGATGTAATAGCTAGTAAAAGACATCTTACTAACTACTTGATTCAGCTTCTTATGGACTGTTTAATTACTTGCAACTCTTGTATTTGCTAAGATTATACGGAGTGTGAGTACTTGAAAAGGGTGTGAAGCGTCATGTGGCGGTCACGTCGTCGACTCTCAGAAAACTAGTGTGGTGCAAAAAAAGATAGAGTGGGACGGGGCGTGAACTGTGTGATGCGTGACACACACTTATTATTATTATTTTTATTTAAAAGTTATAACAAATCTATTAAATTAAAAAAATATTAATAATATTAAAATAAAACACACATAATAGAAATTACATAATTTAACTTAAAAATTAAACATTACATAATTAAAATAAAGAGTAAATTGCCATTTTAGTCTCTCAGGTTTGGTCCAAATTGTCATTTTAGTCCAAATAGTTTTTTTTTCTCCTCTAGGTCTCTGACTTTTCCATTTTCTTGTCATTTTGATTACATTGTCTAACTCAGTCTAAAAATCTGGTTATAACCAAGGGTATTTTTGGCATAAATGTTGTGTAGTGATAACCAGGGGTAGTTTACAACATAATTTATAAACCTCATAATAATTTAATGCTAAAAATACCACTGATTATAACATGTTTTTAGACTAAGTTAGGCAATGTGATCAAAATGGCAAGAAAAAGGAAAAGTCAGGGACCCAGAGGAGAAAAAAAACTATTTGGACTAAAATGACAATTTAGACAAAAACTCAGGGACTAAAATGACAATTTACTCTAAAATAAAACACTAAACCTAAACATAATTAAACATTACATAATTAAAATTAAACATTAAATCTAAACATAACTAAACATTACATAATTAAAATTAAACATTAAACCTAAACATACTTAAATATACATAAATGGAAAAACATAATTAAACAATATATATTACTATTTGTCACGCTGAAACGTGTTTTAAGTCAAGGTGTACGTATGCCTGTAGTCGACGATGGCCATTTGTATGACGTCGTCTTCCGTAAGATAACAAGCGTTGTTTTCCACAGCGTTGAAAAGCTTCTCAAATCTTGAATTGTTTAAACGAATAGTTCTATAATGTGAAGAAAGTGCATCCACGGTTCAGGTGGTGTCACCCTATGAATACAAAACTCTTGGAAAATACGTCCCCAAAACGGACCTGAGGGATCACGAGGCCTATAGCCGGTAAGTATTGCGACCAAATATTCACACAACACAATGTTCTCTTCTTCGGTCTACGGAATCGTTGCCATTTTTATAAATTTTTTAAAAGAGAATGAGATAAAAGTTGTGAGAGTTTTGTGAAAAATGAAAGTTTTGTGTGGTATAAATGGTAGAATTGATTAGATTTTATAGGAGTTAAATTTTTCTAAAAGTACAAAAATCAAAGAATAACTGTTGGGGGACAACGGCTATAAGCCACACCAACCCAAACGTGACCACGTCGCCACACTTAAGTCCTCCACGCCGCCTTCCACGCCATTCGCCGGCCGGTATGCCCCGCGTGGAGAGGCTTTTATGCCATTCTCCCACGCCGTGTGGTCTAAGAAGAAACATGGAAGGAGGTATCAATTAACATATAAAGGGTCTACAAAGAAAGGGGAAACAAAATCAAGACTGAATAAATGTTGAACCATATGTTGTAATGCTTTTAAACACATTAGGATCACCAAAGATATTAACCAATTCTACTTTTCAAATCATTATTGTCAATACATTTGTTGTAATGCTTTTAAACACATTAAGGATCACCAAAGATATTAACCAATTCTAGTTTTCAAATCATTATTGTCAATACATTATTTAGGGACTTTAGCCTCCTGTTTTGTCCTACATATATAGTCATGTTGTATGGATCATGAACTACAACATAGTTTTCCCTCACAACAGGACAAGCTTCAACACAAACATTTATTTCCAAGGATACATATAAAACCTTATGCGAAAGAACCATATTAAGTTCATCGATCTGCACACCCTAGGTTGTTCTAGCAGATTTAAATCAGTGAGACTAAAGGCACCCATGTAGTGTGACACTAAAGTGATTAATAAGACACGATGTAAATTTATATGAAAATAGACCCATTTAAACGTGTAGTAGTGTCTAATGCACTCTACCTTTTTTCGTAATCCCAGATAGGAAAACTGCAAGTGTAAAAACCGAGTTGGAAAATGAGGTCTTTTATTAATTATTAGTATTTATAACATTTGCCATTAGAAAAATATTATATGAAAATGAGACCTAGAAGAAACCAAAATATTAAACACACATGTGCATGTATACGGGCATGTGTCTCACATAACATATAACACATAACAAAGTGCATATATGTCACAACAATCAGAAGAAAAAGAATTACAAAATCAGAATTTTGTGATGTCACAAAAACCTGAAAAAAAAATAGTACAAGATCAGAAATTTAATAAATAATAATAATAATAATAATAATAATATACTGAAATGGTATGTCATGTGTTACAAACCATAAAAAACACTACTTTTTATCAAGTGGAACAAAGAACGGTACACAACCGAAATAGTGTTGTGTATATGTATATAGATGGGGCGGATTATATATAAGCGAAAATTCCGTGTGAAGGTGGAAAGGCGCAATAATATGACAATTGTATTTCAAGACATGGATATAAGCGTTCATTCATAACTACGTGATTTTAAAAACGAATAATCACATCACAATGTGTATTTTGTTTAAAAAAATGATAATTGATTCTTTAAAAGGAAAGACAATATTTTCAAAGCAATGATAAGAGGTGATCATCTCAAGTTCTAGGCATGCATATACATGATTGCATTTGGTCATGTATTGCTATGTACGGGAACGTCATGTATTAAGGGAAGCTATGTAAGTTTATCCTCACTAATTTTAATATTTTCAACATCAATATATTAAGAAAGAACATGCCAACGGGGAGCTTGATTACAAACGAAAGGAAAATACATAGATACAATTATACAAAGATTGAAAGAGAACCAATCCAAACGCCCCTATAACACATAAACATCAAAACATATAAAAAATAATCACTCAGATATCCAACCCACTTCTCTCAAAAATCGAATTTCACTTTGACATACGCTTAATCTACAGAAACGGTTGAGATTTAATGTCATAAAAGATTTTAACATGCCGACATAAACGATTGGGATTTAATGTCATCAAAAATTTTAACAGGCCAATTTTCCTCTTGTTGAACACCGCCGACTCTTCGGGCTTTTGACATCAACAAAAATGCAATATGAAATATATACTTTCAACAACGGAAATGAGTGTGTTTTCAACTCCTGTTAATAAAATGAATAGTATAAGTGAATTTCTAACCATTGAGCAAGTTGTTGAAAGTGAGGAAATACTTATTTAATTGCTGAATTTATGATAATTATTATTGATCTAATACTACAAAATAAAATTTATATTTTCAATAATTGATTAATATTTTACGTATTTAGAACGTGGTATGCATCTTATATGTTGAAAAGTTGACTTAATACTTCAAAGTCATTTTTTATCTAAGAAATAGTTAAAATAATATATATATTTTTTTCTCTAAACAAGTATCGAGTTAATAATGTGGGAATAGAATGAGCCTTAATAATAGGCTATATAAATAACGATACATTCGGCAAAAATAGACTAGAGTAAACTGCTAAAATCGTCCCTAAGGTTTGACCAATTTTGCTAGATCCATCCAAAAAAGTTTTTTTTCTCACCTGAACCACTAAGGTTTGTAAATTATTGCTAAATCCATCCAAATCTCTAACACCATTAAAGTTCAAGGTTAAATGAGGGGTAGTCTTGTCATTTTACCTGGGTTGCAAATTTATTCTTTATTCTTTTATGTCATTTTACCATTAAATGACAACTTGTTTTGGATTAAAATGAAGTTAGATTCTTATTTACCCTGGCTACAAAGTTTTCATCCAAATAAACAATTGATTAAAGAAACAAGTAATACATATTGTTTGCAACTATAATCAAACAACATCCAAATAAACAATTGATTAAAGAAACAAGTCTTTATCTAAACACCCTGGCTACAAAGTTTTCATGAAAAAAGAATTAGTTTTGAATGTACCAAACACATAATAATCCTTTTCACCACGAGAGTGATGTAAAACATCTAGTTCAATGTGCCTATACATCTAAATGTTAGGCCATCCTTTAAATTTAATGAAAGCACTCATCACTTTCATCCGATCCATTCTTAACTCAAGTCAGTTAATTTCAAGTTCCATCCATTTGGGAATAGCCCAGTTGTGTTGGTGAGTTAGATAAAATTTAAGATATGAGGAGGTCTGAGATTTAATCTCCATGGTGTGCAAGTTTAGACGTCCGAAAAAAAAAAAGTTGATTTCAAGTTCAACATTAATAACCTTTGTGTTCAATATGATTTGATAATATTGTAGCCAAGATTGTTGGCTGGAAATTTTTAGTTGTGTGATTATTAATCTCATAGCGTTAGCGAGAGCAAATTTGCAACATGCATAACATTCATAAAATAGATTATGTTTTCATATAAAAAAAGACATAAAATTATACGTTACACGAAAAAATCTATACTTATTTTTAACAAAAAAAAAAACTTTTTTTTTTCTAAACATTGGCAATCATTAAAAGAGTAGCAAGACGCTAGACAAGAGAAACAATAGTTACGAATTACAAAAGAAGTCGGAGAATAACACCACTCCGACCAAATAAAATTGCATAATTTTGATCTATTTTGATCCAGCTAAACGAAAGAAGAAAAAGAATCGACAAATTATCTTATTTTTAATTTCGATGCATTTTTAAGGTGAGTTTTGCTTGGATACAAAAGTGTAGGGGGTATTAATAGTCGACAAATGATCTCCATTTTTAAGGTGAGTTTCGCTGCAGACACTACATGTCCTATCAGAGAATACAAAATGGATATTCCTTGATGGCGACGTCCGACACATGAGCCCATCTTCTTCTCTAACCCTTCGACTATAAATACCAACCTCTACAAAAGGTTTAAGAATCTAATTTCTCATACTCTCACACTTAACAAACATGCTTGTTTCCTTTATTTTTTAAAACAACAATACTTATTCTCACGCCGGAAGTTGGTTACAAAGAGAACCCCTACGTCTCCTTCTCGTAACAAGCCCATGATGTTTGTTTTGTAGATCACCATAGTTATATCAATTGAAAAATAACCATAAAAGTAAAGTTAACAAATGTGAATTAATTGAAATGGATCTCAAGGGACTATAATAACCATTTTTTATAGTTACATTTCATTTAATGTTAAACCTGAAAATAATAATCACTAAATCTCAATTAATATTTAAAAATAAAACATCACAATATAAACCTAGATTAGTTTTAAGGTTAAAAAATATATAATGTTTATAAAACATACTTAGTTTGATATGATATATTCGTAAGATTTTAAAATAACAATATCTTTAGCATAAAAACTAGAAGCTTAATGGTAAAATGACATAAAAGAATAAAGAATAAATTTGCAACCCAGGTAAAATGACAAGACTACCCCTCATTTAACCTTGAACTTTAATGGTGTTAGAGATTTGGATGGATTTAGCAATAATTTACAAACCTTAGTGGTTCAGGTGAGAAAAAAAACTTTTTTGGATGGATCTAGCAAAATTGGTCAAACCTTAGGGACGATTTTAGCAGTTTACTCAATAGACTAATATTAATTATTTTGTTACGACACCAATCAGCCTTTTGTATTGATTGACAATACACAAGTTTAAATTACAAATTTGCCCTCTCTTGTCTCCCACTTTGGAGTAATAAAACTTCCAAGACATCTATCTCTCTAGTCGTCAGTACGTCCAGCTTTCATGAATTCTTTCCACCTCCCAACCACAACCAAAACCAAGAGCAATATTTTAATTCTTTTCCTCTTCACTTTTTTTAACAGCAAAAATATATTTATATAAAGAGTTAATTGCCATAATCGTCCCTGAGGTTTGGGCAGATTTGTCATTTTCGTCCAAAATGACACTTTTGTACCAAATTGCCCCCAACGTTTGTAACTTTTTGCCATTTTCATCCAAACCACTAACTTAGTTTATTTTTTCTGTTAAGTTGAGGATATTTGGATGAAACTGACAAATATAAAACCACATGGACGATTTTGGCAATTTACTCAAACTCTTTTAAATTTCTTTTATTTAATTAATTTTGTTACATATATAATAAAAAAAATATACATGCAATTTTTATATGAAAAAATAATAGCTTTGTCACATTGTTTTTATAAATTTTCATCCAACCACTAACTAAGTTAATTTTTCTATTAAGGCGAAGAATGTTTATAAACTATGACAGAAATTAATTTCTATTTTTTATATAGATCAGTTTTATAAAAATAAAATCTACATAAACATCTAAATTTTATAAAACTAAAATGCTGGCGACCTTATTGAAAAAATGTCAAATAAAAAAATCTTATCATATGTACCAAGTTTGTAATTCATCTTCTACTTTTTAAATTCGCTCCTAAGGAAAAACAGAAGCCAGCCCCCCTATCAAACAACGTATCGTTACCAAACCTTAAAATTACCCACCAAATTGTAATTATAATGCTATGAACCAAAAGTTTCTTTACTCAAGCCACCTTCACCTCAACAGAAAAAATAAACCGAGTCAGTGATTTAGATGAAAATTTATAAAAATTATATGACAAAACTATTAATTTTTTTTTCTAAAAACTCCATGTATATTTTTTTATTATATATGTAACAAAAATAATTAAATAAAAGAAATTAAAAAGGGTTTGAGTAAATTGCCAAAATCGTCCCTGTGGTTTTATATTTGCCAGTTTCATCCAAATATCCTAAACTTAATAGAAAAATAAACTAAGTTAGTAGTTTGGATGAAAATGACAAAAAGTTACAAACGTTGGGGGCAATTTGGTACAAAAGTTTCATTTTAGATGAAAATGGCAAACATGCCCAAACCTCAGGGATGATTTTGACAATTAACTCTTATATAAAAGATGACGGTTTTTAACAGCAAAAATATATTTATATAAAAGATGATGGTTAGAGAAGGTTAACTAAACATCGAATAAGAACTACATGAAGAGAAGCGGGATTTTAAACCCGTCGGTCCAAGATAACTTAACTTTGCTAATTGTAACGCCCCAAAACAAAACTGAAGTGTTAATTTATTAGTATTCATATTTAATCATCTATATTTATGTAAGTAGATTCTCTATATTATATAGAATGTTGTGAGACGAGAGGAGAGAAAAGATTACTGTTTATTAGTAAATTTAGAGAAAATATTATTGTTCATCCTCTATAATTTTTAAATGTTTTAAAAATGTTTGCGAGTGGAAGATAGAGAAAAAGTGATGATAAAAGTATAAAAAAATATTATTTAATTGAAAAAAAAAAATAAAAAATGGCGATTGTTAGTATAACTATAGAGATGGAGAATCAATTGTGAATGCTCTTAGGATATATGTTAAAAAGGAAGGGGTGAAGTTTTAAACCAAAAGAGGGTATAAAGCAAACCTTGGGGGGGGGGGGGGGGTGTTGAATGGTAATTTCTTAATTTGTCCTCAAATTACGAATAATGGACAAGAAAGATCCAGATTATCTGGATGTATGTAGGTGGAATTCAGCCCCAAAACCTTGCATGATTAAAGATTTTTAATGATCTAGTGATTGGAAGCATGGGGTAAGTGATGGAATTTTATTTGATGATGAATTCTTAGGGTTCATCTATAAATTGTTTTGTGAATCATGCGGAAACAAGTTAAATTAGTGATTTGAAATGGAATACATGTTAATTTTGTTGAAGTTGAGCGTATTGAAGGAGGTTTCATGGAGTTTGGAAGTTGGTGTTGATCTTTGGGTGTTACCCATGATCATTCTTGTACTAATTGATAAGTAGATTAAAAGAACTAGAGATTGTTCTATCTTTAATTAGTGTTTATTAATAATTGATATTCGGTTTTTAGAAAGAAACATGGTGATTGATACCAAGAACTAGGAAGTTAAGCATGTGATACTTTTACCTTATGATTTAAAAATGGTATATACACCAAGTGTTTAATGAAATGTCTAAATGAAAATAATATGTGAAATTGTATGCAGGTCATGGAGGTATATGAATAAAACGTGATAATGATGTAATTGATATTAAACTAACATGAAAAATGTGCTTTGGATGGAATTCATATGGAAGATTTGGTTGAATGTATGTTTTAGTGAAGAATATGAATTAGGATTTTCTATCCTATGCTTGAATGATGTGATGCACACCATGTGTTTGATTAAGTGCTTAATTGTGATTAAGAAAATGAATGTGTACTAAATGTGAAGCATATAAGCTTACTAGTAATGGATAATGTTGGAATTGTGTTACATTAGCTAACCATGATATGTTGTCAATTGTGGAATCATGAAAATTACTAGTAATGGATAATGTTAGAAATATGTTACATTAGCTAACCATGAATTATGTTGTCAATTGTGGAATCAAGAAAACACTAGTATGTGTGAAATTGATAGTATATGTGTATATAAGCACCTAAGTAATCATAAGATTATATGTGTCATAAAAATTGTGAATGTAATGTACATGATCTAATTGATAGCATCTAGTATGTCAAATTGAATGTATGTTCCTAAAGTTGAAAGCTTAAATGCTTGACAGTTGACTTTCTGTAAAATCAACAGATGTAGGAATAATATGGATAGGCATCCTAACGCGATTGTAAGATTTAGGAAAATCGTATGATATTTGATAAGATTATCATGTGGTATGTATGATGGTAAGTTGAATTGCTTGAACTACGGACAATGTGATTGTTAATTCATGTCTAATGCTTGTTAATGATTGATTAATGAAAGTCAATGTAGCATATGAGTTGGAAATGAATACTACTATGAACGAGTATATGTGCTAACCATGATGTCAATGTGATGAGATGAAAGGATAAGGATCATGTCAATATGGGCTTAAGTGTGGAAAGTTAATGGTTCAAGAGGAGGTAAGGACACTATCTTAAACATCGCGGGCTCGAGGTAAGTGATTCCCGACTTTAACCCCATGTATGTTAATGAATGTATACATATGTGCAAGATGTATCTGAATCATGGAAGGATGAGTACATGCTAGTTCAGATATTAAACTGAGAGGAGTGAAAAATTGTGAGGGGTGTGTTGCATGAGAATAAAAGCAAGAAGCATGTTAGGTTTACTTAGACGAGTTTGTTTTTTTTAAATATGTATCACTTTTATTTGTTCAATTAACACATCTAGTGCAAATCATGATTGGGGTATGACTTTGGACCTTAGCTAAGACATGGTAGGGACAGTTGGGGTATTTGTCTATCTGTTATAGTGTTTCGAACGGATTTGCTTGAGGGCAAGCAAATATCAAGTGTGGGGATGTGATGGAATGGGTTTGGAATGGTGTTTAACATGTTTAAATGATTAACTTTATGAGTTTCTATGTGTTTAAATGTGTGAAATTGAATAACTACGAGAAATTTGTGTTTTGTAGGTTAAACACCAATATTGGACGTGTTTTGGGGAAAACTGTCGCAACCCCCGTCCCCTAGAGACCCGGGAACGGGCGGTCGCGTCCAGTTTCGGTGGTATCTTGTGTTTGTCAATTTTGGCAACGGAATTTACATCAGGACCGTAGTTAGGAAATATTTTATCAGAGTAAAATACCACGCTTTTACTATATTAAACACATGGGAAAAACCCAAGTTTCAAGTACACACATTTTCATAGGGATAAACCCTATTTTATTTAATAAAAACATCTATTTATTTTAGGTAACTTTATTACCACTTTTTCAAGCCTTCAGTGCTGTCCAGCTGGCTTTTATTTGGCTTTCACATTTTGTTACCTGAAACGCGTTTAAAAACATTTTGTCAGTGGGAAATACTGGTGAGTGAATCCCAGTTTAATCAAGTTAAGTAAAAACCATTGTACAGTATTGAGGGCGGTCGCGCAATTACATTTGTTTCCAAGTCATATCAATTACCACCCACGGTACTGTAAACCCGACTTGTGGTCATGTTACTCCTCGCAAGGTAGTAACAAATTTTGTATACAAAACCCCAACATACCGACGATAATTGTATCCTTACAAATACTCAATAACTGTTTAATACATAATTAATTAAGTGGGGTTTTGTAAAACCAGTTTGCAAAAAGGAGATTACTCACATTGCCGTCTTAGGTTTTCTGTAAGGGGTTTCCTGGTGACAATCTATAAATTACACAAATGCACACGCGTTAGTATAATAACCCATTTTAACATTAGTAATACCATCCCCGATACGGCATTCCAACGACTACGTCGGGCAGAACCACGACAGCCGTTACGCAACCCTAGATCAATCGGGCAGCGTATCTAATACGTATCCAGGGGTTATGATACTTACAACGGAGCAGAACTTCGTTATTTAGGGGGGTATTATACCCGAGAATAATGCCTACTATTTAGAAATTGAGAGAGAGATCGAGTGAATGAACGAATTGAAACTGAAGGCCGAAGGCCTCCCTTTATAGGGCTGGTCGACAGGTCCGTCGCGGCCCGCGACGAAGGAAGGCAGGGGCCTTCGCGGCCCGCGACATAGGGGGTCTACGGCGTAGCTTGGCCTGGTCACGAGATAGGTTCAACACGCGTGATGACACGTGGCGGCTCAGGGTGCGGCCGCTTGTCCAGGCGCTCGCGGCCCGCGACGTCCCTCAAGGTATCTGTCGCGCCCCGCGACGATCTATTTAATTTCGTTTTTTTTTATTTTTGTAAAAATAAAGGTATTCGGGGCCCGTTTTCGCATATGGGGTGTATTTTAGGACATATTAGGGTATATTAAATATATTAGGGGGTCGAAAATATTTAGGAGGGTTGTTATAAAAACAAATGGAGTGAATTGAAGATCTTAATATATGGAATGATAGAGGGTTGAATCACGAAGGCGTGATCGAAAACGGCGAAAAAAACGGAGATAAAACGAAGAAGTTATGAAGAAAACAGTTTTGGAAGGAATCTGTCAGCAGTAGGCTACGACTGATTAGTAGCCTACGGGTTGCTATTTACGAAAATTCTAATAAAACCCATAAAAATTAGGGTTTTGGATATATCTTTTATCCAGTTCGTAAGAGGCAAGGCATAGGATGACCAAGGAGGATTTTGAGCAAGTTTTTACACCATTCCACACCTTCCAACATTAAGATCAAAGATCGATTCACAAGCATGAGCAGCTAATTTCATTGTGGGTTCCTTCGGGGCTAGGGTTTTGTAAGTAGATGAACTAATTCAATTTCTTTTTATGTTTGGGATTAGCAATCTAAGCATTTGTAACACCCGTCTCAATTAATCAAGATAATAATAATAAAACACGCATTTTATGCTAAAATGCGACTTTACAAAAACTTTTCCAAGTTAACATTCTTACATGTCAATAATATTCAAATATAGTACTAATTGTTTTACATAGTACACTTAAAACAAAAACGTATTAGATTAACGCGGAAGCTTGTTTGATCATGTGTTCCGTTCTTGTCCATGCTTGATCTTCATCCGGATGCTTACTAGGTTCACCTAAATTCAAAACCAACATAAAAGTTAGTTTTGATAGCTTAAAATAAGTTTAAACAAGTTCTACGCATCAAACAAACATAACAAAAATATTTTTCCAGCTTTTATGTCTCTCGCGTGTCGCGAGAGACTCTGCTCAGCTTGTCGCGTGGCGCGACGTCTGTCGCGACCCAAACCCTGTGACCCGTCGCGTGGCGCGAGAAAGACCAATTTCCAGCAGATTCGTTACTGAAACCTGCATTTTTGCCCAGCTCTAGTTTTTAACCAAATTCCAACTTCAAAATGCTATAACTTTTTATCTACTTATCCGTTTTACACGATTATTTTTCCTACGCGTTTGTAATTTAATTCTCCATCTTATGGAGTTAAAACCTGATATTCAACTACTTCAAAAATCCAAATTTCAAGTTCTTGGCTTGAAATTCCTTTTTTAGAACTTTTGACCCGTTTCATGATTCATTAAACCACTTTCGTTTAAATCATTGTAAATTCTTGAGATATTCATTATCTCAAAACCATTAACTCGTGAGTTCAAAACTTTTATACATTATGCAACTAAAAGTTGAGTTATGCGCGAAACTTCATTTTGACCCGTTAGAGGGATTTACCATTAACTTTAAATTTCACTCTCTTCTTTCACCCATCATTTTACTACATTAAGGTATCTACCTATATTTCATAATCTTAATGCAAATTCCTAAACAACCTCTAAGGGTCGTTTGCCCGGTTTTCCCATCAAGGGCTTTTTGGTCAATTTTAGTCCCTCACTTTACGACGAAGGACTTTCACTAATTATTTGACCAAATTGCACTTTTAACTATAAACTTACTTTATGCGTACCTGGCTCGGGTCAACGTATAGACCCGTTTTATACCTTACTTTATTTAGCCGCTACTTAATAGCTACGCAATTATCCACTTCCCGTTCACTCCTGTGAACATATGACTTGACAACCAAACGTTAGTCGATATTGTCAAATGGTGTTATCACCACCATTTGACCCGTTTGGCCTATACGACCAAACATTTACATTTATAAAAAAAACATTGTTTTAATTACTCATTCACACATCCGACCCATTTCGGATTTTTTTTATTACCACAGGATCCTTTTTTTTTCATTAACCATAGTTTTAATCGTTTTTATTCGTTCCGACTCATATTGTTTTGTGTCGGAACCCATATCCGGATACAATCCGTTGTCATATTTATCACCAATAAAATAAATACATACACTTAAATTGGGTGTAAGTTTTACTTACCTCGCGTCCGCGCAAACATTCTTCACATCCATGATCCGTTTGACCCGTTCCTCTCCAAGCCCCCACCTAGCTTGTTTAGAGTCAAACTATATCACAACATCCATAAGATGGTTAGATTGGTCATTCTATACAATGGCCATCACCCTATGGACCCCCTTTTTTTACACACTTATCAATAAAAACATGCCATATATTCAACTAGTTTATAACTTGTCATTTAGCCAAGATTAGCATCAATTAGGCAAGTTCAGATCACCGAAAAATAGGCTGTTTTTGGTGACCTGCTTAACCTGTTTACAAGTCTTCAAAGATTATGATTTTTTTATGTAAAGTACCACTCGGAGGGTTAGACCTTGTGTTAAAATTTCAAGATCTAACTCTTTACCAAAAATTCGGCAAAATTCATCTACTAAGCTGCAATCAGATTCGTCACTTCTGACTGCAGCATACGGAAAAATTCATTTAAAATTCCTCGTTTATCCGATTGACGAAATTCCAATTGGCGATTCTTTTAATCACTTAATACTATCTACAGTAAAAATTTGAGATCATAACTAAATTCCTAAATTGAGTTATGACATTCGTAATGGGCTGAAAATTCTGCCAGAAAACGCAGCTTGAACCTTCGATACGGAAAAATTCATAAAACGCTCAATTTTCATCGAAAAAATGCGATTCCAGTGGGGTTTTAAAGATATTTCCTGGAATTACATTTTAAACTCAAGAAACACATGTTTTTGTCACGTTTTGTCCACGTTACAGCCAATACAAGTCGGCTGTAAATTCTGATCAGAAGCTGTTTGAATTCAACTTTCAATTAAAACATGTTTATGACATTATAAAACTATCTTTAACAATCAAAAACCCTAAAAACAATCACCTTCAATGGTGTTCATGGAGTTTACTAGAATTAGGCATGATTTCAACATATATTTGTCTAGGGTTTACTCCTAGACACTACAATGTTCCTATTTCATCCATATAACAATCATGCATCAACAATTTTCGAATTCTCTAAGTTCATCAGAATTTCAAGTAGAGATTTTCTATCAAGTTTCACATACCTTATGACCCCCTTGCAATGGAGATCACCAATCTAGGCTCGGATTTCGTTTTGGAGTTGATCTTGACCTTCAATTTTAGAGATTTGTGAGAGTTTAGGGTTTTGAATATGAGCTTAGGTCGCCCATGTGTTTTCCTGCGACCAGACACACACCAAGTGTGTGTTTGGTTTTTAATTGTTTTATTTAATAAAACTATTTTTTCCATCTTTTCACTTTTGGCCCCTCAACTTTTCCCAAGTTTCATTTAGGGTGTTTTAACAAAGTTTCCTTATTACTACAACACTTGTGATTAACTAGGTTATTTATTCTTAGTTATTTCATCTCATTTATATCCGACATTAAATTTATAATATAAAGATTTATATTTTCGGGTACGACCCGGTTTATTTTAAGTCCCGTTATCTCGGGCTGTTTATAAACTTTTATTTCTTCAAAAGTTTTCGTTCAACTTTTATTTAATATTAGGTTTATTTGTTTAAATCCTAATATTTACCGGGTTAATTTCACCACTAACGGTATTTTACCCGTTCATAAATGTTAACGTGGTTTGATTACCAAACCCGTTTTCGGGGTGTTACACCATTCAATATCCATTCGGTTATCTTTCAATTCCTGAGATTTCTAGCAATTAGGATATATTAGAAAACGAGGAGGGTTTGATATTATAAAACTGATATGTTCATGATAGCCTTGCATTGCTAATGCAATCCAAGTAAATTGTCTTTTCATATCACAGTTAGTTAATCGAATTATACATGCCATGTCTATGTGATTTCTCAAACTGAATTGACTTGGTAAACTGCTGAAAACCTGAATACCGGAGGAATCACTTTTCCTCCAATTGTTTACAACTTCGTTTTAGTAATTTGTAGTTTAATCAAATTCTCAAACAACCAAAGTTTACATTTTTGCAAGTAGTTAATCAACACTTAATTCATAACGCTTTCCACCAGACTCCTCTGGATTCAATACTCTGCTTATCCTAGCTACTTAGGTTAGGTTTTTGCATGACTCGTTCGACAGTCGTCACTGTAAGATTAAATATATTTTATGTTATATTTAATCTAGTAGCCATTATAATCATTTACATTATATGGATCAAAATATATAACAATCCTGTTAAATAATTAGTTGGTAATTGTTGATGGGCCAAATTACCCTTATTAACTAATTAGGGTTTCCTCTTAGGTGAATATATAAGGAGATAATTAGAGGGTTAAAGGGTTAGACTCTAATCACAATAACATCACTTATGAAATCGCCCCTCTCCATAGCCGAACTCCATTTATCGGTTTTCTTCACCACCATCATTAGATTGCACCCTAAGGAGGAACCAGATGAAGTTGACAATCATGTCAAACCTTATTGCTGCGTCTCCATTTGGATTCTCTTCTGGCCTGTACTGCTGCAATCAGGTATGTTATTTACATGTTTTCCCTCATGTTTAAACAGAACCGATCAACAGTCACTTTGCCCTCTACCGGAACAATGAACTTGTCCACAAAATATGTGCGGAAAACCGAAGTCTCTGACTTGGTCTTCCTTCCATAGGCCAGTTAGTTAAAGTGTTGTTATGGGCTTGAGTCCAATATCTAGTTGAGGACGACAAGCCCAAACAAGGAAGCTCACTTGATGACCCTCATTGTCAGCTACTTTTTATACGTCTATTCAAGTAATCGACCCTTAATGTTGTTAGGTGAATGGTCATGTTCTAAAAACGACAATAATAAATATATATTTGGCTGTTTTTATTCATCAGATCAATCATTTTCAGCGTTAGCACGGCTCCGGCTCCATCTTTTAAAAATGAGAAAAGAAAATTCAAAACCTATAACTCTAAATCTACACATGATTGAATATTTTCAAATCATCTTTTTCTAAATCAAATAAAGGAGTCCATAGGGGCCTCGCAAATTTTCAAATTTGTCGGCCTTTTAAGGTTTATAATCTTTGATTATCAATTCAAAATCATTTAATTTGACTCCCACTCTCCTGTTGGTTCGTCTTGTATGGGAGACGAGGTTTTACCGATTATTTCACTATTATGCCTTCAGGCGAGTAGAGGTCGGGTTTCCGTGCATCTGGGAGAGCCAAGGGGCTGGCGGCGGTGGAGTAGTCGACCTTGGCCACAGCACCCGGTGTCACGGTGGTTGGCACATCGTTCTTGTCGTTCAAAAAAATCAAATATAATTTTTATTAAAGTATTTCAATGCATTAGACCATATCTTATGAGATAACTAAAAAGTGCACAATACATTAGACCATATCTTATGGGTTAACTAAAAAGTGCATAATCCCCTACCACGTAAGAACTGCACGTTAACTAACTTAGCTTTCAACAAGCGCATTATAGTCTAACTAAAAAAATTAAACAAAAGAAGAAAAATAAATGATGTGTTTGTGCATCGTCTCTCCTTTGTGTTAAGGGTTAACCAGTGTTATGGGGTTGGCGATCCCCCTTTTGACGGCCGCGTTTTGGTGTTGGGGGCGGCATTAGGTGAGCTGGCATGGAGATCACACTCACAACGGAGAGTTCTAAAAACGCTGTGGTTTGCACTTTAATTAATAATACCATTTTACCTGACTTAACTTCACAATACTATATGTATTTTTGTACCCCCAATGATTGATTTAACTATAATAGTTATCGATTAATCCAGGGGGCAGGGTTTTGTCTTTAGTAGATTAGGGTTTGCAAAAGGGTTGGTGGCGCAACTTGTTGCCCGTCTACCTAATGTTTTGATGTAACTTGTCAAATATGAATGAAAATCTGTTTTTTTTTTTAAATTATAACTAAAACACTCATATCAATTAGCTTTTAAAGATATTATTTCGAAGAGTATTCACATTTGGTTCTCTATGGTCAAAAAAGTTTCTGATTGTTTCTTGTAACTTTGAAAGTTCGAGGGGCATTTGTGTCAAGTTGAAAGATGGTTTGTTCTTGAACCGTTAATAATTTCTGGTTCATTGAATAAAGCCCTAATTCAACCTGTCCATTGATTCATTCTTTGTCATTAATCTGATTGACTTGTTCTTTGGTGGTGTTGTACGATTGATTTTCGCTCAAATCTTCAATAATTGGTATCAGAGCTATTATCTCATTGACTCGTGTAATCAGTGGCGAAGTTTGAGATTTCTAAACGGTGGTCGAAAACGTATATACCAAAAATTTCTATAAAACCGGGGGGGGGGGGGGTCAAAAACGTATACACACAAAAATTTCTATACGAAAACTACATACTCTCCACTAACGAACGAAAAGTTCGAGGGGTCGGCCGCCCCCTCCCGCCCCCACAAAGCTACGCCCTTACGTGCAATGCTATATATATCATCATCTCACCAGCATATGCAACCTTGATCTTTTGTGATTTATAAATTTAAATATAACTATAAGTGTGTATCTTTAGTTGAGTAAATGAGCAAATGAAGAGAATTATAGAAACACTAAAATTTTTGGAGTTTTGAATAGATTGTATTGTAATAGAAGGAAATTTTGGTGGTAATTAGAGTGCAAGTGAGCCGAGTCCAAGCTCGACTAAGCTCAAGGTCAGTTTGATTCGAGCTTTGTTAGTACAGCTCGGCCTTGGCTCATCTTGTATCTATTAACTAGTTATAAGCCCCCGCGTTGCGGGGCAGGGGTATAAAACTGAGTTATCAAAAAAAAAATCTTTTTTTTGGGGGGGGGGGTGAGAGTCGTGCTAAGTAGCAAGCAAATAACGACCAAAGGTAGGAAAAAAATGTAAAAGAAACAAACAAATTTATAACACCTAGTAACTCACATGATGTAAAAGGTAGACGGACTCGCATCTATATCAACACATATTAGAAAGTTGAAGGGATCAAATAAATATAGAAAATAGGGGTGATAAAAGCAAGAAATTTGAAACTTACAAGATGTAAAAAAACTTTAATTAAAAAGAGTTTTTGGTGCCCAAAATCCACTAGGTGGTGGTTTTAGTAAATAACTAAAGAAAGTCTTAATGGCATAGTTGTAATTAACATTTCACAATTGACCAAATAATATATTGTAGGTAGAACCTACAACAATTGTTATATTGAGTAATTATAGTTATTATTTTTTTTTTTATAAATTTATGTATAACATAATAAATATAATTTAGTTATTTTTTCGTAGTTTTAATAATAATTATTATTTAAATTTTTTTTAAACGGTAAATTTGGATTACTGACGGATCACTGGAGTGTCATCATGTCACCAGCGGAACCACCTGATCATATCCATCTCCACTAGGCTATGATGCCTATACACCAATTCAGGAGGAAAACTAATAAATCTAGAAAAACCCCTTTTGTGACAATCGAACACAGGATCTAATGATCCCTAAGTCTTATCACACCCCTAGAATGTTACTAGGCTATAATGCCTATATTTAAATGCAATGAATTTATTTTGTTTACCTGGGTGTATCTTTTGTAAATTGGGGTTATTTGTTGTGTTCTGATATTTCTTTTTAAGTATTTTTATGAGTTTGTGTTCTGATATTTCTTTTTAAGTATTTTTATGAGTTGAAATTATTTGTAGTATTTAAGGGTGTTTTTTTAATGTATTTTAGAAGCTTACACAGAATGTTCCTTCAAAGTTGCATACAGGTGAATAAAGTGATGACCATTTATATAATAACTGTTGTTGAGATTTTTAAAAATATTTTTTTTAAACGGCATGGGAAGGAGGCATCATGTTGGAGTGGCTTCGGGCGTGTGCAATGCCTTGACACGCTAACAAGCCATCGTGGCCGCGTCACCCGGCAATCAGTGACGGATCTTAAAGAAAAAAAATTAAAAGTACGTATTCTAGTGTTTTTTGATATAAAGGTATTCTAATATTTCTCCAGGAGTTCTAATACATAAAACAAGGAAGAAAAACAAAATTCCCACTAAATTTGCAATTCGTCGACAAAGTTACGGGGTATCCCGGGCAACCCCTGCTTCCTTCATACATCCGCCCAATGCCGACAACAGGTTGGAACTGTGTGGGGTGTGTGCATTGGCACTTGGCATCATGTCCAAGTCACTATGCATCACCGCCCATTTATTTGAGTCCATGTGGCTTACACTAGCCAACATGTTAAGCCCCTAACTTTTTTTTACTCCTCTGTGTCCTTGTGGTTGCACAATTTGGTCATTTGAGTCCCTTGACCAACATTCCGTCTGTTAATTGCTACAAAAATTGTGAAATGTTTAAAATGCCTTCGGTGTATTGTTGTTGTTGTTGTTGTTACTGCTGCTACTGCTTCTGTTGTTGTTATTATTATTATCACCCGCCACCACCACACCACACACAATCCACCTCTCCGGCGAACACACCAACCAACAACATCGCCCAAGTTAATTGACACAAGTTAATCACTTTCTACATAGAGTAGAACAAATAACAACCGCCGACGTTGTCAATGATGAAAATGTTGGTGACGAACAAAATCGTAACAAACTTGTGGAATTAATGATTGTTGAAAAGTTAATCGAAGGTTAAAACCACCATTTACCCCACCATAAACCACCAACACTCCACCCCATTAAACCTTAAACCACCTATCCGTCACCGTTCTATCCTTTATCGTCACCCAAACCCTGAGTTAAACAGCCACCACAAACCGTCGCACCATACTTCACACCTCACTACTTCCACTAACCACCATATTACCACCACCACCACCATCCATCACCAATACATCCGATTAACCGCCACTAGTCACCGCACTCCACAACCATTATCTCCTCCCACGACAATCATCACCCACCACAAACCATACCTTTTATTATGGTTGCGTAAGAAAAACGAGAGAGAAGGAAGGTGACAACTGAACATGTTCAAGGAACCCTAACGTGTGTTCAAAAAATCTTTTTATTTTTTTATTTTGTGAAAAAACTATAATACCCCTAACAATTAACATAAAAGGACCAATATACCCTAGTTGACTAACGGTCAATAGACATAACGTCAGTCAAGGGACTCAAACGACCAAAACGTACAACCACAAGGACTCAAAGGAGTAAAAAAAGTTAGGGACACAAATACGTTATACGTTTGCGTTTGCGCGTCTAAACCACAGACAAGTTGTAATTTAAAAAACATGGAGTCGAACAAAACAAAAGGTTTAAATCCAAAAAAAACATAGTTGAAATCTTGACAAACTTTGAGTGGTTGAAAAAAAATAATACAATCCGATCGACCTTGTTGAGATTTGCGGTTCTTGATTGTTTGAGACGAGTGTGTACGTGTGGTGAAACTTGCTTCTCTACTTCGTCTAGACACCTCTTTTATCGTCTTCTCCGTCATTTCTTTTGCAGAGATTTCTCATAATCAAAACCATCTGCGAGTACAGTGTAAGTTTTTAAACCATTAACTCTGTTTCTTAACTTGTGCACACACTGAAACACAGTCTAAATTAGCACAATTTCCGTTTCAACCCTCCAATCTTTTCAGCTTTTAGAACATTAGATTGGATTAATTCAATTGGGTTAGTTTAAAAATTGGATTTTTAGGATGAAAGTTTCCTTCTTGCACTTAATTTCTGTAGAATGCCTCTGTATGCAGTTGAATTTTGATAATTTTGATATTCTGGGCTAGTGAATTACAATTTTTTTTTTAAATTGATGTGAATAACTTGTGTTTTTTGATATTCTAATTGAATTTTTAGGCAAGTATGGTGGGAAAACCTTAATTTTTTATACAACATGATATTAGGGTTGTATGTTAAAATAAGGCTCCCACTGTTCCCCGCACCCCTGAAATCTTATTTTTACACCCCAACAGCCATACGCCCTGTATAGTATACGGGTCGAATAAGAGAATCTTGCACAAATAAATGTCAGAGAATGTTTTTTGTCTCCATGTATACGCGCTGTATAACATTATACTACCCGTGTACGATGTTATATGACCCGTGTATAATGTTATACGACTCGAACCTCATATAATATTATACGACCGCTCTGGATAGACTGTTATACGACCTAATATTTTCTCCATCTATATGAGCCGTATATCATTATACGACCCAATATTTGTCATGTCATATTATTCTATACGGGCCGTATAACCCCATACGACCCGTATAGAGGGTGTGAAAATAAGATTTTGGGGTGTGGCTTTATTAACACCCTAAAATAATGGTTTTATGTTGTTTTTTATATAATCGATACTTTGAAGGTATTTCTGTAATGAGGGGTTGATTGGTTGGAGGGTTTTATGGTGTTTAAGCAGCAAGAACAGGTGATTACTAGTTCTAAAATACACAAAAGAGGGGAAGAAAATCAATGGCATTAGTTCCAACAACCGAGACCGATGGTGCTGCTGTGTTCACCGAAGTCAACATGGGTTCTTCTGACTCCGGCCCAACGGTTCGGGCCACTGTTGTACAGGCTGCAACCGTCTTCTATGATACCCCTGCTACCCTTGGTTTGGTTCACTTCCTTACTGTTATAACTTCGATTCAAGCGTGTGCTTTTTTATCATGCTGGTGTCAACTAATCAGTTGTTTTTAATTTGAGTAAAATGTCATTTTCGTCCTGAGGTTTGGCTAGTTTTGCGACTTTCGTCCAAAGGTTTGCTTTTTCACATCTGGATCCAAAAGGTTTAAAATCTTGCCAATTTTATCTGGCTCGTTAGCTCCATCTATTTTCCTCCATTAAGTTAGAGGTATTTGCGTCTTTTTTGTTAACTTAAAGGGCAATTCGGTCTTTTACACTTTATGTAAAAAGACCGAATACCCTGAAAAAGACCGAATTGCCCTTTAAGTTTACAAAAAAAGATGGAAATACCCCTGACTTAATGGAGAAAAATGGATGGGAGTTAAGATTTCAAACCTTTTGGATCCAGCTGCGGTAAAACAAACTCTTGGAAGAAAGTCGCAAAACTGGCCAAACCTCAGGGACGAAAATTGCATTTTACTCTTTTAATTTATAATAATAGTTTTTGTGTTGATGGATAGATATTGATTGTGGTAACTTAAGTTGCTAATTGTATGTTTCATCAGATAAGGCAGAGAGATTACTAGCTGAAGCTGCTTCATATGGATCACAGTTAGTTGTCTTTCCTGAAGCGTTTATTGGTGGATATCCTCGTGGGTCGAATTTCGGTGTGACAATTGGTAACCGTACGCTTAAGGGTAAAGAAGAATTCCGGAAGTATAATGCTGCAGCCATTAATGTACCTGGTATAATTATGCAAATATTACAAATAAATAGGGTTGAGCAGAAACCGAACCGTTAACTGAAATAACTGACTGGCCCGTTTAATGAAACAATGGTTCAATTTTCACTTTTCTAGAAGTTAAAATTTCCGGTTCGGTATCGTTGATATGGAAAGCTTGACAGCATAAACCAACTTGTAACATGTATTAGGGCAAAAAAATCTACCGGGCCATTAATTTTTTTTTTTTTTTTTTTTTGTATATTACAATTATAGTTTTGTTGGGCTTTTCTTTAATAATTTTATCAAACTATTGGGCTGAAACAATACTTTGGCCACTGTTGGGCCCAAGCCCATTGAAAATTGGCCACAACTAATCAACCAAAGAACACACCAATTTGTGATCCATAACTGAATTAACAGAACCAACCTTAACTCAAAATGATCCATTTTCATTTCTAGGTAACCAACATTTCGGTTTTAGTTCATAAACGACCTAAACCGGCCCATGCTCACCCCTACAAATAACTACCGTCAAGAAAATAGTTTTAGAGTAAAGTACACGATTTTTTTGTAGTTCTACCCAACCCGGACATTTTGACCTAAAAAAAGTATACCGTTTTAACCCGCACAAGAAATAGTGTTAACTTTTGGGATTATGTAATTATCCTAGTTATCTATCATGTTCTTGGTTGAACAGGAATAGAAATATATTGTGCACCAACAGCTGATTCAAGGGATGTATGGCAAGCATCAATGACACATATAGCGTTGGAGGGTGGATGTTTTGTCTTATCGGCAAACCAGTTTTGTCGAAGAAAAGATTACCCCGCTCCCCCAGAATATGATTTTACTGGAACCGATGAAGAACTCACACCAGAATCGGTAGTTTGTGCTGGTGGCAGTGTTATCATTTCACCCTCAGGGGCCGTTCTTGCAGGACCGAATTATGATGGTGAAGCACTTATTACGGCTGATTTAGGTATGTCACTGTCTCCGTTTGCTCGTTTGCATTAGATGTGGGTCATGTGGCAAAATGTGCGGGTCAGGTGGGTTGGGTATGGGGTCAGGTAATTGAACCCGAACCCGATGGGTAAACCTAAAACCCGATACATTTGGACGGGTATGGGGTCAGGTAATCGGGTATGGGATTACTTTTTGTTCTTTCGCGGGTCTGGGATTCAATGATATACCCGTTTACCTGACCCGATAACGTATACCCGTTTGTATTCCTGAAATAATAGCTTTTTATTTTTTTTAATATCTATATATGATAATCTGTTTTCTTTCCTTATTTTTATGGCATCTTTATATATTATTCACACTCACTTGCGAAATGTAATTTCGATTAATAGTTACCCGATAGGTATATGACGAGTATTGGGTCGGTATGCCCTATGAGTATTTTTAACAAACTAACGGGTTTACCGATACCCGATGGGTCATTACCCGATACATACCTGACGGGTTTTGGGCCGGGCTTGGGACAAACTTTTATAATCGGGTATGGGGTTGGGATTACTCAAACCCGCCTCATTGCCATCGCCTCTTTTAGTTATGGGACGGGTCAATCCGACCATAAACGTTTTTTAATCAATTAATTACAACTTCATGCAATGTTTTTAAAGATTATTGACAATTTTAATGGCTAAAATTTGGTATAGATCTTGGAGAAATTGCTCGGGCAAAGTTTGATTTTGATGTGGTCGGGCATTATGCTAGACCCGAAGTGCTTAGCCTGATCGTGAGAGACGATCCAGCAACCCCGGTTTCGTTCACATCAGATGGTTCTCACAAATAATTTCCCCTTGTTATGCATTTGATGAAAATGAATGTCGTTTACGCGCTTTTTCAATGATAACAAATGAAAACTTTTGTATTGATTTAGACGGTTTACCGACCAACTTACATATAAGATCGAAAGTTGAGTGTATCTCAAGAAAGATCCGAACCGGATACTATACGGTCTCTTAGATCTTTGATCATTTTGTATCTCTTCATTTCATCTTCATACTCCTTCATCGTAGACAAGCCCGATAACCCTAAAACTCTCTCTTCCAAACACTCGTTTAGCTCTCCGCTATCATTTTTCATGTCGAGCCCAAATTCCCACTCGATACAATCGGAGTTACGCCCGGCAACCTCATTGTTTGTGTTTGTCGTTTCGTCATTTATAACTTCACCCTTGTTGTTCTCAAACCATAATAAGCTTCCAACTTCCCCTCCAAGGAGGTTTTCGTCATTGACCACTTTTCGCGTGTCATTCTCGTTTTTGTTTTCGCCCTTGTTGTAATCAGTGCTTTTATACCATGATAAAACTCTAGGTGTTATACGGTGTATGCCATTATCGAATTCCAAAAGCTCTTCGAGGTCACGTGCTAGAATATCCACTTGTTTATGTTTGTCCTCGTACTCGTGTTTTGCATCAACAAGCTTCATGTGAACCCGTTCCTCACGTAACATATCAGCAACACGAAGCATTTCTCTCTCTTCTTCTATTTCTTTGCGTACCCGTTCAGATTCTTTCTTTAGTTCTTCAAGCTCGACTCTTTGTTCTTCGATACTATGAACCATCTTTTGGCATAACCCATCCAAAACCGCTGTCACTTGTTTCTCAGATTCGGCTTCTTTTACGGCTTTAGCTAAAGACGACTTTGTATTCACCAGTTCCCGGCCGAGTTTCTTGTTCATCCGCTCAGCTTGTCGTCGGAGCTTCCTTTCGGTCTCTAGCTCTCGTGATATGGTCTTGACTGCAAAGCGGATCTTGTCTTGCTCCTTGGACTTGTGTGCACTTGTTTGGTTCAACCGTTGTTCTTGGATTAACTTGTTGACATGAGACCGAGCCTTGTTGAGCTCGTGGTTCAGTGTCGAGGCTAGGGAAATGCTTGTTGGATGGTGGGGACCATGGTTCGCGTCAGCAGTCCAGACGTGAGCTAGAAGTTTGAGTATTTCTTTTGACACTGTGAGCGCGTGCTTGATTTCATCCAACCCATGGGTCGATTTTGGTTGACTACGATCTTTGGTTACGGTTTCCATCTCATCATTAGTTCTTGATTTTGCCTGACCAAAAGAAAAAAATAATCTTACTTTAACATACTATCAAATATTTTACCACAATAGTTGACACGTTAAAACCGACTGAACCATCCAAAGCGAAGCCATTCAACCGGTTTGAGATTCAAACGTGTTGGTGCATATTTTGACAGTTAGCTCGATAGATCTGGCCGAAACACCAACCTAGCCGATTTGATTTGTCATTTTCCGAAACCGTAGTTAGTGGGTGACCCCTGTAATTTTTTTAGTAAGTTGAATCTGACCCTCAACTTGCTTGACACATATAATGTAAAAAGGGCAATAGTTATTACTTACAAGTTACAATATATTAAATACTATTGAATGTAATTGAATGAAATGGGGAACATCATTCTTATGTGGAGACTGGCCCAACCCTTGGGAGACAAAATTACAAAATAATTGAACAAAATTTGCTGTATGTTAACAGATAATCATTTATTGATTATAAATTATATTATCCTTCTAATTCTACTTAAAAATCATTTAACATAGGTCTAGCTCAACGTATCCTAAATGAATATATTAATAATATTAATATAAGTGTCCATTATAGTGTGTCAAACGGCTATTTTGATAGTACCAAAATAGTTGTGATTATCAGTAAAATGTACATTCTTTGAATTCAACTAATATTAGCAAAATTTAATAAAAATATTAACACTTTGACACGATTTACGCAATTAAGTAACACGTCGATAGAAACTTTACACGACTTAAGCTTGTTTTATAAAAAAAATTTGTAAAAATATGCAAATTCGTGTATAACATGAAAATCGTATAGATATGTGATCCAACTCATAACCTAGCACACAAAAGCCATTAGCTTGAAAAAGGTCAGAGTCATGTAAAAGTTTTGACCGTCTAAGTCTTTTTGTGAATGTGTCAGCCAGTGGCGAAGTATAGAAGGGGCGCCCGACCCCCCGAACTTTTCGTTCAGTCGTGTTATATATGTAGTTTTCGTATAGAAACTTTTTGGTGTATACGTTTTCGACCCCCCCCCCCCCCCCCAACCCACCCGTCATTCGGGTCAAGATTCGCCACTGGTGTCAGCTTTATAAATGTTTATGTGATTTTTGTTAAGGAAACAAAAAAGACTATTTTTTTAAAAAGTAGGGTAAAATAACCAAATGTAAAGATTTTTCGTTCATGTAATCTTTTGAAGTTTGAACTCCATACTTAGGTTAGCTAAAAATTCAACAATGAATACAGAGTGTGACCCCACTATTTGCTGTCTTTCTGACTTATAGTGAAAGGGGTATGCACAAAAACATCAAATAATTAACATCCTTTATAAATATATATTAAGATTCCATTTTGTTTGAAAATATGCATTAACATTTGTTTCGTTTATAATTTGAAGGTATTTTATGATTCTGTAACAGGGACCAAACGTGAGATCTCAAAAAGAGCGTTAAATGTGTTGTGTTCGTGGGTGGTCATATTAAACCCGACATAAACCAAAACATATCGTGAACTCAAAAATCATGTCAGGTACGGGAACCTAAACACGACACATGCATTCACGAGTTGGCACAAATGTGTCTCGTTTAGCTAAACATGTTCCTTATTTCGATGTAGAATTGAGCCGAACATGTTTAGACTAAACGCAGCCTGTGAATTTCATGTTATGTTGTTGTGTTTGTGGGTTGTCATATCAAACATGACACGGACAAAAACACAACATGAACCCAAAAATCATGTTAGACACGGAAACCCAAACACGACACATGCAATCACGAGTCGGCACAAATATGGGTCGTTTAGCTAAACGTGTTCCTGAGTTCGATGTTGAATTGAGTCGAACATGTTTAGACTAAAGCCAACATGTGAATTTTGTGTCATGTTGTTGTGTTTGTGGGTTGTCATATCAAACCTAACACGGACCAAAGCATAACATGAACCTAGAAATCATGTTAGACACGGAAACCCAAACACGACACATGTATTCACCATTCACGAGTTGACACAAACACGACACGTTAACTAAGCGTGAGTCTAGTATAGATTTGAGCCGAACATGTTTAGACTAAACCCAACATGTGAATTTTGTGTCATGTTGTTGTGTTTGTGGGTTGTCATATCAAACCTAACACGGACCAAAGCATAACATGAACCCAAAAATCATGTTAGACACGAAAACCCAAACACGACACATGTATTCACCATTCACGAGTTGACACAAACACGACACGTTAACTAAGCGTGAGTCTAATATACATTTGAGCTGACCACGTTTAGACTAAATCCAAAACCGTAAATTTCCTGTCTTGGTGTTTTCGTGTCAAATATCCACCCTCCTAGATCTCAAGTTAAATTAAACACAAAAGTTTTTCTGTAATTATTTAAACTGATATTAATATTTACATATGAAAAATAAAAAAGTAAAATGTACCTCAAATTGTTTTGTATTGTAAGTCAAGGGAGTCCCTCCAAAGATATTATCTTTCTCCATAAAGTCACAAGATTGTCTGTAGTGTGGATTTATTACATGCAAAGCGCCAAAACGTTACAGACACATGGTCATGATGTGTAGTAATTTTTAAACATTTGTATGAAATTTATAAGACTAGAGGGTATGGAGAGCCCCATCCTCAAGAGGATGGGCCGTTAAGTCACCGTCACGTAGGAAAGGCTTCAAGGGGATGGACCTAGGGGTGGGGGATGAGCCTCTTTATGTATATATATGTATGTATAGGTTATTGTGAGAGAAGGAGAGAGGAGAGAGGCCCGTCAACTTCGTCTGTGGGCAGCCGGGGACGACGGAACGAAAGGGAGGGGGGCGGTGTGGGGGACCGGCGCCGGGCCTAAGCCGGCCCCCATACCGCTTAGTCTAAGTCAATTCTGAAACTTTTGTAACGACTCAACTCAGTAAAATAACACAAAAAGCTGAATTTGTCAAAACGAGTAAAAAACGTGTAAAATAATATACATTTTTTGTATGTATTTAATTTATTTTCAAACTAACCGAAATGATATAATATTTTTTGAACGGCAAACTATTAGCATCCTACATTGTTGAATGAGCGGGTGAGATGAGTCGAACCAAAGACAATATAAGCTCGAGCTGGCTTAGCTCATAATCGTTAATCCGAGATGTAAGCTACTCTCGTCTTCGGCTCATATTTTAATGATTTTGTATGTTTGTGTTTATACAAGCATCACTAATAAAATAAAAACAGTATCAAGTTGTACAAATATCAAATAACATAATATCAAACTACAGCTACTTTTTTGTACAATTCAAAACACTAATTGCACCAGCCAAATTAACTCGAGCTATTTCTAATTGAATTTTTAGCAAGCTAACTACACTATTCTTTTTGAACGGCAAATGTCACCAGATTATATCCATCTCCAGTAGGATATAATGCCTACCCACTAATTCAGGAGGAAACCCAATAATTCTGGGAAAACCCCCTTGTGGGAATCGAACCCAGGATCTAACGGTCCTTAAGCCTTATCCCACCCCTAAGATACCACTAACTACGAACAAGTTACGAGCCACAGGCTATTTTATCGTTACTACTTACTATTTTAACCCTATCACCTTGTTTTCCAAAATATTTTTATAAAATCCAATTTCCCATAAAATAACATATTAAACCTGTTATAAGTGTATCAACTTGCTAATCTAAAAGTAACTAACAACATAACTACAAAAATGTATGTCACAAAACTATAAATTCACAAAAAAATCACCTCTTTCACTTGATCATCACTTCCCGATTTCGGCAATACCACCGTCGTCTCCGGTTCTAACTGATCAACACACTTCTCATTTCGATTCGAATCAGTTTTCTCGACGAGAAACTGCGCTAAACTGTTGTTCGCGAACGACAAAGAGGAAGCCGTCCAAAACCGCCGCTTTCTGATCTTGCATGGGGTCTCTGAGGTCCTGATATCCATTTGCAAATGAAAGATTTTGAAGAGAGAGAGAGAGAATGGGAGTAGGTGTTTGATGAAATGGTAAGAAGAAGAAGCAAATACATGAATATAAGTGAGTGAGTGTGGGAACATTGAACATGCATGTGGAAATGGACGGTTGGGATGTGGGATGTAACGAGGGTACCCATGTTTATGATTTATTGCTATTTTATATTCTTGCTAACATGTTATATTGTTTCATAGTTGTTGGATGTATGCATGTATGTATGTGATTTGTTTATTTATGAAATAATATAAATAAAATAAATGGAGTAAAGAAATAAAATTTAGGATTGTTTATTTGTTTGTTTCATGATGAAGTCATATTGTATTGTTAAAAATAGGAGTGATTTTCAAAAATATATATATTTTTTAATATAACTTAGGTTTATCTTGTAAAATTATTAGAGACAACTGGCAATCATAAATAATTATAAATTATGCTAACAAAAATTTAATGAATGAAAGAAGTATTAACTAATTTACTCAGTATAGGGCTGCAAACGAACTAAACGTTTAACAAACAGTTCGTGAACCGTTCAACAGGAAGTTCGTTTGTGTTCGTTAAACAAGAAAATTTGCTCGTTTAGTTAGATGAACGAACATGACCAGAGGCCACGTTTGTTCGTGAACGTTCGTTAACGTGATGTTCGACTGCGTTCGATAGTTCATTAGTGTTTTTAGCTATTATATTTTATTTAAATGCTTCAAAATTCCGACAAATAAAATATTTAATAAGTGTTAGCGTATTATATATTATGTTCATGAACGCTTGTTTGTGTTCGTTTATTTCTATTGGTGTTCATGAACATTAGTTTGTTTTCATCAACATTCATTGTCGTTCATTGCCTATAAATCCACAAACAAACACAAACGAACACGAAAACGTTCATTTACTTAACAAACGAACACGAACATAAAATCTCGTTCGCTAAGTGCTCATGAACAGTTCGCGAACACATATATTTCTTAACAAACGAACACGAACAAGGTCTTGTTCGTGTTCGTTCAATTCGTTTACAGCCTTGATAAGACTATAAGACACTCTTCACTGATTAAAAGCTTAATTAGTTAGTACAACTCAATGAGACAAGAAAAAAGTGCATTTTGAGCTTTTTGAGTAGTTATAAAATAATAATGTAAAAATCAAATTTCTTAAATATTTAGCATAGGAAGTGTCTTTGTCTGTAAAACCATTAAGTTTATGCTTAAAAAAAACTTGTTGAACAATAGCATCTTTAATTATTTGGTTACGTGTCCCGTTTGAGACTAACTCGTGTAAGATCATGCATCCAAAACCAACTAAACTTGTTTGTATGTGTTAGTAATATATCAACTCATACCTTTTATGCCTTTATGATATATTTCTAAATCTCATTCCAATATCTTTTCATATATATAAAACACCAAACTATATGCGAAGACACCACCTCCAAACATTGCACATGTACTTTCCTCAGCTGTCAAGGTTTTGCGTATGTGGATAGATCCAGCGCAGGAACCTTGGAACAGGCTGAGTGTTTTGGCAGTTGAGTGTGGGTATGGCCCTGCGCGTGTGTGGCTTGTGCGGCATTTAGGACCATACCCCTTTGATACGTAACTAACAAATTTAAATAATATATTAAGGCGTGAACTAACAATAAGTATGATATTTTTAGACCATAAATCGTCTCATGTTCTCGTGCTAAAGTAAAAATCACTAGTATTGTCATTCAAAATGTTATTGTTATGTATGTGCAACGAATCAACACATATAATGAAAATAAAATATGTATTTTGAAAACTTTTGAAGATGGACATGACTATAGCTAATGGTGTGTCTATTCGTATAGTAAGTGACAATTCCTGTTTGTTTCAAATTTGTAATTGTCATTTCAAGATGTCGGGACTTAGTGTCACATGCATACAATATACATATAGACGGGTAATACATGTAGGTTAAAAAATCATTAAATACTTATACTCTTATACACTCTTTTAAGAACCGCCACAACAATCATCAGCACCGTCACCATCGCCTCTATTGTCATGCACTACCACTGTAGTCATCACCGCCATCCCCATGGTCGCAAATTTGGAGGCTGGCTTATTTTAATCGCAAAAATTATAAAAAATAATTAATCAAAATTAAATTATAAGGTAGTCGCAAACTGGTCGCAAGTCGTAAGGTAACACCATTCGCAAATGAGGTCGCAAAATTTGATTAGCGACAAACATTTTTGTGACCACATTTCTAGTCACAAAACGCCTTTTGCGACGGATCAGCAATCGTAACTGGCTTGTTTTCTAGTAGGGAACTTTTCTACACTAACTTCCATTATCACAATTGTCAGTGCCATCATCTTCGTCATTGCAGCCGCCACCACACACCATCGTCTTATAACCAACCATACTGTGTTAACTTATTTTGATATTTTTTTTTGTTTTTCCTAAATCAGTTTGTTTCAACAGAAGCTCATTTTGGTCAGTCCCCTGTGTTAACCGGAACCCACAATTTTTTTTAAATGGCCCGTTTTAATCCGTTAGCTCATCCTATTTCACACATTTTACTAGACTTCATATAAAATCAATAGTTGTGAATTCTTTTAGTATTTCTTATTAAATATGTAATGGTCCTTGTTGATTATTGGAGTTTAATGTCCCTAGTAACTAGTACCAGGAGTTAGGTAATAGTCATATAGTTAAAGAGGTCATAATTGTTTGTCATAGTCATATTCATCATAGGAGTATCAATAACATTGATAATTTTAATTACTAGTACAAAAACTATTCTATACACACACATGTATATGTATACAATAGATATATATGGATACAAACATACAAATATTGTAGGACATTGGATAGATTGAAGACCTTAGAAACACTTGGGACCCTAACAAAACAGAATAGACAAGATCAAGTCCCACTATACACACACACGTGTATATGTACACAATATATATGTATGGATACAAACATACAGATATTGTAGGACATTGGATAGATTGAAGACCTTACAAACACTTGGACCCTAACAAAACAGAATAGACAAGATCAAGTCCCACTATACACACACACACGTGTATATGTACACAATATATATGTATGGATACAAACATACGGATATTGTAGGACATTGGGTAGATTGAAGACCTTAGAAACACTTGGACCCTAACAAAAGAGAGTAGACAAGATGTTAGATATTTTAGTGTAATCGGGATTGATTTGGTGATCAAAGCGAATAATAATACACATCAAGTAAGTTAGGAGGTGCGGGAGTGCACGCTTGTTTGAGTTATCATAATTCGAAGTGTACGGGCGGAGCCCGTCTTGTACGAGGTTCCAAGGGGGCAACGCCCTCTTGACGGGGTCCAGGGGCAGCGCCCCTGAGAGCAGGGTCCAAGGGGCGGGGCGGCAAACCCTGGTGGTAGGGCTGTTCATTTTTATCCAAAACCCGAAACCCGACCCGAATTCAAAGCCACCCGAACCCGAATTAGCAAATACCCGAAAAACCCGAACCCGACCAACCCAAACTTTAAATGGTTCGGTTATCAGTGTTGAATGTGAAACAGAGAACAACAAACAAAAGAGGAAGAAAAGAAAAATACTTTTATTATAATTTCTTGATGAATACGACGGAACAAAAACAAAGATTTAAATACTAAGGGAATCCTAATTTAAAACCAATACTAAATACTTCCCATACTTATCTAATCTAAATATACTGATACTTATCTAAACATAATGCTAATTAATTAAAAACATAATTAACATAAACGACCCTTAGACTTTTAATGATCTCCGCCAACCACCCCTCGAGACCAACCGTACCACCCTATACGCTAATATTGCATCACGTTCAATAATCAGGTCACTTTTTCCAGGCCAAAACCGGACAACCAAACCCGAAAAACACGAAACCCGAACATTTATTGCTTTTTTTCTTATAAAAGTGTTTAGATTTGGAGTCTTTAAAAGATGGAACACCAAGTTTTGTGACTTTTAAATATTATAATAGCATATTGTCAACTAATCTTTGAACTTTGATGATATTTTTAAAGTAACAATATGAATTTTGATGATATTTTGTAAAAAAAAACATTTATTTTCATTTTACATCTAAACCCGAAACCCGAATAACCCAACCCGAACTAACCCAAACCCGACTAACCCGAACTTTAAAATGGGTTGGTTATCGGGTCAATTTTTCCCAGAGAAAAACCGGAAATAACCTGACCCGAAAAATCTGAAACCCGAGGAAAAACCCCGATGAACACCCCTACATGGTGGGGTCCAAGGGGCAGAGCCCCTGGCTGTGGTCGAGCTAAAATTTCAGTTTAGTGCCAGTTTTATTTAAAATTTTATTAATTAAATTGCTTTTTAATTAAATTGCATCAGAAAGTTTTATTTTCTGAAAAATGCCTTATTTTGGAAACATGAAAATAATGGCAGATTAGTGGTAGTTTTATTTAAAATTGAGATAAATGCCATTAGGCAGTTAATCATCCCCAACCCCAAAATTCGTAGACAGTTTTTGATCATTTTTTCCTGGTTCAGACGAATTCCATACACACATACACTTGTTCAATTTCTTGAAAAGCAGAGTTGTATCCGATTAAATTATTTGGGAGAACCACCGAAATAATTTGATCTGAGAGTGATTACACGCCTCTCTGATTGTCCGGTTTTCTAAAAATTCCCCAACACAGGATCGAGTCCCACTAGCTTTAACTTCCTTGAGGCCATACATCTTTGCATCCCCATCATCACATAGTTGCTTTGTCAGGTTCCTCGAGTTTGCGGAGTACAGTAAAACATGAAAAAGGGATAGTCTTATCCTTCTAGTTTCTTGTTTGCTTGGCAAATTATATGTTCGTACCATGGTATAGCATTTTCTAGCATGTGATGAAATTATGTATTAACTTTATATTAGGACAATCTCAGAATCTAACGAAATCTTATTAATTAAGGTAGCAAATAACACTGTTATAAGCCTTATTATACAATATTTAACCATATTAAGATTTAAGTTAACAATAAGAATATGTGGTGTGGTCATGAACCAAATGAATGAATGATCACCATCACTCTACATGTCAGCGTTATGTCACCCTACCCTTTATCCACCAACCTAATCCACCACCCTATATGGTGTGGACCACCCCCACTATCATCCACTGTCCTCCCCACCAAACAAAATCCTCTAATTAATTGAAAGAGAGTAATGGTATATGGCAGGGGTGGACTTGGCTTAGAACCAGCCGTAGCACGAGCTACGTCTCAAATTTTATCGGTAGTGTAAATTTTTTTATTTTTTATTTTTATACAAAGGACACCCCTGAACAACTACTAGGACACCCCTAAAAAATTGTTTACAAACCAATAATAAGCTCAGATTGTTTACAAACTAAATAATAAGCCCAAATGAGATTCTTTACAAATTAAATAATAAGGCCAATTACAAACTAAATAATAAGCCCAAATTGTTTACAAACTAAATAACAGTCCAAGACATTGTGTCACACCCCGACCACGTAAAACAACAAACCGTGGCGGAAACGTCGGGGAGTGTTGTAACAAAATCATCGTTTCAACAACCAAGGTAATTAAAAGTTTCGTTTTATTGATTTATTATGTAATGTACATTGTCTTAAAACCAAACAAACAAATTAAACGTCGTCTACTATCGTTTTTATGTCACTAAGGCCTCGTCCAGATCCTTTGTGACACAAGCTTCTTAGCAAGCAACATCAAGCAATACCACCTGAAACATATGTAAAAATAAAGTCAGCAAAGAAATGCTGGCGAGCACATAGGTTTTATGAGAGTATCGGATTCATGGCTCGTTTATATGTTGCTGTACCTCGTTAGACTACAAGAGTCAAAGTACAAACCTCATTTTGAAAAGTGTATTGCAACATGGATAACCAACTCAAATCAAGTTAGGTTATAGTTTATAAAATCTCGTAGCCATGATTCTTAACCCCAAAACATTTGCTTTAGTAAACCAATTCGTAAAACATCTTGTAAAAAAAAACTCGTTAATATAACTCGTATGGTTTATATCATTTCGAAAACCTCGTTGTGTGACATCGTTTCAATTCGTTTCCCAAGAGAACTAAATAATGACACGCAATGTAATATGATAGAAGCACTTATAATATAAGATGTACCAGCGGCGTATCTACTATGCTTCTATCATGTTACACCCGACCCATTATTTAATCACCACCCAAAACCAATCTTTTAACCAAATCGTTTAAGTCGTCCCAAAATCGTATTCGTTTTAATTTGTGAAACTACTTATGGTTGTCTCGCTAATAACATTCAAACTTTCGTGACTCGACTACCTCGCTTCTCGTATTAACAAACCACCAAAGGGTAAGTTAACAATCACATATTCGGTCGTTACCTACGTAACCCCCACACATAACCATGGGTGTAGTCTGATAACGGGATTTGTCAGATCCTATGGTACCATAACCTAATACTGGTCGGTTCGGCCAAAATTAATGAATGCCATTCGTTATGTAACTACAACCAACAAGTTCGTTCACATTATCGAAATCGTTATTAGTTTAATATAAACCATTTAAATCGTTTTTGAAACCATCGTTTAAATATCGAAATCGTTTTAATACATATGAATCACCCCAAAACAATTGAAAACAGTAAAATAGGGGAACTATGTACTCACATTGAATAGAAGGGTATCCTCGATCTAAAGAACTTGCGAAGCTCAGACAAACCAAGGAAATTCAAGTAGTACTTAGTAATCGGATCACTAGTAAATAAATCGACACCTAAATCGGAAGATCGGACAGAATGAGGTCTTGTAAACCAAATGAGTGTTGGAACTTATGTGATATGGTTTAACAAAGCCTACATTCAAGATCGGAACCTAACCTAAGTGCTTTCGACCCGCTACGACCCATTAAGGTAGCTTATGCTACTTTAACGCGTCGTTCGTGTAAAACGCGTTCGAGACGTCTAACTAGTCCTATGACAAGTATTATATGCCTAAATATGTTTAAATAGGTTGCATAATCAGTTAGGTGACAAATGTTTAGGTTACATATGCTTAAAATCCAATTATACATGAAAAGGGTATTTTGGTAATTTACCTAAGGCATATAAACTACCTATCATACAACTACTTAAACTAGGTGACCATAAGGTATAACCTCGGAAGGTTATTCCCTATGCAACTATGGTCACTAAACATGCTTGGTCGGATCCTAAAGATCGACCAAACGGGTAGAGTTCGAAAGTCTAAGAGGTGGTTTAGACCGCTTGACTTACGAGTCTTAACAAGCACAAAACTAAAAGTGACGAGCTAAGCATGTTAAAACATGCTTAACTAACTTAGAAAACAAGTTTTGATATCAAATCAAAGTGTTTTGATATCACGAGTAGTTTGGTTGCAAAATACGCTTAAATGCGCATTTTGACCGAAACTACGACTCGTCACTACGCCTAGTCAACGTGATAATCAGTAGGTATAGTCACTATGGACTATAACCATCGTGATTACGCTCACGTTGCAAAGTTCAAACGAACTTCTCGTTGACCATTGACTGGTCAAAGCTGAAAGTCAAACACGGTTTGACTTTCACGCTAGGAAAGCGATAAAAGAACGAAAGAGGACTTACAAAGGGTACAAATAGATTTGGTTCTAAGTATTCTCAGGTAGGTAGTGAATAATCACAACCACTTAGAGAAATCTCAGACCAAATGTGAGGAAAATGGAATGAGGGACATGGCCTTATATAGTTTTTCACAAACCGTTAGGATCATTTCTTGGAGAAGAGGGAATGATCTAGGCCATACAAATGTTAAAAATGATTGGGGGACTTGTTCTCTACACAAACCAGCCCATAGCATTGAAAACCATTGATCAAAACCATCTAAATCGAGCTAAATGACCAGATTCAATGTTTCTGTCTGGCATGCCCATGCGCCCCGCGTAAGATATGGCTTGGGCTTACGCGCCCCGCCTGGGCCATCTTTGGCAGATTGTCAAAACAGGTCCCTGAACTTGTAAAACATGCATTTCGGCTCATTTTTGACACGCTTAAGCCCCGTTAACCTCATTTCAAGGCTCTAAAATGAAGTTAAAGTATAGGGAACTCAAAACATGCTCAAAAATATCTCGGATGTCGGTTCGTTTGGTCGTACGATCGCGTTGTTCGGTTAATTACGACGGAAGTCGTAACGAACGCGTGTATGATCCAAAATGCGCGACGAATGGAATTTTATCATGCCTACATAAATTTTTGGATGTACGGATATATTCAGAATGTAAGATATGCGCGAAAATGCAAACTTGTGCACTTTTTGACGCTTTTAGTCCCTATTGATCAATAAAGTTTGTTTTAGCATACCGAACCCCTCAAAGCCTATTTCTAAGCTATGCAAAGGATATTTAGGGTATGTTTAACTTATGATCAAGTTCCGGAATGTTCATTACTATACAAATCGGTATAGTTTCGCAGTTTGACACAAATAGTCCCTGCGATCGAACAAACTTGTTTTCGACACACCAAACCATCCAAAACTTATTTCTAAGTTATGTGAAGGTTATTTAAGGTATGTTAAGCCTATTTCACTATTCCGGAGTGTTTGTCGCATTAAACTGACTGTGTTTACGCACCAGTTTGCGTATAACTTTCCAGAAAGCGATTTAAAGCTTGAAATCGGAATCGAATCAAATCGTAAAATCATCAAACATAAATACACACATAATAACACCAAAACACATTGTTTTATTATTAATTAACATTGTTTTACATTGTTCATCGATTACGGAGCACAGTTGTCACAGTCTCCCCTACTTTAGGAATTTCGTCCCGAAATTTTAACTAGAGGAAACTTGTGAGAACAATTGCGGATATTTCGCCTTCATTTGGTCCTCACGTTCCCAAGTAAATTCTGGGCCACGTTTGGATTCCCAGCGAACCTTTACCAAATGAATTCGTTTGTTCTTCAACTGTTTGTATGTACGGTCCACTATCTCCACAGGTTTCTCGACAAAGTGCATCGTTTTGTCGATTTGGATTTCGTCGAGAGGAATGTGAAGATCAGCGTCAGCAAAACACTTTCGCAAATTGGACACGTGAAAAGTCGGATGAATATTTCTAAGCTCTGGAGGTAGCTCTAGTCGATAGGCAACCTTTCCAATTCTTTCAACAATCTTAAATGGTCCAACATATCGAGGTGCAAGTTTTCCTTTCCTTCCAAATCTCACCACTCCCTTCCAAGGTGACACCTTGAGTAGGACACGGTCTTCGAATTGAAATTCTAAGGGCTTGCGTCGTAAATCCGCATAACTCTTTTGTCGGCATCTAGCTGTCACAAGATTGTCGCGAATTTTCTTGATTTTGTCTGTTGTTTCTAGAATGAGCTCAGGTCTAGTAAGCTGAGCTTCACCGATCTCATTCCAACAGACAGGTGAACGACATTTTCGACCATAGAGAGCCTCGAATGGTGCCATATTAATGCTAGCATGATAACTGTTGTTGTAAGAGAACTCGATCAATGGAAGATGAGAATCCCAATTACCACCAAAGTCTATCACGCATGCTCTAAGCATATCCTCCAAAGTTTGAATCGTCCTCTCAGATTGTCCATCTGTTTGGGGATGATAAGCAGTGCTTAGATTTAGTTGGGTTCCCATGGCAGATTGCATGGTCTTCCAAAAATGAGATGAAAACCGAGCATCACGATCGGAAATGATATCCAAAGGAACACCATGTCGTGATACAATCTCATCAACATAAATCTTTGCAAGTTTATCAGCAGATAGATCCTCGCGAATCGGAATAAAATGAGCTGACTTCGTTAATCGATCGATAACAACCCATATAGCATCATGACCTTTAGATGTACGCGGTAATTTAGTGATGAGATCCATAGCAATGTTCTCCCACTTCCAAACCGGTATCTCTGGTTGTACAAGCAAGCCAGAAGGTCGTTGATGTTCAGCTTTGACTTTGAGACAAGTTAGGCATTTTGATACATACAAGGCAACATCTTTCTTCATACCAGGCCACCAGAACTTAGTACGAAGATCCTTGTACATTTTATCAGTACCAGGATGGATAGAATATCGAGACTTGTGAGATTCGTCCATCACTAAAGTGCGAAGATCGTCTTGTTTCGGAATCCACAAACGATCCTTGAAATAGAGCAAACCATCGTCTTTCCTTTCGAGTTTAAGCTCGAGTTAAAGCGGTAGCTCATATTTTAATAAGCCTTTGATCACACAAGACCATTGAGCTTGAAGAACACGAGATTGAAGATCAGATAGAGTTTTCGAACAGAATGAAGCTTGACTCTCTCTTTTCGACTAAGTGCATCGGCTACAACATTCGCCTTGCCAGGATGGTAGCGAATCTCGCAATCGTAGTCGTTCAAGAGTTCAACCCAACGTCGTTGTCTCATGTTCAGCTCTTTCTGATTAAGAATATGCTGGAGACTTTTGTGGTCTGTGAAAACCACACACTTCGTGCCATAAAGATAGTGTCTCCAGATTTTGGGAGCGAAAACCACAGCTCCTAACTCAAGATCGTGAGTCATGTAGTTCTTCTCGTGAACTTTCAATTGTCTAGACGCATATGCTATAACTTTGCCTCGTTGCATGAGGACACAACCAAGGCCTAAGTTGGATGCATCGCAATAGATAACGAAATCATCGTTTCCCTCGGGTAGAGATAGAACAAGAGCATCACATAGCTTCTGTTTCATCGTTTGAAACGCTTTTTCTTGCTTGGGTCCCCACTCAAAAGGCTTATTCTTCTGAGTCAAAGCAGTGAGTGGAACCGCAATCTTTGAAAAGTTCGAAATGAAACGACGATAATAGCCAGCGAGACCAAGAAAAGAACGAATTTCTGTAGGTGTCGTTGGTGTATTCCAATACTTAATAGCTGCTATTTTGGATGGATCCACATGAATACCCTGCTCGTTGACTATATGTCCCAAAAACTGAACTTCTTTAAGCCAGAATTCACACTTGGAGAATTTAGCAAAAAGTTGTTCCTTCTTCAGGAGTTCTAATGTCAAACGAAGGTGTTTCTCGTGATCGGCTCGAGACTTCGAATAGATGAGAATATCGTCGATAAACACAATGATGAACATGTCTAAATAAGGTTTACAGACCCTATTCATTAAGTCCATAAAGATAGCTGGAGCATTCGTCAAACCAAAAGTGTAACACCTCGAAAATTCACGTCCTATAATGTGTAGACACGTGTCATATGTTTGAACGTGTGAAAGAATGTTATAGAAGGACTAAAGTTGACAATCATGGAAAGTATGTGGATATACGTATTCTAAATGTCAACAGTGAATAAATATATTGTATATTAACCCTACAAGATGCTCATACCTTCAAACGAATAAATCATGGATCATACGGAGCTAAAAGTGAGAGATTACAAACTACAGGGGCTAAATGTGTCAACATGTTTAAGTTATACCTCTGAGTGACCTTTTGATAAACCCGAAGCTTTGTAACGGTTAATTATGCTCACTAGAATGCACGATTTAAATTTCGTAAAGTTTCGTTATCGTATGAGAAAGTTATGATCAAATTCGTGTGCGAAGGGTTAAAGCGTTAACGTTGAAAGTTATGACCTTTCGGGTTAACCGGAAGTGTCCAGGGACTTGGCAAAGTGGGTATAAGTCCTAAAGCCCTTGTAGGTAAATAATAAGGGGTCAAATTGCAAAATATAAGCTTGGTTGACCTTTCGAAGAGCCAAGGGACAAGATGTGGAAAATGGAAAATGAGAATTCTGGTTAACAAGGCTGAGGCGGGCCGCGTAAAGGTTAATGAAACCTTACGCGGGCCGCGTCAGACGCCCAGTATCAGAAAAGCTAGACAGCAGCCTGTTTATGCGCATAATCGACCAAAAACAGATATCTTAACATGGTGGGCGACCCCTAAACAGTCCTAGGCACTTAGGGACACATGTTGAAGGGTTGTGGTCAGTGTTAGACCTTGGTGTCAACAATCTATGGTGAGAAATTCACTATAAAAGGCGCCACAAGACTTCAACTCATTCTTCACACCTTCCATCAAGCTTTCTGATCGATTTCTGGAGCTTAGGAGCAGACTCAAGTGGTCACTAATCAAGCATAGGACTTCAGTAAGTATGCCTAACCCTTCTTAATTAAGTTTTAGCTTAGTTATAGCTTAAAAGTCAAACCGTCGTAATTAACGGTTGACTTTAAGATTAATCACTAATGGTCCAGTGATTAGTCGAATCAAAAGTAGTTATAAGTTGGTAATTATGTGGGTAATAAACCCTCAAAAGGGTTCCCCCTGACTCCCACTCTAACTAGGTCAAGTGTCGGGTCAAACTTGTATTTAAAAAGTCAACAGAATGTGTAAATTACAATTTATGCATAATTAGCAATGTAGAACACATACAACCTATTTGATCATTAATATAACTTGGTAATTAGTGTAAGGACATGTCTAAACATGTTCAACCCGACAATTTCCTGTTTAGACCCGGTTCGGAACCGAAAGTCGCATAGTTTGACATATACTTTGACTTTCAGTTCTGACCCGTTATGGTATGTTTTAGAAATGCCTTAGAGCTTTATTTGGACCAGGTTACATGCTAGTATTACCCTCTGTGATTATACACCTCGGATCATTAGTTATCCAATTAATATGCATGATTCCGTTAATTGCTCATATGTTGACCATTATGCCCTTTTCACCATAAAACGTGATTTTTGGAAATGTAAAAGAGTAGAAACTTTAATTATTGATATATAAACTTGCATGCAAAATTTGACATCAGTTAGAGGTGTAGATAAAGAGTTATGTTCGTTAGCGTAAAATGAAAGCTTTATGTTAATTAAACGGCGTATTTAGCGTATAGCCTACTTAAACATACTTTTTGATATCAATCTCTTTACCCACTGATGTAATATATTATTTTTATATTTTTGAAGATTTTTAATTAATTTTAGGCTGAGCATAACTCATAGTCGTAGGCTTAATCCGGTAATTGTCGGTTTTGCCCTTACGGGCCATAAAATGGGTTTTACATATCTAAACGAATCCAAACCTTTTTCTACTGATCTTAAATGACAAATAAATTATTTTAAGCCTTCTGGAAATATAAAAATATCAGATTTAAGTATCGAACCCGGAAATGGCCTTTAATCGCCTTTTTAAGCGTTTTTAACGCATAGTATGTACTATAACTATATTAAACATACAAGGGTTGATACCTACTGATATTTGAGGAAAATTATAATATTTTAACAGTAAGCAAAGGTTGTTAAACTCAGACTTCAGTTTTGAGCTTTTCAGCTTATGTGAAATTACCAAAATACCCCTACGGGGCATAGTTTGGTTAAAATTGATAAATTTCACATATATACCTTACCCTACTGTTATAAATCAGTAAACTAAGTATTTTTGCTGATTATATCAGACCTGTAACTCAGCTTAATACTTAAACTCTTTTATAACCTTTTAAATGACCAAACTACCCCTACGGGGCATAGTTTGTGTTTAAATTCGTTTCGGGCATAATAAAAGACATATTACTGATGTCACAACATATATGAAGCATATTAACTTAGGAAACCTGTAAATAGCTCTCATTATTGCCCGTTACGCTTATTACGCGTTCGGTTCGGTTTATGTAACTAGTTTACATAAACTAGCCTAAACGGGTCAAACCTTATCGGTTTTATCTCAAAATCCAGAATGTGTATGAAATACCCATATTAAAAAAGTCTCTGAACTTGTCGGGTCTAAATCACATTCTATCCGGTCTTCGCTTAATCGTGCGTACAAACCGTGTCTTTGAAACTAACCGGTCTAAGCTTAAGCTTAACTAAAGACCCGTTAGGATTCTAATAGGTTATTATAAACCTTCGTTCCAGATTAGGAGAACCAGTAAAAGCTACGTGCGTTTGCTTATTGTGATTTATACATTGCTCAGGTAAATACTTTTAACTTATTTTCCCTATACGGGCTTGGGTTACGGTATATAGAATACCGCTTGATCGGGCATCAAATCTTCCATCGTTGGGTGGTTAATTGAATAATTTGATCGGCTCGTTTAAACAGTCTTGTTACTTAAAGCCTTTGGGGGGTTAATGACCATGTCCCGGATATCCTTGGCATCATTTTACGAAATGGCCACGACTTTAGCGCGGGGTGTAGGCGTACACCCGTCAGTGCACAAAAGAATATTGTGGTGTGTCTATTGATCTTTAACCCGGACAAGATCCGGGCTACTGAACGCACAAGGAACATGTAATTCGTTCACAAGATTATAATATTTAAATAATTCTCCCAAGTTAAATAAAAATGTTTATGCCACGTGCATCCAAACCAATTTTCAATCATTTTCCAAAATGAGTCAGATGATTGTATTTACCAGTGTAAACTGACGTATTTTCCCAAAAAGATTAAATGCATGTACTAAGCGTAATTGGCTGGGATTTCTCCTTAGCATCACTAGAAGTCTCGCAAGCTTAAGATGCCTAAAGTCTATTGAACTATTGTTTCCATTTTGTTTTCGATCCTTCTGTGGATAAACTTCCGAATATTGTGACATTTGATATTACAATATTAAATTCGGTTGTATTATATCTTTACATTTGCTTCCGCTGTGCATACTAAATATTGTGTTGTTTGACTATTATGTTGCCAACCACGTCACGATACTCCCCACCGGTGACACGTGGAAATCGGGGTGTGACAAAAAGGCATGAATGTGAACTCGTAATGCCCATATCTCGTGCGAAAAGCAGTTTTGGGAATATCTTCTTCGAGAACACGAAGTTGATGATACCCAGAACGCAGATCGATCTTGGAAAAACAGGTAGCACCTTGCAGCTGATCAAAGAGATCATCGATTCGAGGTAGGGGATATCGATTCTTGATGGTAAGCTTGTTAAGCTCACGATAATCGATACACATTGGAAAAGATCCATCTTTCTTTTTCACAAAGAGGACAGGAGCACCCCAAGGTGAATAACTCGGATGGATGAATCCTTTATCCGATAATTCTTGAAGCTGTTTCGATAACTCTTGCATCTCAGACGGTGCAAGACGATAAAATGCTTTTGCAATCGGGTTAGCATTGGGTACAAGGTCAATATGAAACTCGACTTGATGAACTGGAGGCAATCCAGGTAGTTCATCAGGAAACACCTCTGGATAATCCCGAACAATCGGAATATCCTGAATACTCTTGCTCTTGCCTTTCTCCTCGGTGACATGTGCCAGAAAGGCAACATATCCTTTTCGTAAGTAACTTTGGGCTTTCGTACACGACATGAGTTTCAATCCGCCAGATGGTTTCTCGCCACGAACTTCCAGAACATCGCCAGATGAAAGAGGGATACGAATGATCTTATCGAAGCAAACCACCTCAGCTCGATGTTTGGTTAACCAATCCATCCCTACGATAATGTCGAAACTCCCAAGTTGCATCGGTACGAGGTCAATGGGAAAAAGATGGTTATCGAGGTTCAATTGATAACCATGAATAACAGAATCGAGAACAAGGGTTTACCAGTAGCAACTTCAACAGATAAGGGTTTCCTCAGTTTAGTTCTAGGTATCGCAAGTAAAGGCTCAAAGGATAACGAAACAAAACTCCCATCGGCACCAGATCTAAGTATTCTCAGGTAGGTAGTGAATAATCACAACCACTTAGAGAAATCTCAGACCAAATGTGAGGAAAATGGAATGAGGGACATGGCCTTATATAGTTTTTCGCAAACCGTTAGGATCATTTCTTGGAGAAGAGGGAATGATCTAGGCCATACAAATGTTAAAGAATGATTGGGGGACTTGTTCTCCACACAAACCTGCCCATAGCATTGAAAACCATTGATCAAAACCATCAAAATCGAGCTAAATGACCAGATTCAATGTTTCTGTCTGGCATGCTCACGCGCCCCGCGTAAGATATGGCTTGGACTTACGCGCCCCGCCTGGGCCATCTTTGGCAGATTGTCAAAACAGGTCCTTGAACTTGTAAAACATGCATTTCGGCTCATTTTTGACACGTTTAAGCCCCGTTAACCTCATTTCAAGGCTCTAAAATGAAGTTAAAGTATAGGGAACTCAAAACATGCTCAAAAATATCTCGGATGTCGGTTCGTTTGGTCGTACGATCGCGTTGTTCGGTTAATTACGACGGAAGTCGTAACGAACGCGTGTATGATCCAAAATGCGCGACGAATGGAATTTTATCATGCCAATCACTAAAATAAAATATTTTAATGATTACATAAATTTTTGGATGTCCGGATATATTCAGAACGTAAGATATGCGCGAAAATGCAAACTTGTGCACTTTTTGACGCTTTTAGTCCCTATTGATCAATAAAGTTTGTTTTAGCATACCAAACCCCTCAAAGCCTATTTCTAAGCTATCCAAAGGATATTTAGGGTATGTTTAACTTATGATCAAGTTCTGGAATGTTCGTTACTATACAAAATCGGTATAGTTTCGCAGTTTGACACAAATAGTCCCTGCGATCGAACAAACTTGTTTTCGACACACCAAACCATCCAAAACTTATTTCTAAGTTATGTGAAGGTTATTTAAGGTATGTTAAGCCTATTTCACTATTCCGGAGTGTTTTTCGCATTAAACTGACTGTGTTTACGCACCAGTTTGCGTATAACTTTCCAGAAAACGATTTAAAGCTTGAAATCGGAATCGAATCAAATCGTAAAATCATCACACATAAATACACACATAATAACACCAAAACACATTGTTTTATTATTAATTAACATTGTTTTACATTGTTCATCGATTACGAAGCACAGTTGTCACACATTGAAGTTTGAATGGGCGGCACATTAGCAAGATACCAAACGTCGAGCAGGACTGCAGGAGGGATGTATGTCGCATTGTCGCTAAAGTCTGAAGTGCTGAACTGCTGCTGTTGTGCTAATTGCTGAACCGAGTGGGCTGGACACTGAAGTCGCTGAACAACATGGATACCAAGTCGCTGAACACGGGCTGAAGGTGTCGCTGATGATCATTGATCGTTGCTGATTGCTGAAACAGTTCAGAACAACAATCATCTAACATGCTGATTGGCTGAAATCGCTACTATTGTGCTGATTGTGAGTTGTGAGTATTCTTTATTTCTTTTCTTCTTGAGTTCTAGAATTGTTTAATTTCGATCTAAAAATTAAAAATAAACCTAGCCCAATCTAAAATCTAAAAACTTATTGCCAATATTAATTCATAAAGCCTAGCCCAAATGTGATATGCTCAATACTGATTCGTTAATCTAAATACTAATAAATTAAAAAACTGGTTTATAAAATTTAATTCGGTAAGGCCTAAGGGCCTTTTTTGGCTCGCTTAGGGCACTTGAATTTTCAGGATCGACCATGCCCCATAATGTAGGTAAAAAAATTCCGTTCTATAAATGTACCGTAAAAAAATTGGGATGCCTCTATGTTTTGGTCAAAAATTACCTAAGCAATTAAGTGATCAAATTAGTTAAGTGAGGTAGTGTGCTAGAAATATGTATGAAAAATGTGTTAACAAAATTAGATATGAAAACAGTTTCAGGATACGGCCCAGGATATAGAGCTGTATCTATGATCAAACAATGAGCGAAAATGTAAAGGTGGACACGTGATGTACGAGGAAAGCCCTTGATCAATCTAGATCGCCGGCATAAAACCTCGGGAGCTGACAATCGCAGCTGCCTTGTTCTTCTATTGCTTCAAATATCAGGATACAGTGCAGGATGTGGTGCGGATCGACTATGTGTTACAATGTAATTCGAATACAAGTGTCGTGTGTAGTGTTTGCGATGAGCTAGAGAGAAAGTGTTTGAAAGTGTGTAAGTTGCGTGACTTAATCTGATCCGCCCCCATCTATTTATAGTAAAACAAATGTAACTAACTATCCTACATAACCGGGATCCAACGAATATTCCTTAGTTGAACGTTGGAGACCTGGTCTTTCGGGCTCAACGTCTCTCCTTTAACAAACACGCCCGAGTCTTGAGGAAATGAAGTCCATTTGACCGTTAGCAAGTCCCAGTCTTTAACCTGCACGTGATTAATTCGATATACATCAGGATATCACCCAGGATGTCAGCAATATCCCCGTCCAGTATCCTGATCATAGATAAACAATAAAAAGCAGGATATAGTTCAAGATATGTATGCTTAGAAAATGAGCCATAACAATTGTCCCCAAATATATCGGTTGGTATACCAATCCAACGGATATATTTCAAAAGTCTTATCCCATAATTCAAGGCATTTAAAATGAAGCGACGGTCGAGATCACATCGTAACCTCCAACACGCTTTTTGCTCAATGGAGATCCATAATGCCCCTATATCTTCTCTCTTCTTGTTTGAAAAAGCAGATATCTTCAACAGAGCCTTCAGGTAATTCTCCATTTCTCATTTACTTTCTATCAACTTTCATCGCCTTACTCGTAATGGATGCCGAGACCTTCACCCAGCAAAATCTCCTCAAAAATCCTGAAAAGGAGATCTGTGCGTTTGACAACGCAGACATTACGGCTTTGAGAGCTTCCGGCACCTTCCCAGATAACACGGTCTTTAGACCGTTCGATCGGTCAATTCGATCGGATGTTTCTTCCACTGATTGGGTTTGCTTTCCAGCATATCCTTTTTCGCTAGGTCTTCGATACCCTTTTCCCGAATTCATGATGCAATTCTTCCGAACCACCGGCATCTCTTTTGCTCAAACCATGCCCATGGTTTGGAGAGTATTAATTGTACTTAACCAAATCAAAAACCTTCATTGCCCCGATCTTTACATCGAGGATTTGCCTATTGCTTATCGCCTCCGATCCCATGGCTCTAGCCGGTTCTTGCTTTTCTCGACCTCTAGCAAACCCCTTATTCTTAAAGCCACCAAAAACGAAGACGGATGGCAACGCAAGTTTTTCTTTGTCAAACGAGACTCCATTGCTGAGGGTGCCAACCTTCCGGTGGAGTGGTTAACCACCGGTAGGGTCATAAATATTCTCATGGACCGTTTGGTTTTCATCTCCTACTAATATCCCTCCTTTTGATCCTTATGCAGTGAACTTCAAGGAAGTAGCTCCCCCTACCGTTGAATCAGAAGAAAGAATCAACACTGTTTACCGATTACCTGCAATAGACAGGACTTTCACCACACACGTCTCGAGTTCCAGTCAATACTCGTCATCTGAAATGTCTGGTAAGGATTACTTTCAAAATAATTAGTCAAAACAGTATAATAAAATAAAGAGTAATAATGATGTGAAACTTTTCTCTTTATGCAGCACCGGCCAAGATCCTTGAAGTCTTTGACCTCGACGAATTGGACAGTTATTCTGATCAGATTCAGGTCAAGAAGGAACCTAGTCCCAAGGCCACAGCCTCATCCAGACCCAGCAGTTCCAAATCCATCATTATTCCCAAACCTTCACCGGCTACCAAGCCCCGGAGTTCAAGTTCCCGCAAAAGGAAGGAGCCTGATTCCCCTGTCACTTCTGACACATTTCCTTATGAGAAGCACGGGTTCATTGAAGCTAGCGGGTTTATGACTTCCTTTCTTAACCAGGTTAGTATTCTCATATCATATCCTGCGGTTTACATCATTTACAAAGATTTATCAATATTAATACCTGTCCTCTTACCTTCGTAGGGTCTTGAGCGTCTGGTTCACCTATATCAAGAATCCTGCAAGCTTAACAAGACGCTTGAATCTAAGCTAAAGGAAGCAGAAATCACAATCTCCGACCAAGGCATGATTGCAGCCGCCAAATCTCGTCATTACGAGGAGAAATTCAAAGCTATGATCCAAGAACACCAAACTGCTCTCAACAAAGCTACTCTTCAAGCCCAGGCCGATCTTGAAGCTGCCCATGTGCAACATGAACGGGATATGGTCAGCTACCAAGAAAGCCTCAAAAGTTCCGTCATCATTTCTCTCCTCCAAGCCAGGTTGAAGATGGCCCATGAAGCCAAAACATTAGGTTTTGAATGCCCTTCTTGGGATGTTGGTGCCTGGGAGACCAAGCTAAAAAACCTCGGCGATACTTCTTCCAAATCAGCTATCGAAGAATCTTCCAAAGCAGTTGAAAAAGCAACCGATGCTGAGAAGGATGCTGAGGCGGATCCCAAGACGGATGCTGCTGAAATCATTATGGACAAAGAAGGCACTACCCCCTAAAGCTTATTTCCTTTAAATTGTTTGAACAATTTTATGTCCTATGAACAATTTTTATTTCTGCACCAAAACAATTTGATAGTCGAAGGTGGATGGGTCCTGGGTTTCAGGATGAAACCTTCGGTTATCAACCAGTACTGATTGTTTCAAATAATTTCATCTTTTATCTTTCTTGTTATTATCTTCCGTCTTTCTTAGCATAGATCTTAGCTTTGCAAAATTTAGTACAACTATTTTTCAAAAATATCTTGATCAATATGCTCAGTAATATGTTATAAAAACTTTTTATTGGAGAGGACTTCCAAACATTCGTTCAACTTTGTAGAAAGTTCTTTAAAGAGTGAAAAACAATCTCTCTTATCAAAACATGTTCTGATAATACCTAAATGGTCAACGTTTCAAACTAGTATTAACTTCAAATATTTTAATCAAATATTCTGAGAAGTATTTTGAAAATATATTTTGAGAATATATCAGGATATTTAACCTTTTACCAAACATAGTATTATTAAAAATTTAAACGATGTTTACAAAGGAAAGATCATACCAGGAATAGGGTATAAACCTATTACCAAACTTCAATCCCATTGCAACTCTTCCAATGAAGATGTCCCCTGTCTGAGACACTTAGTGCATTAGTTCCGAGCCTTATCCTTTTAGCTTTACACCATTGCCTCGATAGGAATGTCCCCTGTGTACAATGTCTTCTTAGAAATCTTCTGAATATCAGTTTCCATTGTATAGGCAATTTTTCATGCCACGGGGGTAAAACCCAAAAATGTCTTGGAGATAAATTCCTTGTATTCTGGGGAAAATCCCAAATTTTCGTGCGCTACAGGCGGGAGTGTATAAACTCCAAGACTTAGAAAGGTGAAAACCTTTAAACCTTAGAGAGTATGAAAATACCCTTTCGTGAGAGAGGGTGATCAATCCTCATATACCTTTAGGATTCAGGATATAGCCAACAGTAACGAAATTGTCAGCCACTTTTACATGAACTGGTCCCGCCACCTTGAACTATCCCTGAATAACTTGCGCTCCAGGCGGAGTGTTTAAACCGAATTCGGAAGAAAGGTGAATACCTTTAAACCTGTGAAGGGATCAGGATCCCTTATACGTGAGAGAGGGGGCCAATCCTCTAATCTTCCGAAATATATTGAGTGAGCATCCTGGAGCTATATCCTGGAGCATATACTGCAAAACATCCTCAAACTAAGGTGGGTATTAGCTTGGCTAACACCCCTCCGATGCTTAAGTTAGTATTGGGTTTCAAAGAATAAATTAAACCAAACATATTTAAAAAAGATAGAATTCATACCATCCTGAGTTAGAAATTAAATTCCAAACTCACTTGAAATAAAGCTTAAGGTGTATAGCATTCCAAGATCTCGGTAGCATATCCCCTTCCATATTCTTGAGTCTATATGCTCCTTTCCCTGCTTCTGATTCAACTTCATATGGTCCTTTCCATTTTGGAGCTAACTTGCCATCGGCAGGATTAGTAGTATTCTGAAAAGCCTTTCTCAACACCCAATCTCCAACCTTAAATCTTCTGGTCCTAATATTCTTGTTATATGCTCTGGATATTCTTTGTTGATATGCTGCCATCCTTAGCCTCGCTGCATCCCTCTTTTCATCTATAGTATCCAAATCCTGACACAAGGCTTCAGGATTCTGTTCAGGATCCCGTAGGATAGATCTTGCAGTAGGTATTGCCATTTCCGTTGGAATCATTGCTTCTGCTCCAAATACCAAGGAAAATGGGGTTTGGCCTGTTGCATTCTTTACCGTTGTCCTATCAGCCCATAAAACAAAGGGTAATTCTTCTGCCCATCTTCCTTTTTTGGCTCCAAGTCTCTTCTTTAAGTTATTGACAATTATCTTGTTTGAGGATTCTGCTTGTCCATTCGCTTGAGGATGTACCGGAGTAGATGTGATCATTTTGATTCCCCAACTCTTGCAAAAGTCAGTAGTTCTCTTACTTATAAACTGAGAACCATTGTCACAGATTATCTCGGCTGGTACTCCGAATCTGGTCAGGATATTTCTTTTTATGAAGGATACTACTTCTTGATCTCTAACTTGAACAAATGCTTCTGCTTCAACGCACTTGGAGAAATAATCCGTCATTGCCAACATGAAAACCTTTCCTCCTGGAGCTTTTGGAAGCTTTCCCACTATATCCATACCCCACTTCATAAACGGCCAAGGGGAAACAATAGGATATAGCGGTTCAGCAGGCTGATGTAGTATGTTACTATGTCTTTGACATGCGTCACATCTTCGAGCATATTCTGCGGCATCTTTTCTCATTGTTGGCCAATAATATCCTGTCCTTAATACTTTTGAGAATAACGACCTGCCCCCAGTATGGTTACCACAATCCCCTTCATGTATATCCTGAAGTACTTCTTTGGCTTCAGGATCCTCCAAGCATCTCAAATACGGTCCTGCAAGAGATTTCTTGTATAACACATTATTTATAATAGTGAATCGTGATACCTTCATCATAAATGCCTTAGGATTTTCATTTCCGGGGATGTGTCCTTCTTTGAGATATCTCATTATTGGACCCGTCCAAGATTTAGGATCCTGTTCAGGATACTCTGCTCCAGGATCCTGAATACCTGCTACTTCTTTACCCCGAGGATTCGTTGCAGGATACAAGACATGTATTATTGGTATTTGGGTTCCTTCTGGTATCCTGATCGATGATCCCAGATTTGCTAAGGCATCTGCTTCGGCGTTATCCTCTCTTGGTACCTGTTCAAGTGTAAAAACATCGAAATACTCTGCTAATTTTTTGAGAATATCGAGGTATTCGATTAATTTCTCACCCTTAACTGCATAGGATCCATTAAAATGGTTAGTAATTAACAAGGAGTCAACATATACTCGCAAATTCTTGATACTCACACTCTTAGCCAATTCTAATCCTGCAATTAAAGCTTTATATTCTGCCTCATTATTAGTAGCAGGAAATTCACACCTAATGGCCTGGGGTAATATGTCCCCCTATGGCGATTTTAGTAGTATACCTAGACCTACACCTCTTATATTGGATGCACCATCAGTATATAATGTCCAAGATCCTGAAGATTCTCCTAACTGTTGAACTTCTAGGTCTACCTCATCCTGAATATCACTACTGAAATCAGCCACAAAGTCAGCTAAAGCCTGAGACTTTATGTTGGGCCCTAAAGTGTGAGACTGACGCATCAAATTAACACAACGAGTTATGGTTACGAAATGGGCTTTACCGGGTTAGTTATATTAGGTTTTGGACCTTTATAGGTCACTTGGGCCAAGCTTTAGGCCATGTGGGCCAAGCAGGCCCAAGGGAAGCCCATGTAGGGAAGTGGGCTTGTCTATGTATATAAACAAGTTTTTGACTTGTTTTAGTGTTGGACTTTTGGAACCTCTAGGAACCTCTCAGTTACAGAATTTCCTACAGAGAGTCAGAGAGAGGCGATTGGTGGTGTGTCAACTTGTACCAGACGATTTTGCTTTGATAGTAATAGAATCGTGTGCAAGTTTGAAAGTGATTCGGTATTGTGTTCTTCGTTTTTCAATTGTTTTTCGGTTTATCTTGAATCACACCAAGTTTGGATTCCGCACAAACTTGGTGTTGTTTGATATCATTGAAAGATCCGGTTAAACGGGACTTACAAGTGGTATCAGAGCCATTAGAACCTGTTTCTAGGCTCGTTGTGATATCAAAGATTCAAGATTTTCGATATTTTTGATTCGGTGTTCTTCACGTTCTTGGTATTGTTCATCGAAATTTTTATCAAAATCATTATAGTTTGCTGTGTCAATCTGTTTTGATAGTGTTAAAATATTCGTCATTTAAAAAAAAAAAGGGAAATATTCTTTCTGTTTTTTTTTTTTAAATAATAAACGATATCAATTTCCAAAAATATTGGAATTCAGTTGCAATTTTTTTTTAGTCAACATCTCTCAATCACTTGTCTCGAGTCGCAACCAGTAACCACCATTTTCATTAGTTTCGAGTCACCAAATCTCCTGTCGCAATCTCCATTTCGACTCCGCCGTTCCGACTCGTAATCACATCCACCGTTTCGACTCGCAACCGGCTTCACAGTCTCGACTAATCACGTTTCACATTCTCGAGTCGCAACAACAGACCATTGAGTCGCAACCATTTTCCTTACAACATCAACATCACCAGTCGCAATCAGAAGTAAGGTCTCGGTTCATCCTGTTTGGTTTCGACTCGCAACCTCGATTACGAGTCGCAACCACCGTTTCGACTCGTCCGACTCGCAACCACGTTCCTTAGTCTGATTTCGAGTTGTCGCCTTCTAGCTCTAGAGTCGCTATCATCATCATCGTGCACCATCAATCTCCGCCATCCTCCGATCACCATAACAGTCTCCGTCTCCATCATCTTCAACGTTCTCCGCTAACCGTCCGACGAACCAGCTTCTTCATCGTCTCCGACGTCCGGTGTCTATCATAACATCATCTTCTTGTCGACGTACTTTGCCGTTCATCAGTGTCACTTCCGACACTAACATCGATCATCTTTATCTCCGGTGAGGTGTTGAGGTGTTGATGGCAGAAAATAATTAGGGTTACAGGGATTTTGTAACGAAGAAGAAGAACTGTTCTTTTTGTTTGATTTAGGTTTTGACTTTAGTAATAATAATTAAAATAATCATAACATAATCATTAGCTTATTATTAATTATTAATATACTAACAATAATAATTTAATAAGTTTATGACATAAAAAAAAAAAAAGGTTTATTTATAAATAAAAAAAAAAAATTGGTTTGTGTTTGTGATAACGGTTTTGACAGGTATTTGAGGTGTGGTTTCGAAAGCGGGTTCGTTCTTTCGCCTGCTAAGTGTTTGAGTTAGCGAGTACACAGGTTCTCGCTTTGGGATTGTGTTGAAGTTAAAAGATCACATTTTTGAGAAATCACTTCTTAAAATGTCTTCTAAGAGAGAGGTGCTTGAGCAGGAACTCCAAGGATTCAGATACTCATATGGTGAATCTATAGAAGCTCTTACAGGCCGGTTTGCTGAACTACTCTCTAAAATGGAGAAGGCAGAGATGGTGGTGTCTACTCACATGAGCAACAGAAAGCTTCTGGATGTTATAAAAGGGATTCCAGATCAGGCGAACTGTAGTTGGTTTACCAATGCTCATCAGATAATAGTGACAACCGACTGCTACAAAATGAAGTCAGATGAGCTGATTTCACTCATCAAATCATATGACAATGCTGACAAGCAGTCTACTCAAGGCAACACATCTGCTGCAGTTTGCTCATCCACACAAAATTCAGCATTTATGTTTAACAAACCCTTTGCTCAAGAAGTTACTCGTGATCGTGAAGAGATATTTTCTGTCTTTTGCACTCCTGAGTGTAGAGAAAGAAATGAGGCATATCGGTTACACAACGCTGAGTTGATTCAAGACTACAACGACATAAAAAATAAAAATTTTACTTTATCAAAGAATGAAAAGCTTTATAAAGATAAAATTGAAGCTCAGCGAAAAGACATCGTCAAACTCAAGGATGATGTAAGTGTGAAATCCAGTCAACTCTTTTATGTTCAGGAGAAACTGTGCGCTGTGACTAAGGAACTGGAAGATATCAGAGACAGATATCAAATAAATGAGCTTAATATTAAGAAATTTGATTCTTCTAGCAAGTTAGTAAAAAACTTGTGTGATCAACAGCTCGCATACAAGGAAAATAAAGGGCGTGGTTTGGGTTTCAATCAAGTTCCTCCTCCATATAATGACAACTACACATATTTACCCATGACTGAGGAGGAATTGATGAATGAGGACAAGATGGCTTACGGTCCTAAAACTGATAAGTCATCAATCAACAGCAGACCTTTTGATAAACGAGCGAGTCCTTCGGTAAATTTTGTTTCAAAGGGTACTTATGATACTAATGCTTCGTCTTCTTTTGCAGATGAAGTAACAGTTGAAAATGTAGTTAGGGATGAACAAGCATCAGAGTCTGGTTCTTATGAAAATTTAATAAATGAACTTAATCAAGACTCTATTTCGACGTGTGATATTTTTAACTCGGTTTTTCACTCTGTGATTAATTTCAGGCCTGACGGTTTGGGCGAAAACGTTGATGCTTGTGAAACAAAGACTGAAACGACCAATGAAACGAATGAGCCAGTTGAACCATCTGATTCCAAATGTGAATCATCTGAAGAAACTGATTCTGAGAAATTGGAATCAGTTGATTCTAGTGGATTCAGCTCAAAGGCGTCATGTGCAGAACCGTCTTGTGCTGAAAATTTGTCCAATGTTTCAGCTGAAGTTCCTGCTAAAGTTTCTGGTATTTCATCTAACAAACCAGAACTCTCTGATTCTGTCAAAGCTGATGACATGAAGGATGAAGAGAAGATTGACATGAACAAGGCTCCAAGTGCGCAAGCTAAACAATTTGAACCTTCTGTTAGTGATGAAAAGGTTCAGATAAAGCAACAAGAGCCAAAGCGAGCAGGTAAAGAACGCGAAAAGAAGAAGCCTAAACATCAAAGACAAGCAGGCTCTCCACAGTCCTTAACGGGTAGGAATAGTCCTAAAAAGACCCGTGACGTAAAAAATGCTTTTGTTAAGCCAGTCAGTAATGGCAAATGTGAGAAATATGCATTTGACTGTGCTAACAAAGCTTTCGGAAAGACTGGTGAGATTTCTGAACAAGACTTGCAGTCTAAACAAAACAAGAAGAATCAAAAGAAATCTCCACCACAGAAGGCCCCAGCAAACGACAAGTATAGACATCCAAATTCATCCTCGTTTGTCATAAATGTGCAACAAAACCAAGCACAGAAAGGACCAGTTCATCCTTCAGGGTCTGCAAGAGCTACACAAGCTGATCAGAATGCCTTCTACGTTAAGAGACAAACATGCTTCAATTGCGGCATTGCTGGTCACATTGCTCGGAACTGCACACATCGTCCCTACGTACCATATTATATGCAAAATCAGAGGGTTACACCAAAGGGTAACTATCATTCCAAGCCAATGAAGGTTTTATCACCTAAGGCAATGAAGAATGTGAATCCCAAGGTTAAACCTTCTGATGGGGATTGGAACGCTGCTAAAAACAAACGCAAGGCTGTTCAAGAACAAAAACGTTTTTCTAAAACTAACAAGCCTGAATCAGCTAAAGTTGCTCAACCGAAGGCAACGAATACGTTTGTTAAACCGAAACAGATTTGGAAACCCAAATCCAAAGCAGCAACGTCTCCAATCCTTGAAATTAAAGGGGACTTGTGTTTGAAAGAAGTGTCTTATTTTGATGCTTCAGGTAAACCCAGGACCACGATGGCCTGGGTACCCATGTCTTACTAATCTCCTTACCTTTCAGGAACAACTAAGGAGGAGCTGTTGACAATCTCTGGAATGTTGATAGCGGTTGTTCCAGAGATAAAAATGGGTAACATTTCATTGTTGCAAAAAGTTCAAATTTTTTTTTTACAGATGATATGTTTCCTTTGGAGGAGATTAGAGAAGTAAGATAAGATCAGCAAAAGGTACCGTTTAAATTCAGTACTTTGATTTGCATTTGATTAGTCTTCAATCTAATGACGGAACGGTTAAGCAAATTTTTTTTTCTTTTCTTAGTTTATTATTTTGTATATAAAGTGTTCTTTCTCTAGTAAATGGTAAATTTGCGCAAAAATACAAGATTTATGCACAAATTTAGGGGGGGAGAGGAACATATAGATAGATGTAGAGTTTAGGGGGAGAAAACTCAGAAAATACAAAAACAGTTTGCTGTAAATATGTATTGTTTAGGGGGAGAAAATAAGAAAAATACAAAAACATTTGAAAAATAAAAAAGCCAAAAAGAAAGATTGCATGATATGGGAAGTGAAATAAATGTTCGTGTTAAAGGGTTTGACTAACACATGTAAGGTGCCATAGCTGAAAAGACTAGGATCTACTGCGATATGTCGATAGGCTTGACGCTCAAATGATAAAAGATACTAAGTGATATAAACATAACGAACTATGTACCATGTGGGTAACATACCAACGGCGTATGATTTTATGGTCTTAAATCTTGCGTTGATAGATAGCCAACATCTGAGGTTTTGGGTCTTTATATTGTTGTATCATCTAGGGATATCTTGGCTGTTCTTCTGTTCAGAACTAAAATTGTACATGAACCCAGGAAAGAAAGTCACTTGGAATTAGCTCATTTCTATTTGAATGTCTGTATGTTGTCCCGATACACACAATTTTGATCTGATTCTGAAATCTTCTCTGAAAAAGTCGTGTACCTCCTCTGCTGCATCCAGATATATGCTGACCTGGAGGTGCTAGGCAACGACAGCTTTTGCTGCATCCAGATACATGCTGACCTAGCTGTACGTTGTCGCGCTATAGATCTAATACACCCGAAAGAGGCCCTCAAGTGCCCAAAAGAAACCCAAGAAACCTATATCAAACTGAGAAAAACTCATTTGATCTGTATATTATACCATCTCTGCAAAAGATCTATTCTGTTCTCTTCTCAACCTATTCCCAGTTAAGATTTCAGAAATCTGGATTGGACTTGTGAAATATGTTGTAGGGAAGATACTTGCATGATAGAGTGTGCTGTTTATATTTCCAGGATTTGATTAGTATTTATTTGGGTGTTCATTGTTAAGAAATAAAAACATGATAAAACAGATTATATGCAGACCTAGACACAGTCAGGATATCTTAAAGGATGACATCAGTATACTCACCTGCTACGATGAATCGTTGTGCTTACCTTGATCGCGGGGGTATGCCTTGGAATGGGACACACGGGTATAATAGTATAATAGTACCTAAAGCATATCACGAAGTTAAAAAATTGAAAGTTGAGCGTTAAAGTTTAAGTGGACAAACATATTGGCAATCGCATAGACCAGTTTGATTAGGCTCGTACTGAAAAGTGTTCCTTAGTCTGCCTGAGAACGAATTTTGATCCCATTGCAATTGTAATTGTATATTATGGTAGTTGTTTATATTTTGAGTTTTTATTTGTTTTTTTTAGTTCTCAAATTAAAAAAAAAAATTAAAAAAATTGAAAAATACAAAAATAGTGTCTTGCTTTTCTATAAAACCAAAAATCCAAAAATAGAGTGTTTATTTGTTTTCTTAAAAATTAAAAATATAACCGTTCTTGAAGATTTGACTAATCATAAAAAGTTGAAAGAATTTAAATTGTGAAATCTGAGTACAAATACTTGGATGTACCTAGTGTTCATATGGTACGTTCCTCTGTTGCATAAGAAATGTTTGCTTATGAGTTTGTGAGCATGTGCAGAACTTGATTTCAATCAAGAACAGGGGTTGATGAAGACTGAGATGCTGTTAGTTGCTGAAGAAGCCTGAAGCATCACTACAACAAGATGTACCTGAGTCAGAAGAACCGGATACGAAACGCCGTCTGACAATGAAAGTGCATTTGAAAAAGTACCATGAACATGCTTGAAAGAAAAAGACTGAAGAAGAAGAGAGCTGCTGAGAATCCTCCTCTCACATTCTTTTTGACAAAGATATTTCAGGCAAAGCTGATCGAGATCCTGATATGAAGCTAACCAAAAGAGCTGAAGAAAAGAGACCCAGTGCTGAGAGTTCAGAAGCCAAGAACTTCCACAACATCTGCAGCATAGCGACAACCATAGACTTCGTTGAAGACGTTGCTGAATTCATGCTATGAAGACAATTTGATGGCATCAGTCTAGGGGGAGATTGTTGGGCCCTAAAGTGTGAGACTGACGCATCAAATTAACACAACGAGTTATGGTTACGAAATGGGCTTTACCGGGTTAGTTATATTAGGTTTTGGACCTTTATAGGTCACTTGGGCCAAGCTTTAGGCCATGTGGGCCAAGCAGGCCCAAGGGAAGCCCATGTAGGGAAGTGGGCTTGTCTATGTATATAAACAAGTTTTTGACTTGTTTTAGTGTTGGACTTTTGGAACCTCTAGGAACCTCTCAGTTACAGAATTTCCTACAGAGAGTCAGAGAGAGGCGATTGGTGGTGTGTCAACTTGTACCAGACGATTTTGCTTTGATAGTAATAGAATCGTGTGCAAGTTTGAAAGTGATTCGGTATTGTGTTCTTCGTTTTTCAATTGTTTTTCGGTTTATCTTGAATCACACCAAGTTTGGATTCCGCACAAACTTGGTGTTGTTTGATATCATTGAAAGATCCGGTTAAACGGGACTTACACTTTATGGCATTTCTAGGTTCATATACTAAATCATAAGCACTTAACTTCACTGACCACTTGGCCATCCTGCCTGACATCTCTGGTCTCCTAAGCACATTTTTGACAGGATAATTTGTTTTAACATGGATCCTATGTGTCTCAAAATAATGTCTAAGCTTTGTCGATGCCATGACTAGAGCTAATATCAATTTTTCTAAATGAGAATACCTAGTTTCAGCATCTAACAAACTTTTACTAACATAATATACCGGATATTGCTGACCTTCATGGTCTTTTATAAGAACGGCACTTACAGCATTCCCTGATACAGCGAGGTATAGGGATAGTGGTTCACCATTTTCAGGCTTCATCAATAGAGGTGCGGTTGAGAGATATCGCTTCAAATCCTGCAAGGCTGCTTCATGCTTTGCTCCCCATTCAAATTTCTTATTCTTCTTGAGGATATCATAGAATTCCTTGCATTTTTCTGAGGATCTTGAAATAAATCTATTCAAAGCTGCTACTCGGCCTGTCAACCTTTGTACGTCCTTCATATTTGAGGGTGATTTTATATCCAGGATAGCTTTGATCTGCTCTGGGCTTGCTTCTATCCCCCTTTTTGTCACCATATATCCAAGAAACTTTCCTGCCCCCACTCCGAAATGGCACTTAGCAGGATTCAGCTTCATGTTGTATTGATCCAGGATATCAAATGCTCCCTTGATATCCTGGAGGTGATCCTCAGCTCTTTTAGATTTTACCACCATATCGTCAATATATACCTCCATGGTGTCCCCCAGCTTATCTTTGAACATCATGTTTACCAATCTCTGGTATGTTGCACCTGCATTTTTCAAACCGAAAGGCATAGCAGTATAGCAATATATACCTGTTGGTGTCATGAAAGCAGTATCCTCCTGATCCGAAGGCTCCATTTGAATCTGCTGAAATCCTGAGGATGCGTCCATGAATGTTAACATTTCATGTCCAGCAGTAGCATCTACCATTGCATCGATATGAGGGAGAGGAAATGGATCTTTAGGACAAGCCTTGTTCAAGTCCGTGTAATCTACACAGACTCTCTATTTCCCGTTTTTCTTCTGTACCACAACTACGTTTGCTAGCCATTTTGGAAACTTGACTTCTCTGATCATCCTGGACTTCAACAATCTTTCAACTTCCTCTTGGATAATCGCATTCCGCTCAGGAGCGAATTTTCTTCTTTTTTGCTGAACAGGCTTGAATGATTTGTCAATTCCAAGCTTGTGAGTGATAAAGTCTTTGGATATGCCTGTCATATCCTCATGCTTCCATGCAAACGTTGACATCCTGCATTTCAAAAAGTTAGTTAATTGTTCTTCAATATCCTGAGGGATATTGGTTCCTACGAGCACTGAGATATCAGGATTATCCTGTTCCAGGATAATTTTCTTCACATCCTGCTCCGAATCCTCCACGATATCCCGGGCCCGCATCTTTAATTGCTATGCTGTACTAGGCTTAGTTGAGGATTTCATCGAGGATGAGTAGCATTCTTTCGCTTCCTGTTGATCACTTTCCACATTGACAACCCCCCAAGGGGTAGGGATCTTGATGCATTGGTGATATGTTGATGGCACAGCCTTCATATCGTGAATCCATGGTCTTCCCAGTATGATGTTATAGCAGGATAAGGAGTCCATCACACAGAAGCGTTGTATTGAGTTGACCCCTTCAACATATACTGGTAACTTTATCTCCCCTACGGTATTCCTAGCTTCTCCACTGAAACCAACGAGCACAGTGGACTTCGAAGTGATATCCATCGGAGATACATTCATCCTCTTCAATGTTTCCAGCTGAATTATATTGACAGAACTACCGTTGTCTACCAGTATCCTGCGTACAAAATGGTTAGCCACATATAATGTTATTACTAAAGCATCATGGTGAGGATCCTGAACAGTATCCCTGTCATCACTATCGAAAGTGATCACTTTATCAGTTGTGAGGGTAGTCATTCTGACTGGTCTGTCTCCCCTCTCGCTCTTAGCTTCCTTTGCATGTCTCTTGGCCGCCGAATACGAAGTCCCATAAATGTCGGATCCTCCTGAAATAAAGTTAATTATCTTGGCATCTGCTGGGGGTGATGCTGCTCGTTCAGGATCCTTCTCGGGATCCTGCCCTTTATTCTTCTTTTTTCCCAGCAAGTCCTTCAGATACCCCTTGCTTAACAGGTAACTTATCTCTTTCCTTAAAGCAATGCAATCCTCGGTCATATGTCCGAAGTCTTCGTGGAAGGCACACCATTTGGATTTATCCTTCCAATCAGCTTTCTGCTGGTTCTTTCGAGGCCACCTAGCTTTGTCCCCTAAGCCCTGCATAGCATACATTAATTCAGGTATATTAACAGAAAAGCAGTATTCAGATAAATCAGGATATTCTTCAGGATCCTCGTCTTCAACAGCGTTCACTTTCTTGTTATCATTTCTGCCATATGGCCTGGAGCGATATGGCTTATATGAGGTTTCTGATTTCCTGTTAGTTGATTCATAGGTTGAGGTAGAATTCATCCTCTCCTGCATCTTCTTGTCATCTTCCAGACGGATATATCTCAAAGCCCTGTTACGAGCTTCGTCGAGATTCCTGCAGGGATTCATTACAAGATCCTGATAAAACTGAGAATCCTTTTGTAATCCGATCTTAAAAGCTTGCACAGCTGTTGCAACATCAAGATGTGGGATATCCAAGGATTCTCGACTGAATTTGTTCACATAATCTCTCAAAGATTCCTGAGACCCTTGAGTTATCCTGTAAAGGTCACTGGTTAGTTTCTCAAAACTCCGACTACAAGAAAATTGACTGTTAAATAAATTAACCAAATGAGCAAACGAAGTAATTGAGTGAGGAGGAACGTTTAACAGCCATTTTAAGGCTGATCCTGTCAGAGTAGAACCAAATCCCTTGCATAAGCATGCTTCCTTAAGCTTCGGAGGGATAGGGTTAATCTCCATTCTTTCCCTATACTGGGCAATATGCTCTTCAGGATCTGTAGTCCCATCATACAGCTTCATGTTGGGAGTCTGAAATCTTTTTGGTATTTCAGCATCACAGATGGGATATGCAAAGCGGGATATCCTGTGGCTGTCCTGGGATACTTCCAGAATTGGCTGGACCACTCCAGGTACACTGGATATCATGTCCTTCAATTTCTGGAGCTCCCTGGTAAATGTTGACGTCATACCTGCATCCTGCAAAGAGCCATTATTGTTAGTAGCAAGAATATTATTATTTGACACATTACCATTCTGAGGATTTTGGCCATATCCTGAAGCATATCCTGAACTTCTCACAGTCGATATCCTGACCGAAGAGGGTATCTCAGGGGTATGATTCTGAGAATGGCTTGGGATGATATTCCCCCTATTATCCTCAGTGTAAACTGCGGAACTGAAGTTCAAAGCCCTGGGCTGTATAGGAGTGACAGTTTCTTCAGCGGGTCTACTCGAGCTAGCTTTTAAGAGTTGTATTTCTCTTAACAGCATTTGGTTAGTCTCCTGTTGCTGCCTCATTTGTTCCTGCACACTTCCAAATAAAGTCAAAATTTCATCGTTAGAGGCTAAAACGGGAGCAGATCCCTGGACACTCCGAGTAGGGATAACATCTTGAGATTGTGAAGAAAACGGCATCCTTGGAGGAGGTGGTGGAAGCACCGAACCAGTAGTAGCAGAGGTTGTAGCAGACATAGTGGAAGAGCTCATGTTTGATCTTGAGGCCATTGTAAACAATGTGACAAAAAGTTTTGAAAATAGAAAACCGATTAATGATTTTGCAAAGATTTTTAGTAAAAGTAGCACCACTTGCCCCACGGTGGGCGCCAAATTGTTTTGGTCAAAAATTACCTAAGCAATTAAGTGATCAAATTAGTTAAGTGAGGTAGTGTGCTAGAAATATGTATGAAAAATGTGTTAACAAAATTAGATATGAAAACAGTTTCAGGATACGGCCCAGGATATAGAGTTGTATCTATGATCAAACAATGAGCGAAAATGTAAAGGTGGACACGTGATGTACGTGGAAAGCCCTTGATCAATCTAGATCGCCGGCATAAAACCTCGGGAGCTGACAATCGCAGCTGCCTTGTTCTTCTATTGCTTCAAATATCAGGATACAGTGCAGGATGTGGTGCGGATCGACTATGTGTTACAATGTAATTCGAATACAAGTGTCGTGTGTAGTGTTTGCGATGAGCTAGAGAGAAAGTGTTTGAAAGTGTGTAAGTTGCGTGACTTAATCTGATCCACCCTCATCTATTTATAGTAAAACAAATGTAACTAACTATCCTACATAACCGGGATCCAACGAATATTCCTTAGTTGAACGTTGGAGACCTGGTCTTTCGGGCTCAACGTCTCTCCTTTAATAAACACGCCCGAGTCTTGAGGAAATGAAGTCCATTTGACCGTTAGCAAGTCCCAGTCTTTAACCTGCACATGATTAATTCGATATACATCAGGATATCAACCAGGATGTCAGCAATATCCCCGTCCAGTATCCTGATCATAGATAAACAATAAAAAGCAGGATATAGTTCAAGATATGTATGCTTAGAAAATGAGCCATAACACTCTAGATATTTCTTCTAGTTCCGCCACTGGTATATGGGGGGAGTGCATGACTGATCTATCTATATAAGACTCAGGAGGTGACTAGGGTGATAAACATAAAAGACTCAAAGGGTTTGGACTTGGAAAAACTGTGGATGAGTAAGGACTCGAGACTCTTTTACTAGACTCTAGAGTTTACAGTGAGAAAGTAGAGAGAAGGTAGAGAGAAATATAGAAGAAGATTTTATTTCTTTCTAAGGATGATATTATGGGGTGGTGTAGCGGTGGTTCCATGATCCTATGTAGTAATTCATGACCCAAACCACTATTACCGAACCCCATAGCCCAAGTATAGGCTTTATGCTACAACCACCTGACTACTCATTCGGTTGTTCTGGTTATAGGACAACAAAAATCCTTATTCAAGGAGGAGGTGTGATACAACTCTTATTTACTACTTGATTCGATTAATCATTTGATACATGTTGCGGTATTTCATATACCTTTATATCTGGTTACATTGTTGCTTATTAGTACTTTTCATTTAAGTTCAACGCTACTAACATGATTTAACAACATTAAACTCGAGGGGTATTTGATATACTTTTATATTTAGTTACGTTTTGCCAACGGGAAGTTCGACAAGCAAGAACCAAGCCTTGAGTCCGGAAAGAAGTTTTCGGTCCAAAAACGGGCCTTGAGTCCATAAAGAAGCATTTTAGCAAGAATTGGACCTTATGTCCAGAAAGAAGACTCATAAAAAGAATTGAACCTTCGGTCCGAAAAGAAAAGTCATGCCAAGGCAAGCAAAACACTGGACTAAGTACCTTGAAAGTCTTACCTAAGAGTATGCAAAAGTATTTGACAACCTTGAGTTACTAAACTAATGTTCAAGACACTGACATGTGCAACATTATTCTATTCATAGACGAAAAATATAGTTTGAATCTGGCAGTGTGTGTAGCACCACATCATACTAGACTCAAGGACTTGCATAGTATATCATATTTTGGGCCTAATCCAGCAAGCCAAAGCCCATACCGACCAAGCCCACCATCTAAACCCACTTTGGTTTAGTCAAAATTCATCCCCACTCTCCTCAATAAAGGTGAACATTTAGATATTTTAGTAGACTTTCACCTACTTGATAGTTACATATACAAAATATCATGTTATACATAATATCATGTTTATAAAAATTCAGCCTAGGCTTCGAAGGTTCACCGAGTAATGACTGGTTAATCGCTAGGCGGTCAACAGTAATCCTACTCCGGCCAGATTCCGATCAAATTCCGATCAAACCTTATAAATTCTCTCCAATTACTTAAAAAAATGAGGGGTTAAATTAAAACATGCCTACTTAAAAAAATTACATATAAAAATGTATCAGTATATATAAAACTAAAAATTACATATAAAAATCCCAATCTGATTAATCCTGATTAATCTATAATAATCTTGATTAATCACTAGTTGGTACCTCACTAACCGACTAACGCCTACCGATTCTTACAACACTGCATAATATCATGCTCGTTTATTCAAATATAATTATATGCTTATGATCTGAGACACCCCAATGAACTTTGAGCGTCAAAGTGTCTATAGGGCTTCAAGCCCATTGAACATCTAACGAGCTTTTAGTGATTTTAGTTTCTACTTTGACCCGATGAAAGGTTAACCAAAGCTACACTACAATCGAAACATACCCGAACTGGGTCTCTTGACTCCTATAAAACAAGTTGTCGACGATAGCCGAACAAGAATCCGCTTCAACAATGGTTTTTTTTTTACCTTAACAATTAGATCAAACACAACAACCAAAATCCAAAGTCTAAAGGAAGACTTAAAAATAGATTAAAATATAATTGTAAATGTAAATTGAAATCCTCACTTTCTCAAAACATTCATGAGCCAATAAACTCTAGGGATGTGTTTTTTAAATCAACCAAATTTTGGGGCTTCTTATTAAGTCAAGTCACATGGGAAGGTGTAAATGCATTTTACACTGAAAGAGAATTCCACTTCCCCAACCGACACTGTGCCCGTGTTTTTTTTAACTAACAAGTTGGACCTTATTCATACAAAAAGTAAATTCTGGAAATTGTGAAAAAAAACTGAAGTTGACATTAGTATCTGAAATATTTGGAACGGGTATTCGAGTTGAGACAAGATATGTGACTATTTTAAACTTTGTTATGGGTATGCGACACGTATGATATTAGGTATACGATCATTTTTATGTTTGGACTTTGCGATGTGCGTCATCATAAAATCACATAATTTAAATATTTCGATCATTTTTATGGTTATGCCAATGTGTATAAATATTTTTAATAGGTTTTAGTTATCATAAACTTAAAAGTATATAAAACCTAGAATGGTAAGAGAAATAAAAAACGTAACTACAAATTCAAACACGTATTTTTTTTTAATAAACTACCTGAGAGCTGTTAGACTAGATAAGAGACACAATTTTATAATTAGATATAAACCAAAACTATGAATACACATCTCAAACCCGTCTCATAATCATTAGGGTTGTAAAGGAACCGAATGAACAGAAACAAAGAAATGAACGGTTCATGAACGTTTATCGAATGAGATTTTTTGGTTGTGTTCATTCATTAAGGAAATGAACGTGTTCATAAGCTGTTCACGAACATTTACCGAACGTAAACGAACGCAAACACACACAAACGTTTATGCACACAAACAAATACAAACGAACATATATTATTTTAGAATAAAATCTGCATTTCTCATCACAAAGATTAAGGAATCCACCAAAAAAAATAGTTAGTATTTAACGTAATTATCCGAACATAGTTGACAAAATTGTCAAAAACATCACAAAAGTAAAGAAGTTTCTTAAGCTTTAACACGAGCTGAAATTAAAACAATTAAATGAGAGATGTTAGTAGAGACTATAGTATAACTAATGATTCAAAATAAAAAAAAACTAAAACCAATAAATAAAAATATAACATATATAAACCTTTAACTGAACAAACACTAATGAATATAAACGAACGAACATAAATGAACACATTACTGAACGTTCACTAACGTAAACGAAAAGACGCATCCCCTGTTCATGTCCGTTCGTTTAGCTTAACAAACAAAATGCGTTGTTCGTGTTCATTCATTTAACAAACGAACGAATATAAACAAGCTTACCGCCAAAACCTAGTATCTTCTTGTCGACACAAGACAAAGGGGGTTGTGAAAGTACAAGTACAAGTACAAATACAAAAAGATAATAAATAATAAACCACCGCGTGCCAACAGTACTCTTGTGCATCTACTGCCTCTCAGATCTACCCCTACACTCCCCCTTTTATTCTGTTTATTTATATGCCAACAATTTCCCACTCATTATCCACAAATCCAACACTCTGATTGCAAAATTCAGAGCTTAGATCCATTCTTCACACCACTGTAAGTTCAAATCCTCTGTATTCACTCATCAATTCCTTAGATCTGATTCGTAATTGCTGTTTTATCACCTCGAATTTCATTAGGTTTTCGTTTATATTGTGATCTAATATACTGATTGTGTGTGTTTAGATTTGACGGTGAAATTGCTCTGTGATTCTGTTATTTGATTAGGTTTTTGTTGGTAGTGTGAATGTGTGATTGAATCGTGTGTTTTGATTTAAACCTAGAGTAAGTATTGTATATGATATTGTTATCGTTATCGTTATAATTTGTTGTTTTTGGATTAGTGTTGGCAATGTTTATGTTTCGTGTATTCGAATTGTAGCTTGAAGAAGTGCGAGTTAGTTCCGAGTGTTGTTTAACTTTTACTATGAGTAGACTGTTAGTTTTGTGAATGTGTTATTGAATGTATGGTTTACTGTGTCTTTAACATCATATATTATGGAGAAATCATTAATATGTACTTATATGGTGAGTTTGTTGAGTAATTGTGGAATCTGTTTATGTGACTGTGAGAAATTTGGTTATTTTTGAGCTGGAAATGTGATGGTTTAATTTGGACTTTAATTGATTAGATCTTGAAGTTATGATTCTAATTAATGACATGTATAGTTATCATGTTTGATAATTCAAGTTAATATTTAGTGGATCTCGGGTTTAGATAGTTGAGTACTTGAGTAAGGAAACATAGAAAGTTTTTTCGGATATGGAGACTTTTGACGTAACACGGTGTGAACAGCATATTTTATATTTTTTATAGTTTTATTTCTCAGTTCTATATAAGCTTAATAGGTTCAGTGATTAATCATAATATGCCTAGAATACTTTGCATACGATTATACGATACTGATAGGTTTTCCTTTTGCTTAACAGGTTGGTCGAACGATAAATCTGGTATCTGGAATAGTCTATCATCTTGAATTCTCCGGCAGTCGAGGAGCTGACAATATTAAGCATAGTTTGGATAAACACAACAGGGATCAATCATCCGTTGCCAAAACTATGAGATCATTCTTGTGATCAGTAAATCACATCTGAGTTTAAAAGCGATTAACGTTGTGGGGTATCAAACATAACGTTAATTATGAGAGGAAGACCAGATGGATCTCAGAAGAAGCGTTTGCTCACTACTTTTGTTCTTGTGGGAGCTGCCCTCCTTTTCCTCTATTTGTATTTCGGTTCTCAGAGCGAAGGTGAATCCGCTATAGAGTACGGTAGCCGGTCTCTAAGAAAGCTCGGATCATCCTACTTAGGCGGTGATGACGAATCTGATCTCGGTAGCAAGCAAGATGAATTTAAGTTCGGGCTCGATGACGAGGATGGTATTGTACCAAAAAGCTTTCCCGTAAGTTAGTCAACAGATAATATTACGGTTTTACCGGTCTTTAGTAATTATGTTTTAACTTTTTGTTTTTTTTTTCGTGCAGGTTTGTGATGATCGATACTCTGAACTGATACCCTGCCTTGACCGACACCTTATCTACCAGATGAGATTGAAGTTGGATTTGTCTTTGATGGAACACTATGAAAGACATTGCCCTCTGCCCGAAAGGCGTTTTAACTGCTTGATTCCTCCCCCAAATGGGTACAAGGTGCAGTTCTATTCAATAGAAGTGGAAAATGGACGTGTTGGGTACTGTGTCATACATGTGGCTTATGGTACCTTGTCAAACGGGTTGGATTGACAAGAAACGTTTTTGTTCAATTTTTTTAATTATTATTTATAAGTAGTTACTAGTTATTGTGTCTATGTTCACAAAAAACGTATTATTATATAGTAATCTAAGTTTTTAAACAAAATAGATATAACGTTCTGCACTAAAAAAATATACTTTTGAGTGACTTTCGACCCGTTTGGCATGTTTAACTTTTTTAAGCTGATTTTTTTGGGTAAATTAAACTTTTCGTCCTTTATGTTTATACCAAATTTTAGTGGATGTCCTTTACCTTTTAAAATGTCTGGAATCATCCTTTACGTTTAAAAAACCTTCCACTGTTTGTCCTTTGACACAACCCGGTTAAACTTTTCAGTTAAGTTTGGGCAATTTAGTCATTTTATCCATTTATTATAAAAAGGTATATTAAATAAAAAGAGAACGAATAAAGAAGTAAGAGATATAAACACTTCTTCTCTCTCTAAACACCATAAAAAAGACTAAACTACCCTTATGTGACCAGACTTAACTGAAAATTTTAACTGGGTTAATGTCAAAGGACAGACCGTGCAAGGTTTTTAAAACGTAAACGACGATTCCTAACATTTTTAAAGGTAAAAGACATCCTCTTAAATTTGGTATAAACATAAAGGACAAAGGCCGAAAAGTGTAATTTACCTTTTTTTTATTGTTTTCCATAAGTAAATTGGTTGAAATTGCCTCCTTTACAATCTAACAACATTGGAAAATTGTGATGACTATTTCTTTCTAGTTTTCAGAGTTTAGTTGAAATGATATAATGATCGTATTGTTTTTCACTTCTTGGTTCATCTGTTAACGCAGGTCCCGATCAAGTGGCCAAAAAGCCGAGATGAAGTATGGAAAGCAAACATACCACATACGCACCTTGCACACGAGAAATCAGATCAAAACTGGATGGTTGTAAAAGGCGAAAAGATCGTATTCCCAGGTGGAGGAACACATTTCCACTACGGAGCGGATAAGTACATCAAATCACTTGCAAATGTAAATATTTTCGCAAAAGTTCTTATATCACATCTAAGGCTGCAAATGAATACGAACAAGACCTTGTTCGTGTTCGTTTGTTAAGAAATATATGTGTTCACAAATGGTTCATGAACACTTACCGAACGAGATTTTATGTTCGTGTTCGTTTGTCAAAGAAATGAACTTTTTCGTGTTCGTTTGTGTTTGTTTGTTAATTTTAGGCGATGAACGAAGACGAACGTTCATGAACCCAAAATAATGTTCGTGAGCACAAATGGAAACAAACGAAAACAAAGAAGCGTTCATGAACAAATATATAATATACTGACACTTATTAAACATTTTATTTTTCATTTTGAAGTATTTGAATAAAATATAAAAACTAAAAACACTAATGAACTATAGAACACAATAAATGAACGAACGCGTTTGTCTAATAAACGAACGAACACAGACGAACTTTCCGTCGAACGGTTCACAAACTGTTCGATTAACGTTTGGTTCATTTGCAGCCCTAATCACATCTTATTAACCATACTTTATTCTATTCTCTAATTCTAATAACCAATTTAATTTTTATTCTCTAATTCTAATAAACAATTTAATTAACAGATGCTCAACTTCTCAAAAGATAACATGAACAACGAAGGAAACGTACGAACCGTTCTCGACGTTGGTTGCGGTGTCGCAAGTTTTGGTGGTTATCTTCTATCATCCGACATCATCGCAATGTCGTTAGCACCTAACGATGTGCATCAGAATCAAATCCAGTTCGCGTTAGAACGCGGCATTCCCGCATATCTTGGTGTTCTCGGAACGAAAAGACTTCCGTACCCCAGCCGATCTTTCGAACTTGCGCATTGTTCACGTTGTAGAATCGACTGGCTACAACGGGACGGTATTCTTTTACTTGAGTTGGATAGGCTGTTAAGACCAGGTGGCTACTTTGCTTACTCGTCTCCTGAAGCGTACGCGCAAGATGAAGAGGATCTTAGAATATGGAAAGAGATGAGTGCACTTGTTGAACGCATGTGCTGGAAAATAGCGGCGAAGAGAAACCAAACGGTCATTTGGGTCAAACCTTTGACTAATGATTGTTACTTGGAGAGAGCTCCTGGTACTCAACCTCCTCTTTGTCGATCGGATGATGATCCGGATGCTGTTTATGGAGTAAACATGGAAGCTTGCATCACGCCTTACTCTGACCGTAAGTTTTATCATTATCATTTATATCCGTTGACTTTGGAAAGTGATTCTTTTGATGGAAAATCACGAAAATAGCCATCGACCCACACCAATTATGAAAATAGCCACCGACCCACACCAATTATGAAAATAGCCACCTGAAGCGTCTTTACAAACGCTACACCACCCACTGAAGTGTCTCAGCCTTTTTTTTTCTTTTTCACCACGATTTTTAAACGGGCATAACTTTTTCATACAACAATATTTTTTTTTAACTTACACCAAATTAAAGAGAATTTTATCATCTTTAATTTGGTGTAATTGCTTTAAAAAATGTTAATCGTATGAAAAAGTTATGTCCGTTTAAAAACCGTAGTGGAAAAAAAAAGGAAAAGGTTGAAGCGTCTGACTAGACACTACAACAAGGTGGTGTAGTGATGCTTCAGCTTTTCTTTTTCTTTTTCTCCTTTGCACCACGATTTTTAAATGAGCATAACTTTTTCATACAATAAATATTTTTCAAAAAAATTACATCATATTAAAGATAATTTTATTCTCTTTAATTTGGTGTTAATTTAAAAAAAAATATTATTGTATGAAAAAGTTATACCCATTTAAATATCGTGATGGAAAAGAAAAAAAAGGAAAAGGTTGAAGCATCCAACGAGACGCTACAGCAGGTGGTGTAGCGTCTGTAGAGACGCTTCAGGTAGCTATTTTCATAATTGGTGTGTCTACGGCTATTTTCATGAATTTCCTTTCTTTTGACCCTTGAAAAGTCAAACAGGGACTTGTTTTTACAAAACACTAAAGTTTTTCGGGTTTTTTTAGATGATCACTCAAGCAAAGGAAGCGGATTGGCTCCATGGCCAGCTAGGCTAACTTCTCCACCTCCTCGTCTTACTGACTTTGGCTATTCAAGTGATATGTTTGAAAAGGACACGGTAAACGAAATACGGTTCTCTCTTATTATTTCATATTAAACGTTCATCTATTCACAAAATTTTGCATAATTTTATAGGAGCTGTGGCGTAAGAGGGTTGAGAATTACTGGGATCTGTTGAGCCCCAAAATATCAGCAAACACTATACGGAATGTGATGGACATGAAGGCAAATTTGGGTTCATTCGGTGCTGCTTTGGGGAACAAAGACGTTTGGGTGATGAACGTTGTCCCTGAAGATGGACCTAACACATTGAAGCTTATTTATGATAGAGGCTTAATTGGCTCAAGTCATAACTGGTACGTATAGTTGCTACCATCATTTCTGTCGTATAATATTTACAAGCACGTGCATCAGGCCCTAACTGGTAGGGGTGAGGAGAAAATCGAAAAACCGAACCGAAATTTACGGTTTGGTTACGGTTTTGCATTTTATGAAAACCGAAAAAACCGAACTGAGCAACCTAAAAAATCATTTTTTTTAATTTTTGTTATATATTGATTTAGAAATTGTTAATTTAAGTCTTGAATGTTAAGTATTTATAAGAAAAACATTAGCATGTTTATTTATCTTTGAAATGATTTATACATTTCCTAAAAGAAATAACAATATTTAACATAAAACTTAAATGATTTTCAAAGTATTATAAAAGCAAATGTCTTAATAAAAGCTTTGGAGACTAATAAAAATAGATTAGAAGCTTAGGTTTATCTGAACAATATTAACTAAAAAGGTTAAATATAATGACTTAAACGTAAACATATAAGAAAGATTCTTAAATGTTAAATTATACTTTTTATTTTTGAATCTCACGTAAATTTATTCCAAAAACCGAAGAAACCGATAAACCGAACCGAGCCGTTGCTAAAACTGAAAAAACCAAAACCGAATGGTTTTCAAAAACCGAAAACCAAACCAAACCACGCACACCCCTACAAACTGGGCCCGAGCTGAACAAAATAACTATAGATTTTGACCCACACTAAATGACCCGTTTCAACCTGAACATGGTTTGTCATTTACTCAAGCCGCTCACGGTGTGTATTTTTCAGGTGTGAAGCATACTCGACCTACCCACGTACATATGATCTTCTCCACGCGAGCAACGTGTTCTCGGAAATAATTGAAAAGAAAGGTTGCAGTGGTGAAGATTTGTTGATTGAGATTGACCGTATTCTCAGGCCCACGGGCTTCCTAATCGTTCGTGACAAAAAGCCTGTTATCGATTTCGTGAAGAAATATTTACCCGCAATACACTGGGAGACGGTTGCGGTGGCGGATTCACCATCAGAATCAGATGGAGATGATGTTGTGCTCATAGTCCAAAAGAAATTATGGCTTACAAGTGAAAGCTTAAGGGAAACAGACTAAGTTTGAACCTAAAAGACCACTCTTCTGTTTTGTAGCATCAAATTGTGACGATAGTTTCTACTTAAGGTTTAGTTGATTTATTTGTTATGATATACATTTGCATCTACAAACTCTTTATTTTCTATACTTGTTTGTATTTATTTTAATTGGATTTAATTTAAATAATTAATCCAAATATTTATACGATTTGAGAAACGGCTTTTATATACGTGTATGTGATTGACGACAAATTGTTTATTATTGAAAACAACAAAGATATATAATGAAGTTTTTATCTATGTTGCCATTCATATTAATGTAGGAAAATTATATTCTTTTGATACCTGCACTAATTTTAGAGTAAATTGCCATTTTAGTCTCTGAGGTTTGGGCACGTTTGCCATTTTCGTCCAAAATGACACTTTGGTACCATTTTGCCCCCCACGTTTGTAACTTTTTGCCATTTTCGTCCAAATGCCTAACCTAGTCACTTTATAACGTCAAATTGGGGTATTTTTGAAATTTGTTAATGATAAGGGGGTAACTTGTAATGTTTAGGGGCTGTTTGGCAACATCTGAACCAATAAGTGCTGAATGAATAAGAGGTCTGAATGGGTAAGAGGGTCTGAACTAGTAAGTGCTGAACCAATAAAACGCTGTTTGGTTGCACATCTGAATAATGTGTAAAATGACATTTTTACCCCTGAAACAAAACAAAATAGCCCTCTCTCTCACTTCCCTTTCTCTGCTTCTAGACTTTCAATCATTCTTCATCTTCACTTTAACCCTACCCCCATCATCTTCAATTTCTTCGATTCAATTCATCAATTATCAAATGGGTCTTTTTCTACCATCTCCTTCCCTCATACCAATATAACCAAAACTATTTACGATCTGTTTCTAATCATATATATTAGAGTAGGAGTTGAGTGGAAAGTCTATTTTTCCTAGAAAGTCTAGGAAGGAATAAGATTTGGACATGTGTCATTGAGGGATTTTAAGTAGAAGGGCTATCATGTAATTTCACATTTTAATTTTATTTTTGGAATGTATCTTCATTAACTAAAATTCCATGATTTTCGGAATTTTTATTGTTTTTCGGATTCAAATCTGCAAGTCAATGTGTTTATCTGAAACTATCAGCATGTTCTTGGTGATGTGTTTTATCAGTTAGAGAGGTTGAAGTCAGTGTGTTTTAACAATCTGAAGTCAATATATAATCAGGTTGTGTTTTAACAGTTATTTTGCATTTTAACACTGTGAATGTGTTTTAACAGCAAGCAGATTCTTGACGCTGTGTTTTAACAGCAAGCAGATTCTTGACGCTGTATTTTAACAGATTCTTAACGCTGTGTTTTAACAGCAAGCAGATTCTTGATGCTGTGTTTTAACAGCAAGCAGATTCTTGACGCTGTGTTTTACATGCCTCTCTACAATCATCAATTAAAACAGAAAAAACACAGCCAAGTTACAAGCATATTAAGACCGAAAACGTATATGCACTTCAAGAACTTTAATCACAACACAAGATATGAATACCTAGTGAAGAAAAGGGGTATTAACAAGCCTTGGAACCGAAATCTGAATGCTTTTGGGGTCCTGTTTTGCGTCGCCAACAGCAAGGGGGAGTAGAGATCGCAGGTTTTATTATGTTTAGGGTTGGATTGGAGAGAGAAAGAGAGAAAATCAAATCAATAATGGAGAGAGAGAGAGGGGAAAATCCCATGAAAGTAGGGATTGCAGTTATCTAATTGATTTAAAAAAACAGCCATTTGACAAAATTGCCCCTATTCATTTAAAACAATCAATTAATTAAACTCAAATATTACAAGATTTCCATTGATTTAATCTCAACCCTTGAACACACCAATCGGATGGACCAGATCGCTTCCTAGACTTTCTAGGAAAAACACACTTTCCGTGCGAACCCTACTCTCTCTCTCTATATATATATATATATTGGTTCAGATCTCTCTCTCCCTCTCTCCGGTTCAGGCACCGACTACCGGCGTCCGGCGACCCCCTTTCGGCGTCGAGTGTTCGGAGGTCACCAACCCACACTGCTGCTTCATCTCCAGTCAGTCAAACCCCCATTTTTCCTTCTCGGTTCGCGGTAACCCTCACCTGGGCCGGCGTCGATGACTGATAACGGGAAGCCGACGACGACCATGGGGCCGACCACCACACCTCGGTGGCCCAGCGAGGGTCTTGAGCGGCGATATCTGTACAGAGCAGAGAGTAGGGAGCCGAGCTGAGGAGAGAAAGAACTTGATTGAGAGGAACAACGGTGGCGGGTCTCGACGAAGCACGGCGGCGGCTGTGGTTTTGGCTATGTCCGACGATTGTGAAGAAGGAGAGGAGAGCACAGATTGTTTTTAGGGCAAAGGGTATCTGTGTCAACATTTTCATTCAGCGAGTGTTATTAGCTAAATGGTTCAGCTCTGAATGAAACCATTAAGAGGTGGGCCTTTTAATGAAACAAACACATATGCCTCTGACCGATTCAGAGGTTTCCTCTGAATGATTCCATTCAGATGCAAACAAACAGCCCCTTACTCTTTAATTTATAATGTTTTTTAATAATTTTTTTAATTTTAATTTATACAGTGAATCAGTATTTTTTAATTTATAGAGTTTCATCAGTCCACTCGCTCTCTATCTCTCTCTACTCTCTCATCTTTCTCTCTCTTCTCTCTTCTCTCATCCACCATCACCCCTACCACCTCCGCCACCAATCCCCACCACCTCCACAACCACTTTCATATCTCTTACTCTCTCTTTACTCTCTCTCTCCAACCACCACCGTAACCCCCAACCAGTGATTCAATCAAATCTAGCAAACATCAAACAACAATCTCAACAAATTCTGCAACAAGTGCAAATCTGTATACACATAAGCATTTAAATAACAGTCATTTTGCAAAATACATCAAGAAAGTCTAACTGATCGATTCATATATCTGAACTCATCGTACATTCAAACAACAAAAAAGTAACTTGAATACCAGATTTACCTTTTTAGCAAAAGAAGAAGTAGTATCACCCCATTTCTTATTCCCCCACGAACCCAAAACAGATCCTTGAGCAGAAACTGACGGATTAACATCATCATCATCAGCATCATCCACAGGAGGTCTATCATTCAACAAAAAGCTCGACCCTTGACCATACGGCGAATCATCATCAACAACCCGATCCAATGTCATCTTGTTCAATTGAAAATCGAAACCCTAACCACCCGTCACCGTTAAATTCACCAAATCTCTGGTTAAAAAACGAACTAGCTCTCAATCACGTCATCTGTACCACGGTTCGTCACTCAACAACCACCAACCAACTCCACTAGCAACCGCCATTAGCATCATCTTCATCAGATCTGAGCGAAACCCTAGATTAGAAACATCCGGCTGCCGTAGTGAGAGAGAAAAACGGTGAGAAAGAGAGAGAGAGTGGTTGTGGTGGCCGGCGACTCCTCATCTGCCATCACCCTTCACGATCGCAGAAGAGAGAGAGATGGGTCGGATTTGCGATGGTTGTGCCGGAGTTGCAGGTTGTGCCGGAGATGGTGCCGGAGTTGCAGGTTGTTAATGGTCGTGGTGGCGGCGGCGTTTGTTGAGGGTGGGAGATGAGTGCAGTATGTATGTATGTATGTGTTGTGATATATCTATAACACATAAATTGCAAGTTACCCCCTTATATTTGATTTTTTTTAAAATTACCACATCAGACAAATATAAAGTAACTTAGTTAGGCATTTGGATGAAAATGGCAAAAAATTCCAAACGTGGGGGGCAAAATGGTACAAAAGTGTCATTTTGGACGAAAATGGCAAATGTACCCAAACCTCAGGGACGAAAATGGCAATTTACTCCTAATTTTATTTCAATTTTAATGAATGCATTGAATTTTTGTATCAGGTTTTTACATTAAATAATTTGGATTTCTAAATTAATATGTAAGAGTTGAATTATTTTATATGTAAAGTTAAAAGAAAATAGTTTTAGTATAGTCTTATATTTACAAATTAGGATGCAAGTAATATTAAGAGTAAATTGCTAAAATAGTCCCTAACGTTTGTTCACATTTGCTAGATCCATCCAAAAAAAGATTTTTTCTCATATGAACCACTGAGGTTTCAAAAAAGTTGCTAAATCCATCCAAACTTCAGGGACGATTTTAGCAATTTAATAAAACAAACTTTTTTTGGATGGATTTAGCAAATGTGAACAAACGTCAGGGACGATTTTAGCAATTTACTCTATTTTTTTATTTTCATCTTTTTATTATATCTCTTAGTTAACATAAAATCTATTTATTTTTTTATTTTCATCTTTTTATTAAATTTCTTATTTAACATACAATCTACTAGTTTTTTTTTGAACGGTGAATTTCTACAACAGGCGATATATTCGCACCTGTTCGAAACCCGCAAAGCACACCCGAGTTTTCTATTACAGTGCATTTACTCCAGAGGGTTTTCTGCTCTTATGGAGGGTGCAACTACTCGCAAATGGCAGTAGGCTGGAAATTTTGTCGGGGAGCGCCAAGCCAAACTCTGGTGCCAAGCGTGAACCCGGTTAAGATAACATAGTCTTGGCCAGAGTGGGATGGAGGGCCTGCAAAAGCAGGTGCGAATCTATCGCTTGTTGTAGAAATTCGCCGTTCAAAAAAAAAAACTAGTAGATTTTATGTTAAATAAGAAATTTAATAAAAAGATGAAAATAAAAAAATAAATAGATTTTATGTTAATTAAGAGATATAATAAAAAGATGAAAATAAAAAAAATAGAGTAAATTGCTAAAATCGTCCCTGACGTTTGTTCACATTTGCTAAATCCATAAAAAAAAAGTTTGTTTTATTAAATTGCTAAAATCGTCCCTGAAGTTTGGATGGATTTAGCAACTTTTTTGAAACCTCAGTGGTTCATATGAGAAAAAATCTTTTTTTGGATGGATCTAGCAAATGTGAACAAACGTTAGGGACTATTTTAGCAATTTACTCTAATATTAATTAACTGATTGTGACAATTATGAATTAAATACAAAATTAATTTTGAAAACTGCAGGTTATCCGTCATGGATTCACGCCCCATGTCATGTCACTTTGTTAACGCCCTAAACAAGGTTTCACCATCCCCTTAACGGGCTTCAACCATTCCAAAGGTGGGGGTGGTCACCAGAAATCCCAACTTGCAAACTATTTTCCTTAATCGAACCTTTTCTAACTGGGTCTAACACAGTTAGTGTTTTTACTGACGTGACAACTTAACTTTAGAGAATTAAGAGGCATTATTGTCATTAATTGACAATAATAAACCGACAACCGATCCCGACCCGTTACAAGCCGGTACTAGTCGGTTCCTGTTTATAGTCAACTTAGGTTTTGGGTCGGTTCTCGGTTCGAGACCTTGGAGAACCGAAACTGTAATACTCGGACCAAAGTAACATATCTGATATAGCGAATTGTTGGTTTTTAGCCCATTTGATATTTCTAGAGTGAACATGATGGCTTCCGATAACTATATTTGATCATTTTTCTTGTAAAGAACATGTCTCAAAATGTCGTTTCTCTGATGTATAAAAATGTGAGTGTGAAAAAGTGGTGTGGTGATATTTATCCCGAGAACATAAACAAACCCACAATTTCTTTGCTTTTAGCCTAAGTGAATAAACTATGTATTAAAAAATAGAGTTAAATGCCATTTTAGAAAAAAAAAATTATTAGTTTTTTTTTATTTGGTCAGTGTTCTAAAAGTTATGCTAGTGGTTCTAAAAGTTATGCAAATCATTTTCTATAAAAAATATAGAAAAGTAAAATGGTACAATTATTGATGCGTGATTATTTTATTATTTAATAACAAAGGGCATCTAATTTAAAAGAAAAGACAGGCCGGGTCCGAAGGGTGTGCAGAGTGGGCGACTGCCCAAGGCCCAAACTCCTCCGGGCCCGAAAGTTTTCTTTAAATACATATAATAAGTATATATATAAATGTTTTGTTTCAGTTTTGTATACCAAAAAGATGGCTGGTCTGTTGGCTTCATTCCACACAGAGTTTTGATGGAGGAATTCGGTCTTAGTTCGATTCTTTCTTAGGCTTCTTATTTCTTCTTTTTACCAACTTCATTCTTTTCGTTTTGTTTTTTTCTTTTTCTCTATCTCAGGCCTCAGCAACTTTATTCTTACGTTTTGTTTTTTCTTTTTATTCTTACGTTTTGTTTTGTTTTTCCCCTATTCCAGTATTAAGTTCATTTTTTTGTTTAGTGCTTAATAATTTCTTTTTTTTATTTAGTTTATTATTTAAACTAAATTTAACAAAACAATATTTGAAATGTTTTTTTCATGATACAAAAACTAAAGAAGGAAACACGTTTTGGGCATGTTATGACTATATTTTTTGCGTTTTTACTTTTGTTTGTTAGAACGCGTGCATCAAAACAAACAAAGTTTCAACTCAACGCAACAGGGCGGCCCATTTTTTTCATTTATTATTATGTTTTCTAGTATACAAATATGTACTAATTCAAATATATTTATCTTTTCTTTACAAAATTGAGTCATTAGCTTTATATTATGCGGGCCCGTTTTTTTCTACTCGCCTCGGGCCCAAAACTCTTTGAGTATTCTCGGATACGGCCATGAGAAAAGATATAAAAAATATATTATATTTGTAGTGGGTTTCCTTTAGGAAAAAAAAAATCAAAAGCGTGCCCCTTTTATTTGTAGTGGGTTTTCCTATAAAAAAAAAAATCAAAAGTGTGCTCCTGTATTTGTAGTGGGTTTCCTTTAGACAAAAAGAAATCAAAAGTGTGCTCCTTTATTTGTAGTGGGTTTCCTTTAGACAAAAAAAATCAAAAGTTAAAAGAGTTGGTGCTCGTTTTACAATAATTGAAACGTTAACATACGAAAGAAGTCTGAAGGAGTGAATCCACTGTAAACAACGCCTCACAACATCAACAGTTTCTTTCTATACCCCTCTACACTCTCATCAAACTCTATGGCTGAACTCGTGCTTTCTTCCCTCCTCCCTCTCCTCTTTGAGAAGCTGTCCGATGCAGCTTTCAAAACCGTTGCTCGCCACAAGGGACTTGATGCTGAGATCTATGTAGTTAAAGCGGTAAAATAGCGGATAGCGGTCAAGGTCCGCTATACGATATATAGGTTATAGCGGTGGTATAGCGGTGATATAGCGGTAATTTTTATACCATGCATAATTTATGTATTTTTATATATATTATATACATATACCATTAATTTTATATTGTTTATATATAAATTCACAAGTATGAGGACTAAATATAAACTAATGAAGATGGAGAGGTGTTATATGTTAAAATACCCGAACTTAAATAACCCTAATTATCCCTACTTTTATCATACGCCGTTTTCTTTCACTTTCATCATAAGTATGTAACAGATTCATGATATCAGACCACAACAGATTCATGAGCTCGAGTATCAGACCGAAGAGAACACTATTACACTAATACCTTGGTGACAGGTGACTGTCGAAGACTGAAGAGGAGAACAAAACTCGAATCGAACAGCTCTGATGAACTCGAGCAATCGAATCGAACAGCTTTGATTCGATTTTTATCAGCTTTGATGAACAGCAATTGAACTCTGATGATGATGAACTGCTTCCAAGACCTCAACCAAGGCTGACCGCTAATATCACTGCTTCAGCCGCTATAAAGGACTACATATAGCGGTCAAATAGCGGGCTATAGCGCCGCTATTAGCGGAACCGCTATGCCCAACCGCTATTTGGACCGCTATGATGCCAGACCTCCGCTACACCGCTATAGCGCGCTATAGCACCGCTATAGCGCCGCTATTAACTACATAGGCTGAGATCAAGAAATTGCAGAAATCCTTAACCCAGATCCAACTTTATCTTACTCATGCTTCTCAGATGGAGATTACTGATCCATCTGTGAAATAGCGACTGAATGATCTCCAGCATCTGGCTTATGACATTGATGACGTCCTCGATGGTTGGGCAACCGACGCTATGAACCCTGAGTTCAAGCAAGAGCCAGAAGGCATCACCGGCAAGGTAAGAAAGCTAATCACCCCAACTTGTTGCACTACTTTCTCACGGACTACTACTATGATTGCCGAGTTAGATGATATTTCCACCAAACTACAAGATCTAGTTAAGGAGAAAGCTGACCTTGGTTTAGATAATCTTGGTTTGAAAGTGGAAGAGGAAGCTAGGCCAAGAACTAATAATAACCGAAGATTACAAACCTCTGTTGTCAACCCATCTAGTATTGTTGGGCGCCAAGCTCATAAAGATGCACTGGTTCAACAGCTATTGTTACCGGCTGATGAACCATGTGATCAAAACTATAGCATTGTTCCCATACTTGGTATGGGTGGGGTTGGGAAAACTACTCTCGCTAGACTTGTCTATGACGAACAGCTGGTCAAGGATCACTTTGATCTAAAAGCATGGGTTTGTGTCTCTGATGAGTTTGATACCGTTCGTATAAGCAAAGAGATCTTTCAATCTATGGCAAACAAGGAAGTTTCAGATTTTAATCGGCTTCAAGAAGCACTTAAAGATCACGTAAAGGGTAAAAGGTTTCTGTTGGTACTTGATGACATATGGAGCGAAAGTTATGAGGATTGGGAAACCCTCGTTAGACCGTTGTATACATGTGATCCTGGAAGTAAGATCATCGTAACAACTCGGAAGGATAAGTTGCTTAAAAAACTGGGTTGCAGTCCTCTAAATAACCAGCTGGAGAGCCTCTCAGATGATGACGCCTTGTCTTTAGTTGCTCGAAATGCATTAGGTGTTGATAACTTTGATTCACATTTGTCGCTCAAACCATATGCTGAAGGTATTGTGAAAAAATGTGGAGGATTACCTTTAGCTTTAATAGCACTTGGTAGATTGTTGAGAACAAAAAGAGACGAAGTAGAGCATTGGAAGGAAGTGTTAAACAGCGAGATATGGAGATTAAATGATGAAGATGGAATTCTCCTAGCGCTTAGATTGAGCTACCATGATCTTTCTGCACCTTTGAAGCGGTTGTTTGCATACTGCTCATTGTTTCCCAAGGACTTCCTGTTTGATAAGGAGGATCTGGTTTTACTTTGGACGGCAGAAGGGTTCTTGCAGCAGGCAACTCCAAATGATTCAACAGAAGAACAATGCTTGGGTCGCAAATTCTTTGGCGAGTTGTTGTCAAGGTCATTTTTTCAACATGCACCTAATAATGAATCATTATTTGTGATGCATGACCTCATGAATGACTTGGCAACATCTGTTGCTGGTGAGTTTTTTGTAAGGTTAGACGGTGAGGCAAAGAAGGATATTGGTGTAGAGAGGTTGAAGTACCGCTATATGTCATTTGTTCGTGAGACATATGTAACTTACGAGAAATTTAAAGGATTCGCCGAAGCCATAAAATTGAGGACATTCTTGGCAACGTCTGTTGGGGAGGTAGATAGTTGGAGAACTTTTTACTTATCCAATAAGATTATCACTGACTTGCTTCCTGAGTTACCACTTTTAAGGGTTCTAAGTTTGAGCAACTTTAAAATAAGTGAGGTACCGGAGTCCATTGGTACATTGAGGCACTTGAGATATCTTAATCTATCTCGAACTAGTATCACACATTTACCGGAGAAAGTTTGCAATCTCTTTAATTTACGAACATTGATCCTGTTTGGTTGTGATAGATTAACTAAGTTGCCCAACAATTTCCTAAAGCTTAAAAACTTGCGACATCTTGACGTTAGGGACATCTTGACATAAGTAAATGTGACAGTGGTGTGTTGAGAAGTCTGGTTGAAGTAGCTTCAGCAGTCACCAAGTTGTATATAGATGGTATTTCAGGGCTTAATGATGTGGTGTGGGGAGGTGTTATAGAGTATCTTGGGACAGTGGAAGAATTAAGCATAGAGTACTGTAATGAAATAAGGTACCTGGTGAAATCAGATGCAGATGCAAGTAAGATTCTTGTGACGCTGAGGAAACTGGATGTGAGGTTTTGTGATAATTTGGTGAGTATAGGAGAGAAAGAGGAGGAGGAGGAGGATAATTGTAGGAGCAACCTCCTAACATCTCTTAGGATATTAATAGTGTATGAATGTAAGAATATGGAGCGTTGCAGCTGTCCACCAGATGGCATTGAGGAATTGACTGTCTGGGGTTGTAGTTCAATGAGAGTTGTGTCGTTTCCAAAAGGAGGACAGGAGAAGCTCAAGAGAGTTAGAATATGGAATTGCAGGAACCTATTGGAAAAGGAGTGGGAGTGGGGAGGACAAAAAATGAACAACAACAGAAGCAGCAGCATGCCCATGCTTGAATATGTATCTATAACTGATTGGCCAAATCTGAAATCAATAATTGAGCTGAATGACTATGTTCACCTCACTGAATTGATTATAATCAACTGTGAAAACCTTGAGTCATTTCCAGACACTTTAACATCGTTAAAGAAACTAAAGAAACTGGAAATATTCAATTGTCCCAAATTGGAGGTTTCCTTTCTTGGTGAAAATTTGACATCATTGAAGCAACTGGAAATAAGAGAGTGTCCAAGAATGGATGCTTCTTTACCTGGTTGGGTTTGGCCTCCCACTCTCCAAATCTTAGCAATTGGGAAGTTGAAGAAGCCCTTCTCCGAGTGGGGCCCACAAAGTTTTCCAACCTCACTTGTGACACTATGGTTATACGGTGGTGGTGAAGATGGAGTGAGTGGTAGTAGTCAGTTTTCTCATCTTCTTCCTTCATCTCTTACTTCTCTTATAATAGATGGATTTGAGAAATTGGAATCAGTTTCAATGGGACTCCAACACCTCCAATCTCTCTCTTTTATCAATTGCCCTAATCTGAAGAAAGTGTCTTCACATCCCCAACACCTCACCTCCCTCCACCATCTCTCTTTTACCCATTGCCCTAACATGATGGATCTACCAGAGCTGTTATCGCCTTCACTCTTGAGATTAGAGATCTGGTCCAATTGCCCAGGTCTGAAAGGAAGATGCAGTATAAAGGGGAGTTACTGGCCCCTCATCTCCCATATCCCCTGTATCAGAATATTATGAAGTTAATATGAAGGTATCTCTCCTCTACCTTTAATAATTTTTTATTTAATAACTTACTTATAAAATTGTTTTTTATTAAACAAACAATTTCAAACATAATCTCAAATAAATGGTTTACTGTTTTATTTGTGAAAATTATCTATAAAATTAATTAATGTTTGCACTCGTATTGATAAGGCCAACTAATATTACCAGGAGTAATATTCAATCTTAACTTTAAGCCCGTCACTCTTGATTTTAAGAATCTGGGGTGATTGCCCAGGAGGTCTGAAAGAAAGATGCAGTAAAAACGGGAGTTACTGGCCCCTCATCTCCCATATCCCCCGTATTGACATACAAGATTAACATATGAAGGTATCTCTCCCTCTACCTTTGTCCTTTAATCCTTTTAAATTAAATTACTGATTTATAATATTTTTTTAACAAGCAATTGTTCAACTTAGTACAAATTAATGTTGGTACTCGTATGATAAGGCCAACTAATATTACTACCAGTGTTTGAGGTGTAATATTCTTAACCTTAAACCCATTATAACCTATTTAAAAGTTATTTTTTGTAAAGTATTTGATTTTGATCATTTTTACTGCTCATCAAATACAAATGGGTTTTAACATACAAAATATTAATTGTAAAATGTAAAAAAAAAAAAAAAAATCGTGATTTTACGGTAGTAGAGTAGAGTTTTTTTAGAGTCCATTTTGGATGGAAAGAGAGCATGTAACTTTTGTTTCTTGAGTTTATGTGATTATCTTCACTTTCTTTCTATATTTAGTAAATCAAGATCTTAAATCATTTTTAGTACAAATTAATGTTTGCACTCGTATTGATAAGGCCAATTAATAGTACCTTTTTTTGAAAAGACCAATTAATAGTACCTGTGTGTTTTAGGAGTAATATTCTTTAACTGTAAACCCATTACAACCTATTTAAATTTAAATGGGTTTAGTGGATTAAATTTCCAAGAAATATGTCGATTTTTTAGCATTTGTTTATACATAATCACCAAACTTTGTACAGTATTTGATTTTGATCTTTGTTACTAGCTAGTTACTGCTAATCAAATCAATTCTAAATATCGTTTTGTTAATCCAATTAGACTTGCATTTAATACTAAATCATATCGGTATGTGTTTGATCATTCTTACTAGCTAGTTAATGTTTGTACTCCTACAATAAGGCCAGCTAAGCTTACATGTGTTTTATGAGTAATATTCTTTAACTGTAAACCGACTACAACCATATTAGCAAAACCATATTAAAAAGTTATTATTTGTGCAGTATTTGATTTTGATCATTTTTACTGCTAATCAAATTCATATGGCTTCTCTATGGTTTCATTTGAATGGAATACTATTTCAAAGAGTTTTGTTAATTCAATATAAGACTTCCATTTATTAATATACCATATTGGTCTGTGGTTTGATAAAGTCAAACATGAAAGTGGTATAAAAAAAGATAATGTACCATTAAGTTGAGTTTTTTTAGAGTCCGTTTTGGATGGAAAGAGAGTATGTAACTTTTGGTTTCATTTGAATGGAATACTATTTCGAATAGAGTCTTGTTAATTCAATAAGACTTACATTTAATATAATACTATATCGAATAGAGCATGTAACTTTTGTTTCTTGAGTTTATGTGATTATCTTCACTTTCTTTCTATATTTGGTATATCAAGATCTGAGCTCATTTATTTTGACAATTTATTTAATAATTTCATCAAATGAGCGAATTATTGAATTATTATTTAGTTATATTTTCCAGCTTGTGTCCCTTGAATTCTGTTTGTTGCCATATGACGTTCCCATAAAGCCCTTGAATTCTGTTTGTTTCCAATTTTACAATCTGTAGACTAATAACTTGCTTTTGATTTGATGCTGCAGATCCAATTGTGATGGGAAGCATTTTTACACTTTCTACTAAAGATTTGCCAACCTTCACAGCAGAGAGCATAACATTAGACCTGATTGGTGGATTATGATGTTGGCTTCCGTTTTCCTTTGTCGATTTTTGTCAATACCTGTGCATAAAAGAACCAGTTGACTCGGATTCTATGTTGCTGGTAATGGGTCAGACTATAGATTGTATTTTGTGCGTATACCTATTACTCTATTAGTGATCGTGCATCACTGATGTTAGTTGTGACTATTTCATCATTTTATTTAACCAAAGTGCCGACGATTTGAAATTGATACCATCACCCATTTCCCTCATTTTTGTCACTCTTGCGATGGCCTGGGGTGTGTTTGGGATGAAAGATCAGCTTTTGTCTGGTTTTCTAAAAAACTAATTTTCACTTCCAAAACATAACCCGTGGCAAATTTAGTCTTTGTGTGTCTTAGAAAAAATCCAATAATAGAGCAATATCAGAGGAGTTAAGACAAAATGATTGATCAACAACCAGCAACTTAATATGACTAGATAAATTGACAAGAATTGCAAGAAACTAAAACTAAAGCTAATATACACAATTCAGGAAACCAATTTACAGGACACCCAAAAGAATAAAAGAAAACGAAAGCGCAACAATCGGTCATCCATACTTCAAACAAATCATTTTGGTCCGCAAATGAACAAACTGAAAACCCATCTTTCATTCTGTCTTTACCCACAGGTAATGAAAAGCTGTCTGGTTGTAAGGGAACACATTGCTTTAGATTTTGATTAATTTTATAAGTATGCCTATGTGACTGTTTATGAACAGACGAGTAATGGTTCATGTGGACTCGTTTTCCTTGGAGACTTCTACTTGGTGGGTTAGGAGGTTGAGAAAGCTTCCCTGAGTTTGTTACGATGAAGTCAAATCTGTTTCTTCTTCTGCAAGAAAACACACAAATTCAAGCAAATAAGTACAGATAATCAATTTTAACTCGTTTACTTACTAATAGATCAATTCCGATTATGAAGGGAGAGAGATCTTACTGAAAATCAAATCAATTTTTATTTTTTAATTGTTTTTATAAATAGTGTGGGCCCCATCCTCCACCCCTTTGGTCCATCATCTTTAGGCTCATCCTCACTCCCGGTGACGTGACGTCCTACGTGGCGGCCCATCCCCTTGGGGATGACCCTCACCATACCCACTAGCCTAATGAGTATATACTATACATTGTTTGTTTTATAATAATTAATTAAGGCCCAAACTATCTTCACTCCATTTTATAAAGGTTTATGTTAGATTACTATCTTGGTTTAAGTGTTTTTTTGCAAATCAAGACATAAACAAATGAATCAAACCAAACAAAAGTCCAAAATCATCTTTTTAAAAGGCCTGGTCTATTCGCACACGCTCTTTGTCTTTTTGAGTTTAGAAATCTGGGGTGATTGCCCAAAACTGAAAGAAAGATGCAGTAAAAAGGGGAGTTACTGGCCCCTCATCTCCTATATCCCCTATATCCGCATACAAGATTAACATATGAAGGTATCTCTGCCTCTACCTTTGCCCTTTAATCCTTTTAAATTAAATTACTGATTTATAATATTTTTTTAACAAGCAATTGTTCAACTTAGTACAAATTAATGTTGGTACTCGTATGATAAGGCCAACTAATATTACTACCAGTGTTTGAGGTGTAATATTCTTAACCTTAAACCCATTATAACCTATTTAAAAGTTATTTTTTGTAAAGTATTTGATTTTGATCATTTTTACTGCTCATCAAATACAAATGGGTTTTAACATACAAAATATTAATTGTAAAATGTAAAAAAAAAAAAAAATCGTGATTTTACGGTAGTAGAGTAGAGTTTTTTTAGAGTCCATTTTGGATGGAAAGAGAGCATGTAACTTTTGTTTCTTGAGTTTATGTGATTATCTTCACTTTCTTTCTATATTTAGTAAATCAAGATCTTAAATCATTTTTAGTACAAATTAATGTTTGCACTCGTATTGATAAGGCCAATTAATAGTACCTTTTTTTGAAAAGACCAATTAATAGTACCTGTGTGTTTTAGGAGTAATATTCTTTAACTGTAAACCCATTACAACCTATTTAAATTTAAATGGGTTTAGTGGATTAAATTTCCAAGAAATATGTCGATTTTTTAGCATTTGTTTATACATAATCAACAAACTTTGTACAGTATTTGATTTTGATCTTTGTTACTAGCTAATTCAAACCAATTCTGAATATCGTTTTGTTAATCCAATTAGACTTGCATTTAATACTACATCATATCGGTATGTGTTTGTTCATTCTTACTAGCTAGTTAATGTTTTTACTCCTACAATAAGGCCAGCTACGCTTACATGTGTTTTATGAGTAATATTCTTTAACTGTAATCTGCAGGTGGTTGTAATGGGTGCATCTTTTGGGTAACAGTTGGTTGCCCAGAAGTAAAGAAATAAAAAAATTGGTTGGACTTTCAAAAAAAAAAAAAAAATTCTTTAATTGTAAACAGATGATCAATTCCAGTAAATATGGTGAATGCCTTGCAAGAAATTGACAAAAATACCCCTCCAGTCCTTTTATCCAACTAAAATTCCTGAAACAATTATTCATAGTTACAATTTTGACCGTCAAAAGTCAACAAAACCAGTTCAAACGCCAACAATAGTTAAAATTGATTAGTTTCAATTAAAATCGAACCTTATAAATCTAACAGGACGTGTCAACCAGGAATAAGCTTCATATTAATGATCGCATATGAAATCAGTGGTGGCGGTGGCATTCGAAATGCAATATAGAGTCGGAGAGGTGGTGGAAAGGGGGTTTGGGCCTGTTTTGTTATTTGTTTAAAGATATCCTAAGTAGTGATAACTACATTAATGGTCCCTGTAATCATATATATATAAGGGGGTGTTTGGCTAATCTTTTTCATACCTCCTTATGTATTATTAGTTTGTTTATCTGTAGACTAAAAGCTTAATTTTGATATGATCTGTTAGCTTTCTTATGTAATTTGAGAAGATGATATATGATGAAACTGACCATGATTATATCCATGGCAGATTTGATGCTGCAGACTCAACTGTGACTGGAAGCATTTTGCAGTTTCTTTTGCCAACCTTCACAGCAGGGAGCAAAACGTTAAATTTGATTGGAAGATTATAATGCTGGCTTCCTTTTTATTAATCTTCTTTTTTTTCAATATCTATTAGTGATTTGTGAATAAAAGAACCAGTTTACTTAGATTGCATTTTGTTGGTAATGGGTTGTGTTTTGTTTGTAATGGGTCAGATCACAGATTGTCTATTGTAAGTATACATATAGTACTCTATTTGTGATCGGTACATCGCTGTTGTTAGTTATGACTATTTCATCCATTTATCTGACCAACATGTTAGTTTTACTCTCTTGTGATGGCATGCGGTGTGTTTGGAGCGGAAGATCAGCTTTTTGTTGGTTTTCTAGAAATCTAATTTCCGATTCCAAAACATAACCAGTAACAAATTCAGACTTGTGTGTGTCAAAAACGAGTTGAGTCAAAATAAGTCTATGGTTGTTTAAAATTCAAATCGAACTCGAAGATTTGAGTTATAATTTTATTTGAACCGAAGGAGTGGATCCAAATTTGATGATAAAAACTCCAAACCACATATTCTGCAAGTGGGGCTAATGTAAAGACAATGGTGCCTTTCAATTGAACAAAGGGCCTCCATTTAATGACAACATCTCCTCTCAATTATCTAAAGTTAAGCTAAACCTACAACCCTTTTCTAAGTTGTGAAGGCATCGGATTCTAATGAACATTACCCTAGAAAACGTAAATGTGAACCATTGGTTGTACATCCTAGGGATGAGCATTTGGTACCGGTACCAGTACCTAACCATACCGGGTATATTCTGTACCGGTACTGATACACACTTTTCCCGCTTTTCAGTGGGTAAAACACTAGTATATTCGGTACCGGTATCCACTTTTCCCGGTTTTCGGTACCGGTACCGGTACCGAACGGGTACGGTGCTCATCCCTAGTACATCTTCAGGTTATTTTGATTATTGTTCTATTCATCTGTTGTTTAGCTCACCCCCAACATTTGTAGACTGTCATAAAAATATCCAATGACAGACCGATATCAGAGGGTTAAGACAGAAAACCAGCAACTTAATATGACAACTGGACAAACGACACACTGATTACCAGAAAGCAAAACTAAAACAGATATACACAATCCAGGAAACCAATTTACAGGAAACCCAAAAAATAAAAGAAAACGAAAGCGTAACAACCGGTCATCCATAAATTCAAACAAATCATTTCCGTCCACAAATTGAACAAACTGAAAACCCATCTTTGATTCTGTATTTACCCACAGGTAATGGAAAGTTGTCTGGTTGCAAGGAAAACATTGCTTCAGATTTTGATTAATTTTATAACTATGCCTATGTGACTGTTTTTGAACAGATGAGTAATGCTTCATGTGGACATGTTTTCCTTGGAGACTTGTAGTTGGCAGGGTAGAAGGTTGAGAAAGCTTCCCTGAGTTTGTTGAGAGGAAGTTCAGTGGCGAAGCTCAGGGGTCGGAAGTCACCGGACCTAAAAATTCTATATAAGTAAATTTTATTTTTATAAAACCGGGGGGTCGAAAACGTATATACCTAAAAAATTCTATACGAAACGTACATACATAACACTACTAAGCGAAAAGTTCGGGGTCGGGCGCCCCCTCCGGCCCCTTGAAAGCTACGCCACTGAGGAAGTTGAATCTGTTTCTTCTTCTGCAATAAAACACACAAATTCGAGCAAATAAGTACAGATAATCAATTTTAACTCGTTTACTTACTAATGGATCCATTCGGATTATGGAGAGAGAGAGGAGGGAGAGAGGGATCTTACTGAAAAGTGACTTCACATTTGGCCTTTTAGGTTTTGTGCTCTTCTTCTTCAACTCAGCTGAAAATTAATTAAGACCATGTTGATGCCCTCTTACGAGTCACGTTTACCAAGAATGCTCAAAAACCGATAGATAATATATATTGCCTTATTTTTTAGATAATATAAAGAGAAACAAATGAAGTTGTTTACAAGGAGAGAGATAGGTACTGATTCCCGGGACTTGATGTTCATGAACAATTTCAAAGTTTTTATATGTGTACCCATAAAGTTGACATCTTTAGAGGATAGCATCTGCAGTTGCCAAAAAGAAGTGGAATATATGTAAATTTAGAACAAAAAAGACCAAAACAGAAAAATATTTCATAATAGCAATGAAATAAGGTAACACAGATCAAGAGAATCCACAAAGTAAGACATAAATAAGGTAGGAAGTCATGGGTAAAATCTATACAAACATATAATATACATCAAGTCAACTATACAATGAAAAATTGCTGGATGGTGACTCAGGAAAAGGTTGATTGGCTAATGATATTATCATTATTTGCTACATTAACCAATTATAAGATATAAAATGTTAATCACGAGATTTTTACAACTATGGCTGGACATAGGTACATGTCATTCTGCATACACCAAACATAGTTAAAAAGGCTTTTAATAAATATTCAAACAATAAAAAAAAAAAACACTTGCAATGTGGACATGAGTTATCACCTTTATAGGGCTTTCTTATCAGGTATTATACATTCACTTTCTGATTTTAACTTGTATAGTGTAGGTCTTGATGTGTGCTCATAAACTTCGGATAATCGGATATACAATGTTAGATAAACAACCAGAAATTAACCCAGAGAATACAACGAATATCAACGATTGAATGATTGAATCTTATTGAAAATGAAACACAAATGAAGTACAAGAAAGAATTACAAAAGAAATTGAAAATTGCAGAAGTATTTACAATCTACTACAAACCCCTATTTATACTAAACACTCAAAATTCAGTTACAACTATCCGTTGTAAGAATTTTCACAAACACCCCCTGAACTTACAAGAATGTAAGTATCAGACCTTATATCTAAGCAACTGCTCTTCATCACCTCAACCACTGATTCACTATATACTGCTTATTTCAGCAGCAGTTGTTTACTGTCATCAGTTGTTGCTATCAGCTGTTAACCACCATCAGTGTTTGAACACAAGCAGTGCTTAGAATGCCATCAGCTGTTTATCTTGTTTAGTCTCAAACAGTGGTTTGCTTATTTATTAATACTCATAAGAGGTTACAACTGAAATGTTACTTTTCTTAACAATCTCCACCTAAGTAACAATTCAGTTTAACCTAAACTTAATGAGTTGAAGCAAAAAGTAAACTTTGCACCTGGCAAAGCCTTGGTCATCACATCAGCTGGGTTAACATCTGTTCCAACCCACTTGACCACCACTTCCTTAGAAGCCACCACATCTCTAATCCAAAACATTTTCACATTGATGTGTTTGGTTCTTTCATGAAAAACACTGTTCTTTGACAACTGAACAGCACCTTCATTATCACAATTCACCTCCACACCATCCAACCTGATTCCCAGATCAGCAACCATACCCTTTAACCATAAAGACTCTTTTACCCCTTCAGTTAAAGATATGAATTCAGCCTCAGTTGTGGATAGTGCCACAACATGCTGCAACTGAGACTTCCAGCTCACCACATTCCCCATGACTGAGAATACATAACCAGTTATTGATCTGCCATTATCTTTGTCTTTTGCATAATCTGAATCAACATAACCACTGACCATGTTCTCCTTCTCAGCATGATTCTCAAACTTTAAACCAAGTTTCTTTGTACCAGCCAAATACCTGAGAATCCACTTCACTGCTGCCCAATGATTTTTACCAGGATTAGCCATATATCTGCTCACCACACTAACAGCATATGCAATATCAGGTCTTGTACAGACCATGAGATACATCAGACTCCCAACAGTGTTTGCATATGGAACTTTGCTCATATATTCTTTATCCTCATCTGTTTGAGGATAGTCTTTCTTTGACAAACTGAAATGAGCTGCAAGAGGAGTTGTAACAGGCTTACACTCTCCCATTCCATAATTCTTTAACACTTTCTCAATATAAGAAGATTGAGACAATGTTAACACTCTTTTTGCCCTGTCCCTGTGAATTTCCATACCAAGTATCTTCCTAGCTTCTCCCAAATCCTTCATTTCAAATTCTCTCATCAGCAGTTGTTTGGTTTCTTCTATTTGGCTTTTGCTATCACAGGCTATCAACATATCATCGACATACAAGAGTAAATAGACAAATTTACCCCTGTCATACTCCCTGTGATACACACAACTGTCATAAGGACTCCTGCTGAAACCACTGCCCACTATATATTCATCAAATCTTTTGTACCACTGTCTGGGAGACTGCTTCAATCCATACAAGGACCTCTTCAGTAAACATGCCTTATCTTCTTGGCCTTTAACTTCATATCCCTTTGGCTGTGCCATATAGATCTTCTCCTCCAAATTACCATGCAAAAATGCAGTTTTTACATCCATTTGTTCCAACTCCAGATCTAATGATGCAACCAACGACAAGATAACTCTAATTGAGACATGTTTGACTACAGGAGAAAAGATCTCATTGTAATCAACACCTGCCTTTTGAGTAAATCCCTTAGCCACCAGTCTTGCTTTGTATCTTGGACCTTCTCCTGGTTTGACACCTTCTTTAATTTTGTAGATCCACTTGCAAGACACCAACTTCTGGTCTTTTGGCTTGTTTACCAACTCCCACGTACCATTCTTGTACAGAGAATCCATCTCTTCATCCATTGCTTTATACCACTTTTGATTATCTTCTGAATTAACAGCTTCTTCAAAAGTTAATGGTTCATAGATGCTTTCATTCTCTGCTGCTACAAAAGCGACTGCAGAAATATCTTCTTGATCTCTGTATCTCAGTGGTTTCACAGCTTTCCTTTTTGACCTGTCTCTCACCAAAATGTAATCCTCCAAATTTGGTACACTTTGACTTGTCTCATCCTGACTTGAAGCAGGACTTCCACGTTGACTTGTTCCACCCTGAGTTGCACCAGACCTTTCAACATTCACCTTTGGTCTGCTTAACACTAGCTCCACCTCAAACTGAAGATCATCTTTCTTGGATACACTTCTGTTTATTGACTCCATAACATCTTTGTACAGGACATTCTCCCTGCACTGAGCATTTCTGCTCACTATCACCTTTGGATTTTGCAACCTCCAAAGCCTGTATCCCTTTACACCTTCAGTATATCCCAGCATTACACACTTTTGAGATCTTGGATCCAACTAATCATCACTCACATGAGAATACACCAAAGACCCAAAAACTTTTAAATCTTCATACTCAGGTTTAGTACCAGACCACATCTCCATAGGTGTCTTCATCTGAATTGCTGATGAAGGACATCTATTGATCAAATAAGCTGCAGTGGATACAGCTTCACCCCAGAACTTCTTTGGCATACCTGAGGTTGCCAACATACACCTCACTCTTTCCAACAAAGTTCTGTTCATTCTTTCAGCCAAACCATTCTGTTGTGGAGTACCAGGAATGGTTAAGTGTCTGGCAATACCATTTTCTTTGCAAAATTTATCAAACTCATGATTACAAAACTCTAGCCCATTATCTGTTCTGAGTTTCTTCACTTTCTTCTCAGTTTGATTCTCCACCAATACTTTCCATTCTTGAAACTTCTTGAAAGTATCACTCTTGTGTTTAAGCACATAAACCCACACTCTTCTTGAGTAATCATCTATGATGGACAAGAAGTATCTACCACCTCCCAAGGTTTCTGTTCTTGCAGGCCCCCACAGATCAGAGTGAACATAGTCTAAGACTCCCTTAGAACTATGTTTTCCTTTGCTGAACTTTACTCTCTTCTGTTTGCCCAACACACAACTTTCACAAAAGCTTATATCACAGTTCTTTAGATCACCAAGAACTTGTTGTTTGGACAACTCAATCAGGCCTTGTTGACTTATATGACCAAGTCTTTTATGCCACTTCAGGGCTTCATCATCACCTTCTTCTCTTGCCACAGCAGCCACTCCATCAACAACTTTACAATCCAACATGTAAATGTTGTTCTTGATTCTAGTACCACTGAGCACCACCATAGACCCTTTTATAACCCTGGCCTTTCCGTCTCTAAGACTAACATGATATCCCATCTTCTCTAAAGTACCAAGAGATAATAAACTTCTCTTAAGATCAGGGATGTACCTCACATCTTTGAGATCAAACGTGATGCCAGATTCTGTCTTCATTGTGACTGTACCAATGCCAAGAATCTGACAAGGCCTGTCATCTCCTAGCTTTTACAGACCCCATGTCCACCATCTTCAATTCTTTGAAGGCTTCTTTCAGTGGTGTCATATGGAATGAACACCCTGAATCCATTACCCATTTTTCTTGATTACATTCACTTGTGACCACAAGAACATCAGCACTGTCATAACCTCCTTCTGACTGATCATCAGAATCTACATGACTACTCTGCCCCTTTGAGTAATTACTACTTTGCCCTCTTGAACAACTGCCTTCACCTTTTCTTTTCTTGAATTCTGGACAGTCTTTCTTGAAGTGCTTCTCTGAATTACAAACAAAACATCTCCTCTTGAATCTTGACTTGGATTTTGACCTGGAATTTCTGCTGCCACTGCTGTAATTCCTTTGATCTGACCTTCCTCTCACAAACAAACCATCTCCACCTTCTTCTTTAGAATCTGACCTCTTCTTCAATTCTTTTGAATTCAAGGCAGACAATACATCTTCCATAGATAGAGAATCTCTACCATACATCAATGTATCCACAAAGTGTTCATATGATGATGGTAAAGAAGTGAGAAATATTATGGCCTGATCTTCATCATCCAACACCACCTCTATATTTTCAAGATCCAAGATCAACTTGTTGAATTCATCTGTATGATCTTCAAGACTCTTTCCAGATGACATGTGAAATGTATACAACCTCTTCTTCAAATACAGCCGATTTGCCAAAGATTTAGTCATATACAATGACTCCAACTTTGCCCAAATCCCTGCAGCAGATGTCTCCTTTGATACTTCACGAAGAACTCGATCACCAAGACTCAATATAATCGCACTATGAGCCTTCTCGAGCATATCCTTCTTCTCTTTATCAGTTAAGCCTTCAGGAAGTTTATCTTCTCCTTTCAGCGCATCTACCACACCATTGTGAACCAGAAGAGCCCTCATCTTCACACGCCATAGACTGAAATCATTCCTTCCATCAAATTTCTCCAATTCAAACTTCGTTGACACCATCTTTGATCTCTGATTGCGGAATTGAACGTCAATTTCTTGTTAATCGAGCCACCAATGGCTCTGATACCACTTGTTAGATAAACAACCAGAAATTAACCCAGAGAATACAACGAATATCAACGATTGAATGATTGAATCTTATTGAAAATGAAACACAAATGAAGTACAAGAAAGAATTACAAAAGAAATTGAAAATTGCAGAAGTATTTACAATCTACTACAAACCCCTATTTATACTAAACACTCAAAATTCAGTTACAACTATCCGTTGTAAGAATTTTCACAAACACCCCCTGAACTTACAAGAATGTAAGTATCAGACCTTATATCTAAGCAACTGCTATTCATCACCTCAACCACTGATTCACTATATACTGCTTATTTCAGCAGCAGCTGTTTACTGTCATCAGTTGTTGCTATCAGCTGTTAACCACCATCAGTGTTTGAACACAAGCAGTGCTTAGAATGCCATCAGCTGTTTATCTTGTTTAGTCTCAAACAGTGGTTTGCTTATTTATTAATACTCATCAGAGGTTACAACTGAAATGTTACTTTTCTTAACATACAATGTGAGTGAGAGAATGAGTGCCAATTTAACTTAGTGATGAAGAAATCTGAGCACCTGGTCTAATCTGATACAATCATACATGGAGAAAACACAATTAGATATGATATGTTAATGTTAATTATCTTACGTAATTTCAGTATATAGTAAATTACACCTTGTGTCCTTTATGTATGACATAATTTACGAAGCGTGCCCTTTAAGAAAGCACAATTACATATTAGATATGATATGTTAATGTTAATTATCTTACGTAATTTCAGTATATAGTAAATTACACTTTGTGTCCTTTATGTATGACATAATTTACCAAGCGTGCCCTTTAAGAAAACACAATTACATATTATGTCCAAATTCTTGGTTTTATTAACACTTTGTATCCTTTAATAGGTTGAACCCGCGAACCAGTTTTAACTAAACGGGCCGGGTTCGTGTCGAACCCGTCGAGTTGGCGGGTTGACCAGTTAAACCCATTTATAATAAATTTTGATTTCTCAAAATGCGTTTTTATGTTATAACTTAAATTGGTTTGGGTACAATAATTATAATTTAAAAGAGAACTTGACGTAATATTTTATAATTAAAATGTAATTGTTTTACATATGTGTTTTCTGTTGTAAAATTATATTTTAAAAAATATTAATATGCGAAAGAAAATAAAAAAATAAAAAAAATTGTGTTAAACGGATCGTGTTCGGGTTTGGGTCATGTTCAGGTTCGTATAAAATTATTAGGTTCGGGTCGGGTTGGATACAAACCAATCACACTCCATTCCATATCCTTTCTAGAGCAAAACCTCAGGAGCGATATAATCAGGTGTGCCAACAGTAGAATAAGCCTACATCATTACAACACCAAAGATTCTTAAAAGGCTGAATGCCTTAATATCAATACATTTGGAAAAATGAAACTAATAAAATAGCTTACAAGCATCCTCCTATTTTGCTGCCTATGCAGCAGCAGTTGCTCTTGTTGAGTGTGTTTTGGTAAAGCAGGACGCCCTTCACTTTGAAGGGGCCTGCGTAAGTTATTTGCAGCGGTAAAATCTTTCTCTTGAAGATTAGTGCAGTCTAATGGTTTACATAATCCAAAATCCGACAATTTCATGTGCCTAAATTTATCAAGTAGCAAGTTGTCGGGTTTAATATGCCTGCACAAGTTTGAAAAAGATTATATACGTGGGAAAAACCGTCCCATATGTTTGTATGAAGTGACGTATAAAAAACATTGTTTTTTGTATCAACCTACGAATGTAATTATGTTTCTGTATTCGATCGCCAAAACAGTTGCACCAACATAAAACCGAGCTTCGTCTTCGGTAAATGTATCCTTTCGCATCAGTAAAGTCATCATATTCCACCAGGAAGATATTCCATTATGAGGTAAAGACATTCCATTATCAACTTCTGCAAGCAGGTTCCTTTCCATTTTCACATGTTCAACCTAAAAAGAAAAAAAAAAAAAAAAAAAAAAAAAAACAACTTAACGCCTTTTAAATATAATCTTAACAAGACGGTTTACAAAAGTAAACGTCAACTGGACTCTACGAAGCATTTCAGATTTTTTAAAGTTTTTTCATTGCATACACGTTACCGGTTGTTTTCTCCCTGCATATTCTAACCAGGAAGAGATTAAAAGTCCTCCCTGCATATTCTAACCAGGAAGAGATTAAAAGTCGATGGTCAAAGCAGGTAAAAAAGGATTGGTGAGTTTAACTTTTGTATGGTGTGTAAGGAATAAGATTATATACCTCACCAAATGCACCCTTTCCTATCATTGTTAGTGGTTCAAAATCATCGGCAACCATTTTATGCCGCTGAATGCGCACATATTCTGTCTCTTTTTGCTCAAGATGTTTAAGTAAATTGTTGGCTCTTCTTCAGAGACCTCTGAATCAGCCAATTTCTTCTCAAGAACATTACGCCTGCATCAAGAATGTATTTCTATTATCATTTTTAGTATTATAGCTTTTAAAAGATGCATATACCCATCAAATAAACATCAATTGAACAATACATGGGATTCCATCCTCATTTTTCACACAAGCCACCAATCATAATCCTGAACTCAGGTACCTATAGAAAATTCACCACCTCCACTAACATAATACCACCTCCGAGACCATACCTCCACCATCGTCACAGTCGAAGGTGTATGAGAAAAAATAAAAATCAACCTAAGAATCCACCGTGCAGATTCAAAACACTTTTGAAACAGCATGTTGACCATCAGGGGTGTGCTGAGCTGGAACTTGAACAACAAGGAATACGTCCCGGCTGTAAATTTAAAGCCGACGTCTCCTTCTACCTCAAGCCACCATATTTGTTGAAGGTATGCAATTGTATGAAATATGTTCAAAAGAAAGAGTTAGCTAAAACAATAATTTTATTTTAACAAACCAAGAACACTTGACTTTTACCAGTTTCTGTGATTAAACCTAAAATCTTTTAACAACAGGTAACATTTTAACTAACAAAAAACTAAAAAAATAAAAAGAAAATTCACCTTGATTCATTTGTCTGAATAAAATTCCATTATCTCCGATCATCAATTCCAGTAATATGGTGAATGCCTTGCAAGAAATTGACAAACATACCCCTCCAGTCCTTTTCTTCAACCAAAAGTCCTCAAACAATTATTCACAGTTACAATTTTGACTGTCAAAAGTCAACAAAGCCAATTCAAATAGTCAAAATCAAACAAAATTGATTATTAGTCTGAATTAAAATCGAACCTTATTTCTGGTGTCAAATCTAACAGGTCGCGAATAAACTTCGTATTTCCCCAATTTTCTAGGGTTCGTAATTAATTTGGTATGATAAGATGGGGGTAATTAAGAGGCAATTTATATGAAATCAGGTGTGGTGTTGGTGGCAGTGGAACTGCGATACAGAGTCGAAGAGGTGGGGAGAAACAAAGGGGGTTGGGTTGGGGGTCTGTTTCCTTATTTGTTTTGTAAAATTAATTTACACAAATATGTCCTCCTAAATACTGTTAACTGTATTAATGGTCCCTATAATCAAATAGTCTTTTGGCTGATTGAATAATTTGAGATTATGAATGTATGAATTGAACCAAAATAATTTGAGATTATGAATGTCTGAATAATTTTGTAAATATGTCCTCCTAACTAATGTTAACTGTATTAATAATGGTCCCTATAATCCAAATAGTCTTTTGGCTGATTTAACTTCTAGCTGATTGATTAATTTGAGATTATGAATTTGAGTCTTATGTATGAATTGAACCAAAATCAATGTTTTAAAAACCGGTTTTTTAAGTCATACAGGGTTACGCTCTAAAATAGTTCAACCGGTTGAACCGGGTTGTATCGGGCGGTTGAACCGGATTACCAGTTAACCCTATAAATTCCATAAAATACAAATTCATCTAAAAAAACAATATAATCTCAACTAGGATTTATGTAACTGATCATAGTTTTATCTAAAAACAACTATTTTTAAGAATATTTTTTGATAGTTATAAACAATATTGCATTGTATGATGTGAGTAACAATTTCAACAACGACAAAATATTGGAATAGAAGGCACTAGGTTAATTACCGGAAATATAGAATATCAATATTACCTTAATATTGTATTTTATTAAAATTAAGAAATCAAATCTTAAGATAATGCAAACCGGTTCAATGGTTTGAACCGGTAGAACCGGATTTACCGCCGGTACATAAGACATACCGTATTCGGGTTTTACCGGTCTTTGTCGTACCGGACTCGTGTCCGATATCCGGTTTAACCGGTATAACCGGCCGGTTCATACCGGTATTTAAAACATTGACCAAAATAACTCTACAAAGATTCCCATATTGCCGCTCTCATTAGCTGAATTAATTTGTTCTTTTTTTTTTTTTTGGGACTTGTAGTCATAGTTGTTAAAGCAAAGCTCCCTCATGGTGCAAAAGGTGATCATTCACTTGGTTTTTTAGATGAGAAAATTCACCTTGATTCACATTTGTCTGATTCTCAATTCCAGTAATGGTCAACGCCTTGCAAGATATTGACAAACATACCCCTCCGGTCCTTTTATCCAACCAAAATTCCTTAAACAATTATTCATTTTGACTGTCAAAAGTCAACAAAAGCAATTCAAACACCAACAATAGTCAAAATCAAACAAAATTGATTAGTCTCAATTAAAATCGAACCTTATTTCCAGCGTCAAATCTAACAGGTCGGGTCAAGACTTCATATTTCCCCAATTTTCTAGGTTTCGTATTTAATTAGGTATTCGTGAAGAAGAAGATGCGGGTAATTAAGAGGCAATTTATCATCCCATATGAAATCAGTGATGGCGGTGTGGTGTTGGTGGCAGTTGATATTGTTTTTAGCTTTTACCATTTTCATGCAAAATGAATAGAAAATAGCGGGCCCATGAAGCACACATGGCATGGAAGTATGTGACACTATGCAAGAACCATGAACTTGGCAAATTACACTTCTCTACCATTAATTTTGATTTCAGTCAACACTTCAGTGATATTGTTTTTAGTTTTTACCTAAAAGTGTTGACTGAACTTATTTATCAAGCAGCAAGTTGTCGGGTTTAATATGCAAGTTGTCTAATGGTTTCCATAATCCAAAATCCAACAATTTCATGTGCCTAATGGTCCCTTAAAATTCCTAAAAGTCCCTAAAAGTCCAACGGTGGGTTCCATATTTTCACCGCTTAAAATTCCTCGAATTCGAGTTACAAATACGAATCGAATCTAATCGAATCTAATACGAATATAGGTAAAAAAATAAAAAATTGAAAAAACTGATCGATTTGATAAAATCGAAAATTCGTTAGATTCGATGAACACACCTAAGCAAAACCTTGGCAAAAAGCGATTGCAAAACGAAACGGTCTCAAAAAAATAAAGCAGTAGCAAATATGTTTCCAACCAAGTTTTTGGTGTTGCCACTGTTTTGCTTCTGAAAATGCGGTAGCAAAAACCCTATTCTCTAGCACAATTGAACGATTGAAGTACCAAGTACAATTGAACGATCAAAAGGCTTCTGATTTTGCCGTTCCCCGTACCCGTATCGTCCCCGTACCCCTGTCCCGTACCCGTATCCGTGCTACGTAGGCATTTAATATTTGTGTGTGGTTTGATAAAGTCAAACTTGAAAGCGGAATAAAAAGGGGAAATGTAACATCTGTTCAGGTCATGTGTTGATTATTGACGTTAATTTATTTATTTTAGAGTCCATTTCAGACAGAAAAGGGCATATGTAGCATTTGTTTTATTAATTTATGTGATTATCTTCACTACCTTTCTTTATTTGGTAACTCAAGATCTTTTTTTTTTTTGAAAAGTAAACTTCATTAAACACAAAGCCGCCTCAAACCGAGACGACCAAAACCAACAAAAACCCCTACAAATTTACAAAATTACACCAATCCGTCCATGACGTATCTACAAGTTTATTCCTAGCTTTATACCACAAGAACCCCATTCTCTTAACCTCACCAAAAATATTCCCAATATTAACCTCTTTATTGTTAAATCTAGCTTCGTTTCTCGATCTCCATATCGCCCAACAACCAATTCTAATAATTCCTTTCAGCACTTCTTTCTTCTTACCATCCATACCCGCATATTTATAAGCCTCAATTAGATCCCTGAATGAGAAAATCAGCCAAGGGGTACACTTACACCAGCTACAAATCTTCATCCAGAGCAGATTCGCCAAACGACAAGACGTAAACATGTGCTCGACACTCTCATCCTCTTCGCTACATAAACCACAGATCGGACTCCCGGCTGCAATATTACGAGCGAGTAACGCATCAGCAGTGGCGATCCGATTAAACTCCGCACGCCAAATAAATATGTTGCATTTCTTTGGAATCCACTTACAACGCTCCGGAACATACAGATCCGAAACATTTCTGGCTTTGACCAGAAGATTTCTAACCGACCAAACACTAAAATCCTCCTCCTTCCCATTGTCGGCTCCGGTCCAGCACCAAATATCACGATCTTGAGACAAGTCCACCTGCAACAGAAGAGAACAAAGCTGCACCAACTCGTTGATTTCGATTTCCGATGAGATAGCCTTCTTCCAACACCAATTAAACCGGGATCCAACAAAGCTGCACCAACTCAAGATCTAAACTCATTTATTTTGACACTTTATTCAATGATTTTATCAAATTAAGAGCGAATTATTGTTTAGTTATATACACCATCCTGTGACACAGAATTGCAGAGTTCCAAATATATGAATCACTTGAATTATGTTTCTACCCATATGGCAGTGCCAGTTACTATTTTGTTTCTGTATAGTCTAATACTTTAATTTTGGTATGACCTTTTAGCTTTCTTTTTAATATCACAAGTTGACCTATGAGTAAACTGACCATGGCTGATTGGATGCTGCAGACTCAATTGTGACAGTAAAAACGAGAGTTACTGGCCCCTCATCTCCCATATCCCCTGTATCACCACATAATGAAGTTAGGACGAAGGTATCTCTCGCTCTGCCTTTAATGATTTTAAATTTCATAACTTATTTATAGAATTGTTTTTCTTTAAACAAACAATTTCAAATACAATCTCAAATACAAGGTTTACTGTTTTCTTGTGAAATTTGTTTATTAAATTGTTCAACTTAGTATCAAATTAATGTTTGTACTAGTATGATAAGGCCAACTAATATTACCAGTGTTTCAGGAGTAATATTCTTAACTGTAAACCCATTACAACCTATCTAACTTCAAATGGGTTTAGTGGATTAATTTTTTTCATGAAATATGTCAATGTTTTAACCATTAGTTTATATATTATTTAGTTATATTTTCCAGCTTGTGACTCACAATTGCAGAGTTCCTATGTATTATTAGTGTGTTTATTGTAGACTAAAAGCTTAATTTTGATATGATCTGTTAGCTTTCTTATGTAATTTGAGAAGATGATATATGATGAAACTGACCATGATTATATCCATGGCAGATTTGTTGCTGCAGACTCAACTGTGACTGGAAGCATTTTGCAGTTTCTTTTGCCAACCTTCACAGCAGGGAGCAAAACGTTAAATTTGATTGGAAGATTATAATGCTGGCTTCCTTTTTGTTAATCTTCTTTTTTTTTTTTTCAATATCTATTATTGATTTGTGAATAAAAGAACCAGTTGACTTAGATTGCATTTTGTTGGTAATGGGTTGTGTTGTGTTTTGTTTGTAATGGGTCAGATCACAGATTGTCTATTGTATGTATAGATATAGTACTCTATTTGTGATCGGTGCATCGCTGTTGTTAGTTGTCACTATTTCATCCATTTATCTGACCAACATGTTAGTTTTACTCTCTTGTGATGGCCTGCGGTGTGTTTGGGACCGAAGATCAGCTTTTCGTTGGTTTTCTAGAAATCTAATTTCCGATTCCAAAACATAACCAGTAACAAATTCAGACTTGTGTGTGTCAAAAACGAGTTGAGTCAAAATACGTCTATGCTTGTTTAAAATTCAAATTGAACTCGAAGATTTGAGTTATAATTTTATTTGAACTGAATGGGTGGATCCAAATTTGACAATAAAAACTCCAAACCACATATTCTGCAAGTGGGGCTAATGCAAGGACAATGGTGCCTTTCAATTGAACAAAATGCCTCCATTTAATGACAATATCTCCTCTCAATTCTCTAAAGTTAAGGTAAAACCTACAACCCTTTTCTAAGTTGTGAAGGGATCGGATTCTAATGAACATTACCCTAGAAAACCTAAATGTGAACCATTGGTTGTACATTCTAGGGATGAGCATTTGGTACCGGTACCGAACCGGTACCTAACCATACCGGGTGTATTCGGTACCGGTACTATTACACACTTTCCCCGTTTTTCGGTGTGAACCGGTATCGGAACCGGTATATTCGGTACCGGTACCCACTTTTCCCGTTTTTCGGTACCGGTACCGAACGGGTACCGTGCTCATCCTTAGTACATCCTTAGGTTATTTTGATCATTGTTCTATTAATCTGTTGTTTAGCTCATCCCCGACATTTGTAGACTGTCATAAAAAATATCCAATAACAGACCCATATCAGAAGAGTTAAGACAGAAAACCAGCAACTTAATATGACAACTGGACAAACGGCATACTGATTACCAGAAAGTAAAACTAAAACAGATATACATAATCCAGGAAACCAATTTACAAGAAACCCAAAACATAAAAGAAAACGAAAGCGCAACAATCGGTCATCCATAAATTCAAACAAGTTATTTCCGTCCACAAATTCTTAAAACACACAATGCCTTAATATCAATGCATTTGGAAAATGAGACTAATAAACTAGCTTACAAGCATCCTCCTATTTCGCTGCCTATGTAGCAGTTGTTCTTGTTGAGTGTGTTTTGGTATAGCAGGACGCCCGTCACTTTGAAGGGCCCGCTTAAGTTATTTGCAGGGGTAAAATCTTTCTCTTGACGATTAGTGCAGTCCCGGTTTCCATAATCCAAAATCCGACAATTTCATGTGCCCAAATTTATCAAGCAGCAAGTTGTCGGGTTTAATGCACAAGTTTGAAAAAGATTATACACATGGGAAAAACCGTCCCATATGTTTGTATGAAGTGACGTATAAAAAACATTGTTTTTTGTATCAACCTACGAATGTAATTATGTTTCTGTATTCGATCGCCAAAACAGTTTCACCAACGTAAAACCGAGCTTCGTCTTCGGTCAATGTATCCCTTTGCATCAGTAAAGTCATCATATTCCACTGGAAAGCTAATCTAGAACTCAAAGAACTTTGTCTATCATTGATTATATAATCGTTACCATCTGAGACTCTACACTTTTTCACACAAAAACCCTCAAACAACCACACTTCTCATCCACTACCACGCTCGGATTTGAGTCGAGAACGAATCTAGGGCACCAATCTTTAAGTAACAATATCTTCCTCGTATGAACTCCGATTGAGGTAATTCAAAAGTCGAACTTTATTGTTTTTTTCATGCTTTATAAATCCCCATTGTTAATTTCTGCATTTGGGGACTCCTTGAATCCGAATTGAAATTGATAGAAAACTAGGGTTCTTCATTTCTAAAATTTGGGGCTTTTTAATTCAGGATGCGTTTTTGATAAAATTGAACTTAGAGTTTTGTTTAGGATCATGTTAGAATAGTTTGTGTATAAACTTTTAGAATTTTTGGATATTGTTTGGTATTATTATTGAATTTTTAAAGAAATATATAGTGGGGGTTACATAAAAAATATAAAAATTTAGAAAAGCTCGTATCCTTGACAATGCCTTTGGAGGCTAGATGTAAAAAATAGGGTATGGAAAGTGTTATAATTTGCCTATTAATCTCGAAATCTAAAGTTTATATATGTCTCTTTAGTTAAACAATTAAGTCGTTAAAATGAATAAATTATAAAACCTTAAGTTTATATAATTGTAGCGGATTAATTAAAGTTGCTAAAATGAATAAAATGTAAACTTTGATTACTAGAACTTGGTAAAGCATCTCGATGTGGAATTGATCTTGTTGATCATGAAATCACATATTACGATTAAATTTCATATTTTATAAATTGTAGGTTTGATTTTTAAAAATGTTAATTAGTATAAATTATGGATATTACCTTATAAATTGTTGGATAATAACTTCAAATTTGGGATGGTAATATATAATTACCCAACAACCTAAACCATAGATTATTTTTGTATACTTCTTTTTATATGTATTGATTTGTATTTTTTGGTGAGGTTTGGCTACAAAGTCAATTTTTCCTACAAAGTGTACAAAGTCATAAAACACTACTCAAAACCCACAAATAACAGAGTGAAGATCATTAAACTCAATATTCAAACCCTATCCGTCCATAAAAACTTCAAACACACCATCGTAGAACTCTGAATATAAAACACAACATGATAATCAACATAAAACACACTACTGTTGGTCATTCGATAATTAAAGCCTTATCATCCAAAAGACAACACAAACCCCACAAATATATGGCGTTTTAGTAATCTTCACTTTGTTATTTGTGGGTTTTGAGTGTGTTTTATGATTGACATTATGGTGTTTTATGACTTCTTACACTTTGTAGGAAAATGAACTTTGTAGCCAACTCCCACCCCGTTTTTTTATATAAAATATATATTTTTAGATAGTATCTTTACGTGGAATTTTCCTAAAAATCAGTTCCGTCGATTGAAGGATATAAACGGAACGCAACCTGTAAGTAATGTCTTCCATTTCCCCTTTTTAATTTTTACAAACTTTGGGGTGCATCGTTTTCAACTTATTCAACATGCTAAGTTTAAGTGTTATTATGCAATGTTTTAAAAACCGGTTTTTAAGTCATACCGGGTTACGCTCTAAAATAGTTCAACCGGTTGAACCGGGTTGTATCGGGCGGTTGAACCGGATTACCAGTTAACCCTATAAATTCCATAAAATACAAATTCATCTAAAAAAACAATATAATCTCAACTAGGATTTATGTAACTGATCATAGTTTTATCTAAAAACAACTATTTTTAAGAATATTTTTTGATAGTTATAAACAATATTGCATTGTATGATGTGAGTAACAATTTCAACAACGACAAAATATTGGAATAGAAGGCACTAGGTTAATTACCGGAAATATAGAATATCAATATTACCTTAATATTGTATTTTATTAAAATTAAGAAATCAAATCTTAAGATAATGCAAACCGGTTCAATGGTTTGAACCGGTAGAACCGGATTTACCGCCGGTACATAAGACATACCGTATTCGGGTTTTACCGGTCTTTGTCGTACCGGACTCGTGTCCGATATCCGGTTTAACCGGTATAACCGGCCGGTTCATACCGGTATTTAAAACATTGTTATTATGTGAATGCCTATATGTGTTTTTCCATCATTTCTATATGGTATATGTTGTCAAGACTATTGCATGCTATTGTGTCACTTTATGGTTATTTACATTTATATATTATTATATCTAAACGTTTTATATTTTTAAATTTATTATTCTAATAACTGTAAACCTTATTCCCATCTTGTTTTTTGCACCATTTCCCTCACCTTCCTTATATCACATCAATGAATACAACGACCTTTTGGGTTGTAAACGAACACGAACGAGTCCATGTTCGTGTTCGTCCGTTATGGAAATGCAGATGTTCGTGAACTGTTCACGAACACGTGTCGAACAGAAGTTTATGTTCGTGAACATAATTATAAGGTTAGGATTATTAAAACCAAATCGGACATTGTAAGACCAAACACATAAAGAACCAGTGACTCGTTATATATTCGAATTTAATCCATTAAGACCCAATATATTACTTTATGTTATATAAAAATAGAAATAAACATAAATACGTTTAGCTTATTTTAGCTGCCTAAGCATTTAAATTTAATAATTATGTATGCTACCCTAAGGATTCAAATTTAATAATTATGTACCATGTTGTAACTAAATCAGTTTTATCATAATTTTAACTTATAATTTATCCTTTTATTTCTAAATAGGATCATAGTTATCCACGTGTTGCGCAGGGACACAATTGGAATTCAAAACGTATAGCACACCATAACAACCGATCAATAAATTTGTAAAATTAAATAAAATGATATCAAAATGCGTTATGCTATTTGGGTCATATAATTTAGGGTAAATTACACTTTTCATCCTTTATGTTTGTATCGGATTGCAATGGAAATCCTTTAACTTCAATAATTACAGTCACAATCCTTTATTTGAAAACTCAATACATCTTTCGTCCTTTAGCACAAACAAGGTTAAAATTTTCAGATAAGTCTATTCACTTAAGGGCAATTTAGTCTTTTTACCAATTTAATTAAATTAAAATAAAAAAAAAACAGCTTAATATTTACCCTCACCCCCTCCATTTCTCTCTGAACTCACACTCTCCCCCTCACCCTCTTTGTCGCATGCCCATTAATTCTTCTAGACTCTTTGACATAAATTCTGTAATTTTTTCTCACATTTACGACTACCCTTTTGCATATATGAGCTTGTGGTATGTTAAAAATCTCAACTTTATTTAAAAAGAAAGCTAATTTCTTGGTTCAGAACCAGGTTAGATGCTCTGTTCAAGATTTCTCAGTATAAAGCGCAATAATCATTGATAATTCTTGGGTTATGTGTAATACCCTAACATGTTTTAACCAAAAAGACGCAGCGGAAATACGGACCATAAAATTTCTTTCGCAATAATGCTCTAACATTTTTTAACATCATTTAAAATGACTCTTATCAAAAAGGGACATCATTCATTATTAAGTGACGTATCGAAAACATCATACAAATACAAGCTATGTGACTACTCCTCCCGTACAATCCGCGCTCTTTGACTTGATCTTCAACCTCTTAGACTTCATAATGATGTAAAAACCGTGCAACCTGCAATCACCACATACATGCGCATCATTAATATTTGGTGACATCATTTATAATCTAAACATATGTAATTAGATGACCACATCGGATTCATTCTATTCATACTAATCCTTTCGAATTAACTTCCTAAGTAAAATCTTCCATCCCAACGTCAAATCTTTGTAGGGTCAACATTAGCGTACCTGCACTTTCATTTCATTTTCAAGACACATGATTAGTAACGTTAACTTTCAAGCGTATTAAAACTAAGTGTATATATATGTTCTATTCTTTCGTATACATTCAATCCCACTTCATATATATACATACACACATACATACATACATACATACATACATACATACATACATACATACATACATACATACATACATATTTTTATACACATACACATATCCATATCCAAACTCTCATATACCTTTCATATCCCATATGAACATACTACAAAATCTTAAACACGAACATCCATAAATATATATGTATAGGTCTTATACATACAACCTACATTCATAGTCATACCATTCATTCTTACCTATGGATTTCATCATTTGCAACTTCTTTTGACCCGTTTCACTATTTTTCGATTAAACCGGCCCCGATACGTCCCAACACGCATTTAACTAATATCTTAGTTGATTTTACTTATATCCAAACCTTCCTTTAACATTACCACATCCCTATACTCACCGTCATAAAATCTTTCGATTAAAAGTTTTGACCCATTAATCCCTATAATGAGGTTTTACCGGTTTTACATAACCCCGACCATTTGCAAGAATCTTACCTAAGCATTTCTCATTTATTTGTATGTTCCACCTTGATCTCAATTATTCAAATATATGTATATTCATGTAACTAAATACAAAGTGATTCCAGAAATCACTTACCTTAGACGTCCGCATTCGTATCCGTTTCATTGCTTCCTTTTTACCCTTTTAGCCTTCCATGTGTCCATCCATCTTGACATGATCCCTATACTTTCATGTCATCGCATTCACATTCTTGTTAGTATACATGATTGTATATATTAACGATCATATCAAATTCATATTCCACATTTGACTTTCATTAGTCAATTCATTCACTAACATGCATAGCTTAATTCACTGAAATTAGGTTGTTTTGAGACGTCTGTTTACTATACTTACGAGCTTGCAAAAATTACAATCTTTTTATGTGGCGTGCCCCTCGGAGGGGTTATCCTTATGTTAAATTTTTAGAGTCTAACTCGCAACCAAAACTTTATAAAAAATCATTTACTAAGAAGCAATTAGATTCATCACTTTCTGACTGCAGCCCACATAAAAATTCATTTAAAAATCCTCGATTATCCGATTGACATAATTCCAGTTGGAGATTTTTTTAACCTCCTGAAGCTACCTACAGTAAAACTTTGAGATCATAACTCAATTCCTAAATTGAGTTATGACATTCGTAATGGGCTGCAAATTCTACCAGAAAACGCAGCCTGAACCTTCGATACTGAAAAATTTATAAAACGTTCATTTTTCGTCGAAAAAATGCAATTCCAGTTGGGTTTGAAAGGTTTTTCCTGGAAGTTCATCACAAACTTCATAAACATCAGTTTCTTACAAGATTTGACCCGGTTACAGCCGATTAAAGTCGGCTATAACTTTCTGGACAGATTTAGTTTCATCAAATCTTTTCTAATAATCTCATATTCTAACTTCACCTAGACATTTCATCAAACACTTGGTGTGCATACAACATACTAAGCACATAGTACAAGTATCATATGCCTATTCCTACTAGTTCATGCCATGGATCATAAAAATTCAACTAAACTCACATGTCTTTCACTCTACATCTAATTCATTCAGCAAATACTCAATACATATAACTACATACATCAACATTACATCAAATTTTGCTTTCATGATCATCATGTTTCAATATAGTTCTACACCAAGTGGGTCTTACTTCAAATCATTCAAATGACCAAAATTAAACATAATTCATCTTCTATATGGTGATTCTAACCAATACTCATACCTAATTTCACATAATTTCACGGATTAAATATAACCCACTTCACCAAAGATCATCAAATCATACAATTCGACTTACCACTTCGATAAACAAGCTTAGAAAATCAAGAATTGGAGTTCATGCAGTTGATTAGCCTTGTAATTCCTTTCCAATTGATTATATTTTAGACAACTAGGGTTCTTCCCTGGTTCTTCTGTTCTGGTCGATCCCAGACACACATATATGTGTGTGTTTTTGGGTTTCATTCACTTTAATACTTTTAACTTCAATTTCTATCATATTTAACCCTTCTAGTATTTGATTTGTTTTATTTTAGAAATTCTCCATCATTAAGCTAGTATTTCAACATATTTACTAACTTTGTTATTTTTTTTATTTAATTTAACTTATATACATAATAAATCTTTTTGGGGTGTTACAAGTCTACCCCCCTTAAAGAAGGTTTCGTCCCCGAAACCTCTCTCATCCTTACTAGACCAAATCTACTCTTACTTTTTCATTCTCTTTATTCAAGATGCTCAATTCAACACAAAAACATTTGCGACTCATTTAAGAAGTAGCATTCACGCACATCTATAAGTATATGTATTGTTCCCACTTTCTAATTAAAAATAAGACTTTCATACATTTACCAATCATGGTGGATCGGTTAATTTCTATCTCACACGTGTGCCATACATGATATTCCATTCTAGCGTTAGTCACATAAGTATCTATCGTGAGTTTACTTCAGTATTCTATTATTAGCATTCTTTCCGAGTACTTTCATTGGCGCATGGTAATTTAAACCATGAATATACGCATATTACCAACATTCGTTCGAGGTTGCCACTATCTCTAGGTAGTTATTCTTTCATTTTTGTTATCCTGAGCGAACTACAACATTCCATTACTAATGTTCCTTCTAATTACTTTTGTATTCTCATGAGAGGTGAGCATAGGATTTTACGCATACCGTAAACATTCAATTGTTTATTAATACTACAACATAACTACCCTCTTTCTATTCTTAGTTGTTTGTACTTGACACGAGGATAAAGCATCATTCTACGGTTACTATCGTTACTTATTCCATGCATACCTTTACGTTAGCCTCAAATCATCTCATTCATATCACATTACTATTTGCTCTCTCTTCATGCACTACTTATTCTACATAAGTAAATGTGTCGTGCAAGTTCATCGTACGAGAGTTTAACCAATACCCGAAACTGTCACTCAAGACTTTTAAGATTACCTTTTTAATAACATAATTTTCATCTTATGTTGACTATTAAAAGTCAAACATTCCATACCATACCATACATATCCTATCCTATCATTCATTTCGTAGGTCGTATTCAATCTACCAATTCATACCTATCAGTCATAAGTTAAACATTTTACTAACCTCGATTTTTGTTGCATAAATTGACGATCCACGACCCGGATCGGCCCGTTCCTTCATAAGTCCATTCCATAATTGGGTTGACCTTTTCTTCATATGATGAGCTTCCGCTTGTGAGCATCCTTTCGCCAACTATACTAGTTTCATCACTTCAAATTTTTCTACCATTTTCATCTGTAACATCAATGGTTAGCACATATCATTTCATATTTGCATTCTACTTGGTGTTTACTCACCCATGATTCTTTCACGAATTCCCTGTTCATTTGCTATACCGTACCTTATATTTCATTCGCTAGTTGCATAATTTATGTAGTTTGACTTTTCAAGGTCAAACTGTAATTTTCTTATTTATTAAATATTGAAGTACACGTTTGTATTTTTCTTCGGTTCGGGCATACTTACATATCATTGTTTTATCTTTCATTGAAAAAAAACTTTTCCTTCATGTAATTACTTAAGTCTTTCGTCCGGGTCTTAGCCCGTTATTCATCCCGACTCTCATAAGTCAATTACTATCATGTTAACCATTTCTAGATTCTTTTAAAATATTAGTTCATTTGACCCATTCTCAACGGGTCAATACATGACCATTCTTTAACATATTATTTTCCTTTATTCGACTTGTTCATAACGGGTCAATACTTAACCATTCTTTAACATATCATTTCCCTTCGGTTTTTCATTGTATTCGGTGTTAATTCGCCTATGTACTTTCGCAAATTCCTTACTAATGAGTATCCTACATTACACATTACATTCCTTGCGTATTACTTTCAAAATTTGTAAATAATTATTTACCGACTTCTGCAGTTTGACCATTTCTAGGTCAAACTGCCATTAATTACTTATTGTTTACATATTTTGGGGTTTGTGTTGGACTTACCTCCGAACCAAACATGCTTACAAAAACATTATCCCATTGTTTTAGCATTTCTTGCAAGACCTTACTTTCTCATCCATACTTAAGCCATGCATTTGGGCCATAGCTTGTTTTTCGCCCCAACTCTCATGAGTTGATTTCTAATATTCTTTCTTTCGATAAAAATTTAAGTTTGCGTGCCAATTACGATCATTCTCTTGTTATACTATCGCTATTTACTTTATACCTACTCATATGACCCGTTTGACTCCATCATGGTCAAACTATCTAACACATTCTTATGTAGGTTAATTTCATCTTTTTTTTTTAAATCCGTCTCGCGGATTCAAACGTATCATTCATACTTTTCACTGTTTTTATGTTTTGAATCCGTCTCGCGGATTCAAACGTTTCATTCGTACTTGGTTGATCCGTTCTTACTTTCGGACTCATACCCTTTTCATTCTTACCTTTCATTCTTACATGTCTGATCCGTACTCACTTACGGATTCAAACATTTTTCATTCTTATCATTCATGCTTTTCTTTCATGCCTTTCATTCTTTCAAGTTTGACCCGCACATCAACTACTGGTTCAAACTTTTCATTCATGCTTTTCTTTCATGCCTTTCATTCTTACAAGTTTGACCCGTACATCAACTACAAGCTCAAACTTTTCATTCATGCTTTTCTTTTTTATATAGTACTCTCAATTTCCTGAGAGTCTTACTACTCCTTTCACCCACACGTCCACCTACTACCCCATTCCACCGGACATACATGCGATGATTATCACGGTCTCACGAATGTCATGTGCTTCTTGCGTACTGGCCAGACACGCAATCCACATACTAGTTTCGTGCCTTCATGTAATCATCGCCTTATGTCCGAAGAAGTGGGTTTCAGTTCGTGCAACATTTTTTTTTTAAATCTTACCAAGACAATATTAGTGTCTTTCGTTTAATATTTACCCTTCCCAAGGAGATTCTTCCCCTTTTCCTTTAACGTCGGTACCCATAAATAATAATATTGTGTACCTGGGGTCCATCCGTCTAATACATGCTTTTGTATTCGTCTCAAACCGCATCCTCGGATCATCCTTCTCGAACACTTAAGTTTACCTTGCATATACAATGTCACGGCCCCCGGCCCGGTTTGACCCGGTTCAGGAGCCGCGGGACAGGAAATCCCGTGGTATTTATTTAAATGAGTTTTACAGCGGAAGATTTCAGCAGGATCTTTTTAAAACTAAAATGCCTGATTATTTTATTTTATACTTTGGGATAAAACCCAGGTAATTTACAATCAGTTGATTTCACTGGAAATCTTTATTTTACAAAACATGTTTCTTTATTTATATTGAGCCACTTCCTTAAGCTTGTAGTGCTTCGGGGCACTTTTCCTGGATCACAACAGATCACCTGAAACTTGTTTGAAAAAGGTTTTGTCGGCAGGGAAATACTGGTGAATTCATTCATTTTGCTTAAAACGACGCATTTGTTATAATCTACAATATTAAGAGCGATTACCATGTTTCCATATATCAACCAACTACCCACGGTATTTTTCACTCGACTCATTTCTATGACTATGGTCATATCACCCATTGGCTCACCCGTTGTCCAATGGTGACGATTATCAAGTAATGTATACAAAACCCCACATACCGGCTGTAATTTGGTGAATACAAAGACTTAATCCCTGTAATTATAACTTTGAAAATATTTAAGAATTTATAAAGCACTTTTGATAAAAAGAGAATGACTCACATTGCAGATTTAATATGGGCAGAGTCTAGTCTACTGATTAGCCTTTTAACCTAAATTTAAACAACACGAACTAGGTTAGTAACTAATACAGCATTTACGATAACTCACGAGATTAAACCCTCACAATGAATGACAAAGTGCGATACTTAAACATCCATCGAATTTACGACGAATGACAAAGCATAACCCTAATGTGGGCAGCACTTAAACATCCATTGGATAGTTTTAATCGATCGGACATTGAATCGTAGCAGCGATCGAGTTAATACCCGGTATCGTAGCAGCACCTCACTATTTTGAAAGTAATTTTGACTTCAGAGTATTAGAAATTCGTTTTTGTGTTTGGATTTCAACACCAGTGGACTGTGCATGCAACAAGCTATTTATAGCTGAAATTTGACATTGTCGCGACCCGCGTAAACCATCCATCATATCTTACGCGGCCCGCGTGGCCGCCTAGTCTACGAATAGGCTTGATCGGTCACGAGTAGGGTCGACAGGTGGTTGATACGTGGATCCGGATACTTATCCGGTCAAACCAAGGTTTGACGCGGCCCGCGTAAGACAAGGCTTGTCTCTTACGCGGCCTGCCTGGGAACCAGAATTCTATTTTTCTTGATTTTAAGTATGGTTTAGGGTTTCCGGGGTTCGGGTTTGTACTTACGGGTTGAAATTGGAATATTTTTGATGGTCCTTACATCCTCCCCACCTTATTTAAAATCTCGTCCTCGAGATTCACTGAAATAAGTGAGGATATTTTCGTTTCATCTCTGATTCCAGCTCCCAAGTGTACTCATGTCCTCTTTTTGAATCCCATTTGACTTTGACCAGTATTAACCGCTTGTGCTTGAGAAACTTGATCTTTCTGTCTTCTATTTGAAGAGGTTTCTCAATAAATTTTAATTTCTCATTTACCTCTATATCTTGGAGAGGTACTACCAAAGATTCATCTGATAGGCATTTCTTGAGGTTGGATACATGAAATACATCATGTACTCCAGCTAACTCCTCTGGTAGTTGTAAGCGATAAGCAACTGGTCCTATACGTTGGATTACTGAGAATGGTCCTACGTATCGTGGACTTAGTTTTCCTTTCTTACCGAATCGAACTACTCCTTTCCAAGGAGAAACTTTCAAAAGTACCTTATCTCTGACTTGAAACTCGAGTGGCTTACGTCGATTATCAGCATAACTCTTCTGGCGATCTCGAGCCGTCTTCAATCTTTCCTTGATTTGTGTAATCTTGTCGGTAGTTTCTTGCGCAATCTCTGGACCTGATAATTGACTCTCTCCTATTTCTGCCCAACAAACTAGAGTTCTGCACTTTTGTCCGTACAGTGCTTCAAATGGGGCAGCTTCAATGCTTGAATGATAACTATTGTTATAGGAGAATTCGATTAAGGGTAAATGGTTGTCCCAATTTCCCCCAAAATCTATCACACATGCTCTAAGCATGTCTTCCAGAGTTTGGATCGTCCTTTCACTTTGTCCGTTTGTTTGAGGATGATATGCTGTACTTAAATTTAGTCGGGTTCCCATTGCTTCCTGGAAACTTTTCCAGAAATGGGAAGTGAAACGACTATCCCTATCCGATACAATGGAAAGTGGAACTCCATGTAAGGATACTACTTCATCTACATACAATTTTGCTAACCTTTCCATGCTAAAGGTTTCCTTCATGGGTAGAAAATGAGCTGACTTGGTTAATCAATCCACGATTACCCAAATCGCATCATTACCTTTTCTGGTTTTGGGTAACTTAGTAACAAAGTCCATTGTTATAAGTTCCCATTTCCATACAGGCATTTCTAGTTGTTGTAGTAGACCTGAAGGTTTCTGGTGTTCTGCTTTAACTTGTGAACAAGTAAAACACTTAGAAACATATCGAGCTATGTCCGTTTTCATTCCTATCCACCAGAAATTATTTCTTAAATCTTGGAACATTTTTATTGTTTCCAGGGTGTATGGTATATCTAGATTTATGGGCTTCTTCTAGGATTTGATTCCTTAATTCTCCCTGCTTAGGTACCCAAATTCGTTTCTTATGGAATCTCCAAATTCCATCATTTCCTTGCTCTAATTCTTTTATTCGTCCTTTCATTCCTTCAGCATCGTCCTTGATTGCTGTTTCTTGAAAATGCTTTAGTTGTTTCATTAAATCTAATTGTTGATTTAATCTAAGAGCACGAACCCGTCGTTGTTTCTCATGATACTTACGACTTAAGGCGTCTGCAACTACGTTTTCCTTTCCTTCGTGATATTGAATATTACAGTCATAATCACTTAAAATTTCCATCCATCTTCTTTGCCTCATGTTTAATTCTTTTTGCCCAAATATATATCTTAAACTCTTATGATCTGTATAGACAGTAAACTTACTTCCATACAGATAATGTCTCCAAATCTTAAGGGCAAAAATTATAGCTCCTAATTCTAAATCATGAGTCGTATAGTTCTCCTCGTGCTTTTTCAATTGCCTTGATGCATACGCAATTACTTTCTTACGTTGCATTAGCACACATCCTAATCCTAGTTTTGAAGCAACACAGTATACTTCAAAATCTTCAGTAAGGCTAAGATTGGGGCATTTGTTAACTTTTGCTTTAGAATCCTAAAAGCTTCCTCTTGCCTAGGTCCCCATTCAAACTTTACTGATGTACAGGTTAGCTTCGTTAACGGTACAGCTATCTTGGAAAAATCCTTAATAAAGCGCCTATAATATCCAGCTAATCCTAAAAAGCTTCTAATTTCCATAGCTGTTTGTGGAACCTTCCATTTAGTGATTGCTTCTATCTTAGCAGGATCTACATGAATACCTTCGTGATTCACCATATGTCCTAAAAATTGCACTTCTTGCAACCAAAATTCACACTTCGAGAATTTGGCGTAAAGCTTTTCTTTTCTTAACAAAGTTAAGAGTGCATGTAAGTGCTGACAATGCTCGTCCTGACTTTTGGAATAAATAAATATATCGTAGATAAAAACAATTACAAATTTATCCAAGTACGGTTTACAAATTCTATTCATCATGTCCATGAATGCGGCAGGTGCATTCGTTAATCCGAAGGGCATGACTGTAAACTCGTAATGACCATACCTAGTTCTGAAAGCAGTTTTAGGTATATCTTCTTCTTGTACCTTCAATTGATGGTATCCGGAGCGTAAATCGATCATAGAAAAGTACCTAGCTCCTTGAAGTTGATCGAAAAGATCATCAATCCTAGGTAATGGGTATCGATTCTTAATTGTAACCTTATTTAATTCCCTATAATCGATACACATTCGCATCGAATTGTCCTTTTTCTTTACAAACAACACTGGTGCTCCCCAAGGGGATGAACTAGGTTGTATGAAACCTTTACTTAGTAATTCATCTAATTGCTTTTTCAATTCTAACATTTCGGTGGGTGCTAACCGATAAGGTGCTTTAGCTATCGGTATAGTTCTAGGAATTAGATGGATTCTAAATTCAACTTCTCTGTCAGGTGGTAATCCAGGTAGTTCTTCTGGGAATACATCTGGGTATTCTGATACTACTGGAATTTTCTTAAGTTCTTTACTCTTAGTGCTAATGATTACTGAAATCATATACACTATTCCTTGCTTTCGTTCATAATTAGCAATTTTCATTACTGATATGAACTTCATGGGTTTACGTGGCTTATCTCCTGTAATCATGATTACTTCTCCGGTGGGTGCACGAATCTCTATAGAGTTTTTATCACAGAGGATATGAGCATGGTTGGCTACTAACCAATCCATTCCTAACACCACATCGAATTCAGCTAATTTCATAGGTAATAGGTTTGCAGAAAATTTATGACCTGAAAGTTCTATGTTTTCTTTTTGCAAAACCTTATTTATGTTAACTGAATTCCCATCTGCTGTTTCAACTATAAAAATCTGCCTAAGGTTGGTTAAGGGTAAGTTAAGAGCTTGGCAGAATGTAGTATTTATAAAACTTTGGTTTGCACCAGAGTCAAATAATACTTTTGCATAAACGTTGTGAACTAAGAACGTACCAGCTATCACATCAGGGATTAGCTCGGCTTCCTGAGTAGTCAACTGGAAGGCTCGAACATTCTTCTTGGTATCTCCGTCAGCTGGCTTGGCTCTATTGTCTGCTGGTTTACCCAATTTAGGAGATTCTGTTTTGAAATGTCCTGCTTCTCCACAGTTAAAGCCGATTCTTGTTTTCTTTCTGCAGTCTTCTTCGCGATGTCCTATAACTTTGCAAAAATTGCAGGTTACATTACATCTTCCATAATGTTTCTTTTTGCAATTCCTGCAGAACGGCGGAGTTGAGGATTGCCCTGTTCCTCTTTTCTTGAAGTTGCTATTATTATCCACACGAAATCCTTGGGTAATTTTCCAAGCCAGTTCCTTTTTCCTGTTTTCATCTCTTGTACGTACCAGTTCATCAGTTAGGGTGTTAGCTAATTCTACCGCATTGTCAATAGTGCGAGGTCTCGCAGCTTTAACGATATTACGGATTTCGCCAATCAATCCCCAAATATAACAAGAAATGAGCACCGGCTCTGGCAAAGCTAGTGTTGGTACTACTCTCGCATATTTTCGAAGAATGTCGAAGTATACCCTCGACAGTCTACATTCACCATCCGGTGGTTTAGAAATTTATTCGCCATTTGTTCCTTTTCATATTCGGGACAAAATTTTCTTTCTATCAGACTTTTAAATTCTTCCCAATTCATGGCATAATCCACACTTCTTCCTTTGGCTTGAAGTACTGTATTCCACCATTCTAGCGCTCCTTCTTTGAAAAGATTCGACGCGTACATGACTTTATCATTTTCGGCACATTTACTTATTATGATCACTGCCTCGGTTTTCTCTAACCAACGCAGTGCCGCAGTCGCTCCTTCATTGCCTGCAAATTCATTGGGTTTACAAGCAAGAAATTCTTTGTAAGTGCAACCAAGCGTTGCAGCTTTCATTTTCTTAGAGAGCGGAGCTTGCCTCCCATCATTGTTGTTATTAGTATGGTTATCGCCTCCGTTTACGCTATTACTGAAGTTATCTTCAGAAATACGTTTACTAGGTATGATTTGTTGAGGTTCCACAGGTTTCTGGGCAGCAACAAGAATTGCTGGAATAGCATTGGCTATTCCTTGAGCAACGATATTTTCTATATCTTGCCTAGTCATAAATTGATCTTCCGGGTGTTGCTCAGATTGGTTAACCTCGTTTACTGGTTCGTTATTAGCGTTTTCCATCTGATAATTAATATATATAATTTTATTAGTACAGAATAAATAACAATTATACACAAAACAATCATACAAATTTCACAATACACATATATATATATATCCAAAATTATCGATTTCTCGATTCTCATTTTTATATATTTATAATATGCATCGATACACACCATTATCTTACAAAGTTTTATTTTAGGTTATTTTATAAGATTATATTTTTCTATTTATTATACAATCACACTTTCACAACCCCACTATCACTCGTCAGTTGGTATTTTAATAACACCGTTCCCTCTCATCGTATTTCCAGGAGATCTGTTCTCCTACTTCCCTGATCCTATTTCCTGCATCCACCAGCTCCTCGCCAAAGTGGCGGAGTTTAGCTAGATTTTCATTGCTTATTGGCGGATTTGGTATCGGTTCTGGGTCGAACTGAGGGAGAAAGGTATAAGGATTGTTGAGAAGGTTTTGGAACTGCAAATCATTGGTCCACCACTCGTCCATTCCTAGAGGTTGGGTGTGGATTATAGGTTCTGGGATTGCTGGTTCCAAGTTCATTGGAAGTTGAGTTTCGGCAGGATAAGTAAAAACATTTTCGTTGATAGGCTTAATAGTATCACAACTTTCTAGTATGAAATCTAGCTTTTCCTGCAATGTCATTTCATGGGTTTGCTTGGAGCTTTCTCCAATTTCCATCCCTACTTGCCTAGAATCTTCTGCCATAGTAATTCCTTTTCCTTTATCTATAGGATTCTCTATTTTGGGAATCTTTCTAGTTGCTGGTTTCCTTCGGCGTACCCGTCTCCAGCCTACCAATCTTCTTCTTTTCTTAGGTTTGGCTTTCTCCAAAAGTGGAGCTTGAAATTCCATAGGTTGTTCCACATCAGCAAAGTAACCAGTAAAATTTTTGGAAACTTCTATGTTTACAGGGTAGAGGTTGAGATTCTCTAGGGCTCCAGATAACTCATTCATGCTGTTTAGCATATATGTAAAAATAATAAGTTAAAATTTTATAACAAAATTTCATAGATAACCTTTAAATATTATTGCATACTGTGTGACTAATTTAATACAAAAGACAACTGACAATTAAAACATATTAGGGTTTATTGTAAACTTATTTATTTACTGGAGAAGGTTTCTGGCTTGTAAGTGATAAAGGTGCTAAAACTTAGGTCAGAGTATTTAAAGATTTGCATTTACTGCTACAGTGGCTAGCATATAGAGATCTGCCCATTTTTCATCTAACTTGTCTTCCCATGGTGGGTTACTGCCTAGTTCTTGGGTTTTCTGATTAACTCTCTTCTCTTTTGGTTGTGATTTCTTTATTTTCTCCTGACTTTTCCTAATAATCAAACTTCTTTTATTAGGAGAAAGTGGTTCCTCATAATGGCCTTTTCGAACAAATATTCCCTCCTCAGTATTTACTAGGTATCTTGAGGATTTTGTTTGGGATGAACTTCCTTTCTCTTTTGGTGTACTATCTAATTTAATATAGATGTTCGAAAGCTTTTGCTTACCCATACTGTAATTAACAAATAGTCAATTAATAAAACACATAATCACAAAATGGCAATCAGGAAGATTAAGTATTTCTCAAATACTTAATTAGCTTAACTCAGTGGCTCTGATACCACCTTTTCCTGTCACGGGCCCCGGCCCGATTTGACCCGGTTCAGGAGCCGCGGGACAGGAAATCCCGTGGTATTTATTTAAATGAGTTTTACAGCGGAAGATTTCAGCAGGATCTTTTTAAAACTGAAATGCCTGATTATTTTATTTTATACTTTGGGATAAAACCCAGGTAATTTACAATCAGTTGATTTCACTGGAAATCTATATTTTACAAAACATGTTTCTTTATTTATATTGAGCCACTTCCTTAAGCTTGTAGTGCTTCGCGGCACTTTTCCTGGATCACAACAGATCACCTGAAACATGTTTGAAAAAGGTTTTGTCAGCAGGGAAATACTGGTGTATTCATTCATTTTGCTTAAAACGACGCATTTGTTATAATCTACAATATTAAGAGCGATTACAATGTTTCCATATATCAATCAACGACCCACGGTATTTGTCACTCGACTCATTTCCGTGACTATGGTCATATAACCCATTGGCTAACCCGTTGTCCAATGGTGACGATTATCAAGTAATGTATACAAAACCCCACATACAGGCTGTAATTTGGTGAATACAAAGACTTAATCCCTGTAATTATAATTTTGAAAATATTTAAGAATTTATAAAGCACTTTTGATAAAAAAAGAATGACTCACATTGCAGATTTAATATGGGCAGAGTCTAGTCTATTGATTACCCTTTTAACCTAAATTTAAACAACACGAACTAGGTTAGTAACTAATACAGCATTTACGATAACTCACGAGATTAAACCCTCACAATGAATGACAAAGTGCGATACTTAAACATCCATCGAATTTACGACGAATGACAAAGCATAACCCTAATGTGGGCAACACTTAAACATCCATTGGATAGTTTTAATCGATCGGACATTGAATCGTAGCAACGATCGAGTTAATACCCGGTATCGTAGCAGCACCTCACTATTTTGAAAGTAATTTTGACTTCAGAGTATTAGAAATTCGTTTTTGTGTTTGGATTTCGACACCAGTGGACTGTGCATGCAACAAGCTACTTATAGCTGAAATTTGACATTGTCGCGACCCGCGTAAACCATCCATCATATCTTACGCGGCCCGCGTGGCCGCCTAGTCTACGAATAGGCTTGATCGGTCATGAGTAGGGTCGACAGGTGGTTGATACGTGGATCCGGATACTTATCCGGTCAAACCAAGGGTTGACGCGGCCCGGGTAAGACAAGGCTTGTCTCTTACGCGGCTCGCCTGGGAACCAGAATTCTATTTTTCTTGATTTTAAGTATGGTTTAGGGTTTCCGGGGTTCGGGTTTGTACTTACGGGTTGAAATTGGAATATTTTTGATGGTCCTTACATACAATACCGTTAGCTTCTTTATATAAATACATAAGTACATACTTACATTCATCTTCTACCTTTGGGTCTTGATCGAGTCTTGGATTGTACGGATTCCTTGTCACAAGAGCACACGGGTTTGAGTTCAAGTACTTACCTCCTCGTACTTGATTCTCTCAAACCAGGGCTCTGATACCAACTTGTAATACCCTAACATGTTTTAACCAAAAAGACGCAGCGGAAATACGGACCATAAAATTTCTTTCACAATAATGCTCTAACATTTTTTAACATCATTTAAAATGACTCTTATCAAAGAGGGACATCATTCGTTATTAATTGACGTATCGAAAACATCATACAAATACAAGCTATGTGACTACTCCTCCTGTACAATCCGCGCTCTTTGACTCGATCTTCAACCTCTTAGACTTCATAATGATGTAAAAACCGTGCAACCTGCAATCACCACATACATGCGCATCATTATTATTTGGTGACATCATTTATAATCTAAACATATGTAATTAGATGACCACATCAGATTCATTCTATTCATACTAATCCTTTCGAATTAACTTCCTAAGTAAAATCTTCCATCCCAACGTCAAATCTTTGTAGGGTCAACATTAGCGTACCTGCACTTTCATTTCATTCTCAAGACATATGATTAGTAACGTTAACTTTCAAGCGTATTAAAACTAAGTGTATATATATATACATGTTCTATTCTTTCGTATACATTCAATCCCACTTCATATATATACATACATACATACATACATACATACATACATATTTTTATACACATACACACATCCATATCCAAACTCTCATATACCTTTCATATCCCATATGAACATACTACAAAATCTTAAACACGAACATCCATAAATATATATGTATAGGTCTTATACATACAACCTACATTCATAGTCATACCATTCATTCTTACCTATGGATTTCATCATTTGCAACTTCTTTTGACCCGTTTCACTATTTTTCGATTAAACCGGCCCCGATACGTCCCAACACGCATTTAACTAATATCTTAGTTGATTTTACTTCTATCCAAACCTTCCTTTAACATTACCACATCCCTATACTCACCGTCATAAAATCTTTCGATTAAAAGTTTTGACCCATTAACCCCTATAATGAGGTTTTACCGGTTTTACATAATACCGACCATTTGAACGAATCTTACCTAAGCATTTCTCATTTATTTGTATGTTCCACCTTGATCTCAATTATTCAAATATATGTATATTCATGTAACTAAATACAAAGTGATTCCAGAAATCACTTACCTTAGACGTCCGCATTCGTATCCGTTTCATTGCTTCCTTTTTACCCTTTTAGCCTTCCATGTGTCCATCCATCTTGACATGATCCCTATACTTTCATGTCATCGCATTCACATTCTTGTTAGTATACATGATTGTATATATTAACGATCATATCAAATTCATATTCCACATTTGACCTTCATTAGTCAATTCATTCAATAATATGCATAGCTTAATTCACTGATATTAGGCTATTTTGAGACGTCTGTTTACTATACTTACGAGCTTGCAAAAGTTACAATCTTTTTATGTGGCGTGCCCCTCGGAGGGGTTATCCTTGTGTTAAATTTTTAGAGTCTAACTCGCAACCAAAAATTTATAAAAAATCATTTACTAAGTAGCAATCAGATTCGTCACTTTCTGACTGCAGCCCACAGAATAATTCATTTAAAAATCCTTAATTATCCGATTGACATAATTCTAGTTGGAGATTTTTTAACCTCCTGAAGCTACCTACAGTAAAAATTTGAGATCATAACTCAATTCCTAAATTGAGTTATGACATTCGTAATGGGCTGCAAATTCTGCCAGAAAACGAAGCCTTAACCTTCGATATGGAAAAATTCATAAAACGTTCATTTTTCATCGAAAAAATGCAATTCCAGTTGGGTTTGAAAGGTTTTTCCTGGAAGTTCATCAAAAACTTCATAAATATCAGTTTCTTACAAGATTTGACCCGGTTACAGCCGATTAAAGTCTGCTGTAACTTTCTGGACAGATTTAGTTTCATCAAATCTTTTCTAATAATCTCATATTCTAACTTCACCTAGACAGTTCATCAAACACTTGGTGTGCATACAACATACTAAGCACATAGTACAAGTATCCTATGCCTATTCCTACTAGTTCATGCCATGGATCATAAAAATTCAACTAAACTCACGTGTCTTTCATTCTACATCTAATTCATTCAACAAATACTCAATACATATAACTACATACATCAACATTACATCAAATTTTGCCTTCATGATCATCATGTTTCAATATAGTTCTACACCAAGTGGGTCTTACTTCAAATCATTCAAATGACCAAAATTAAACATAATTCATCTTCTATATGGTGATTCTAACTAATACTCATACCTAATTTCACATAATTTCACGGATTAAATATAACCCACTTCACCAAAGATCATCAAATCATACAATTCGACTTACCACTTCGATAAACAAGCTTAGAAAATCAAGAATTGGAGTTCATGCAGTTGATTAGCCTTGTAATTCCTTTCCAATTGATTGTATTTTAGACAACTAGGGTTCTTCCCTGGTTCTTCTGTTCTGGTCGATCCCAGACACACACATATGTGTGTATTTTTGGGTTTCATTCACTTTAATACTTTTAACTTCAATTTCTATCATATTTAACCCTTCTAGTATTTGATTTGTTTTATTTTAGACATTCTCCATCATTAAGCTAGTATTTCAACATATTTACTAACTTTGTTATTTTTTTATTTAATTTAACTTATATACATAATAAATCTTTTTGGGGTGTTACATTATGTGATTTTTGATCAATCATTTATGTTAGTTACCATTCAAATTCATGTCTTAACATGGGTTTTTGTTGTTAATTAATGATTTATATGTAATTTAACTGTTTATGATGAAGAACTTTAGGGTTCTTGTTTGTGGGTATTGGTGGATTATGATTTCAAGATTATTATATTTTCAAGATGTCTCATGTCTTAACAAGGGTTTTTTTGTTAGTTGATGATTTTGTGAAATTTAGCAGCTTATGATGAAGAACTTTAGGGTTTTAATTTGTGGGTATTGGTAGATTATGATTTCAAGATTTTCCATGCATTAACAAGGGTTTTTTTTTTTTTTTTTTTTTTTTTTTTTTTTTTTTTTTGTAAATTGATGAATTTTGTGTAATTTAGTAGCTTATGATGTAGAATTTTGGGGTTTCTGGTTATTGGTGGATTACGAATTTCAAGATTAGTATATTTTCAAGATTTCTAATGGGTGTTTCTTGATTCAATAATTGCAAAAATCTTAAGTGAAAGAGAGAGAGAGATAGAGATAGAGATAGAGATAGAGATAGAGAGACATGGAGGAAGAGAGAGAAGCAACAAGATATTGGTGCCATGAATGTTCAAGAGTTGTTAATCCTGTCATGGATGTCGAACCGATCAAATGTTCGTTATGTTAAGGCGGATTTGTGGAGGAAATGGACAACCTAACGGCGGATCACCACCACGCAGGCGGTGGTGGTTCAGATTCCAAATATGGTATCTCATTGTAGGCTCCTATCTTGCTTGGTATGATGAACACCCCTCACCACCACCATAGATTTAGACAGCAAGGGTTTAATGAGGAAAATGAGCAAGAAAACTGCAATGGGCCCCACAACCGCCGTGAAGGAGGAGAGTCGGAGTTGGACCACAAACTCGAATATTTAAGGTGGAGGAGAGTCATGGATATTAATTTGAAGTATTAATTTTAAGAGAGTTGAGGGGGAGAGTGTGAGTTGAGAGAGATATGGAGGGGGTGAGGATAAATATTAAGCTTTGTTTTAAATTTTAATTTAATTAAATTAGTAAAAAGACTAAACTGCCCCTAAGTGAATAGACTTAACTAAAAATTTTAACCTTGTTAGTGTTAAAGGACGAAAGATGTACTAAGTTTTCAAAATAAAGGACTGTGATTGTAATTATTAAAGTTAAAGGTTATCTATTGCAATCCGATACAATCAAAACTCAATTCTCAAACCCACTTTGGATGGGGTATGGTGGGCGTGACTTGGCTGGCGTGGCCAAGCCACATCAGCTTTTTTTTTTTAAATATATATAACCAAAAACTACATAAACATACAAAATAATTATCAAAATAAAAAAAACTATCATTCTTCGTCGTCTTCGTCGGTTTCGAACCCAGGAATCGTTGAAACATGATCCACCAAATCAGATCGAAGGTTGTGATGTATATCCCTTGACTTTATAAAAAATTCATTTGCCGCTTTATCTTCGTCTGTTACGTTACCTGGTTAGGGGTCATCGTCATCATAGTAGGTAACGACCGCTATACATTCATCCTCCAAAATCATGTTGTGAAGAATGATACATGTGTACATCACGTTTCTAATCTGATCCTTGTCCCATAGTCGACAAGGCATTGCCAATGATAATCTGCGTGATGTTCCAATATTTGTTGCATGTCACTGAAGGAGGGCTTTCTCAAATATCTTTTCCTATAAAGTTCTAGAATACACGAACAGAAGTTGTGAAGACTTTCTCTAGCTACACGTGCAGACATTTTTAAATAGTCATCCATAATGTCCGAACTATTGTCGTACGCTAACTGCCTAAGTGCGGCCGTGACCTTTTGCCACGTACTAAATCCTAATTGCCCGGTTACATTGGGTTTTTGTTGGAAATAAACATACTTCTCCTCAAGATCTCTAGATATCCTTAAAAATAAGTTTCTACTCATACGAAAACGATGCCTAAACATTTTTTCATCATACTTAGGTTCCGCTGAGAAGTAATCGCTTACCAACAAATTGTTAGCGGTGTGCCGTTCACGAGCGATATACCTTCTCCTCCGTTTAGGTTGTTGAGTCTCTTCCTCACCGTCTTCGTCTTCCACGATAACTTTCACCACCGTCGCGATCGTTTGTAGAAATATTTCCGCCCCATCGTCAAATGATGATGACGATTCACTATAACTTGAAGAACTCATTGCAAGATTGTGTTTTATGTGTTTGATATTGTGTGAGAAAAATGTTAAATATGGTAAGGTATTTATAAAGGAATTTTCTTTTTTTAAAAACTAGCCCCCAATGGCTAGGCCAACGGCTAGTTTGAATTGGCCATTCACAGCCCGCCATGTCAGCTTGCTCCCCCGCCCCAAGCCCCAAGGGCCACGCCCCAACCCAAGCCCACCCGGGGTGGTGGCTTGGGCGTTTTCCCCCAACCCAAGCCCCATACCCCATAGTCTTATATAAAAAAATCCACCCATCTCTCCCACACAATGTTTTGCATTTTCGACCTTGTTTTTAACCAAATAAAACTGTCTTCCTTTATTATCTCTGTTATCTCCTTGTCATTCCGTAGATAGCCTTCAAATTCTTTATCGTTGCGTGATTTCCAAATGTTCCAAATAGTCGCTTGAAATATTACATTAATGATTTTCTTCCACTCGCTTGATCCTTTTAAGTTTTTTCCAAATTCCAGCACATCTTTGCAAGACCGACTTCTATGTACAGTAGGGATTTTCAACCAAATAAAGATATTCTCCTGGATTCTTTGTGATCTCGTGCATTCACATATGAGGTGGTTTACAGTCTCCTCTTGAAGTCCACATCTTGAACACAATAAGCTGCTCAAAGGAATGCATCTCCTAGCCAATTCTCGCTTCACCGGTATCTTCTCTAACACTGCTCTCCAAATGAAATAATTTACCTTTTGGTGGTGCCCATCTGTTCCAGAACATCCATTCATCAGCATCATAATTGGCATCAATTTTGTTTAAATGGTTCCTGATTGTAGCGACCGAAAACGTTCCATTGCTATTCGATTTCCATGCCCACCTATCTTCGTCCTTCTTAGCTTGTATATCATTAATCTTCATTAATCTGTTGCAGCAACTTAGACCATTGAGCCCATTCCTCTTCCGTGTTCGGTGGCCGGTTACATCTTATAAACCATTGAGTTTCATCTTGTGATACTGTAGCATTCTCCGCGACATAAACATGTTTATTTGTAGCGATCTTGAAGATTGTCGGGTACGTTTCTCTGAGGTTCCTGTCTCCACTCCATCGGTCCAGCCAAAACTTTACCGTCTTTCTGTTCCCCATCTCCATTGTTAATTCGTTGGTCATTGAAACTCCCATGTCTTCCAACTCCTTTCCTGTAGCCGCTATATCTTTCCAAACCCCTGCACAATTATTGTTAGTTGGTAGAAATTTATAACTTCTTTTGTTATCGTGAATCACTTTAATCACTTTCGTCCATAGTTCCTCCGGTTTTGTCTTATACTTCCACCACCATTTTATCATGAATGCAAGATTTGCGATCCTTAAGTTTCCTAGTCCCAATCCGCCATATTGTCTTGCTTTGATCATCCTTCCCCATGCAATCCACCGTATCTTATGTTTGCTAGCTTTTGTACCCCATATAAAATCTCTACGTATTGCATCAAGTGTTTTTATGACCTTCTTTGGTGCTAAGTACATGGAAAAATAATAATTTGGTAATGCCGCCATTACCGCTTTTGCCAATACCATTCTTCCGGCAAACGAAAGACAGTTCGCCTTCCAAGCCGATAATTTTTTATTGAATTTATCAATCACTGGTTTCCAATACTTCAGTTTTTTTCATATTAGCTCCAGTGGTTAATCCTAGGAAATTGAACGGTAGTTTTCCTCTTCTACACTTTAACTTTTCCGCTACTTCCTCGATTTCCTCCTCTTCCACACCTATAGCATACAATCTTGACTTTTGTAGGTTAACCTTCAACCCCGAGCAAAGAAAGAAACATCTTAAGATGCGATTGAGGTTTAAAACATTCGTTTCACTCCATTCACCCATAAAGATTACATCATCTGCGTAACATAGGTGAGTTAAGCTTGGGCCATCGTTAGGTAAGTTTATACCTCTATAAGCTTCTCTCTTCACCGCCCTTTTCATGATGACCTCTAAGGATTCCATTGCGATTATAAAGAGGAACGGTGATAACGGATCACCTTGTCGGAGGCCTCTTTGTAGTTTGAATTCTATCGGCGATCCACTAACGAGGACCGATGCCCATGAGGACTTTAAACATGCACCAATCCACTTTATCCATCGACTAGGGAACTTCATTGCTTTTAGACTTGCAAGAAGAAATTTCCAGTTTATGGAGTCGTAGGCTTTCTCGAAGTCGACTTTGAAGAAAAACATTTCTTTCTTGCTCTTTTTTGCCCAAGATGTGATTTCACTTGTGATTAAAGGCCCGTCAAAGATTGATCTTCCTTTCACAAATGCAGTTTGTACCGGTGATACGACGGAGGGTATGACCTTCTTTAGTCTGGTTGCAAGTAATTTTGCTATAACCTTATATATTACACCAATCAAAGATATAGCCCTAAACTCATTCATTGTTTGCAGATCCTTTACTTTGGGTATCAAAGCGATAAAAGACGCGTTACACCCTTTTTCAATGTATACTCTCTCATGGAAATCTTTAAAAACTTCTACAAAATTAGATTCTAGTTGATCCCAGTACCTCTTAATGAACTTAAAGGAAAACCCATCGGGGCCCGGGGATCTATCACTTCCGCAAGCCCATATCGCCTCTTTTATTTCTTCGTTTGAAAACTCAGATGTCAATATACTGGCTTATTCGTGTGAGATGTGCTTGAAACCTCTGTCGTCAAATGAAGGTCTTTGTTTCAGAGGCTCCATGAATCGTATCGAGAACTTCTTTTTTATTTCCTCTTTTATTACCTTCGGATCAGTTACTGCTACTCCATCGACTCTAATGGCATTAATCCGGTTCTTAGCTTTCCGGAAATTTATTATTCTGTGAAAAAAATTCGAATTTCCATCTCCCAGCTTAACCCATTTTAACTTTGCTTTTTGTTTTAGATCATGCAATCTCTTTCTCTCGTAATTTTTTATCTTCCATATCCCAATTACTCTTCGCTCCTTCTCTTGTGTCGTTAGATCCCGTTTTTCTGCTATCTTTTCGATTGACACCACTTCCTTTTCCGCTTCCTTTACCTCTTGTTCTTCACGTTCTTTTGTATTCCTTCTCCATTCTTTTATTTCTAACTTCAGATTTTTGAGGATCTTTGCCAAGTTCTTCATGCTGTTACTCATGTTGTCTTGTCCATCGAAAACTTTTTTCACCACTTCGTCTAGTCCTCCGTCTTCCAACCAACTGTTGTAGAATCTGAAAGGTATTGGCCCGAAATCTGCCTTCGCACAAGAAAGTAGTATAGGGCAATGATCCGACAAGTATCGCCCTAATGCCTCAAATCTCGCCCCCTGCCATTTCTCCATAAAGGAATCACAAACAAGTATACAATCAATCTTGCTTAGGTTCTTCCCGTCTTCCGACATATACGTGTACTTATATCCTCCCATTTGATATTCTACAAGCCCAGTTTCTGCTATGAAGTTGTTGAAAATTAATGCTCCTTGACTGTCGAACCTTGATGCCATTCTTTATTCCTCGCTTCTGACTTCATTGAAGTCTCCGATCATTATCCATAGACCACCATTGTTGCTATCTTTAATTGCTTTTAGTTCTTCCCATAGAGATCTTCTTCTAACCACATCACATGGGGCGTACACATTAACTATGTTTATTATATTATTACTACCTGCTATTATTCCGCTTACTAATAGGAATGATTCATGTTTAATCACGTTTTGTCTTGTAAAGACGCCTGGGTCCCAAACCGAAACAAGTCCCCCTGATCTGCCCCTAGCGTCCACTGTTTCGCACTCCATATCTGGTTTTCCGCAGTATCTACCGACAGTCACTTCATCCACACTAGATACTTGTGTCTCTTGCATACATAAGAACGATATTTTGTTTTCTTTGACTATGTTGTATATCCAGTTAGGTTTCTCCATACCCCTAATGCCTCCTATATTTATGGCCAAATAATTCATGGTTCAACGACTGACTCCAATTCCTCCCGGACAACTTTTCCTATTTGCCGACGATGTTTCGAAACCCTGATTCCTACAATCTTCCCCATTGTTATCGTAGCCTCTGCTTCAACATTCACTTCATCGTTTGGATCTTTATTCAAATCAAATCCATGATCGATAGAGTCTAATACGTCATCGTCTAAAGCTCTCCCAACATCTGTGGCACCTTCTTCTGTCCTAATTCTTTGGTTGGCTATTCTAATTTTTCTGGTGAAAGTGAAAGAAGAGGCCCCTTTTTTCCTTTTTACTGCCATGTTGCCTTTGCCCCATATAATCTCATTTAAATCAAATGGGTCATCATCGTCCAGCCCACTCCCATTTAACTCTTCTACTGGTTCGTTTGTACTGGGCCTACTACCATTGCTATTCTCCTTGTCCGGCCCATCTTGTATCCCTTCACTCATGATATTTGAATTTGAATTAAAATTAAATACTCTGTCAGTCCCACCTATACTTCCATTCAGGTCAATGCTACCAGAATTTCTTGGGTAAAGAGATTCCTTCATCCTATCATTCCCCATATGCTCAGCAAAAAGTTCCTGCCAATTCCCACCAAAACTTAATGCCGCTGCACCTTCTCTCTCTTTCCTACGTGACTTTTCATTTTCTTGTCCCTCCGTCTTCTCCGATCCATCATCCCCCTCCGCCGGAGTTTCGCCGCTATCGCCATCTGAAACACTGTTTGTTTTCCGATCATCCTCTTGCATCGGTTCTTCATTTTCTCCAAGTACTGAGTTTACTTGGTCCGGAGTATTTATGAATGCTGATTCATCATTAACAAATTTAGGTGCCCAATTGCCTGAGACCTCAGAAACCCAACATTTGAATGTTGTAGTTTTATACTGTACCACGATTTCATCGTTGAACACTTTCCCTGACTTAACTATGACACCAAGATGGGCATACATAAGATTGTTATCCTCCATATTAGCATCTGCCTCTTTTACTACTTTTCCAAGATATCCTCCGATAACGTTGAAAGTTTCCTTCTTCCTGAGGCTGATCGGAACTCCACAAACTCTAATCCAAGCGAGCCTTTCATATCGGATCATGTCTTCCTTCCAGAGTGTTACATGTACGAAGAATTCCTCAAACTGTTGTTTGTATGTTGTCATGATTTCCTCAGCGACCATCTGTGATCCCACTGTGACCAAAATATTCAAGCCTCCTACGTACCTCACCTCCATTGTATGTGAGCATATTCCACTTAATATTATTTTTGATCTGCATAGGATCTCCATAGACTTTGCTTCCAACATAAATGTTCTCTTATTCCAGTCAACCATTTCATTCATGCTGTTCTCCGGTAGAACTACTAATACAGCTTGATCCTGTCTCCTAATTCCTTTCACTACATCCAAATATGTCCTTCCTTTTCCATCATTGTTACCATCATACACTCCTGTGTTTATGACCAATCTCTGGTTCACATTATTCCCATTCAGATTTTCTTGTCTTTTTGCCCAGCGCATGTTTTTTATCGTACCCCCTTGTTTTCCATATTCTTTCCTACCTCCTCTCTCGTCATTGATCTCTTCCCTCTCAAACTTAGAAACATTTGCCTTTAACTTTTTCTCCCCAATCCATACATTGTTTAGTGCTTGAATCAATTTATCCAAATCCCAGAACTTATTGAATCTGACAAACGCAAACGTTTTACCTTTCAAGTCTTTTTTGAATGGTAGGTATACATCCGTAATATTTCCACATCTCCTGCATTCCAGCCAAATTTCTTTTCTGGAGATATCTTCTGGTAAGTTTGCTATGAATATTGTGGTACTTGGTTCGTCATCAATCTTTTCCTTGCCTTTCTTCTTCTTCACCTTCTCCCATTCTTCGTCTTCTTCTGCCTGGTTATTGATTTCTGCCGCTTTTTCTTTGATCTTCCATCTACGTGTCTCTTTGCCGCCCCTTCCACTCCTTTCCATATCGGAAACCCTAGGGAAAACACAAACCTAGACGGCGAATGGAATCAAAAGAAATCAAAATAGAATGGAAGGTCACGTCAGAATCACAACCAGTATGTGATTACAGGTCAGACCTCGCACGCTATTCCAAGATCCTCCTCTTTGTCGAGTCGCCAGCGATTTGTTCCCCGCCAAATTACGGTTACTTAGTCAGAACCTGTCCCGGTCAGGCTAATGGAAGATTCAAAAAACAGGTTTGGGTGAAAGGTCAAGCCAGATATCAGCGACCTCGAACACTAACCCGAGTATTCTCCTCTTCGTCGAGCCCCCGACGACGGTCGGAAAACTTTTCGTTCTTTCCAGCGATGTTTCGTTTCTAGAGAGCGAAGCTCCACCATGGTTTTATAATTATTACATCATGAATAGTTTTATGTAATATGATGAGGCCATTACTTGATAATTCTTCACCAATAGAAGTCAAACTGGATGTTCTAATGCAGCAAGCTTACATAAGGTCAGTTCTTGTCAGCTAATTATATTTGTAATAAATGATTATTACAAATTTGATATAGAAATGAATTTCTATGCAGGATTTTTAATGGCACATAGAGGGAGCAGACATCTTTAGAGCTCTTAAAAGGATTTCTTACTCATGAAGATCCTAATATACGTGATACAACATGCAGCGCTCTAGGAAACATGTGCGATACAACAATGTCTTCTATGGCTTGGCGGTACAAAAATAATCCTATACAAGAAGTTACAAGACAACTTTAGAATTAGTGACCATAACTGACACATTCTTTTCTCGTTTATTAAAGGCAGGTTATAATATTGTCAGTCTCATGGTTGATCGTTGCTCTATAGGGGATAAACACACTTGTAATTTTTTTTTTGCAATAAGATAACATTCCATGATTTATACATTGTGTTTATGCTGTATTAGTACTTGTATGACTTTCTTTTTAATGGATTGGTAATGCCACATATTATAATGACTTCTATTATGAAGAGCTGAGGAGATGTATCTATCAACTTACAAATTTGCTGATATCAGCAGAAGATGTGACAAAAAGAATTGCATCAGGGTTGGGTTCTCTTAGAGGGGTAGGGGTGGAATCACTCACACCCAATTCCATCACTCACAACATCCAATCAGGTTTTGCCATGTCATCGACCATTATTTCCATCACTCACACCCTTTTTTGCTGGAAATGGTCATCACTGGTACAAATTTCATCACTCACTAATTTTTTTCATTTTTTATAAAACTGTAAACTGTTTTTTTTTTTTTAAACTGAAAACTGTTTTTTTAAATTCTGTTTTTTTATAAAACTGTAAACTGTTTTTTTTAAATCTGTTTTTATAAAACTGAAAACTGTTTTTTTTAAATCTGTTTTTTTTTTTATAAAAAGGTAAACTGTTTTTTTTAAAAACAGTTTTTTTAAAATGGTTTTTCAAAGCTGTTTTTAATAAAAAAGTAAACTGTTTTTTTAAAATTATGTACCCGAACCTCTTTTTTTCGATCCCGAACCTCTTTTTTTCGAACCTCTTTTTTTTCTTCGTACCCGAACCTCTTTTTTTCGAACCTCTTTTTTGCGGGATTTTTCTGGAAATGGTCATCACTTATTTTTTATTTTTTTTATAAAAAATCTGTAAACTGTTTTTTTTATCTATAAACTGTTTTTTTTTAAATCTGTAAACTGTTTTTTAATAATAAATGTAAACTGTTTTTATTAATAAAAAAAGACCCACAACCAGTTCCATTTTCAAGTTCCACGCGTGCTCCGTTTGACGATTTAAACATTCTGCATGCGTTTTCAATTACCGGCGGCGGTGTGGCAATATGTTTCACGCGTGTTGGGGGGCCGAAAACGGACCACCCCGGGTCCTCTTAGCAATCTGGTTCGCCACCCCAGCAAACCTTGTCATGATATGGTTTCTAAAGGAGCAACGCTGGTAGGTACTTTTGACTTTTAAAATTCTAATATTAGTATTATATATGGTCATTGACTATTTATGACTCCACATATGGGTCCCGTCGTAGGGGCCCAATACAAAGCCGCTTAGGCCCGCATGGCGAAACTCGGCGGCAATCAACAGCCCACCGCGGCTCCGGCATCCACAGCCATCTGGGACCACAATCCCACGACGAGGAGTATGATCGCACCGACCCAGACGACCGTACATATTGCGGGGAGTCCCACTCGGCTAACAGCCGACCGGGAGGATACAATTACATTCCTCCCACTCAACCCCGCACTACATACATCCGCGCTGCAAAGTGCAGACAAGCCCAACCCTACAGGCCAAGGTCCACGACCGAAAATTCCAAATTCATACCGGGGATCGCCCATGCCGAAGTAATACAACAAAACTCCCACTTACGATTGGGAAATACAGTGGTTCGTCCGATCCGGACGACCACATGAATGTTTTTACCGGCGCTGGGTGCATGGGCAAGTGGGACGAGGCCACATGGTGCCATTTTTTCCCCCAGACCCTCCCTGGATTAGCGAGGGCCTGGTTCGATTCTTTGCCAGTTGGATCGCTGGCTTCATTTGAATAACTGAAAGCAAAATTTCTTGCACATTTCAGCCAACAACGACGTCACAAACGCGATTCAATGGAGGTCATGAACATCTGGCGCGGAGAAAACGAAAGCCTGGAATCTTTCGTTATCCGCTACAATAAAGAATGCCTCGAGATCGGCGGGATCGCAGATCAAATGGCCCGCAACCATTTCATCCGGGGTGTCAAGGACGATGAAACGATGATGACCATCTCAAGCAAGGAGGGCTTGCCAGAAAAATGGGACGACGTCATGGCCGCGGTCAAGACGTACGCCAAAACTCAGCGGTGTCTCAAACCGCACACTCGAAAAACGCAGCCCCAGGCGGAAGGTCAATCCTCCCACCAAGACACCAAGCGCAACAACAAGCGCAACCGGGACACATGGAATCGTGGCAACGATTCCAAACCTTACGTCCCGTGTGGTTACCAGCCCGACGCAAGGGCAACGATCAATGCCCAACGCGAACAAAGGGCATCCAAGAAGGAATCTTGGGACCGCAATTGGACCGAGATCAACAAGTCACCAAGAGATGTCCTCCTTACGGACGCACAACTCATCCGACCAGCCTAACCGATGAAGTCCAAGAAGAACCAAGATCTCACTCTTTACTGTGAGTATCATAAGGACTCAGGCCACTCAACCAACAACTGCATCAGTCTCCGGTTGGAGATTGAACGAGCCCTAAAAGAGGGGAAGCTGCAACACCTGTTGACAGCCGCGCAGAAGCAAACCAAGCGCATCACCCCGACGATGAGGGCACCTCCACAGGCAAAAAGACCATGCATGTTGTCACACCCCCAAAATCCACACGCGGAGTATCACCGCTTGGAGGCGTGACTGACCAGGATCAAGCCACCAATCATGTAGAACAATGTAATAGTAACAGTAAAAGTAACCAAACCAATCCATATGAAAGGTGTTCAAAACATAAGTATAAATTCAACGTTTAGCGGAAGCATATGAGTAAAAGCCCAACATAAATAAAGTATGTAGTGACATAATGTCTAATCAAGCATTCACGATCCTTGTCCACAACGAACGCGCCTCCCAGTGCAAGCTCCATGTATACCTAACGACCTGCAAGGCATGTAACAGAGAGTCAACGACTAGTTGAGCGAGTTCACAGTAAGTAAGTTCGTAATAGTAAGTTTGTTTCGTAACATGTGGCGCTACTAGGCCGATAGTATGTTCTATTAGTGGGGGCTTCCCATGTTTGCATATACACTAGACTATTTGTAACCATAAGTGTTCTTCTTACCGAGAACAGTAGTACGTACAAAGTTTACGTAGGTTTTACGTAAGTATCCTTCACAACCGAGGACAGGGGTACGCGGGGGTTTACGTAGGTTTTACGTAAGTGCCTGACACAACCGAGGCAGTATTGAGTATAAGTTCACGTAGGTTTTACGTGAGTGTCCTTCGCAACCTGAGGACAGTAATGAGTACAAGTATACGTAGGTTTTACGTATGTATCCTGCGCATCCGAGGACGATGGTAGATAGTCTAGTAACAGTGTAAGTACGAGTATCTATTCAAATCTCATTCCTTCAATCCCCATTCCCATACCCTGGGAATTCCATGCCTTAGTAAAAGTGTGAACTCACCTTGGTTTGCTCGGTATGCTAAAGTATGCTCACAGTTAATTAATGTTGTCCTAAAGTACGCACGTATACATAATCAGTTTGTAATTACGAAGTTCACGTATAAGTATAATCACAGTGGACAATGCATTAATTTTCATCGAGTAGCACATTACACGTATTCAATGATCATACAAGTCATGCTTATCATTTAACGGCAGTTAATTAATCCAGTTAACTCTTAACAGAAATAAACTAAGTTACTGTGTGAATTTACCCCATCGGCGAAACACTTTAATTTCGTCATAACTAGTGTCGGCGAAACACATTGTGTTTCGCCATGTCGGTTTCGTCCTAAGAATGTGTTTCGCCGATGCCTTTGTTTCGTCGAACCCATAACTGTTTCAGCAATAATAAACAATATCACAGAATCTTAATGCCCTAGTGGCCGACATCTATCCACCACTGTCCAACCTTATTGGACCGAAATACATAGTCAAGGTTTTATTTTCATTGGACCTCTAATATCATTCAGCCGATTGGACCTTTCCTTCACTTACAATTCGATAACATATAAACAAACAATTCATGTTTGAATCTTGACTAACATGTACTGACAACACACACATGTAAACAAGAATATAATGGCCGACCACATTATGCAAGTCATGTGCTCATCATCATCAAAACCGTTATTCAACATTTGCAGGTTAATATAATCATTTACGGCATGCACATAATAGAACCATATCATTCATTCAGATTCCCCCTTTCAAACTCACAAGTATTCACATAACAATCAAGTAAGCAACTTAAGAAATCACATCTGATTATTTCGCACTAACCGAGGTGGAAGATAAATAATGGATTAATCGCTAAGGAAAGCTTCGGGACTTCAAACAGCCGTCACACAGGGAAAGATCTCTAGGGTTTTCGGTTGTGGTGATGAGTTTCACGAATGAAACAGTTTTGTGAGATATAACTCACGTAACAGGGTTGGGCCCTTAACTGGGCTTCGGCGTATTTGGGCTTGGCGAAACAGACTTCTGTTTCGTCGAGATGTATATGGCGAAACAGTCTGTTTCGTCGGGTCCTCTCATGTGTTAAACAGTTTATGTTTTTCTAATATAACAAGTCTCATGTCATAAAATCAATCCCATACATGCAACAATCACAATACAATACGTTTCATTATAACACGTACATGTACAGTTACAAGTCAAACAAGTCAAACAACCAAACAGTTAAAGTCAACGTGCAATAAATACGAAAGTGAAAGTCGGAAACTCGAGTTGTCACATTATCCCCAACTTGAAAGAAATTTCGTCCTGAAATTTAGCATGCGGTCACTGAGGAAGCTAGGTAAGTTGTATCGTTTACTGGTTTTCCTGGGGTGTCACATCATCCCCCCGTTGATTTGGAATTTCGTCCCGAAATTCTGTAGTAGCTTCGGCCTCAGTAGTGGTTGCATTATTTCCGAATAACTGGGGATACTTGAGTTCCATTTGGTCTTCACGCTCCCAGGTGAACTCTGGGCCGCGACGGGAGTTCCAACGAACTCGTACAAGAGGGATTCTCGTGTTCTTGAGGACCTTAACATCCCGGTCCGTGATTTCAACTGGTTCCTCGACGAACTGCAACCGCTCGTCGATAGTGAGTTCCTTCAAAGGAACTATAAGGGTCTCATCTGACAGACACTTCTTCAGATTCGACACGTGAAAGACGTTGTGAACTGCACTGAGTTCAGCTGGTAAGTTCAGTCTGTAGGCCACTTTGCCTATTTTCTCTATGACTTCGAAAGGTCCGACGTATCGTGGATTGAGCTTGCCTCGTTTTCTAAAACGAACAACACCCTTCCAGGGTGAAACTTTGAGTAGCACTCGGTCCCCAACCTGGAACTCGAGTAGTTTTCTGTCTTTATCGGCGTATGCTTTCTGACGGTCACGAGCTGCCGCCATGCGTTGTCGTATTTGAGCAATCTTTTCAGTAGTATCAACTACCATTTCTGGACCTGTGATCTGACTATCACCCACCTCTGCCCAACAAAGAGGTGACCGGCATTTACGTCCGTACAATGCCTCGAATAGAGCAGCTTTAATGCTGGTGTGGTAGCTGTTGTTGTACGAGAACTCCACTAACGGAAGATGTTTTTCCCAACCGTTGCCGAAATCGATTACACATGCACGAAGCATGTCTTCTAAGGTTTGAATAGTGCGCTCAGACTGCCCATCCGTCTGAGGGTGATAAGCTGTGCTCATGTCTAAACGAGAACCAAAAGATTTGTGCATTGCTTGCCACAGTTCCGAAGTAAAACGTGCGTCACGATCATAGATAATAGAGGTTGGCACCCCATGCCTTGAAACCACTTCTTTTAAATAGATGTCTGCTAAGGTAGAGAACTTGTCTGTTTCCTTAATAGCCAGGAAGTGTGCAGACTTTGTGAGTCGATCCACGATCACCCAAATAGTATCATTCCCACGCTGAGATCTAGGTAGGCCAGTAACAAAATCCATGGAAATTTGTTCCCATTTCCATTGTGGTATCTTAGGTTGTTGGAGTGGGCCTGAAGGTTTCTGATATTCCGCTTTGACTCTCGCACAAGTCAAACACTTGCTAACGTACGCTGCTATGTGAGCTTTCATGCTAGGCCACCAATATGTAGTTTTGATATCGTGGTACATTTTATCCGAACCAGGATGTACCGAGTAACGAGACTTATGAGCTTCATCCATTACAAGCTCGCGTAAGTTGCCGTAAAGTGGGACCCAAATGCGTCCTGTTACATAGTAGGCGCCGTCTGCCTTTTGTTCTAGCCGTTGCCTTGAGCCGCGTAGAGCTTCAGCCCTGACGTTTTCTGGTTTCAATGCTTCTACCTGAGCATCTCGTATCTGGGAAGGAAGACTAGACTGTATAGTGAGTTGTAAAGCTCGCACGCGCTTAGGCGCGGTGTCCTTTCGACTGAGGGCGTCAGCCACAACATTGGCTTTGCCTGGGTGGTACCTGATCGAGCATTCGTAGTCATTTAGCAGTTCGACCCATCGTCGTTGTCGCATATTCAGTTCCTTCTGTTTGAAGATATGTTCGAGGCTTCTGTGGTCAGTGTAGATAGCACATTTGGTACCGTACAGGTAGTATCTCCATATCTTAAGTGCAAAAACAACCGCTCCCAGCTCTAAATCGTGAGTAGTGTAGTTCTTTTCATGAACTTTGAGTTGGCATGAGGCGTAGGCTATGACTTTATCCCGCTGCATCAATACACAACCCAGACCCTGAATGGATGCGTCGCAGTAAACCACAAATCATCGGTGCCTTCCGACAATGAGAGGATAGGTGCGCTACAAAGTCTATCCTTTAAGTGCTGAAGCGCTGTTTCCTGTGCATTACCCCAACGATAAACAACACCTTTCTGCGTCAGTAGTGTAAGCGGCTGTGCAATCTTTGAGAAGTCTTTGATGAACCGTCTGTAATAACCCGCCAAACCCAAGAATTGGCGTATTTCTGTTGGTGTGCGAGGTGCAGGCCAGTTCTTGATCGAATCTACCTTGGACGGATCAACATGAATCCCATCCTTGTTTACCACGTGGCCTAGGAAGTGGACTTCACGAAGCCAAAAGTCGCATTTTGAAAACTTGGCGTATAGCTGTTCCGTTCGAAGAAGTTCCAAAATGAGTCGTAAATGATGCTCGTGTTCCTCCTGATTCTTCGAGTAGATCAGGATGTCGTCGATGAAAACAATGACGAACTTGTCAAGGTAAGGTTTGCACACCCTGTTCATAAGATCCATGAAAACCGCAGGCGCGTTCGTTAGCCCGAATGGCATGACCAGAAACTCGTAATGGCCGTAGCGAGTTCTGAATGCTGTTTTTGAGACGTCCTCATCCCGGACTCTCAGTTGATGGTAGCCTGACCTCAGATCAATCTTCGAGTAATAGCTCGACCCTTGCAACTGGTCGAACAAGTCGTCGATTCGTGGAAGAGGATAGCGATTCTTCACGGTCACCTTGTTCAGCTCGCGGTAGTCTATACACATGCGGAAGGTACCGTCCTTCTTCTTTACAAATAGTACTGGAGCTCCCCAAGGCGAAGAGCTAGGACGTATGAAACCCTTTTCCAAAAGTTCTTGCAATTGCTTAGACAGTTCTTCCAGTTCCGTTGGAGCTAAGCGATAAGGTGCTCGAGCTATGGGTGCTGCTCCTGGAGCTAGCTCGATCTGAAATTCGACCTGGCGATGAGGCGGTAACCCAGGTAACTCTTCAGGAAACACTTGAGGAAAGTCGCGTACCACAGGAATATCCTCAATCTTTTTCTCTTTCTTCGATGTATCTGTGACGAGGGCTAAAACAGCTGTGTGGCCCTTTCGCAAACACTTCTGAGCCTTCAAGAAGGAGATGATGCCACTCACGACACCACTCTTGTCACCTTGAACTTCGAGAGCTTCTTTACCAGAACGGGGAATACGAATGATCTTCTCCTTGCATAGAATCTCTGCTTGCTGTTGGGATAACCAATCCATACCAATGACGATGTCGAAACTACCCAGAGTGATAGGAATGAGATCGATAGAGAAAGTCTGACCAGCGAGGATAAGATTACAACCCTGAACTACGTGTGTGGCCTCTAGACTTTTACCGTTAGCTAACTCTACGACATGCTTGGTGTTCAAAAGTGTTGGCACGCGTTTAAGCATTTGACTAACTTTTAGAGACATATAACTTGTATCCGCACCCGAATCAAACAATACAGTAACATAAAAGTTGTCGAGAAGAAACTTACCCATCACTACGTTGGGATCATTCCTCGCGTCACCCTGACCAATCACAAAAGCACGACCCCTAGCACCATTGTTGTTGTTGTTTCCCCCATTGTTGTTTCCGTTGCCTTGGTTATTGTTGTTGTTGTTATTGTTCTGGTTCCGGTTTAACTGAGGGCAGTGTCTTTTGAAGTGATCTTCAGCGCCACAATGAAAACATCCTTTGTGGTCCTGTTGCTGATTCTGCGGTGTTTGTTGTTGCTGCTGATTCTGATTAGCAGGCCGCAGGCTCCTACAATTGTCACACCCCAAATTTCCACGTGTCACCGGTGGGCCCGGTGGGGGAGTATCGTGACGTGGTTGGCAACATCATAGTCAAACAACACAATATTTAATATGCACAGCGGAAGCAATTTAAAAGATATAATTCAACCGAATATAATATTGTAATATCATATATCACAACTGTCGATTGTTTATCCACAGACGGATCGAAAATAAAATGGAAACAATAGTTCAACAGACTTTAGGCATCTAAGCTTGCGAGACTCTTTAATGATGCTAGGAGTAGCCAGCCAATTCCGATTAGTACCTGCACTTAGCCTTTTTGGAAAATACGTCAGTTTACACTGGTAAATACAATCAACCGACTCATTTTGAAAATGATTTAAAATTTGTTTGGATGCACATGGCATAAATGTTTTATAATTTGATTAAAATGCACAGAGGCAAAATTAACCTTTTATAACTTGGGATAATTATTTAAATATAATACTTGTAGGGATTTACATGTTCCTTATGCGTTCAGTAGCCCGGATCGAGCCGGGTTAAAGATCAATAGACACACCACTTTAATTATGAGACACTGACAGGTGTACGCCTACACCTGTGTGCTAAGGTCATGGCCATTTCGTAAAATGATACCAGGGATATCCGGGACACGGTCATTAACCCCCCAAAGGCTTTAAGCAAACAAAACAATATTAAACGAGACATCTCAATACTTTAATTATCATTCATTCAATTAAAGATTCAACGCCCCGACCAAGCGGTATTTTATATACCGTACCCCAAGCCCGTATAGGGAAAATAAGTTAAAAGTATTTACCTGAGCTAAATATAAATTCAATCCCAGCCGTATCAAATCAGCAAGTACAGATAGCTTTTACTGGGCTCCTAAATCGAGCCTCGTGTTGACTGCGTTGACCAGCAGTTGACCACGTTTGACCGATGTTGACCAGGTTTGACCGAACCCAAAACTGAACCGAGGCACTAACATGACTCAAAACTTCCCCTTGACCAGTTTTGACCACGTTTGACCTGTTGACCAAGTTGAACCGAGCCCGAGAGCGTCCCGAACTTAAATTTTTCACCCGAGTCGAAAGTGGTTCGATGGACTCTACAGGTCACTAGGAGTCCAAATATATATTTTTCTTCGAAAACTGATGGCTGGAAATTGCCAGAACCATGTCAGAAGTCGAGCCCGAGAGCGTCCCGAACTTAAATTTTTCACCCGAGTCGAAAGTGGTTCGATGGACTCTACAGGTCACTAGGAGTCGAAAAATATATTTTTCATCGAAAACTGATGGCTGGAACTCGCCAGAATCATGTCAGAAGTCGAGATTTCGCCGGAGAATAGAATTTCTTGAAACTGTGCAGGAATGCTCCTAAAGTCCCGATCGAAGCATCTGCAAAGTCAAAAGTTCAAAACGGACTCGCCGGAATTTGACCGGAATGTCGCCGGAGTTGCCATAGAGCTCAAACCGCTAAGAATTAGCTAAAACTAACCACACCACGCGATCCGGAACGTCGGATATAGTCGAAAAAGTGTACTCTTGGCCGGAAAACGGCCGCCGGATAAATCCCCGGTCGCCGGAAAAGTCGCCGGAATGTTTCTAGAGAGAGAGAGAGTAGAGAGAGTTTTAGAGAGAGAAAGAGATGGTGAAATGATTTTTTTATTTATTTATATAGTGGAGGTTTTGTGGGCTTGGGCCCAAGGCCCACAAGCCCGTCTTCGCATCCGAACATCATGGAAGCATCGTAGAGCATAATATTAATACTAAAATACGTAAATTAGGATCGGTAGTCGATGTTTGCGTGTTCGTTCGTCGGTTGCGTAAAAATCGCGAGAAATTAAATCGTTGACGTTTTTAACCCCTCGTATCCGAATATTACCATAACTTTCTCATACCTTAACGAAACCTTGTGAAATTTTTATCACACATTCTTGTGAGTATAATTAAGCATTACAAAGCTCCGGGTTCGCTAAAAGGTCACTCAGAGGTATACCTTTAAACATGTTGACACATTTAACCCCTGTAGTTTGTAATTCCTCACTTTCTTTCACAATTGGCTTCGTACGATCCAAGATTTATTCGGTTGAGGTTATGAACATCATGTAGGGTTACTGTAAAGTATATTTATCCCTTGTTGACATTTTGAACCCTTATATTCACATACTTTCCATGTTTGTCAACTTTAGTCCCTCTAAATATAATTTCACACGTTCAAGCTTATGACACGTGTCAATACATTATAGGACGTGAATTTTCTAGGTGTTACATCCTCACCCCCTTAAAAGAAATCTCGACCTCGAGATTTGCTAAAATGATGGAAGTACTTTTTGTCGCATAATGGACTTAACTTCCATAACATATCTAGAGTCTTTCCAAGCTCCTAAAGTGACTCCTATATTAGGTACATGTATCCTTTTTGGAGCTTCTTAACCTGTCGATCCTCAATCGATACAGGATGCTCATCACATCATAAATTTGCATAACATTATGTGATAGTGCTTCTTGACTTATTGGCGAAACACGCCTTTCAGTCACTAGTGTGTAATGTATTGCGAGCTCCGCCAAGCTCCTTAAATAGGTTTTAGCTTATAAGCTACCTGATCTTGATACATTCGATTTCCTTCGAATGATTCTATATATATTCAGAGCTTAACTAGCCTGATAATTTAACAGATTTGGCACACCCTTTCTGGGTGATATCTATTGTTGAACCTTATTCCTAAATCAAGAATTTAGGAGGTTTGCTATTTTCATTCATCCTTGATTTTCTGCCGAATTCTGGCATCTTACAGATGATTATGAATTTGTGTGATCTTATTTGTTGTTTCCAATGCAACTTTCAGATCCCGATAATTGGACTTACCAATCTATTGTCCTAACAATAGATGTTTAACAATCCATTTATACAAGGTCTCCAAAGGAGTAGCCTTGATACTTATACATCAACTATTATAGGAAAGCTTATCTTAAGGTGAGATGGTTATTCCAACCACTTCTTAATCAAATTTTTTTTAAGGAATAGTCAATCCTTACAGCTAGTCGAACAAATCGACGATCCTGGGCAGTTGATGGCAAATTCTTAATTGTTGCCTAACTAGGGTTGCGGTAAAAATGCATAAGCAAAAAGAACCGTCTTTCATAATTAACTATACCGAATCCTCAGGATATTGAGTTAGGCTATATGAACCCTCTATTTTAAAACTTAGTTAATCAGGGTTCCGATTCTTCCAATGATGGTGCTAGCCGTCTTGGAGATTTCATAATAATACAGCCTTAAATGGGATATAAACCTTAACTCTACCTGCCCCTCAAGGGTAAACAGGGAAATCTTTGGAGAAGATAATTAAGGTACAAGGAGGTTACAGAGATTTTACAAATCTCAGGCTCCAATTTATCAATCATTGCTTGTGTCAATTAAGTGACACACTTATGTTACTAGTCCATGAATTCCTTAATCGGGAACATTTACTTGGATAATTCCATTCTGGATATCTTATTTGAATACTACTAGTCGACTTTGGTACAATATGACCATTGGGATATCTCAGGGGTTCCATGCATTAAACCTCCATACTGATCAGGCATGGGAGCAATCTATGGGACACACTAGGATACGCCAATCCTCATATGGCACTTTTATCAAACATAGTTTGGCATTCGTAGTCGATAGAAAACAATGAGAAATAATAAAATAAAATAAAGTAATATATATTGTCGTACTCTATTCGAAGAAAGAGTACTCTTAGATTTTTCAGAAGGATCCCTTGCCGATACTTAGAAGAATCGGTTACTATGATTTCCTTGGTAAGTTATACCTTGTGGATAATATAAAAGTTTGCTAAGCTTATGGTTTATGAAGATTTATTATTGCCTGTATTAAATCAGGACACTTAGCAGAAATTATCATTGGTAAATGATAAGGAATGTACTTGATGACATCGTGAACTGCCTCTTGGCATTCATCAGGTGAGTTCAGGCGTTTCCTTTCTTAGCCTTTCCAGGCTTAGCTGCACCTTGTTTGGCAGCTTTATGGTATCTAGTTCTGATGCGGCCTTACTCACCACAGTCGTGACAGACTGCATTCTGTATGTCCCTACATTCATGGGAAAATGATGACCCGTTCCTTTGCAGATGTCACACTGCTTTGGTCCTTCCAACTGCTGCGTCAACCACAGCTTGGAGATTAACTCCATTAATATTGAGATTTACGTTTGTAGCTTTATTAACTTTCGTCGCCTTAATAGTATTGCGACTGTCGTCTACCTCATTCAAGTTTTCCATACTTGAAACTTGGTACCAATCACCAAAATTTAACAATTATTAGTCATCATCCTGATGACCCGACTTAGATTAGCCACGGCATTCATAAACCGTATGGGCTATTCTGTTCTGAACATTCCTAGTGAATGTTATTTGAATGTATATCCATTATATTTAGCCTAGGTCACAAAAGGACCATCAATGGCATTCAAGGTTTGGAGTAAGTCCAATACCTGCTTGACAAGGGACCATAATGTCACAATTGTCTTTGTCACAAGGAGGATTATAAATAGCTCAAAGGCTAGCCTTACATGACTTTGGGTATATATATACATATATGGCGTAGAAGCCTGTCGCGAGGGACGTAGAAAGATATGGCATAAAGTCTAGTCATGAAGGTCATAAGTAATCATATGGCGCGAAGGCCTTGTCGTAATGACATTCAGATGCGACACAAATGGCCTTGTCTCTAGGACGTTATAGGATATGGCACTAAGGCCTGTCACCAGCGATGTTAACATTTAGTATGTTAACTTGTTACGAACGACGAATTATAGCCCGGAGGCTTGTTATGGGTGACTTGAATATAACTTGTGGATTTGTCACAAGGACGTCAATTCATAGGCTGCAATCTTATTAGATCAGGAGTCTTAAGGCTTGAACATAGTTCTTCACCTTTGGACAGGGAGTCATAGACTACAACTGTCATCGTCTTGAAAGGCGATTCACTTAACAGAAAGGTAAACCAATTAACATCACTAATGGATGTCTATATATAATTATAGTATCTAATGATATTAGTCATGATCACCTCGATCGTATTGACTATTAGGTTTGGGTATAATCCCACCATTTTGAATAGGGGATCATAAAGATCACCCCTGTTTTGTCTTATCGGCAATAGAGTATAGTATAGCCCGTAGGCATTTCATCACTAGGGATGCCAATATTATGAATTTATGATCATCATACTGATGATACTAGTCAGGATCGCAATGATCACATGGACTATGGGATTTGAGCGTAGCTCACCCCCTTGGGCAAAGAATCACAAAAGATTACAATTGCCTTGACTTAATTTAACAATATAATATAGCCCTTAGGCAAAACATCTTTGGGGATGTTTAAATTTTAATCATCGTACTGATGATTTTAGTCATGATCGCATTGATCATATAAACTATTAGGCTTGAGCACAGCTCGCTACCTTAAATAGGGGATCGTAGAGATCACAATGTTTGTGTCACAATGGACAATATAACATGGCCCGTAGGCGAAACATCACTAATGGATGTTTATAATAGGTTCATCGTATTAGATGATATAAGTCATTATTTTATTAATCATATTGACTATTTGGCTTGAGCATAGCTCACCACCTTAAACAAGGAATCATAAAGATCAAAATGTCAATGTCTCAAATGGACCATTTATTATAGCCCGTAGGCATAACATCACTAAAGGATGTTAAATAATATAATCATCGTATTAGATGATATTAGTCATGATCGCATTGATCATATAGACTATTATGTTTGGACATAGTCCAATATTTTAGACAGGAGGTCAAAGACCACCACTGTCGTTGTCTTATCGGACAACAAGTTTAGCCCGTAGGCACTTCCCTTCTAAGGGATGTTTATTACGGAATTGCCCATTAGGGAAAATTCATTAACCATGGTAACCAGAGATCATATTTGGTTAATTTATTAATCATATAGGTTTAGGATTTCTATTATAATTTATCCTAATTATAAAACATTAACAGTTTTATTAGTGGCACCAAATGGCCTGGTCACATGAACATTTATAAATTATAAGCTTATGATTTCAGAGAATCAAAGCATGAAAGTATATTGGCACAATAGGCCTAGTCACAAGGACAATTATAAATTATATGCTAGGATTTCAGAGAATCAAAGCATTTGAGGTTTGAACCTAGTTCATTACCTTTATCTGACAGGGAGTCATAGCTACCACTGTATTTTGGCTCATGTAGAAATGAGCAAGGCCCGTAGGCACTATATTACCACGTATGGTTAAAATATGATCATCTTAATTGATGATGTAAACCCAGGATTCAGAGATCATTAAACTGGGTTAGGAATCTTTAGAAAGATCCTTATATAATAATAACGTGTGTGATTTTTAAATGAATCACATCTGTCAGGAGTGTTAACATGTTTTAAGATGTTAACAGGGATTTGAATCTTTTAAACAGGTCTTACCATCTTGGTCCGGTCTTATAATTGACCCGAAGGCTAGGTTTCACACTTAAGATTCTTAATTAATGGTTTGAATCTTTTTAACAGGTCTTACCATCTTGGCCTGGTCTTATAATTGACCCGAAGGCTAGGTTTCACACTTAAGATTCTTAATTTAATTAACGCAGAACAATTTTAAATTGAGGTGTTAATATGGATCTGAATCTAATTATGGAACTACCATCTTGGCCGGGTCTTAATATGACACGAGGCTAGGTCTTGCCCTTTTAGATTTTGCCATTTTATTATAATGGTAGATCTTGCAAAAAAAGAAATGTTATTCTCCTTTTATTTAATATTTCTTGTTTAGAATGAAAGTTTAAACTTAATCATTTCACTATATAAAAATAAAAGTATAAAGTTGCCCTAAGCGGGACTTGAAAGGAATAATGTTGTCCTCGTAGGGACTGAAAGATAATTATGTCCATATGAGGACTATTAAGGAAACGATCTTCAGTAAAAGGAGTTTCTTCTTCATTTTATTTCTGAATGCTTTCTCCTTGTATGCTCGTTTCATTCTAGCCGCGGTACGAAGCTCAGCATTTCAAGGCTCCGGGTGTGGAGAACTCCTATTACGGCTTCTTCGCTTAGCGACGTATCCAATAAAAATTTGGAAGTAAAAAGTTCTTAGATTAGGATTTAGAATATTCCTAAGTTAAGTCTAGACTCAGAAGTTTAGATATGTGCAATTGTGTAACTAAGATTAAACACAAAAGGCTAGTGTTTAATTCACTCAGTGTTGGCTCTGATACCAACCTGTCACACCCTAAATTTCCACGTGTCACCGGTGGGCCCGGTGGGGGAGTATCGTGACGTGGTTGGCAACATCATAGTCAAACAACACAATATTTAATATGCACAGCGGAAGCAATTTAAAAGATATAATTCAACCGAATATAATATTGTAATATCATATATCACAACTGTCGATTGTTTATCCACAGACGGATCGAAAATAAAATGGAAACAATAGTTCAACAGACTTTAGGCATCTAAGCTTGCGAGACTCTTTAATGATGCTAGGAGTAGCCAGCCAATTCCGATTAGTACCTGCACTTAGCCTTTTTGGAAAATACGTCAGTTTACACTGGTAAATACAATCAACCGACTCATTTTGAAAATGATTTAAAATTTGTTTGGATGCACATGGCATAAATGTTTTATAATTTGATTAAAATGCACAGAGGCAAAATTAACCTTTTATAACTTGGGATAATTATTTAAATATAATACTTGTAGGGATTTACATGTTCCTTATGCGTTCAGTAGCCCGGATTGAGCCGGGTTAAAGATCAATAGACACACCACTTTAATTATGAGACACTGACAGGTGTACGCCTACACCTGTGTGCTAAGGTCGTGGCCATTTCGTAAAATGATGCCAGGGATATCCGGGACACGGTCATTAACCCCCCAAAGGCTTTAAGCAAACAAAACAATATTAAACGAGACATCTCAATACTTTAATTATCATTCATTCAATTAAAGATTCAACGCCCCGACCAAGCGGTATTTTATATACCGTACCCCAAGCCCGTATAGGGAAAATAAGTTAAAAGTATTTACCTGAGCTAAATATAAATTCAATCCCAGCCGTATCAAATCAGCAAGTACAGATAGCTTTTACTGGGCTCCTAAATCGAGCCTCGTGTTGACTGCGTTGACCAGCAGTTGACCACGTTTGACCGATGTTGACCAGATTTGACCGAACCCAAAACTAAACCGAGGCACTAACATGACTCAAAACTTCCCCTTGACCAGTTTTGACCACGTTTGACCTGTTGACCAAGTTGAACCGAGCCCGAGAGCGTCCCGAACTTAAATTTTTCACCCGAGTCGAAAGTGGTTCGATGGACTCTACAGGTCACTAGGAGTCCAAAAATATATTTTTCTTCGAAAACTGATGGCTGGAAATTGCCAGAACCATGTCAGAAGTCGAGCCCGAGAGCGTCCCGAACTTAAATTTTTCACCCGAGTCGAAAGTGGTTCGATGGACTCTACAGGTCACTAGGAGTCGAAAAATATATTTTTCATCGAAAACTGATGGCTGGAACTCGCCAGAATCATGTCAGAAGTCGAGATTTCGCCGGAGAATAGAATTTCTTGAAACTGTGCAGGAATGCTCCTAAAGTCCCGATCGAAGCATCTGCAAAGTCAAAAGTTCAAAACGGACTCGCCATGTCGCCGGAGTTGCCATAGAGCTCAAACCGCTAAGAATTAGCTAAAACTAACCACACCACGCGATCCGGAACGTCGGATATAGTCGAAAAAGTGTACTCTTGGCCGGAAAACGGCCGCCGGAAAAATCGCCGGTCGCCGGAAAAGTCGCCAGAATGTTTCTAGAGAGAGAGAGAGTAGAGAGAGTTTTAGAGAGAGAAAGAGATGGTGAAATGATTTTTTTTTTTATTTATATAGTGGAGGTTTTGTGGGCTTGGGCCCAAGGCCCACAAGCCCGTCTTCGCACCCGAACATCATGGAAGCATCGTAGAGCATAATATTAATACTAAAATACGTAAATTAGGATCGGTAGTCGATGTTTGCGTGTTCGTTCGTTGGTTGCGTAAAAATCGCGAGAAATTAAATCGTTGACGTTTTTAACCCCTCGTATCCGAATATTGCCATAACTTTCTCATACCTTAACGAAACCTTGTGAAATTTTTATCACACATTCTTGTGAGTATAATTAAGCATTACAAAGCTCCGGGTTCGCTAAAAGGTCACTCAGAGGTATACCTTTAAACATGTTGATACATTTAACCCCTGTAGTTTGTAATTCCTCACTTTCTTTCACAATTGGCTTCGTACGATCCAAGATTTATTCGGTTGAGGTTATGAACATCATGTAGGGTTACTGTAAAGTATATTTATCCCTTGTTGACATTTTGAACCCTTATATTCACATACTTTCCATGTTTGTCAACTTTAGTCCCTCTAAATATAATTTCACACGTTCAAGCTTATGACACGTGTCAATACATTATAGGACGTGAATTTTCGAGGTGTTACAACAATCCTTGGCCTCATGACCCATCCTGAGGCACCTCTGACAGCGACCCTTGTTGTACTGGCCACTGTGGTGTCTGTTACAGTTGTTGCACCTTGGGAGGTTCCCTCGATAACCACCCTGCCTGTGATTGCCCGAAGATTGCTGACTAGGGCTCTGATAGTTGTCAGTCTTTCGCTGCTGAACTTGGGACTGAACTGAAGCTGAACCTTTGCTGGAATCCCCCTCCCATTTTCTCTTGTTATCACTAGGAGTAGCAGGAGTAGCTGAAGTGGTAGCGGTAGTAGTAGCGCTGAGACGTTTAGGCAACCTGTTCTGCTCCACCGCCTGATCAGTGAGACGGTGAGCCAACTGAACAACCTGCTGGTAGGTGGCAAGGTTTGCTGAAGTTACATGACTTTGGATCTCTGGCACTAGACCCTTAAGATAAAGTTCGATACGCTTAATTGGAGGGTCCACCATAGTAGGACACAGTAATGCAAGCTCATTTGATCTCTTTGTAAACGCCTCAATTTCTGACCCCGTCATCTTGAGGTTGAAGAACTCGACCTCCAGCTTATGAATGTCGTCACGACTGCAGTATTCTTCCTTGATCATCTCCTTAAAATTGTTCCATGGGGTGGCGTTTGCAGCAACCAACCCCAGCATTTGGACCTGAGCTTTCCACCATGTGAGGGCTAAACCCTCGAGAGTACCGGTAGCATACTTCACCCTGTGTGCCTGAGGGCATTCACACATTTCGAACACAGATTATAGTTTCTCAAACCAGTGGAGGAGACCTACGGCTCCTTCCGTGCCGCTGAAAGTAGTTGGACGACAGTCCATGAAAGTCTTGAAGGTGCAAACAGGTGGTTGACCTGTTGTGTATAAGAATCAGGACAAGGTTAAATACGAGAGTTGGTTTAGGAATGTAGGATCTAATTATCCTAGTGTGAGTTACAACTGCAGGGTATACCTCCTGCTTGTGCGGCTGCAACCGCCGCAGCAACTTGTTCGTTAATGAGAGCCGTCAACTGGGCTTGTGTCATGTTAATACGTCCAGCCATGATCTTCATAGCAAAGATAACATAAGTAAGAGAGGTTCACGAATAGTGCGATGACAGAAGAGAGTGAGCACATAAGTATTCTCAAGCAATAAGGGTTATGTATATCTAAGCATACCATGAGCAAAGTTCTATGTAATTCTAACAAGTAGGCAATAAAACTTGTACCATATTACCTAAGATGTTGAGTCTTGCACGTGGAGCGAGGCGTCGTTGTGGATCATTGAGCACTGTACTGGTTATAGTCTGGTTTTAATTAAAACGTTTTCCCCATATTAAAACCAAGTTCTCTATAACCAATGGCTCTGATACCAATCTGTCACACCCCCAAAATCCACACGCGGAGTATCACCGCTTGGAGGCGTGACTGACCAGGATCAAGCCACCAATCATGTAGAACAATGTAATAGTAACAGTAAAAGTAACCAAACCAATCCATATGAAAGGTGTTCAAAACATAAGTATAAATTCAACGTTTAGCGGAAGCATATGAGTAAAAGCCCAACATAAATAAAGTATGTAGTGACATAATGTCTAATCAAGCATTCACGATCCTTGTCCACAACGAACGCGCCTCCCAGTGCAAGCTCCATGTATACCTAACGACCTGCAAGGCATGTAACAGAGAGTCAACGACTAGTTGAGCGAGTTCACAGTAAGTAAGTTCGTAATAGTAAGTTTGTTTCGTAACATGTGGCGCTACTAGGCCGATAGTATGTTCTATTAGTGGGGGCTTCCCATGTTTGCATATACATTAGACTATTTGTAACCATAAGTGTTCTTCTTACCGAGAACAGTAGTACGTACAAAGTTTACGTAGGTTTTACGTAAGTATCCTTCACAACCGAGGACAGGGGTACGCGGGGGTTTACGTAGGTTTTACGTAAGTGCCTGACACAACCGAGGCAGTATTGAGTATAAGTTCACGTAGGTTTTACGTGAGTGTCCTTCGCAACCTGAGGACAGTAATGAGTACAAGTATACGTAGGTTTTACGTATGTATCCTGCGCATCCGAGGACGATGGTAGATAGTCTAGTAACAGTGTAAGTACGAGTATCTATTCAAATCTCATTCCTTCAATCCCCATTCCCATACCCTGGGAATCCCATGCCTTAATAAAAGTGTGAACTCACCTTGGTTTGCTCGGTATGCTAAAGTATGCTCACAGTTAATCAATCTCGTCCTAAAGTACGCACGTATACATAATCAGTTTGTAATTACGAAGTTCACGTATAAGTATAATCACAGTGGACAATGCATTAATTTTCATCGAGTAGCACATTACACGTATTCAATGATCATACAAGTCATGCTTATCATTTAACGGCAGTTAATTAATCCAGTTAACTCTTAACAGAAATAAACTAAGTTACTGTGTGAATTTACCCCATCGGCGAAACACTTTAATTTCGTCATAACTAGTCTCGGCGAAACACATTGTGTTTCGCCATGTCGGTTTCGTCCTAAGAATGTGTTTCGCCGATGCCTTTGTTTCGTCGAACCCATAACTGTTTCAGCAATAATAAACAATATCACAAAATCTTAATGCCCTAGTGGCCGACATCTATCCACCACCGTCCAACCTTATTGGACCGAAATACATAGTCAAGGTTTTATTTTCATTGGACCTCTAATATCATTCAGCCGATTGGACCTTTCCTTCACTTACAATTCGATAACATATAAACAAACAATTCATGTTTGAATCTTGACTAACATGTACTGACAACACACACATGTAAACAAGAATATAATGGCCGACCACATTATGCAAGTCATGTGCTCATCATCATCAAAACCGTTATTCAACATTTGCAGGTTAATATAATCATTTACGGCATGCACATAATAGAACCATATCATTCATTCAGATTCCCCCTTTCAAACTCACAAGTATTCACATAACAATCAAGTAAGCAACTTAAGAAATCACATCTGATTATTTCGCACTAACCGAGGTGGAAGATAAATAATGGATTAATCGCTAAGGAAAGCTTCGGGACTTCAAACAGCCGTCACACAGGGAAATATCTCTAGGGTTTTCGGTTGTGGTGATGAGTTTCACGAATGAAACAGTTTTGTGAGATATAACTCACGTAACAAGGTTGGGCCCTTAACTGGGCTTCGGCGTATTTGGGCTTGGCGAAACAGACTTCTGTTTCGTCGAGATGTATATGGCGAAACAGTCTGTTTCGTCGGGTCCTCTCATGTGTTAAACAGTTTATGTTTTTCTAATATAACAAGTCTCATGTCATAAAATCAATCCCATACATGCAACAATCACAATACAATACGTTTCATTATAACACGTACATGTACAGTTACAAGTCAAACAAGTCAAACAACCAAACAGTCAAAGTCAACGTGCAATAAATACGAAAGTGAAAGTCGGAAACTCGAGTTGTCACACATGTGGCCTCAACCCACATGATCAATGGAGGCCGTGGAAGGCTGCGTAAGGCGGCAAGAAGAGGGGATAACGGCTGGAAAGATGAACATGTCGTTTTCCCCAAAGTTCGAGGCGGACCGCGTGACAAGAGCGCCGTCGTAATCACTGACTACTTAGCTCATTACTGCACGAAACGTCTTTTTATCGACCCGGGCAGTACCTCTGACATCATCTATGAACGGTGCTTTAACCAATTCGATCAAGAAGATAAAGATCGGTTGCAGCCGGTAGACTACCCGTTGGCCGGATTTGCGGGGGAAACAGTTTCCCCCTGGGCCAAATCACATTTCCCGTGCGCCTTACCAACGGTAAGCACATGCGGACCGAGGAGGTAAACTTTATGGTTTTACCCCACACCTCCCGATACGACGTACTTCTCGGGCAGGAATCTCAGGGCGATTTTAACATGATTACGTCTGTCACCCATTCTGCCATCGGTTTCCCAACCGAGACGGGGGTCGCGATAATTTATGCCCACAGAGAGGTTATGTCTACGGACGAACTGCGTCCGACCAAGACGGCAAGGCTTACCCCCAACACCGAACCAGAAAAATGGGTACTTAACGCGAGGTACCCCGAACAGACGGTGACATTGGGTCATGCCTTGTCTAACATCACAAGAGCGCGCCTGAAGCAACTCCTCTTCAGGAATCAAGACATCTTCGCATGGACACCCGCAGACATGACTGGTGTACCACGTGAAGTCGCGCAACATTTCTTGAATACCCTACCGGGTATAAAGCCGGTGATCCAAGGCCAACGCCACCTTGGATCCGCAAAGAACGAGGCGATGAACGAGCAGGTCAAAGAACTGCTCTCCGCAGGTATCCTGCAGGAGGTCAAATAACAGACTTGGTTATCCAACCTAGTCATGGTAGAAAAAGCGACCGGGGGCTGGCGCATGTGCGTCGACTACAAAGATCTCAACAAAGCCTGCCCCAAAGACTGTTACGCACTTTCAGAGATTGACGAGAAAGTCGATAACCTCGCCCCATTCCGATGGAAGTGTTTCCTCGATTGTTAAAAAGGCTATCACCTAGTGCAGATGGCAATCGAGGACGAAGACAAAACGGCATTCCGCACCCCTACGGGGAATTACTGTTACACAAAAATGCCATTCGGGTTGCGTAACGCTGGCGCAACCTATCAAAAATTGATGAACGACACTTTTGGCAATCAAATCAGCAAGAGTGTCGAAATCTACATGGACGACTTAGTTGTCATGAGCATGGAGGAAGATACCATGCTCACAGATATCGAAAGAACATTCCAAACTCTGCGAAGCGTCAACATGAAGCTCAATCCAGGGAAATGCTCATTCGGAATGGAAGAAGGAAAGTTCCTTGGATTTATCGTCACAAAATATGGATTCAAGGTCAACCCAGAAAAAGTTCAGGCGATCGAGCGCATGCCATCGCCTTCTACGATGAAGGAAATGCAACGACTAGTCGGCCGACTAGTCATGCTAAACAGGTTCTTAGCTAACCACGTGGCTAAATCTTACCCCTTCATCAGTACTCTGCGGATCTGCTTAAAAAAGGAACAGTTCCAATGGACCGCAGAGGCAGAAAACACTTTTCGAGAGATGAAAGAGTGTTTGATCCAACTCCCAACTCTCACCGCACCACGCAAGAAAGAACCGCTCATCCTATACCTGTCTGCCGCAGACAACGCTGTAGGTGCGGTACTCATAGTGGAATGAGTGGGAGTTCAAACACTGATCTATTATGTCAGCAAAATGCTCAATGATCCAGAGACAAGATACTCCATCATGGAGAAGTTGGTACTCGCACTGGTACACGCATCCAGACGGCTACACTGTTACTTTGCAGATCACGTCATCACCGTGTTAACCAACTACAGGATCAGGAAAATGCTCTCCAAGCCCGAAATCTCTGGGAGACTAGCAAAATGGGCCATTGAACTGGGCGCGCACACATTGATTTACAAACCACGCCCAACAATCAAAGGCCAAGTTTTAGCTGACTTCGCCGCGGAAGTACCGGCGAATCGCATTCAAGAATGCGAAGACGAACAAACCCCTACACCTCCACCGTCCTCATCAGACATCTGGTGTAACACCTCGTAAAATCGTGTCCATTTATGTGTTGACACGTGTCCCTAATCCTAATTAAGTCAAACATTGACTAGGAGGGACTATTATTGTCAAACAATGAAAACAATGAGTATGCAAGGACTAAAAGTGTCAACATGCTTAAACTAAGCCTCTGAGTGACCTTTTAATGAACTGAGTGCTTCTTAATATTCGTTCATACTCTCGGGAATGCCTATGATGGCCATTTAGGGCTTTAATGCCATTAAATAATAAAACGCACAAGTTTATGCGTTAGATGGGTTAAAATCATTAACGAGAGAAACCAGTGTCTTCTGGTAATCTTTCTAACGAACCCGAAGCTTAACGGTGTTTGCCATACTTCCATAAATACCTACAACTTAACTTGAAGGGCCAATTGTGCAAAATATGAAAGTTATTTCAAGTTATAAGGTCAAGGGCCAATTATGTCAAGTTTAGAAACTTGATTACTGAAACCATGAGGGGTCGCGTTGCGCGACACCCTCCCCCTCATTCAGTCGCGCGACGCGACAGTAGCATCTGGACAGAATGTATGTGCAGCTGCAGGTTGTTCAACTTGTTCATCACACAAAACCATTCCATACTCACATAATCCGAAAACCATGGATCTCTAATGGTTTTTAAACCTAGTTTACACATGTTACAATCCTATTATTACTTGGAGAACACACATAACACTTGGCACAATCTTAGTAACTCTTGAAAACTATATAAGGCCTTAGAATTCATTCAACACTTGCACCTTTCTTCTTCTTCTCTCAATTCTAGAGGTTCCTGACTATAAAGGAAGCTCATTCTAGTAGAAAAGATAGCTAGGACCCTTTGTAACTATTCCTAGCCACTAGTTTCTGTTTTATAGGCTTAAAAGCCAAAAGTCAAGCGTTATCGTAATAACGCTTTGACTTTTAGTTAGACCTTAAATGGTCAAGCCATTGTTCGCAACGAACCTGGCTACGTGATCGTAATTAGGTAGGTGTTAATCCCTAAAAAGGGCACCTCCTAAGAATCACGTTTACTTGGTCAATTAACGACTCAAAGTAATAATAATTTAAAAGTCAACGAGTCAGATTTTTAAAATAATTGCGATATGAGTTTAGAAGTGTTCTAAAATATGTTTTAACACTTAAACAATTTGGTAATAATTATTAGAACATGTGTAAACATGTTCGGCTCGTCAATTCCCGTTTTAGGGTCGGTTCGCAATCGAAAGTCACGTAGTTTGACTTCTACGTTGACTTTTGGTTATAAACCGAATTAGACTAGTATGCTACTGATTTTAGGTTCTGTTATGATCGTAATGTAATGTAGTATATCCCCATAAGGTTACATTGCACGATCGGATTAGGAATCTGAGTTTTATGCAAGTTTCCATATATATGCCATATTTTGACCTTTATGCCCTTTTAAGCAAAAATAAGGTTTTTAGACACAAATAAGCTTGCAAATGATTTAAGTACTGATATGTTAACATGTTTAACATATTTCAATGCTTATAAATTGGACATAAACTTATTTTACGCATATGGTCGTAAACTATGCTTTTAGAAGGACTAAAATGCCCTTTTAAGCCTAAAATGAGTTTTAATCATAATTTTTGTTATAAAACTCAATTACCTACTGATGTGATATTAGTATTTGGATTATTGGAATACTAAGTCAGATTTTAAACTGAGTTTAACTTCAGTTTCGTAAATAATGTCGATAAATGGCGATAATGCCCTTATGGCATATAAAATGCATTTTTAGCATGATACTCAAACCAAACCTTTTGATTACTGGTATGTTATGACAAATAAAATATTTTAACTATTCAAAGCTGGTCGTAACATCAGGTTTCATAAATCTTCGCGTAAATCGTCATTTAACGACATTAACGCCGGTTAGGCGCGTAGTATGGTTTTAAACCATATGTATGAACCTAGACTTGTTACCTACTGATTTTTATAAACTATTTTAAATGTTTTTACAGTAGGTATAAGTCATGAACTCAGAATCCCAAATAAATTCTCAAAACTATGTGTGAAATGACCAAAATGCCCCTACGGCGCATAGTTTGGTCTTAAAGCATAAACCACACATATATTTGATGTCCTACTGATATGATATCAAACTTAAACCATTTTTACAGAATGTTTATGACCATGACATCAGTTTACTCGCAAGCTCCTTTTATAAATTATAAAATTACCAAAATGCCCTTATAAGGCATAGTTTAAATTTTAAAACCTTAACGGGCAAACTAGTTGATATCCTACTGATATTATAACTTGTTTAAAGTGTATTGGCATATGGAACTTGTTCATGACTCATCCGGTTACCCGTCATCGCTTATACGCGTACGGTTAGACTTACGTAACTAGTTTACATAAGTTTACCAAAAAGGGTTTAACCTTACCGTGTTGATCTCAAAATCCAGAATGTACAATGTTTACCCATATTATACAAGTCCTAGTACTTGTTGGGTTTAAACCACATTCTATTCGGTATACGCTTAATCTAGCGAACCTATTCTTAAGTATCAGGTCATGTCAAAAGGATCTACCTTTGGCCCGTATACATTCTAATAGATAATAAATCTGTTCATTCCAGACTATAGTACCCCCCAGATAATCGGACTTGGGTCAATATACTTAGACTTGCGTCTTTTTGCCAAATATAGTCTTGTTGATTGGAAGCTAGCAATAAGGTAAATACTCTTGACTTATTTTTAGTGTAAACTTGGGATGGCAAATATGCCTCTTGGGACGGTTATTACACAAGTAAGTCGCCTATGATTGCGCAAAAGTGTATGAATTCGGTTTTATTCCGTATACTTGATAATTACTGTTATTGGGGGTTATTGATACCATGTCCGGACAACCCAATGGGTTAATCAAGCATATAATCTCGCAACAAGAAAAATCCCAAGATATATTTAAAAGATCACCTACGGGTTATCTATATGTATAAAACTCTTTTCGAAAAACTATTTTATAAAAGAGTCAGTTAAGGTACCGAACCTTATTATAGGCTGGAATTACGGGTCGGCTAGAATGAAGGCTAAGGAATTTGCACTCCTGATGCTTAAGGCCTATGATGTCTAAAGCTTTATTTATTTGGATCCTACCTGTGGGCTTGTATCGAACGCTTGTAATACTTTTGTACATTCAAGCTTTATTTTAATAATTTCAGTCCAATACTTCCGCTGCATATTATTATATTGTGATAACTGTTATCCAACCGTCACGTGTGTACCCATCCGGGCCCACCGGAAATCGGGGTGTGACAGGTTGGTATCAGAGCTACAGTTTGAGTGAATTAGACACTAGCCCTTAGTGTCTAATCTCAAATATCACAAATGCAGATTCCTTTAAAAACTCCGAGTCTAGACCTGAATATAAGACTACTCTTAATCTATATAGTAGTTATTGATTTTATATCCGCCAAGATGTCGTGGACAAGATAAAGAATCTATGATGGGCCACGTACTCGAGGATCTCTACCATTGAGTAGCTTGAAGTTCTATATGGTGAACTACATGTATTTTGGAGACGATGACTCTGATACGAGGATGATAAACCTCGTCACCTGATGATATATCTTTTGATATTCTTGTGATATCCTAATATCATGTATCTGAAGTTTATCATATTTGATAGACATTCCGGTGATATCTCACCAGCTGATTTAAAACAGCAACAATTGTGGAAAGCTGTATTACGGCAAAGACATATATCCACTTTGCACCATATTTCCATTCTTTGATTCAAATGTTCTCTCATTCTAGAGAATAAGCAGAAAAAGGAATCACTTTCTCTGATTCATGCTTAAAGCATATGATTTCGAGTCTTCGAACTCGATTAAATTCAAACCCATCTGGGTATATATTATATTATATAAATTCGGCAACTCTCGCCAGAAATTCTTCAACTGAAGTACGACAATGATTTTTATTTCATTGATTTTAACAAATGCCAAACTTAGTTTGATAAAAGCGCCATATGATAATTGGCAGTATCTTAGTATGTCCCATAGATTGCTTTCATGCCTGGCCAGTATGACGGTTTAATGCATGGAACCACTAAGATCTCCCAAGGGTCATATTGTACTGATATCGGCTAATAGTAAGCATCTAATATCCTTTGGCGATATTAATGCCATAAGAAGAATCATTGATTTTATAGAGCCCATTTTATGATTTTTCCTTCATAAGATATGAAGGTCACATTTATTGCTCCTAACGTATCAAATAGATCTCTTGATTGCGCAATAGACAAGGCCAAAAGCACATGTTCCCACCAATGAGTGGTTGAAAAAGTGCAAAATGCTCGTCCAATTATAAGACGACATATCCCCAATTCTCCCGATAAGGAGAGGGGTATATTATAAACGGTGTACTTTATTGAGCCGTATCATATACAGTGTACTTTATTGAGCTGTATTATATACGCTGTACTTTATTGAGGCGTATTCCCGAATATCCCATGTGGAGAAAGGGTATATATTTAAACGGTGTACTTTTTTGAGCCGTATCGTATACACTGTACTATATTGAGGTGTATACCAAATCTCCAACTAAGGAGAAGTGCATATAATTAAAACGTCTAATAAGACGTGTCCTGGAAACTCCAATTAAGGAGAAGGACTAAAAGTGCAACTCTATTGGGTAAAGACAATTAGTCGAAGAACCGCTAGCAATCAAGTAAATAAATCTCTTTTGAATTTACTCGGTCTACTAGTTCTTATGTGATTAATAGTAGTAAATAAGACCATGATAAAAGACTATGTCTTAAATTTCCCACCAATGGTAGTGGTTGAAAAGGTGATAGAAGAGGAAAGCTGATTCCCTCACACCCAAATAATCCTAAAAATCTTTAAGTGATTCTTGTCCAACTATGGGACGACACTTATCTAAGATCTCCAACAAATTCCTGAATGTGTGGAAAGGAGATAGAAATTTCATCCATCTGTGCGATGTTAAATTTTCCCGAATCTCCCCATAAGGAGAGATAGGATATTTATAAACGGTGTACTTTATTGAGCCATATCATACAATGTACTTTGTTGAGCTGTATTATATACACTGTACTTTATTGAGGTGTATTGTCACACCCTGGCTTTTGCGGAAGCGTGGGTTTATTTTGGTGTGACTTCTTAATACCATAGCACAATCATAACAATGCTATATGAATTAAAACACGTGATAGTCATCCATTCATTTAGTTCTAAAAGTTACCACGACAACTTTATTTTAAAAGTCGACACATGAAACCAAATACAATCATGACATAATTAAAAACATGTTCATACGACACTACAAAAGTCTTGACTAGAAATACGGTTTAAGACTTGTAACCCGTCCAGGAAAGGGTCACACCTCCTAAACCTAGATGACATCATTATTCCCTACGCAGCTTGACGTGATTGCATACCTTGCCAGATCCATTAATTTCCTGAAATACATGTAGTTTGAAAAATCAACAAAAGTTGAGCGAGTTCATGTAAAAGTGAGTATGTATAAAGCTTTGTAGTATGTATGAAAATCCCTGGTATGTAGCAATTAAGGAAAAAGAGATCACCATTGGGTTGCAAAGCCAATGATATGTGTGAAGTGATGCAGGAAGACTTAAACCTAGCCGATTTGTGCGTCGGGCTCATAGTCACCGCCTGGTCCACTCAGCGGACTCAGGAGTGGGGCTCGCTATACCCAAATAGATCTATCACTCATGACCCTCGGTCCTACAACGAGGATTAATGGCCTCAAGTACCACCTATCCACTCACATGATCTAAGTAGTATACCCTCCTTAAGCTAACCATACCATGTATAAAAGTGTCTGTAATTACTGTAACATGTATTCCACCCCCGAAGTATAAAAACTGAAAACAGTTAAGAGAAAAGGGGGACATGAACTCACAGAAGTGCGTATCCCGTAACGTCAATCTCAAACTCGAACTGCTGCGTGACGACCTACACGTACTAATGTCTATTAGACGAATGAGCCGTGTCTTGGCTTAGGGTTTAGCATTTTGAGTTGCGTTACTTTGATATTATACTTGTTAAAATAATATTAATTATTTTAACTTAACTTTTGTATTTAGGAAAATAGTTAGGCAACTATTTCGTATTCACACTTCTTAATTATTTTATAAGTGTGTTTCCTTCCCAAGGATGGGGGTATTTATACATGTACACTTTATAATTCCGAAAAATATGTTTTAAGTACCACTTAGCAAATATATTTAATTTACTTGTCTAAAACATCTAAATTCCAAAATATATATATTTTTCCCAAAAATATTATATTTTACTTCATGAACTTTCCAAAATAATATTTTACCAAAATACACGTATAAGAGTGTTTTTCTGAAAATTACATAAGTTACGTTTTACAACAATACTTGCTTAACTTAAGTATTTATTTCGTGTGAGTTTTGGTATTATTTTGGAGTCGTAATATCATGATATCATAAGTTATATTATTTTTACCCTAAAAATAATATATCTAGTTCACAAAAATCAACAAATAATCACACAAGCGTTTTAGTATATAATATACGTTCTACATATATATTTACGAAAATCAACCTCCGCACTTAAAATTTTTGTAATAAAAATCATGGCGAAGCTTATTTTGAAAACAAGGTTAAAAAAATATATTTGTAAACACTTGTTAGAAAAATATTTCTAAGTGTTGAAATTCTAGAAAAATTTCGCCAGAGTTTCCTTTGTAAATGGAGGCGTCCGCGCTTACTAGCGTATCATTTTCTTTTCAAAAATTTATTCAAACAATCATCAACCAACAATATACAATTTCTAATCATCAATCTTGACAAAAATGAGCACAAATCATAAACTTATGAACTTGAAATATTTATAAAAGCAAGTAGTAACTTACTAGCATAATTAGTGAGTCTTGTTACCTTTAAAAATGTGATTAGTTTCTTAAGAACTTTATCTTTAAAGGATTTGAAGATTTACAACTTCTAGTCATGGTTTCCAAAAATATTTCTTTGTAAAATTTTCTTGTTACACAAGTGTTTATTCACTTGTTTATTTACTAAAAATGTGTTTAGTTCATACAAGATCCGAGTCTTAACAAAACTAATATTTTTCACTGGGTTCTTTCGTAAAACCACTCATAGATCTTTAGATCTACAAGTTTACAACCCACTTTGATCTTTGTTTTTCAAGAAACATGTATGTAATCAAGTTCATAGCTTATGTGTGGATGATTTCATCATCCACAACATTTTTAACCTTCACATCTTGCTAGTTCATGTCTTTAAACATGATCTTGCAAGTCTATGTGATGAACCATATCATTCTATCTAACATACAACATTCAACAAGCATAACAACACAAGATCAACATGATTTCAACATCACTTTAACCATTCATCTTCTTTAGTTAGTTTATACTTCAAGACTTGTTTATGTTCTTTAGAGTTTCTTAATTTTCATCATTCTTTCAACTATTAACCACCAAAAATAAGAACAAGATGAAGATCTAAGGCACTTACTACTAGCACAAGGCTAGGGGAGTTTCAAAGCGAAAAAGTGGTGGATAAAAGAAAACTAGAGCGGTCCTTGAGCTTCCGAGTACACCAAGCTTAATTGTATGATCTTTAACACCTTTGAGTGTATGGAAATTGCTTGAAAGGAAGCTTGATGGTGGTGGTATGGTGGATGGTGGTGGCGGTCGAACTCAAGGGAGGAGAAGAGAGAGGAGCTTTGTTTGATGGGTGTTTGTGAAATGAATGTGTTAAACCATGGTGCTTATTTATAATCCAAGTTTCTCCTTTATCCATCATATAACATGTTTCATTATCCAACATCATTTGAATAAAATATTGAAAGGAATGGTGGGGATGTCCCCACCATCATGCAATCGTCGATTAGGGGGGGGGGGGTATGGGGTTGGGTTGTAACGTTAAGGTTACAAATCTAGTTAAGTTTAAATGATATAGTTGGTGTATTATTGTGTGTTATATAATATAAGGTGTGTCAGGGTGTTTGGGGACCCTAACTAGTTCAGAAAAGTAAAAACAATGTGTTCGGCAATATTTTTATGTTCCGGGTAAAGTCCGGTTGTTCGGTTGGATGTTGATCCGTTAAAGTGCTAAATTAATCTTTAAAGTGTCTTTTATTTTACTTTTAGTGACACATTTAATTCCCAACACTTTGGAAAATATCTAGGACTATTTTGCCAAGTTTTTGCACTTTACTAGCATTGTTAAATGCTGAATTTTGGTTATTAGATGCAGAATTCTGCACTTAGAGTGTGTTTTAGGCACTTCCGGGCACTATAACTATTACCTAGTGACGCAGTTTTATGGTCCTCACTTCCCTACACTCCTTACTAGTGTAGTATTCTAATTATGGCTCATACTGGCCTCAAAAGCATTGTCTGTCTAGGTGCTGGCATTGTCAGCATGTCTCTGGGTTATCCGCTCACTGTGCTAACTGTGCTTTGTGCATCATTGTTGTCACTAAAGTTTGTGTGTAATAAATGGAGTGACAGTATAGAATGTGATGCATGTGTATGTATGTAACAGAATTCAGTAAGCAGTTTAATCACAGTTGTAATCAAGCACAGTCATTAAGCACAAACTAAATATTAATTAATTGTACAGATACCTGTAATTGTGAGGGTTGTCACATGTATTCCCAATTATCCCTATGTGGATAGGGACTTATATTTAAACGTCAATTGCCACGTATTCCCAATTATCCCTATGTGGATAGGGACTTATATTTAAATGTCAACTACGACGTATTCCCAAATCTCCCAATACGGAGAGGGCTTATTTTCAACGTCAACTGAGACGCATCCCCAAATGAGGAGAAATATTCATATTCAATATGTTGACTGAACGTATCATTAAAATCTCCAATTAATTTTCCAACTGTGTGGAAAGGAGAAAATCTTTGTCAACTTTGTGACGATACTCGTTCCAAATCTCCGACAAATTCCCAACTATGTGGAAGGAGAGGAATCATAATACTGCTTTGTCAGTCAAATAAGGACAGTTGTGATCTTATGAATCCCTGTCCAAGGTAGTGAGCTATGATCAAGCCTAATAGTCTATATGATCAATACGATAATGACTAATATCATCTAATATGATGATTATACTTAACATCCTTAGTGATGTTTTGCCTATGGGCTATAACATATTGTCCATTTGAGATATTGACATTGTGATCTTTATGATCCTCTGTCCAAGGTAGTGAGCTATGCTCCAGCCTAATAGTCTATATGATCAATGTGATCATGACTAAAATCATCAATATGATGAATATGTTTAACATCCTTAATGATGTTTCGCCTTCGGGCTATATTATACTGTCCAATTGTGGCAAGAAAATTGTAATCTTTTATGAACCCTTGCCTAAGGGGGTGAGCTATGCTCAAATCTCATAGTCTATATGATCAGTGCGATCCTGACTAATATCATCAGTATGATGATCACAATATTAACATCCCTAATGATGAAGTGCCTACGGGCTATACTTTACTTTATTGTCGATAAGACAATAATAATAGTGACCTTTATGGTCCCCTGTTCAAAGTGGTGGGTTATACCCAAACCTAATAGTCTACATGATCTATGCGATCATGACTAAATATCATCAACATGATAATCATACTTAACATCCCTAGTGATGTTTCGTCTACAGACTATATTATATCATCCATTTGAGACAATGACAGTTGTGACCATTATGGTTCCTTGTCCAAAGCGGAAAGCTATGCTCAAGTTTAGCAGTCTATGTGATCAAGTGCGATCATGGCTGATATCATCTGTGCGATGTCCAATAATTTAACATCCTTAGTGATGTCAAATGAATTGCCTACGGGCCATATTATATCGTCAATTGTCGTCTACGACCCTTATTCAAAGGTAATGAACTATGTTCAAACCTTAAAGCCCTTTGATCAAATGAGATCGCGGCTTATGTATATCCTAAATGTCCTTCGTGACGAGGCCTTGTGCCATATCTTTCACAACCTTTGTGACAGGCCCTTGTGCCATATCTTTCACGTCCTTCGTCACAAAGCCAAGGTGCTATATTTAAATCTCCTTCGTGACAAGCCAAAGTGCTATATTTAAATGTCCTTTGTGACAAGCTAATGTGCTATATTTAAATATCCCTTGTGACAAGCCAATGAGTTATATGGCTAAGTCCATTACCAATTATGGTAAGAAGGGCTAGTGAAATTGATATATAAACATATAGATCTGTAAGATCTAATGCAAATAATTTAAAATTTGCTATTTTGTTCTCGAAGTATTACTGATGGCTTTATTATCTTTCAGATAAACTTATGGCGAGCCTGAGTATTGGCAAAGCTAATAAGAAAAACGGTGGTGATTATTTAGAGCACCTGAACCGTAATGATGAAGAGAATCGTCTTCGATCTATAGATGCCAATGAAGTCGGTAAAGCCCTGGCTGGATATATGGCCATATTTAAAGGGCCAGAGCCATCAGTACAGAAAGAGAACTCCGTTACTAAACCCCGATCAAATACTCATAAGACTGAAAAGTCTCATTGCTCCTCAACTAAAAGTGAGCAGAGTATCAAGAGTATCAAGAAAACTGAGTTTCATGACTCTAAGAAGGGGTGCACCTATAAATACTTTGTTTCTTGTAAACCCCGTGACTTTACGAGAGAGATTGGAGCAATTGATGCTCTAAAGTCGCTGGATGAAATGGAAACCGTTGTTGATATAAGCGGTTGTGCCGCCAAGGACACTGTTAAATTCGCGTCCCAATCCTTCAAGGAGGATGCTCTGACTTGGTGGAAGGCGCTAATCCAATCCACTGGCAAGGTTGAAATGTACAGCCTGAGTTGGTCAAAGTTCGTGGAATTAATCCGCGAGACTTATTGCCCACCTCACGAGGTGGAGAAAGTTGAAACTGACTTTCTAAAGCTAACCATGAAAGGCCTCGAGTGTCGAGCCTATTTGTCCGAATACAACTCCTTATCAAGACTCGTGCCATACTTAATTACCCCTGAGTCTAAATGCATTGCGCGGTTTATTGGAGGACTTGCTCCAGAAATCAAGGGGATGGTTAAATCCTCCAAACCTATGACTTATAGATCCACTGTGGATCTGGCTCTTTCTCTCACTGAAGATGAAATAAGAGCAAGGACGACTAAAGCTGAGGAGGATCATAAGCGAAAGCGTGATGATACCCCAAATAAGGATTACAAAAAGGGTAAGACTGGTTCGAATTATAACCAGCCCAAGCCGAATGAGGCCAAACCCAAATGTAAAACCTGCGGAAAGAAACACTTCGGAAAATGTTTCCATGAGCAGACCAAGGGTTGTGGCATCTGTAAGAAGATGAATCACAAGTCTCATGAATTAAAAGACTTGAAAGACGCCACCTGCTATGGATGTGGTGAAAAAGGGCATATAAAGACCCGTTGCCCAAAAAGGGCGACTGACAAGAGGAACAAGGCCACTGATGGCTAGAGAGGCAATGCTTGAGCCTTCCAATCTGCTACAGCAGAAGCAGTACAAGACATATCTTTATGTGTCTGTTTCTCGTAAATGTTTATTATTAGAAACTTGTTTTAAACTCCGGAGCTAGTTAAATCTTCATCGATTGTAAATTAAATAAAACTTTTAATTCTTCCTTTCATGGCGTAAATGTCATTTATAAAATCAAGTGGCCAATCTAGATGATTTCACATAAGATATATCCTTCTCAAATCAAATTGTCTTCGATAATTTTTTTTATCTATAAATCCTGCGGGATTCGATATATTCTTAGACATGGATTGGTTAGTTCAAAAACCAAATCCACATTGTCTGCAGTAAGAAATTTATTTGAAATTCAACCCCCATCTGGTAATATATTCACCATTCGTGGAAGATCAACACTATGGATTGCCCGAGGAAGCTCTTATGCTCAAGGCATCCAAGTGATTGAAAGAAGGATGTGATATTTACATAACACAAGTAAATGCTGATGAATTAAAATCAGAAGCTGAAGACTTACGTGTGGATGGACCTGAGGAGTCCATAGCCACCTAGGAAGCTTAATGATTAAAATGTTTGCAAGTGAGTCGAACGTCATGGACCATTTATGGTCTACATAATGAATTGGAAATCCCACATAGAATTGGGAAATGGTAACTACGGATCTGATCTCTCAGTTACCTAAAATAAATCACGGCAATGACGCGATGTAAACTATATTCGACAAACTTACTAATTCGATGCTTCTTGTCAATTAAGGAAAATTTTTGAATTCCGACAAGTTAAGCTATATAAAGACAACATTGAATCTCCTTATGGAGTACCGTTGTCTAAAAATATCGAATTATGATACCGAATATATTCTTATCTTTGGAAAAATTCAGTGAAATGATCAACTGATAAGCACTAGTCATGTTTCCTCATGACATTTAAACATAAGTATAAGGTTTATTGAAAAAACCTTGTCCATTATGGACCATGAGAATTTAAGAGTTCCAAGTTTACCTTGTAAATGTGAATGGGATTCCCAATGTGGCCCAGGATACTCTTGAAAGGTTGAAACCTCCTACTATACGGAATTGACCGTATTGCTCTGAGCAAATCACGGGGTTGAGATTTCTTTTAAGGGGGTGAGGATGTAACACCTCATAAAATCGTGTCCATTTATGTGTTGACAGGTGTCCCTAATAACATTGACTAGGAGGGACTATTATTGTCAAACAATGAAAACTATGAGTATGCAAGGACTAAAAGTGTCAACATGCTTAAACTAAACCTCCGAGTGACCTTTTAACGAACCGGGTGCTTCTTAATATTCGTTCATACTCTTGGGAATGCCTATGATAGCCGTTTAGGGCTTTAATGCCATTAAATAATAAAACGAACAAGTTTGTGCGTTAGATGGGTTAAAATCATTAACGAGAGAAACCAGTGTCTTCTGGTAATCTTTTTTAACGAACCCGAAGCTTAACGGTGTTTGCCATACTCCCATAAATACCTACAACTTAACTTGAAGGGCCAATTGTGCGAAATATGAAAGTTATTTCTAGTTATAAGGTCAAGGGGCCAATTATGTCAAGTTTAGAAACTTGATTACTGAAACCATGAGGGGTCGCACTGCGCGACACCCTCCCCCTGATTCAGTTGCGCGACGCGACAGTAGCATCTGGACAGAACGTATGTGCAGCTGCAGGATGTTCAACTTGTTCATCACACAAAACCATTCCATACTCACATAATCCGAAAACCATGGATCTCTAATGGTTTTTTAAACCTAGTTTACACATGTTACAATCCTATTATTACTTGGAGAACACACATAACACTTGGCACAATCTTAGTAACTCTTGAAAACTATATAAGGCCTTAGAATTCATTCAACACTTGCACCTTTCTTCTTCTTCTTCTCTCAATTCTGGAGGTTCCTGACTATAAAGGAATCTCATTCTAGTAGAAAAGATAGCTAGGACCCTTTGTAACTGTTCCTAACCACTAGTTTCTGTTTTACAGGCTTAAAAGCCAAATGTCAAGCGTTATCGTAGTAACGCTTTGACTTTTAGTTAGACCTTAAATGGTCAAGCCATTGTGTGCAACGAACATGGCTACGTGTTCGTAATTAGGTAGGTGTTAATCCCTAAAAAGGGCACCTCCTAAGAATCACGTTTACTTGGTCAATTGACGAGTCAAAGTAATAATAATTTAAAAGTCAACGAGTCTGATTTTTAAAAAAATTGCGATATGAGTTTAGAAGTGTTCTAAAATATGTTTTAACACTTAAACAACTTGGTAATAATTATTAGAACATGTGTAAACATGTTCGGCTTGTCAATTCCCGTTTTTGGGTCGGTTCGCAACCGAAAGTCACGTAGTTTGACTTCTACGTTGACTTTTGGTTATAAACCGAATTAGACTAGTATGCTACTGATTTTAGGTTCTGTTATGATCGTAATATAATGTAGTATAGCCCCATAAGGTTACATTACACGATCGTACTAGGAATCTGAGTTTTATTCAAGTTTCCATATATATGCCATACTTTGACCTTTATGCCCTTTTTAGCAAAAATAATGTTTTTAGACACAAATAAGCTTGCAAATGTTTTAAGTACTGACATGTTAACATGTTTAACATATTTCGATGCTTATAAACTGGTCATATACTGATTTTAAGCATATGGTCGTAAACTATGCTTTTAGAAAGACTAAAAAATGCCCTTTTAAGCCTAAAATGAGTTTTAAACATAATTTTTGTTATAAAACTCAATTACCTACTGATGTGATATTAATATTAGGATTATTTAGAATACTAAGTCAGATTGTAAACTGAGTTTAACTTCAGTTTCGAAAATAATGCCGATAAATGGCGATAATGCCCTTATGGCATATAAAATGCATTTTTAGCATGATACTCAAACCAAACCTTTTGATTACTGGTATGCTATGACAATTAAAATATTTTAACTATTCAAAGCTGGTCGTAACATCAGGTTTCATAAATCTTCGCGTAAATCGTCATTTAACGACATTAACGCCGGTTAGGCGCGTAGTATGGTTTTAAACCATATGTATGAACCAAGACTTGTTACCTACTGATTTTTATAAACTATTTTAAATGTTTTTACAGTAGGTATAAGTCATGAACTCAGAATCCCAAATAAATTATCAAAACTATGTGTGAAATGACCAAAATGCCCATACGGCGCATAGTTTGGTCTTAAAGCATAAACCACACATATATTTGATGTCCTACTGATATGATATCAAAATTAAACCATTTTTACAAAATGTTTATGACCATGACATCAGTTTACTCGCAAGCTCCTTTTATAAATTAAAAAATTACCAAAATGCCCTAATAAGGCATAGTTTAAATTTTAAAACCTTAACGGGTATACAAGTTGATATCCTACTGATATTATAACTTGTTTAAAGTGTATTGGAATATGGAACTTGTTCATGACTCATCCGGTTACCCGTCATCGCTTATACGCGTACGGTTAGACTTACGTAACTAGTTTACATAAGTTTACCAAAAAGGGTTTAACCTTACCGTGTTGATCTCAAAATCCAGAATGTACAATGTTTACCCATATTATACAAGTCCTAGTACTTGTTGGGTTTAAACCACATTCTATTCGGTATACGCTTATTCTAGCGAACCTATTCTTAAGTATCAGGTCATGTCAAAAGGATCTACCTTTGGCCCGTATACATTCTAACAGATAATAAATCTGTTCATTCCAGACTATAGTAACCCCCAGATAATCGGACTTGGGTCAATATACTTTGACTTGCGGCTTTTTTCCAAATATAGTCTTGTTGATTGGAAGCTAGCAATAAGGTAAATACTCTTGACTTATTTTTAGTGTAAACTTGGGATGGAAAATACGCCTCTTGGGACGGTTATTACACAAGTAAGTCGCCTATGATTGCGCAAAAGTGTATGAATACGGTTTTATTCCGTATACTTGATAATTACTGTTATTGGGGGTTATTGATACCATGTCCGGACAACCCAATGGGTTAATCAAGCATATAATCTTGCAACAAGAAAAATCCCAAGATATATTTAAAAGATCACCTACGTGTTATCTATATGTATAAAACTCTTTTCGAAAAACTATTTTTAAAAGAGTCATTTAATTGTATTTACCAGCTTTCGCTGACGTATTTTCAAAAGATTGAACAGCAGGTACCGAACCTTATTATAGGCTGGGATTACGGGTCGGCTAGAATGAAGGCTAAGGAATTTGCACTCCTGATGCTTAAGGCCTATGATGTCTGAAGCTCTATTTATTTGGATCCTACCTGTGGGCTTGTATCGAACGCTTGTAATACTTTTGTACATTCAAGCTTTATTTTAATAATTTTAATCCAATACTTTTGCTGCATATTATTATATTGTGATAACTGTTATCCAATCATCACGTGTGTACCCATCCGGGCCCACCGGAAATCGGGGTGTGGCATATGGGCACTATACACCGATGGTGCGTCCAACGAAGACAGTGCGGTGCAGGTCTGCGACTCGTAAGCCCTGATGGTCAAGAGCTTACTTACGCCATCCGCCTCGATTTCATGAGTACAAATAACGAGGCAGAATACGAGGCTTTACTAGCAGGGCTGCGTTTGGCAGTCATGCTCGGCGCCCAACACTTGGAAGCACACGTCGACTCATTATTAGTTGCGGGGCAGGTCCGCGGCGACTATGCTGCGAAAGGAGATATCATGATACTCTACCTCGAACAAGTCAAGCAACTAAAATCACGATTCACCTCGTTCAATATTCGCCATATCAATAGGAGTGAAAACAAACCCGCGGATGCACTTTCAAAACTCGCATCCACCAGCTTCCAGCATCTGGCAAAGGAAATACGTATTGAGATCCTGCATTACCCCTCAGTACCCCTACGCCAGGTTAACGTCATCCAATACGGTACAACGTCCTGGATAACGCCAATCATCGCATACCTACAATCAGGTGTTACCCCCGAGAGCAAAGCAGAGGCACGCAAACTACAATACAAGGTGTGTCACTGTCATATGCAGGATGGTATTTTATACCACAAATCATACATGGGGCCACTCCTACGATGCGTTGACCCTCAAGATGTCACGTATCTTATTAGAGAGATACACGACGGAATATGTGGCATACACGTAGGCCCGCACATCGTAGTGGCCAAAATCATAAACGTTGGGTATTACTGGCCTGACATGCACCTAGACGCGGTTAACGTCTTGCGCAAGTGTTTTAATTGTCAACGACACGCACCAAAGACATTCCGCCTAAAGAACAACCTCTTCCCTGTCACCACCGCATGGCCTTTTCAAAAATGGGCCATCGATGTGGTGGGACCATTCCCAGACGCACCAGGTGCGGTAAAGTTTATCATAGTGGCTGTCGACTATTTCACCAAATGGGTAGAAGCAAAACCGTTAGCCTCTACCACCCCTATGATAATAAGGAAGTTTGTCTGTGAACACATCATCTGCCGATTCGGTCTTCCAATGTGCATCGTAAACGATAACGGCACCAACTGAGCTGTCGAGGATTTCCAAAACTGGCTAAAGGAACTAAACATTAAACACATCTTCTCCTCAGTGGCGCATCCGCAAGGGAATGGCCAAGTTGAGAGCATCAATAAAAGTTTAGTCGAAGGCATAAAGGCACGCTTGGGAACAGCCAGACCCGGCTGGTTCGATGAACTCCCAAGTATCCTATGGGCCCATAGGACTAACCCGAAGACAAGTCACGGGGAGACACCCTTCAGCCTAGTCTATGGCTCTGAGGTGGTGATCCTCGCTGAGATAGGTCTCCTTCACCTCGAATGTTAGATGTCAACAAAATGTATAACAGTGACGAGCGCAAGCTTGACTTGGACCTCTTGGAAGAAAGGCGTGAAAACGCAGCAATCAACGAGGCCAAGTACAAAACAAAACTAGAAAAATACTACAACGCGCGCGTCCGCATCTGCACATTCAACCCGGGAGACTATGTCTTTCGCGACAATGAGGCCTCTAAAGCAGAACGCCCAGGGAAACTTGCCCCCAAATGGGAAGGACCCTACCTCATCCAAGAGGTCTTGGACAAAGGTGAGTACACACTACAAACGTTAGAGGGAGAACCTATTGCAAGAACATGGAATGCACAACAACTTCGACGTTGTTACATGTAAGCTACGTTTACATTTTCTATGTAACCTACTGGCCCGCATGTCATTTGTTAATAAATAAATGAACAATTCAATGCAATATTGTTTATCCTTTCTATTACAAATGCGTGTTCCACTTTGCGGTATCTGCAAAAACAGATTGGAAAAATCTCCATTCGTGATACCCACACAAAGTGGTGACCACACACAAATATTGTAATAGGCCAGCAAAGGCAAAACATCAATGTCTATCCGGCCGGATACGCACATACGGTTTTTAAAAAACCTATACAATTCCTAAACCCTAACGGTATAAAAACGGGAATTGATTACTACTCACACGACAAAGGATGCAGAGTATACTCAACCGCGCTCTACAGCCAACAGAGTCATTCATATACTTGCATGTCACCTAGACATGCAAATGGAAAATAATGACTTAGTATTATTTACATGCTCCTGAAACATTGCCCTTAAATAAATACTATTTCACCCGCGCTCACACAAAGACAAAGTAAATGTTCTTTACTTACACACTTTGAGCCACGCGTACTTGCATATCACCTAGACATGGAAATGGAAAATTCGGACTTAATGATATTTACAAAGGCCTTAAACATTGGCCTTACAAAACATTAACTCACACATGTTCAAAAAAGCAAGAAGTAAAAACACTTGTACAAATCGAGCAAAAGGATAAAACTTTATATTCCAAAAGATTTCTACACCGATGCGGTGCATAAGAAATTTTACATAAGTTTTTTCCTCAAAACATTTACATCAAAAAGGAAGTCAAAAAGGGCACACAGGCCAACCTAGTCTTCTTTTGTACCACTGGTGCCCGCATCCTCCTTTGCACCACCAACGGCTTCCTCCTCCTCAGGACGTTCATACAACAACCGCAAACGGTCCACGTAATCTTCCGCCTCCAAGCATTTCTCAATATCTTCAATGGCGGAAAGGAAGAAGTTGTTGTATGCTTCACAGCTGTGGCATACAAACCTTCAGTATCTATGCCATGGAACCCAGATCTTTTATCAATAAATCTGCTCTAGAAAAAGTGGTTCACATGGGTAATGCATTCGTTGTAACCAGCCTTAAACCCAGCCCGCTGTGCACATTCCTTAAGCTCATTAACGACAGCTGCGTTCTCAGGCGCATCAAGAATGGTTCCAACAATCTGCAAAAATACAAGTGACAAGATTAACAAAAGCAAATCTAAGGATGGAAAAGACATCAGGTACTTACATGCCCAATACCGTGATCACGCATCTAATCGCGATCTGCCTTAAGCTGATTTAGAGAGGTGGTCAACCCATCTCTAGCCTCTTCAGCCTACCTAGCCCGCGTTTCAACCTCAGTAACGCGGACAGTCACCTTCTCAAGGATGGCCGCACGACTTTGCACATCCGCCTGTTGACAATCGACAGAAAGAAGTATAAATAGGCAACATCTTACATACAAGAAACAAAGTAACAACTCGTGTGTAATCAGAGTTCATACCTGGAGTTCCTCAACATCTTTGTTCAACTTACTGCGGTCAGCATCCGCCTCTTCAAGCGCCTTGGCACCGCGTGCCTCCGCCTCCTTTGCCTCTTTTGCAACCGCTTCAGCTGCAGCCTTTTCCTTCAGCAAAGCAGCGTTTGTGGCATTGAGATTGTTCAACTCCTGGTGACCACGGAAAAGTTTTTCATTCTCTCGAGCACAAGCTTCCCTCAAACCCTTACGCTCATCAGAAAGCAATTTTGCAAGAGTACGAACTTTTTTAGACCGGCGGATGCAGCCCAAGTCTCGGTCTGCTTCTGCTTCTCAAAATCAGCCTTATCTTTTTTCAGCTGCTTTGCACCCTCCCGAGCATCCTTCACCGTTGCCTCAGCTTCAGCCCGCAGGAGAACAGTTTCCTCCTCCTTGCGGCCCAAGACTTTGTAGTCTTCTATAATCGCATTCGCAATAATAGAACTTCCAACACACATGGAAAAGAGTTGGTTTATCCGGTTCTCACGAGACAAACCACGGGCATGAAGAACCTCAAAAGGGGTGCCCAAACCGCTCAAGATGTCCCTGTAAGCTGAGGGATCATTGGAAATATCATCCTATTGCATAACAGTCTAAGGAGGGCGATGGTAATCCAAACCCCGGTCTTCGGCATAAGAGCAAAAATAAAACTCCAATTTAGTCTCGCCAGGCTGAATGGAAGGTTGATCTTCAAACCCCGTGCCAGCGGCAGTTAAACCGGATGACTTCTTAGCAATGGGGGATTTTGGCTTCTCGGAAAGGGGGACTTCGGTTTCTCAGTAACAGGGGATTTCGGCTTCTCGCCCCCTGACTTTCAGCATCATTGGGATAAATCAAGTTGTTGGACGAATCCAACGTATCATCAATAGTTTGAGCCGCGGAATTCTTCGCAGTGTCCTCCGCATGCACAGACGGCGGGGTAACCACTTCAATCGAAGGACTTCTTTTATCCTCCTTCTGGGTTTCCACACCCACCGCTTTTGGAGAAGACGGAGGAGTTGCAAAAACATTGACCGGTTCTTCCCGGGGTTCTACAACAAAACACAAAACATCCATCAGTTACAACTGTCACAACACTTATACTATGTATACTACCAACTTACCAGTTGTGACCGCCGGTGTTGGCTTCGAAATCGCAACCCCCTCGGGTTCTTCTCAACTTAGGACCTTTTTTCCCACCAGCAGCATGGGCATCTCCTTTCCTTTTCTTATCATCAGCGGGTTTAGAACCCGCAGATGATCCACCCGTAGCCGCACCACCACATGGAACACCCAAACCCTCAAGTGTGTCAGACACTACCACGTAATTGTTGTATTTGCGTAAACGAACACGAGAGATACCTGACACCTCCGGCACCAAAGGAGGAACAACAACCGGCTCATGCGGTTTCTTCGGTCTGCGAAACCGTTTATCACCATGTTTCTCCACGTGCTGTTTGGGAACACCCGTGGCATTAGGGTCTCCCAATGCCCCAAGATCCCCTTCGTTTTGTTCATCAACAAACATTTATAAAGAGCAACTCGCTTACAAAAAAAACTAGGGGAAGAATGCACTGTTATACCTTTGCCTTGCGGCAACACCGCCTCCATTGCGTCCCGTTCAGGCAACCGAAATTTGTCACGGATGGCGTAGTTGAACCCTTCCTCACCATCCTCACAAGGCAATACTACAACTTTGCCCTTGAAGTCCGGGCAAAACATTCTCCAAAGTGGAGCATCCTCTGATAGCACATTTATAAAAACTCGGTGACAAAAACAAGGAAGCAAAAAACCGCACAGGGAAAAAGGACACTTACCACCACTTTTCTCCCGCACCACGAGCCTTGCCTTCCTACTCATCCTCCCTAACATCATCCGCAGTACCCACAACTGCGTATTATCCAGCTTAAACCACCCAATGATCCGCAAGTTCGGAAACCAGTCCACCGTATCTGCTCTAGGAACACTTATGTTCTCCGTGATGATCGGGTCCGTTACATTTCTAAACTGCAACTTTGCAGTAATAGCAGCAGCTTTAAGGTAGAAGAATTTTGTCTTCCACTTCTGTCACAGCCTCCGACCCCTATCCCGGGAGCGGGCGGCCGCGAGCCAGTTTGATGGTATCGGTGTTTATAAATTTGGAAGCGGAAAGTTTCATCAGGACCGTAGTTAGGAAATATTTTATCAGAGTTAAACACCAAAAATATTTAAAATAATGAAATGGGATAAAACCCCAGTTTCTCTGATAATACATTTATAAGTGGGACAAAATCCGATTTTTCATTTTGATACATTTAAAGGGAATAACCCCAATTATTTAAAACAATTCTCCTTTTTAATTAGATAACTTTTATTGGCACTTTTCTAAGCTTTCAGTGCTCTCCGGATGGCTTTTATTGCTTCACACTAAGTTACCTGAAACACGTGTTTAAAACATTTTATCAGCAGGAAATACTGGTGAGTGAATCCCAGTTTAATCAAAACAGGTTTTATCAGTCTACAGCATTGAGGGCGGTCGCACAATTACATTTGTTTCCATCTACTTTAATTACCACCCACGGTACTGTCAACCCGACTTGTGGTCATGTTACTACTCACAATGTAGTAACAAATTTTGTATACAAAACCCCAACATACCGACGATAATTGTAGAATACAAATACTCAATCACTATTTAATATAATATTAATTGTTTGAGGTTTTGTAAAAACAGTTTGCAAAAAAGGAGATTACTCACATTGCTATTTTAGGTCTTTCCTTTGTGACTTCCTGGTTATAATCTATTAATTAAACAATGCACACGTGTTAGTATAATAACCCAATTTACGTTAGTTATACCCTCCCCAAGACAGAACTCCAACGACTACGTCGGGCAGAACCTCGACAGCCGTTATGGAGCACTTGATCAATCGGACATCGTATCTAATACGTACCCGGGGGTTAAAATACTTACAACGAGGCAAAGCTTCGCTAATTAGGGGGTATAATGCCCGAAAATTATTTATACTATCAGAATTTGAGAGAGGATTTCCAATTGTGAGCGACATAAATGAACTGCCGATGCCTCCTATTTATAGTGCTGATCTTCGAGTTCCTCGTGCCCCGTGAAAGAGACCGCAAGGGTCTTCACACCCCGCGAGGTCCCCTAAGGCGGCAACGAGTTTGCTGAGTCATCCCGGTGATACGTGGTCGAAAACTGGTTATCGTTTGTGCTTAAGTTGATGTTTTTACATAGCTTTTAATCTTAAATAGCCTACTTTTAATGGGATTCGTGTTTTACAGGTCTAAAAGAGTTTAAGGAGCTAATCGGGAGCTAAACGGAGCACCGGGACGTGAATCGGATCAACCGGGGATGTGAAATGAACAAAACCAGGTTAATCATGAAGATTGGATGTGTTTTGGGAATTTTAATGGATTTAAAATGAATATATTGGAAAATGGCATGATAGAGGGCTGAATTACGAGTACGTGGGCGAAAACGGTGAGTAAAACGGAGCTATAACGAAGAAGTTATGAAGAAAACAGTTTCAGATAAAACAGGAAAAACTAGAGGCCGTCAGGGACGGGCTCTAGAAAGTCCCGTCGTCAAAAGGTGCCCGTAAACAGCCAAACAAGCCGTCGGGTGATTTCAGCAAATGGGGAGGCCGTCGGCGACGGGTCCCAGGCCGTCGGCGACGGGTTGTGGTTTCCTGAAACGCGAAAATTGGGTATCTTTGATATAGGAACGATTCATATTGGTTCATGGAACATTGAATTCGTAAGTTACACTCTTGGAGAGTTTGAATCACATATCTTGGAGCCCTATTCATTATTATTCATCTCCAATCCATCTATCATCACACACATCACCCGAATCAAAGAGGATCATCATCATCAATCATTCATCCACCAATCATTACCAATTTCATCTCCATTCCATCTACCACACACACATCAACCGAATCATCATCTCGATCATCATCAATCATCTACAATCCCCAATTCATCCTAAACCCTAATTCTCCATACTACCAATCCTTCAACATTCATCAATTCTCCATCAAACAAGCTTCAAGATGACTTCCTTCAAGTTCCAAGCATCCGGTGATCAAGTTTCCTCAGCCATGAGCGGCTAATCACCTCGGTTTCACCCCGGTGTAGGTAGTTGTTAACTTTAGGGGTTTCATATTGTTCTTGTTTCAACTTTGTGACAATTTGTGTTTGATTTTTGAAACCATTGACAATAGTTTACATTTATTTCGTATTCGTAAATTGTCAAACGATGTTAAAAGTTATGACTTTACGAAATGGTTATGTGTAGTTATGCATTCTCGTGGTTAGGTTTTACTTGTGTTGATTATAAAGTGTATTCTTGTCCGTTTTTCGAAACGTTGATAGCTATTAGCACCTAAGTCACGGTACACTAAATCCGCTAATCATACGCAATTGAGTTGAATCTAAAAACTTGTAGAAACCCTAGGTTGGCAATTACCGAAACCGGGTGTGATTCCTTTTTCTTATTATTGTTTATTAATCAATCTTTCTTGCAATCGTTACTCATTAGTTGTTAATCAATTCAATCTATTTCATTAGTTTAAACTCACATCTTCCAACAAAACAAAAAGAAAATAAATATCATAGCAAGCTTCATAATTGTGACACTTTTTTATAATTCAATCGAATCCACACACAAACCACATACTCTTCGTGGTTCGACCCCTTGCTACCACTAGCTATTTGTTAAGGGTAAATAGGGCTTATAAATCTTTTCTTTGACCGGAGTACGACACTCCGATCAAATTTTGGTGCCGTTACCGGGGAGTGCGTGCGGTTTGTGTTTGGATATTGTTTGAATTTGTGTGATTATCTGTTTAATTCGCATAATTTCTTTTCTTGTACTTTCTCTTTTTCTTTGTTACGCGAGGTGTGTTACTTGTGCAGGTTAAAGGTAGTGCATGCATACGCGAAACTCCGGGAGGACTTCACCATTAGTCTACGAACCAAAAATCGAAAGAGTTGCAACAAGGAATTTAGCAAGCCGATTGGAGGTAACACTTGCTTCTAATCAAACCACCCAAGCACCACAACTCACACCGACCATTGAAACCGATTCAATGGCAAACCAAAACTCAAACCAAAACCTCAACCAAAACCAAAACTCCAACCACTTCCAATACCGAGGAACCTTCAATCCCGGCCCAAACGCTCAACCTATACCTCAAGAACTACTGGGTGGCAACAACTCTAGACCACCCACACCACCTTTCCAAACCCGCGGCCCAAATAACAACCAAAGAACACCACAACAACAAAACCTCAACTGACACAACTCCTTACCCACTAACCTTGATGACCGGAATGTCAATTCCGATCGTAGAGGTAACCGAGATCGTGGCAATCCCGTGAACGAAGATCCATTTTTCAACATCGATGATTTGAGAGACACTATCCCCGATGATGAGCCATTTAGTGTTCTCGGTTATCAATCGCCGGAACATGTGAGTGTTCATACGGAAAATTCGGATGATGGGGGATATTACGATGATCGAGCTAATGATGAAGAAGATTGGGGGTATGTGAATAGGGGTAATGTCTACAATGCGAGAGGTTTTGAAGATGATGAGTTTGGCTACCAAAATGCCAACTTTGTGGGGAATGATGACTACGTGTATGGGAATGTGCGAAATGACGGTTACGAAAACAACCGCCAACCGCGAAATAACAACCAAAGGAACCGGAATGATGGGTTGTATAACAACAATAATAACAACAACGCTAACCCTAACCAGATTCCTCGTTTCGTGGGAGGAGGTAATCAAAGAGTTAACCAAGGTGGAAATCGAAGAGGTGATAGGGGAGGTGATAGAAGAGACAACCGAAGGCATGGTGATCAAGAAGTTAACAGTCCACAACGTCGACAACAACCTCCACGGGGAGTGAATGACCGTTTTAGGCCGGTGGTCACCAAAAATGATTCACGGATTGTTTGTGAAAGAAGGATGTTCGATTGCAAACCCCATTACATCAATATACTTTCCCACTTCAATGGGAGGTCTAATGATGAACCGTACACGCATTTGGCGGAATTCTCATCTATATGTAACACAATCGGGGAGCACAATTTCGCATTGGAGGAAGTCAAGCTTCGACTATTTCAATTTTCGTTAAAGGACAAAGCGAAGAAATGGTTCCTTACAATTCCGGTAAATAGTATTCGAACATGGGGAGAAATGAAACAAGCCTTTCTTGATGAATACTGTTCGATGGCGAAGACCGATGACGCTCGTGATGAAATTCGGTCTTTTCGCCAACTTTTGAGTGAACCGTTACATGAAGCATTCACTCGATTCAAGGAATTGATCCGGAAGTGCCCACATCATCAAATCGAAAGGTGGGAGTTGGTTAAATGCTTCGTGAGGGGTTTGGATGATGAGACGTGGAACCGCCTTGAATCGACCAGCAATGGAACTCTATTAAGCAATCACGAGGATGACGATTGGGAGTTCCTAGAAAGAATGAGCAAGAGATCAAAATCGAAAGAGTCGGCCGACCGAGCCAAAAAGCACCCTACCTCAAGGTCTTGGCCCGATCGTGATGCGAATTCTATGGATCGAATTGAAACGTTAGAGCGAGAGTTGGCTCGCATGAAGAAAAGGGAAGTGAATGCGGTGCAATACGTCGTATGTGAAGAATGCGGAGACATCGGTCACCGGACTGAGAATTATCAAGCCACCGTAGAGGTAAATCAAGTGTATGGGGACCGAAGGCAATATGATATGAACTCCAACACTTACCACCCCGGGTTGAGGAACCGTACTAACTTTAGGTATGGTAATGCCTCCAACCAAATGAACCCGAATTTTCAATCGGGGAATCAAGGTGGGTATCCGCACCAAACTCGCCAAAGAAGTTACAATCAAGATGGTCACGGGTCGACGAATAATCAAGGAGGTGGTGGTGATTTGAGTGCCAAAATGGATGCAATGCTTTCAATGATGCAAAAGTCCAAGAAGGAGAACGAAATTCGGGACAAATCGCATAAAGCATTAGCAAAACAAGTGGGCCAAGTTGCAGAGGAAATGGCACAAATGAGGGGGAGCATGGGAAAGCTCCCAAGTGATACCGTGGTGAACCCTAAGCATCAAAGCTCAAGCACGGGCAATGTAAGGAATGTACACATTAGCGCGGTAAGTCTTCTTTCAAATGATGAGGTTTGTAGTAGTGTTGAAAGCATTCCACCACCACAATGCGTTGATGGTGTAGTGGGAAATACTAGAGATGAGTCAGAAAGTAAAAATGAACAAGAAACGATTTCACAAATTAAAATTGAAAAAATGAATAAAAATTCTTTTTGCGAAAATTGTTTAAATCAAATTAAGACGATTAATGCATCAAAAGTTGAGGAATGGTACCCATCGAAGGACGAGAGGTGGGAAAATTTTAAACAAGCAAAAATTAATTTACCGTTACTCGATGACAAAAAAAAAGGTTCCGGCCCATGTGGAATGCTTAAAGGAGTTAAGGATCGAAAAACGGCACAACAAATTACCCAAACCGGTTGATTTGATATCTCATGTTAGTGCCGTTTTATCGAGTGCGCTCCCCCAAAAAGCTCAAGATCCGGGAGATCCTCTTGTTCCAATTCAAATTGGAGCATTTAAAATCGAGAGGGCACTCCTCGATCTTGGAGCTTGTGTGAGCATCTTGCCCATGAGTTTGTATGACCAATACGATTTTGGTCCATTGAAAAAGTTTGATACTCCCGTGGTATTGGCCGATCAGACTCCCACGCATCCAAGGGGGATGGTGGAAGATGTGATTGTGAAGGTGGAAGATTGCTATTACCCAGTGGACTTTTTGGTAGTAGACTATGTTGGGTGTGTTGAGGACACCCAGGCGATAGTCATACTGGGTAGACCGTTCCTCGCAACTGCTAATGCCATAATAAATTGTGCAACGGGAACGGTGAGCATGAGGTTTGGGGACCGGGAATTAAATTTAAATGTTTTTTTCCCAAATTTACTAACCCACTCGGTGAGGATACGTGTCCCAAGAAGGACATGAATCCAAACAAAAAGGTATGTGCTATGGTTGGTAGGTTTAGAGAACCAAAGAAGAAACCGGTCAAGAAGAAGAAGGCGAAGAAGTCGCCTCAAGAAAAGAAGAAGGAAGGGGAAGTGAGGAAGTTTGGACCGTTTGGCAACAAATGGTATGAATCACCGGTGGGTGATTTCGAGGAGTTTGTAGGCGGCAAGCATGCCATTCGACCACCATGAGGTGGTAAGTCAAGTGTTGTTGTATATTTTATTTCACATTTCATTTTAGTTGTTATCCGTAGTTTAGTTAGTATTGTTTTTGTTGTATAATTTTGTATTTCGTTTTATTAGTTAAATGAACGTTGTGGGTGTGTTCCCTATATAACCCTCACGAGACCTACTCGTCCTCCCGAGCTATCGGGAGGTTTAAAGGGCTTGCATGCATATGCTAAATGCCGCCGTGATTCCTACGAAAGTGAGTTAGGATTGTTATTGTTGTAAATTATTTTTCCACAAAAATCAAGGTAATTTAACGCATGAGTTGGTAACACTTTCATAAAAATGGTAGAACTAACCACCTAACAAATTTCAATGGTTGTGAGAAGCATGCTTCTACACAAGGGTTAAGATTTGTAGGTACAACATGTTCGCGAGACAACCGTTTTTATGACGAGAAGAAGAAGATATGAGCATCTAGCGATAAAAATCAGGTGCATGCGTTTCCTTTTACCTTGATTCTTAGATTGGTAATAAGTGGATTGTAAATTGTACTTTATTTTCCGGGGTGAAATTTTTGGGAAATTAGCCGTGTCACATCCCTTGTGCATTATAAAACTCTAGTTCCTACACATTGAGGACAATGTGTACCTCAAGTGTGGGGATGGGGGAGTAGTAAAAGTTTTTGATTTTGACCCGTTCATTTAAACACTACACATTAAGGACAATGTTTACCTCAAGTGTGGGGATGGGGGAAAATTTCAAAAATTTTTCAAAAATTTCTTGTTTCAAAAGCGATCTTAAAAGCACAAGTAACTAAGTTAACAAGGGATGGCACAACCCATTTGGTCTTTTGTCATGGTCAAGCTCAAATTAATAGCATAACGGGTATTTAGCGGGTGGTTATTTGGGAATAATTCGCCTAAAGTACTAGCATTTTATGCATATCACATACCATACCCTTATACGTGAGGTTTTGAGCCACTTTTATATCATAGGTTTACATATACATGTTTCTTTGTTTGAGTGGACCATTAGTCACGTATTGTAGAACTTGCGACTTTTGATACGTTTGAGACCATAGACCGAATACAAGCACAAGAATGATTAAGGAATTAGGTAAACCTTTTCCATTTTACACCATTTTTATATCCTTACCCAAAAATTTATCCCTTAGTAGACAATTTTGAGCCTAATCCTTTCGTTTGACCACTCTATTGCCCATAACCTTTAACCTTTTTCTTTTAAACCCGTGTGATGGAAATTCGATTATAGGAGTCAAGTTTGTATAGTTGTGAATTGTTTGTTTGCATAAAAAAAAGATAGAAAAATTAGAAAATGTTGCGAAAAAGAATAGAAAGCCATTGAGAAAAGAACAAAAATATGTATTTCTAGTTGTTGAATAAAAGGCGAAAATCATTGCCTCGAAGTTGACGTATAGTTTAGTTTTGTTTAGAATAGTTGTTTTGTAATAAAAATCGAATTTTCATCACCCTAACCACTTTAAATATCCTATTTCCTACCCTTAGCCTAGCTCCGTTACAACCCTTACAAAGACCTTATGACTTGTGCTTAGTAATCGTGTTCGGTGGTGGAGAATGATTGAGTTGCAAGCCTATGCGGGTACGTGTTCTAATCGGTTTTGAGCGATTAATTGTTGAAGTGCTAATATATTATACATATTAGCCAATTTATAAGCCGAGTGGAGAGAACATTGTGAGGGACGTGCATGACTTGCTAGTTTTACGGGCGGGTTAATCTTGGATAACAATTTTTTGTGATTAGTCACTTCACCGTTAAATATGTTGAAAATTGAAAAGAGTTTGAACTTTAGTATGACAATTGACCTTAACCTTCGTCTCGGGAATGGGGAGTGTATTCGTTGTTCGACCCACGTGAAAGTGAAAAACAAATTTGCTTGAGGGCAAGCAAAAGACAAGTGTGGGGATGTGATACGTGGTCGAAAACTGGTTATTGTTTGGGCTTAAGTTGATGTTTTTACATAGCTTTTAATCTTGAATAGCCTACTTTTAATGGGGTTCGTGTTTTACAGGTCTAAAAGAGTTTAAGGAACTAATCAGGAGCTAAACGAGCACTGGGACGTGAATCGGATCAATCAGGGATGTGAAATGAACAAAACCGGGTTAATCACGAAGGTTGGATATGTTTTGGGAATGTTAATGGATTTAAAATGAATATATTGGAAGATGGCATGATAGAGGGCTGAATTACGAGTACGTGGGCGAAAACGGTGAGTAAAACAGAGCTATAACGAAGAAGTTATGAAGAAAACAGTTTTGGACAAAACAGGAAAAACTAGAGGCCGTCGGGGACGGGCTCTAGGCCATCGCCGACGGGCTCTAGAATGTCTCGTCATCAAAAGGTGCCCGTAAACAGCCAAACAAGCCGTCGGGTGATTTCAGCAAATGGGGAGGCCGTCGCCGACGGGTTGTGGTTTCCTGAAACGCGAAAATTGGGTATCTTTGATATAGGAACGATTCTTATTGGTTCATGGAACATTGAATTCGTAAGTTACACTCTTGGAGAGTTTGAATCACATATCTTGGAGACCTTATTCATTATTATTCATCTCCAATCCATCTATCATCACACACATCACCCGAATCAAAGAGGATCATCATCATCAATCATTCATCCACCAATCATTACCAATTTCATCTCCATTCCATCTACCACACACACATCAACCGAATCATCATCACGATCATCATCAATCATCAACAATCCCTAATTCATCCTAAACCCTAATTCTCCATACTACCAATCCTTCAACATTCATCAATTCTCCATCAAACAAGCTTTAAGATGACTTCCTTCAAGTTCCAAGCATCCGGTGATCAAGTTTCCTCAACCATGAGCGGCTAATCACCTCGGTTTCACCCCGGTGTTGGTAGTTGTTTACTTTAGGGTTTCGAATTGTTCTTGTTTCAACTTTGTGACAATTTGTGTTTGATTTTTGAAACCATTGACAATAGTTTACATTTGTTTCGTATTCGTAAATTGTCGAACGATGTTAAAAGTTATGACTTTACGAAATGGTTATGTGTTGTTATGCATTGTCGTGGTTAGGTTTTACTTGTGTTGATTATAAAGTGTATTCTTGTCCGTTTTTCGAAACGTTGATAGCTATTAGCACCTAAGTCACGGTACACTAAATCCGCTAATCATACGCAATTGAGTTGAATCTAAAAACTTGTATAAACCCTAGGTTGGCAATTACCGAAACCGGGTGTGATTCCTTTTTCTTATTATTGTTTATTAATCAATCTTTCTTGCAATCGTTACTCATTAGTTGTTAATCATTTCAATCTATTTCATTAGTTTAAACTCACATCTTCCAACAAAACAAAAAGAAAATAAATATCATAGCAAGCTTCATAATTGTGACCCTTTTCTATAATTCAATCGAATCCACACACAAACCACATACTCTTCGTGGTTCGACCCCTTGCTACCACTAGCTATTTGTTAAGGGTAAATAGGGCTTATAAATCTTATCTTTGACAGGAGCGCGACACTCCGATCAAATTGTTGACGCGTGTCCTGCCACGTGGCGGCTCTGGGTTACGCCGCTTGTACTCCCCTTGCTCGCGACCCGCGAAGAATCGCAAGCAGTTTGTCGCGCCCCGCGACAGACTTAAATTATTGTTTTTATTTGTTATTTAATGAGGTAAAGGGATTTCGGGGCCGGTTTTCATATACGGGATGTATTTTAGGAGAATTGGGGGTGTCTAAAATATTTTAAGGAGGGTTGTTATATTTTGGGTATAACTCCTGGACTAATTAATAAAATATATAATGCACTCGCATTAAGTATAGTAACCCAATTCAACTTTATCCCTACGTCACGAGACAGAACCCCAACGTGCTTAGTCGGGCAGAGCCTTGACATGCGTTGGTGGGTTATAAATCAATCGAACAGGGTATTGACTCAGTGATCAGGGGTTACAATACTTAAAACGGGACAGACTTTGGAGTATAATAGGTAAATACTAAAGAAAATAATGGGTGTATATGTATATGATCGAGATAGTGTAGAAAGGAAAAAAGAAGTGAACAATTTAGAAGGCTTCTCTGCGCATGTATTTATAGTTGATTTTTAGACTTGTTGGCCACGCAAATCTTGAATTCCTTCTTATCTCACATGGACATGTATATAAGTACATTTCATTTTCAATTCTCATATTTCATGCTCCCAGCCACGTATCATTCAACATTAATTGGACCATTCTCATTTCTTTTTAAATCATGCATACGTATGCATGAAAGTTTATATTTCAAAAATAAGTTTAGATTTTAATATTTTATTATTATAATTAATTCAACTGCTTCACCTATTTGACGTTTATAACTTCTAAAATATAATGTTTTATAAAACAATAAATATGTTATTAGAACGAGAATATTTGTGTCTACATTTTGAACCAAGTTTCATTAAAAACGGAGTAGGTCCAAATATAATGTATTTTTATAAGTTAATTATTAAACGGTTACTAGCCCCGTCTAGGTACTTCATTTTTCTAACAGTCAACTTACCCAAGATCTATTCGTGTAATAACTTTATTTAAAATTTAAAATTTTGGGAATGTTAAATCCTCCCCACCTTCTTTTAAATCTCGTCCTCGAGATTTGGACTACGATATCTTCTTGGGGTTACGTCACATCTTTTAGTTGGTTATCAAGTGTTGGTGCATATGTCTGTTGACTTCGTCTTGTATCGAGTCTTGTATTTGTTTAGAAAGATCAGGGCACAAAAAACAAGATTATATGAATACTGTTGATTTCGCACGAAATAGACCAAGACTATTTCGCACGAAATGAAGAGTTCATTTCGTACGAAACGAGTCCTAGTCATTTCTCACGAAATGATGTTTCGTGTGAATGGTTTCGTACGAAATCATCCTTCCTATAAATAGGTGCCTTGTTGATTTCATTTGTAACAGTTGATTCCGGTAGCGAAGCTCTGCCGAAGTGTCTCCAGCAGTGTAAAATGACTTGATATCAATACGGAGACAGTTTAAAGTGATTCTTTATGCAATCCCGCTGAAATCAATTCAATACATTTGTTTTCGCCACTCGTATTGACGAGAACTCTTATGAACGACTCGTTTCGGTCGTGAAAACGATCCTACAAGTGGTATCAGAGCTCATGAGGAGGAGTTCTTACCATTTCAGCTGCAAATTCTGATTTCTACACCTTCTTTTTCAAAATTAATAAGTTTTCACGGTTAAAATGGCGTGGTTTTGAAATATATTGTGCGAAACAGTGTTTTAATAAACCCTAGAAAGAATTAGACCTTAAATCGGCTTAAATCATGGTCAATTTTTACAAAAACTGTCTGAAAGTTGTATTTCGCACGAAAAGTTGATATCATTTCGTTTGAAGTGTGGTTTCATTTCGCACGAAATCAGATTTTATTTCACTCGAAAACACTATTTCGTGTGAAACAGTTCATCAGTTCTTCATTTCGTACGAAGTCAACATTTGATTTCGCACGAAACAGCTATTTCGTTTGAAAGTTGTTCTTCAGATTGTTATTCCGTACGAAATCACTCATTTCGTGTGAAAAGTATCTCATTTCATACGAAACAGCAGGGTATTTCATGTGAGAGGGTATTCCGTGTGAAAGGTTATTTCGTTTGAAGGAGTTAATTTCGTTTGAAAAAGTCATTCCGCGTGAAAAATCTATTTCGTTTGAAAGTGATAGTTTGTGAAATCTTGGAAACCAAATAATGGAAGAAGAATTTTACAACGCGTTTGCTACTCCGATTACTATAGCCCAGAACACAATGTTAGAAAATGAAACGGGAACCATGCAAAAACCGCCTAAGCTCATGAACATTAAGGAGTATAAAGGATGGGAGGAACGATTCGAAAATTGGGTTCAAGCCAATTATTTGGATGCTTGGGAATGTGTTGAGACAAAGTATGTTAGACCGGTGAATGATGATGAAGAGGTCATTGCAATTAAAAATCTAAGTGTAGAAGAGAAAAAGAAATACAAGGATGAAAAAATGATGACAAGTCTACTACATCAAGCTGTGAAAGAGGATATCTTGATTTTATTGCAACACAATGGAACTGCATAGTCTATTTGGAAAGCATTAAAATCAAAGTTTGTTGGAAGTAAATAAATGATCAAGAACAAAAAATCACTTTTGAAAAAAGAATTTGATCTATTTCGTGGTTTAAGAACTGAAAGCACCAAGCAAATCATTGAGAGATATTGCAATCTGTTAGCAAACATGAAGAGGTTGAGTATCACAAAAGATAATGAAGAATTGATTGAAAAGTTGGCTGATGCGTTGCCACATGATATTTGGGGCACGTACCTTATGATGTTAAGGAATAAAAAGGATTTTAGCAATCTAACACTGAGTAAGTTTATTGAAAAGAATGAAGCTCAAGAAATGGACCAACGGAAGATCTCAAGAATGAAGGATTTTGATGGTGAACAAGATATTGGGTTATATTACAAGGGAGGTATCAGTGATAAGACCAATATGTCACCAAAGTTCGAAACTGCATTCAATGCTAAAAACTCTTCTGGAGGGTCATCTAAAGGATCAAACAACAAAATGAGTTTTTCTTCATATCCTTCATTTGATCTAAATGTTTCAGCAACCAAGAGTGGAAAAGTTCTACAATGCAACATTGCACTAAATCTTGAAAATGATCAAAATTACTCGGAAGAAGTTGCAAAAAGTCACATGTCTTTGTTGGTGACTGTGTTAGAGTCGTATGGGAGTTTAGTTGCAGGTCGGATCAGAAATCCAATGTTGACAAAAGAGGATTACGATCAGATTGATGCTGAAGAAATGGAATTGATGGACATAAAGTGGTGTATGGCGAGTGTGTTGAGACGAGCTGAGAAATTCAAACAGATCACAGGAAGAGATGACTTCCGTGATGCAAATGTTTCTACTTTAGGTTTTGATAAGTCTAAAGTTACTTGTTTTCGTTGCAGGGAAAAAGGGCATTTCAAGCGAGAATGCACAAACCGCGAAGCAAGTGGAGCTCAAAATCCGTTCAATAACAATGATTACTATTGGAAAGCGTTTTACCATCAAGTTGCTCAACAACCACCTCAACAACAACCACAAACTGCTCATGCGAGGAAAGAGATTGATGAATCAAAGAAAGCTTATATGGTGAATAAAGATGATGGAAGTTCATCTAAAAAATTCAGTTGGGATAAATATATAACTGAAGAGAGTAAATCATGTTTGATGTACAAACTGATAGATCAAGATGATGAGAGGTTACCAGAAGGTTTTAGCTGGGACAATTACTGTCCAGATAAAGAATTTTTGGCTAAAGCTTTTGTTGCTCGAGTTGCTGATGATAGTGATAATGATGATTATTATGCAAACAGAATGAAAGAGCACATAAGAATGCTTGAGGAAAGTGATAGTGATGATGAAAAAGTTCGAGCGAAAAAGAAGAAAGTTAAAAAACAAGTTAACAGTGATGATAGTGATGATGAAGAAGTTCGTGTGATAAAGAAAAAGACAAAAGAAATTACAGCTTTCAAGGTTGAAGCAGAAGCTGATGCACGAAAGATTCCGGTGATATGTGAAAATTGTGAGCCAGTAAAGAAGCAAAACAGTACTTTGATTCATAACATGAACAGATTGAAAGAATCCTACGATGTTCTGAACAAAGCCATGAATCAATACAATCAGTCAAGCAGTGAACAAGCAACAACAATGAAAACACTTCAATGAGCTTTCATGACAAAGCAGAAAATTGTAAACAATTACATTGAGAAGTGTGTTGTGCTGGAACAGAAACTGGAAACCCGGAGGATTGAAACAGAGAGAGTAAATAGATTGTTAAAAAGTTACTCATGTACTTCTTATGTTATTGACATGATTTATCCAACAGTGGAAGGCATGAAGGCATTTGAAGAAGAGGAAGTATCTGAAGAAAAGAATTGTGAAAAGAAGAAGGATACTGAAGTGAAGAATTCTGGTAAGAAACAAGGTGTCAGTTACAACAAGTGTCCACCCCCGCTTGAAAATGGATATTCATCACGAAATCCAAATTCAGAAAGAGTTAAAAAGGCAACCAACTTACAGTGGGAATCTGATCCATCAAATAACTTGCCAGACAATATTGATGTCATTTTTACTTCGTCTGATACTGATCATGAGTCCGAGTTAATAAAGAAAGTCGTCGATCAGGTGTTGGATAAAGATGAAACCGAGGAGTCAAAGTCTGAGTCAAATTCAGAGTCAAAGTCTGAAACGTCAAGTCCAACAGTCAAAAAGGACAAAAGGGTTTTTAATAAAGAATTTCTGTTATCAAAATCTAATTTGAATGACGAGACTTTCAAAGTGGCTTATACTTTGAATGATTCTGATAAATTATATTCTGATGAAGAATTTCCAATAAGAGGTGTTAAAACTGAAATGATTAAAAAGGTTTTCAAACTAACAGAAATTAACATTTCTGAAATAAAAGATATAAATCTTTCTGAAAAACCTAAAAAATACACCTCAAGAGTACAACAAAGAGAAAACAAGAAAAAGGGTTACAGTTCTGGTTCAGGTTATCGAAAGAAACCAAACCATAATGGTAATTTCAAAAAGAAAGGACTTGGTTTTATTCCACCAGAAAATTATAAAAATGAGAAATTTTCTAAAACAAAAACAGTATTTGTTTCAGGGACAAGTGCTGAGGAAGAACAAAAGAGAACATTCTGGAAACAATCAAACAAAGAGTTTCTTGCAAAGAAGCAAGAAGAAATGAAGACTGGAGTTGCTCAAAAGAAGGAGACGAGGATCTGTTTTAACTGCAAAATAGTTGGTCACATTGTCAAAAATTGTCCAAAGACAATTCAAACAAAACATGGAGTCTCTGATAAACTGAAAGAAAAAGTAGTTGAGAAAACTGAACTTCCAAACATAAAATTTAAAGGTTTTGAAAATTCCATATTTGAGGTTGGTAAGTGTTCGAAAAATGTTCTTAAAATAAAGGTGAAGCTTAACAACAAAAAGTGGGTTGTTAAGAAATCTAATAGAAGTTCTAGCGATGATTCTGATGCGACAAAATCAGAGGAGCTATCTTCTGGTGATGAATCTGATTCCACAAAGTCAGATGAGCCACGTGTTGTTCTAAATGATGAGAAATCAGTTCCACCATTGGATGATGAAAATTTTCCACCATTGCGGGTTGAAAATTTTAAACAGAATGTTGGTAAAGTTGAAATTTCAAATCAATTCTTCTCTGAAAAGAAAGATTTTGATGTTGAAAAGGCCTTTAACCCCACTGTTCAAAATATTTTTGGAAAAATGATTGACAGGAAGGTCAAAGGGGTAAAAGAATTCTATGAGAAGAAGATGAAAGGTAAGAAACCGAGTGTTGATGACTCAGAATCTCCCAAGGACCGTCAGACTTGGGAGAATCTCTCTAACTAAAAACCCTGACTTGCCGGAGCTCCCAGGTTGGTAAGCGTGGAGCAGGAATCAGCATCATTCTTGATAAATGAGATTGTGAAGTACCTATAAGTGGTACATATGGTAAACCAACAAGTGGTTAATCAAGGACATTAGGTTGTACTTGATTTCCCTACAAGTGGATGTTTTGAGAAAACAATGTGATGATACCCCTAACCTGCAAATGGTTTATGAAATCCAACAAAACTAATTTTCCGGAAAAACCATTTTGATTAAACACAAACTTAAGTGTTTTGAAATTATAATGGGAAAATAGTTTGTTGTCAGGGGAGTTCTGATTGTTTATGTCAAGTGGATGGCGATTTGAGGTGATTCGATATCAGATGTCAATTTACTTTGTACAGTTTGTTTTCAAATTTTCTTTAAATGGTTTTGAATTTTAGGGGGAGTAAGAAATTTCAGAAAATCCAAAAACATTTGAAAATTTGAAAAAGCCAAAAACATGATAAAATCTATAAAAACCAAAAACATTCAAAAAATTCAAAAAATGAGTTTTGTTGAGAAAAGAGGAAATGATAGTACATCAGTGGACTATCACAGCACGCTAAAGAATTGGAAAGTCAAATGTGATAAACGGTCTCACTGAGGATGTGCCAGTAGGTTTTTGCACATTTAGTAGATTGTTTTCGAGATATAAACCTAAAGTCTATACTTACTTATCTCGTGGGTAACATTTCTCGGATATATGGGTAACCCCCGAAATCTTGTTTGAAAGGCTTTCTATTTCTGACATACTAGGTCTTTGTGCGTGGTGATATCTGGGGTATTATACCTGGACTTCTGATTTTACGGGGGCAATAGCCTAGTCCTCGTATAATACTTTGCTTTTGCTTTAAATCTTAAAGCCAGCCTTTAGCATAAAAAATGATGAAACATTGCAAAATGCTAATCATGTGCTGTTGAAGAAAAGATCCCCAAACGGGACACACCTAAAGTCGAGCCATCATCTCTTTGTCTGAACGGAAGTTCTAACCTGAGCTCTCATGGTTTCGCATTTACCTGTTTACAGATATCATTAGTGTACATTCACCTGTAAGACTGAATATAGCAGTCTGGATACGGGAGTATATTCTGAGGTGGGACACGCGAATAAGTTTAAGTCCTTAAAACATTAAACTCGTATCTCGAAACAGTTGAACTTTGTGTGAAAATTTAAGTGGATCAGTATACTGATAATCTAAGTGAATCATTTAGAACTTAAAATGTTTAAAGCTTAACGGTGCTAAGTGATTTGTCTAATAAACTGATATGATCCTCTTACATAAGCTCACAAAAATATTGTCTATAAATATTTCGTTTCTGCATTTAAATTATGTTCCTCCAAGTGCTTTTAGTTTTCATATTTTGAAAAATGCAAAAAGATTTTCGACAACTGATGTGTGAAAAGCTGATTTTCAAAATTCCGAGTGCTAAAACATGATGAATAAGGTTTGGGAGATTTGGTTGTAGAAAGAAAAAAGATAGTATTCTTACAAGTGGTCATCAGTGATTAAATCATTTTAAACGATACTTGCATGTGATATATAAATTTGTCAAATTGTAAATTTGAGAAATTTATGTTTGTGGTAGAGTTTATGCAGGTGTAAGCCAGGTCACGATCTTAGAACTTGTGAGAGTGATAAGAGCTAGCTTTTTCCAGACTGCGATCCCAGCTTATAGAAAGGGGGAGTCTGAAGACAGTCAAGAGGAAGTGGTTAGAGTCAGTGTTGATCCTGGAACTGTATCCATGTAACCGGCTGATGCTGAAGAACTTAAAGAATCAAGAGAGCTGATCAAGAGAATTAGAAAGCTCAAGAGCCAGATCAACATCCAAGGGGAGATTGAAGGAGAAGATAGAGAAGATAGAGATTGATTGAAGACGCTTACAATGGAGAATCTTTAGAGAGAGTGAGAAGACTGATAAAGACTGAAGATGCCGAAGACTCTACACTGAAGACTTCGTCAACATCCAAGGGGGAGTCTGTTGGTGCATATGTCTGTCAACTTCGTCTTGTATCGAGTCTTGTATTTGTTTAGAAAGATCAGGGCACGAAAAACAAGATAATGTGAATAGTGTTGATTTCGCATGAAATAGACCAAGACTATTTCGCACGAAATGAAGAGTTCATTTCGTACGAAATGAGTCCTAGTCATTTCGCATGAAATGATGTTTCATGTGAATGGTTTCGTACGAAATCATCCTGCCTATAAATAGGTGCCTTGTTGATTTCGTTTGTAACAGTTGATTCCGGTAGCGAAGCTCTGCCGAAGTGTCTCCAGCAGTGTAAAACGACTTGATATCAATACAAAGACAGTTTAAAGTGATTCTTTATGCAATCCAGCTGAAATCAATTCAATACGCTTGTTTTCGCCACTCGTATTGACGAGAACTCTTCTGAACGACTCATTTCGGTCGTGAAAATGATCTTACATCAAGGTGTCTGGGATAGAATCAAAAGATGAATATAAAGATATCATAGGATAATTGGAATTCAATGGTCTCAAAACTAAGTTTCAGGAATTGATGTTAACTGAATGAGATGAAATTATACCAACATCAAGGTGACTAAGTTTCATGAGTCAAAAGAGAGATTTGATAGGCATAAAATTCGAAATGAAATGACTTGTAAAAACAATTGGATTTAATGCCAGAAAAGAACTTACTTTGATCGTTTAAAAAGAACTCTGAATCAATAATTTCAATTGAAGATAGAAGTATGAAAAATAATTTGTCAATGATCAAACCTGAAATCAGTGTCGTTTATTTAAATGGCAAGGATACACCAGAGAAGACAATGGAATTTAGTGTATCATGGTCTTCATACATAATTGTATCAAGACTACTTGAATGATGAGTCAAACGAATGATGTATGATTAGGTTTGAGTATTAGTACAGACTACAAATTTATACATACACCGCAAGGTGTCGTAATGACTTGAAAGAATTCAAGGAATATGGTGACCGAATGAATTTACCGTTTTTGAAATTAACTGAAAGTTTCAAATGAAGTGAATCTGGACATTCAAAAGATAAGATGTTCTAATGAATATCATAGGATTGATCAAAGAGATGTTGGAGGTACGCTGGCATAAGAGTTTAGGTACATTTATCTTAACACAAAATTGCATTAAGACTGGTTTAGGATACTGAATCAATAAATAGATAAATTCGTACCTCGGGTGTGAAAATGAAATGAGTTCAAGTTTCAAAGAAATCGTCACCGCAAGGTGTCGTGGTTACCAAATGATACATTGAATTTGAAGACTTCAAACTAGTTTACTATGATTCAAACAATGAGATTACCTCAATATGATGATCCCGATTCATCATATGAAATTTTGAATTCAATGTATTTGGTGAACAAGTTCAAATAATTGAGCTTGGTTTGGACATATTCCAACAATGGATATATGTTTTTGGCAAGAAATGGTTTCCATGAAAATCTGGTAAGTAGCTTAGAAAAGTAACTCTGAAAAGAAAAGGAATTTTCCAAGAAATCTGTTGCCTTGATATCAAAAATCAGCATTGTGTAATCATATAAATTATCAGAGTGAGTATAACGAAATATTTTATTAGAACTCAAGAATAAATGATCTTTTGAAGTGAATTCACATGTATGACAAGCAATGCACATATGACATAGGAATTTGTCAAGAGATGAGACGAATGAGAATTGGCTCTTATAAAGACCTTTTTATTGATGAAGTTTTGATTGAAATAAAAAGTCAATTAATACTGAAAACATAAGGGTACTTATTCTAAAAGTTAGCTATTGTCTCCGGCGTTATAAATATCTATGCATTCTTATTAGCTTCATTGGGGTTTCGATCCTCGTTGTCGGGGGCCTTAAATAGTTTCGGGCAGTAGGGACGAATGTGGCCTGGATCTCCGCATTTGTAACATACATTAGTTTTCCTTCTACATTCTTCCTCTGCGTGTCCAGCCTTCTTGCCGAAATTACAGCAAAGTGTCTTCCTAAAATGGCATTTTCTTGAATGTTTTTTTTTTGTTGCAGGTAGGTTGCGTGGTTGCTGGTTCCATTTCTTGGTCTTTACATGATTTGTCGGAGCAGAATTCCTTATAGGAGTATCCATAGGTTGTGGTTGTCTTTCGTTTGGAAGGTGAAGTTTTGATACGAATATCATGACTTCCCTTGGAACTAGGGTTAGGTTTGAAGTGGTGAGTATGCCTACAGTGTATAGTACGATCTTCGTTTATAGGCACATAAATCTTAATAGCTTCAATGATCGAAGGTATGGCATTCGATATTCCTTGAGCTATTATACAAGCATATTTTGTTTAGCACCATTATAGTCATAGCTATCGGTATTATGCGTTGATAATTATATATATTAAGGTAACATATATGCATGTTATATCTTAACATTTTCTCTTACTATATATCTTATCAAAATACAAGGAAAATGTATATCTTATATGTGTTGTTTCTTCCTTTGGTGTAATAGCTTTTATATTGCCTTAATTTTAATTATATTTCCAGGGCTTATGGCTGGATAGGTATCCAGAAAATAAAGGTAAGGGTTTTATATGAAATTATGAGATTCTCCGTCATTGACTCATTATTGTTTTTCAAGAGGTGGTGCTAGTACAAATATCCTTAAGGTATCTTTTAAATTAAAGAATAGATTTTGAGTAAACATGTAGGTTTGTTTCTTCTGTTATATAAAGGTTTGTCCTTCTACAGAAGACATTTGATTTTTATATTGTATATATTATTAGGAAATTGTATCTTGTATATACATACGTATAAATATAAAGTTTAAAATTTCCTATAATATAATATCAAATTATAAGAATCCAATTACATAATTGATTGTGTTAATTATCCTGTTTATCCCCATAGCCTTGTTTATTCCTTTATAATAACAAAATAAATTTCTATTAATTTATTGAACATAATATTTTGGAATAAAAAGGAATTTCTATCAAAAGGAATAAATTTATTAAAATTATAAATTTTCTGGATTCTTTTAGAACAATTTAACCTTAACTGACAGATTGATTAATTAAAATTCTTATTTTATTATATCTATTAAAGAATCACAACCGAGAATACAAAATTTAATATTTTTAAATTTAATAAAGTATCATTCTCATCTTAGAATATATGTACATATAACTTAAATATAATTTAAGAAATGAATTAAACTTATCAAATATTAAAAATTGTTTCTTTTGAGATATATGTACATATATTTTAAACCATATCGTTATACTGTACTAAATGTTTTTATACATATCTTTATTGCATAGATGGAACATTATTTATATTATTGATACAAGTTATACAAAATATACATATATCTGATTTACATATAATCTAAGAGATAGGTATAGGCTATTTCCAAGTGATATATAGGTATTACAGTATCAAGTTGTTATACATATTCCTATTTCATAAATACTGTCTTATAAAATATTTTATATCTTCCATTGTATATATATATATATATATATATATATATATATATATATATATACTTAAGTTTTAAAATCGTTAACTATGAATTACGATCTACAATAATTCTTGTTCATTATTTATATAAACTGAATTAAGAATTTTGTTTTATAAAATTCTTTTAACATAGTTTTATTCAAGAGCCAATTATTTTATTTTTTTTTTCCAAAATATTATTATTATTAGTTTTAATTTAAAACAGAATTTAATAATATTGTATTATAATAATAATGATGATAAATAATAACAATACATATTAAAGACTTTTCTTAGAGAGCGTTTACTTATTAAAAATTTCTCTAGCATGTTAATTATCATTAATATTGACTATACACATAATTTCTGAATATTACTTAATTTATCAAATTTTTGATGAATAATCTACATATTTAATATTTAATAATACGATAAAGAATTATAAAGTGATTGACAAAATATTTTAATTATCATATCTAAACAATGCTGAAACATTATATTTTAACAAAATTAATATAAATATATGTGTTATCAAAACTTTGCTAAATACACATCTTTAAATCGAGTAAAACTTTTGGATTATATCATAAAATATCTTGCTTTCATTGAATAATATTTTATATTATGATATTTCAGTGATACCGTACCTAAAGGTGTTATTTTACATCTTTGGCTAAGATATTAATATCAATATCATAATATTATTATAATTTATTTTAAGTTGTATTTACATAAATATTAAGATACAGATTTAAATATTATATTATAAATATATTCCCCTTTTACAGCCTATCATATTTACGTACCCTGAGAATTTAAATGATAGGAAATTAACTAGGTATAATACATATTATTTATATCATGATGTTTACAAAGTATCATATCTGAATTGCATTTATTAATACTAAAATATTAATATTAACATTCTATTATTACTATAAAATTTGTATTGCATTATGTTCCCACATATATATATATATATATATATATATATATATATATATATATATATATATATATATATATATATATATATATATTGATATGATAGATATATAAGATATCACGAAATTTACTAAGACATGATATTATTAATATATACCATTTATATATATATATATATATATATATATATATATATATATATATTATAACATAAGTGTAAGATACAGATATGTGTAACACATATTGCGAATTTAAGATTCGTGAAATAACACAAAAATCCTAAAAAACATATTAAGATTTTATGTTCACGTGATAACACATAAGATATTAATTTCCTAACACAAATGGTTAAGGGTTTAGGTATTGGAAGAACACCTAAAATGCTTAAACCAGTGGCATATGTGACATCTGTGCCTCCACGGCCATCAAACAAATACCAAATCAACGAAATATTGTATTTCATACTTGGGATTTGTATAAATATGTGTATCATTTGCACATATCAATTCTCGTTCGATTTCAAGCTCTAAATCGCTTTCTAGAAAGTTATACGCGAACTGGTGCGTAAACGTAATCAGTTTAACGCGAAAAACACTCCAGAATAGTGACATAGTCTTAACATACCTTAAATAACCTTTACATAACTTAGAAATAAGTTTTGGAAGGTTTGGTGTGTCGAAATCAAGTTTATTCGCTTACAGGGACTAATTTCGACAAACTGTGAAAGTATGCCGATTTGTACGGTAAAGAACATTCCGGAACATGACCATAAGTTAAACATACCCTAAATATCCTTTACATAGCTTAGAAATAGGCTTTGAGGGGTTCGGTGTGCTAAAATAAACTTTTTGGTCATTTAGGGACTAAAAGCGTCAAAAGTGCAAAAGTTTGCATTTTCGCGCATATCTTATGTTCTGAATACATCCGGACATCCAAAAATTTATGTAATCATTAAAATATTTTATTCTAGTGATTGGCATGATAAAATTCCATTCGTCTCGTAATTTGGATCGTTTTTGCGTTCGTTACGACTTCCGTCGTAATTAACCGAACAACGCAACCGTACGACCAAACGAACAGACATCTGAGATATTTTTGAGCATGTTTTGAGCTCCCTATACTTTAACTTCATTTTAGATCCTTGAAATGAGGTTAACGGGGCTTAAACGTGTCAAAAATGAGCCGAAATGCAAGATTCTGAAGTTCAGGGACCAAATTTGTCATTCTGCCATAGTTATCTTAGGAAGGGACCAAAATGAAAAATCTAAATTCCAGCTTGTTCCAGCTGTTCCCCTCATTTGCACATGGTTTTAATGAAACTGTGGGCTCCCATGGTTTCACAAAACCATGGGCACATGTGTACGGATGAGATCGAAGCTCGTTTTACGATGAACGATCCTAACGATTCTAGTTTTCCTATAAATAGCTACCCCCATTCATTTGCAAAACCCACATTGATCTGATTTTGGCTCTCTAAGTTGAAGTTTATGCTTCATACCTGAGAGTAAATCGGATCAAAGCTTGCTGGGACCTTTTGTAAGTATTCTTTCGTCCTTTTATCGCTTTTCGAGTATGAAAGTCAAACTGCGTTTGACTTTCTGCGTTGACCAGTTTTTGGTCAATGCGAAGTTCGTTTGAACTTCATAACGTGAGCATAATCACGATGGTTATAGTCCCTAGTGACTATACCTACTGATTACCATGTTATCTAGGTATAGTGACGAGTCGTAGTTTCGGCCAAAATGCGCATTCTTGCGTATTTTGTAACCAAACTACTTATAGGTATCAAAACCTTTTGTTTTGATACCAAACCTAATTTCTAACTTAGTTAAACATGTTTCGACATGTTTAGCTCGTCACTTTTTAGATTAGTGCTTGTGTAGAGTCGTAAGACTAAACACCCGCTTAGACTTTCGAACACGACCCGTTTGGTCGATCATTAGGATCCGACCAAGCATGTTTAGTGACCATAGTTGTATAGGGAATAACCTTCCAAGGTTATACCTTATGGTCACTTAGGTTTAATTAGTTGTATGATAGGTAGTTTATATGCCTTAGGTAAATGACCAAAATGCCCTTTTCATGCATAATTGGTAATTAAGCATATGTAACACAAACTTTTGTCACTTAATTGATTATGCAACATATTTCATCATGTTTAGGAATATAATACTTGTCATAGGACTAGTTAGACGTCTCGAACGCGCTTTTGCGCGAACGACACCGTTAAAGTAGCTTAAGCTACCTTAATGGGTCACAATGGGTCGAAAGCACTTAGGTTAGGTTTTGATTTAGGATGTAGACTTTGTTAAACCATGTCATATGAGTTCCAATACTCATTTGGTTTACAAAACCTCATCCTATCCGATCTTCCGACTTAGGTCCGGTTTAATTATACAGTTATTAGGTTGCCGATTGATTCCGTGCTCCCTCTAGCTTTGCTTGGTTGTTGTTCCAGACCTCTAAGCATTCTCAGGTGAGTACATAGTTCCCCTATTTTACTGTTTTCAATTGTTTTGGGGTGATTCATATGTGCTAAATGTTTTCAAGGTTTTAACGATGGTTTTCAAATGATTTTTGATATTATAACAATGGTTTCAAAAACGATTAAAATGGTTTATATTAAATTAATAACGATTTCGATATAGTAAACAAACTTGTTGGTTGTATTTACATAACGAATAATATCCATTAGTTTTGGCCGAACCGACCAGTATTAGGTTATGGTACCATAGGATCTGACAAATCCCGTTATCAGACTGCACCCATGGTTATGTGTGGGTTAGGTGGGTAACGACTGAATCTGTGATTGTTAATTTACCCTTTGGTGGTTTATTAATGCGAGAAGCGATAGGCGAGATAGTCGAGTCACGAAGGTTTGGATGTTATTAGCGAGACAATCAAAAGTAGTTTTCACGATTTAAGACGAGAATGATTTAAATGACTAACGCGATTTTTAACGGATTAAACGATTTGGGTAAACGATTGGTTTTCGGTTAGTGTTTAGATAACGGGACGGGTGTAATGTGATGAAAGCATGGTGGATACGCCGCTGGTACTTCCTATATATAAGTGTTTTCATCGTATTACATACTGTGGCGTTATTTAGTTCACTTGGGTAAACGATTTTGAAACGATGTCACACATACGAGGTTTTCGAAATGATTTAAACCATACGAGTTTTATTAACGAGATTTATTAACGAGTTTTATTAACGAGATTTATTAACGAGTTTTAGTAAGGAGATTTATTAACGAGTTTTATTAACGAGATTTATTAACGAGTTTTATTAACGAGATTTGTTAACGAGTATTATTAACAAGATTTATTAACGAGTTTTTTGAACAATTTAATACGAGATGTTTTACAAATTGGTTTTCTAAAACAAAATGTTTTCGAGTTAAGAATCATGGCTACGAGATTTTATAAATTATAACCAACTTGATTTGAGTTGGTTAATTATGTCGCAATACAATACTTTTCAAAACAAGGTTTTTAATTAAGTATTGCAACATGTAAACTAGCCATGAATCCGATACTCTTATAAAACCTATGTACTCGCCAGCATTTCTTTGCTGACTTTGTTTTCACATATGTTTCAGGTGTTGTTGAATGATGTTGATTGCTAGGATGCATGCTCACATAGGACTAGACGAGGCCTTAGTGACTTAATAACAATGATAGACTATGTTTAAATTGTTTATTTAGATTTCCAGACGATGTAAATATTTAATGTTTAATAAAACGAAACTTCAAATTTCCGTGTGTTTTGAAACAATGATTCTGTTACAACACTCCCCGACGATTCCGCCGCGATTTGTTGTTTTACGCGGTCGGGGTGTGACAGAAAAGTTGGTATCAGAGCTCATGGTTATAGGGAATTAGGTTATTAGTAATGCTTTGACCTAGTCTATAACCTTCCTAGGACCCTAACGCAAGTTTACTTGCGTTTCGTCATAAAACAATACCGTCACCTATCCTTAGGTGATAACCACAATGAGAACACAAAATTCGAATCCGCCTTGAAAACCAATCATCTGTTCTAGGATGATTGATTACTAGGTTTTGAAACCTCTGTTTTAAGGTTTTGAACCCATTAAGTTTTCAAAATCTCGTCAAAGTTTGGGTCTTATAATGTGAACACGTGCGAACTGGAAGGGTGAATGCCTGTACCCTGAGTTTTCTGTATATGGCTAGAGTGTTCGTACAAATCCGCAGCATCGGACCAGTCACTCTTACCTGGGAACTCTTGGGGTGAGTATTCACTTATAGGCGAGCATGTCTTCAGCGATACATTAATATGACCCGTTTACTTTGATTAATCACCGTCTCATTTGTTTGCCTTAGGTAACAAACAAATGATCGCAATTTCTATGCATTGTCGTTCTGTTTTAATTATCAAATAACATTTTACTTGTTTTCTCCTATATCTTTCATTTCCTCTAGAATGTCTCTTCATCGCAACGACATTCAAATGTCCGAGCAAACTGCCAAATTTGCCCAGCGAATAGGCGAAGTAATCCTGAAGACTGTGGATTTAGGTGTCGCCATGTCTCGTCTCAATAATGAAGCCACCCAAGAATCATCGAAAGAAGCAGAAGCCGAGCCATCGAAAAAGTCAAAGAAGCGTAAAGCTCCAAAGGATCCCGTAGCCGTTACACCAAATCAAGCAAAACGTAGCCAGGTGGCAACACCACCATCCAAGAAGCCGTACTTAGGAACTGCTCCTCTGTGCAATAAGTGTAACCTCCACCACTATGCCAGTGTCAAATGTCGGAAATGTTTCAACTGTGGACTCATTGGTCATTTGGCACGAGACTGTGGTTCAGTCACTGTGCTAAACCAAGCTTTTCAGAATCCCGTTCAATTTCAAGCAGATCCAGCACAGGCTCGTTTTCCTCCTGGTATTTGCTACACCTATGGCGAGACGGGTTATGTCAGGGACAGATACCCAAAGATTTTCAACGCAAATCCGACCCACGGATGAGCATTTGGCCGATTAGAAGAAGCTGCTGCTTTGAATAATCCGAATCTTATGTTTATGTTTCTAGTATTTTCCTTTGAACTCGGAAACAATCGATTTTGTTTATAAATAAATCTTTATTTATAGTTCTAATGTACATATATAGTTGCATGTGTGTATGGCATACCCCTACGATACCTACACCAAAGAACCGTATTTGTAGTTCTCTCGTTCATATGATCGCTCATGATTTCCTCGAAAATTCTAAGTGCTCGTTTCATTCTAAGAAACGAAGTGGCAATTTGAGTGATCATCTTTTTCCTTTTGACCTCACACCGATGCAACTTGGGAGTTTCGACATTATTATAGGGATGGATTGGTTAACCAAACATCATGCTGAGGTGATTTGTTTCGATAAGATTGTTCGTATTCCTCTTTTGTCTGGCGATGTTCTGGAAGTTCGTGGCAAGAAACCTTCTGGTGGATTGAAGCTCATGTCGTGTACGAAGGCCCAAAGTTATCTACGAAAAGGATATGTTGTTTTTCTAGCACATGTCACCGAGGAGAAAGGCAAGAGCAAGAGTATTCAGGATATTCCGATTGTTCAGGATTATCCAGAGGTGTTTCCTGATGAACTGGTTTGCCTCCAGTTCATCAAGTCGAGTTTCATTTTGACCTTGTACCCAATGCCACCCCAATTGTGAAAGCACCTTATCGTCTTGCACCGTCTGAGATGCAAGAATTATCAAAACAGCTTCAAGAGTTATCTGATAAAGGATTCATCCAATCAAATTATTCACCTTAGGGGAGCTCCTATCCTCTTTGTGAAGAAGAAAGATGGATCTTTTCGAATGTGTATCGATTATCGTAAGCTTAATAAGCTTACCATCAAGAATCGATATCCCCTACCTCGAATCGATGATCTCTTTGATCAGCTGCAAGGTGCTACCTATTTTTCCAAGATCGATCTGCGTTCTGGGTATCACCAACTTCGTGTTCTCGAAGGAGATATTCCCAAAACTGCCTTCCGCACAAGACATGGGCATTACGAGTTCACTGTCATGCCTTTTGGTTTGACGAATGCCCCAGCTATCTTCATGGACTTAATGAATAGGGTCTGTAAACCTTATTTAGATAAGTTCATCATTGTGTTCATCGACGATATTCTCATTTATTCAAAGTCTCGAGCCGACCACGAGCAACACCTTCGTTTGACATTGGAACTCCTAAAGAAGGAACAAACTTTTCGCTAAATTATCCAAGTGTGAATTTTGGCTTAAAGAAGTTCAGTTTTTGGGTCATGTAGTCAACAAGCAGGGTATTCATGTGGATCCATCCAAATTGCTGCAATTAAGGATTGGAATACACCAACGACACCTACAGAAATTCGTTCTTTTCTTGGTCTCGCTGGTTATTATCGTCGTTTTATTTCAAACTTCTCGAAGATCACGGTGCCACTCATTGCTTTGACTCAGAAGAATAAGCCTTTGGAGTGGGGATATAAGCAAGAAGAAGCATTCCAAACGCTGAAACGGAAGCTATGTGATGCTCCTGTTTTGTCCTTGCCCAATGGAAACGATGATTTCATTGTCTTTTATGACGCCTCGAATCTAGGCCTTGGTTATGTTCTTATGCAATGAGGTAAAGTCATAGCATATACGTCAAGACAGTTGAAAGTTCATGAAAAGAACTACACAACTCATGATCTTGAGTTAGGTGTTGTGGCATTTGCTCTCAAAATCTGGAGATACTACCTCTATGGAACGAAGTATGTGGTTTTCACAAGACCACAAAAGTCTCCAGCTCATTCTTAATCAAAGGAGCTGAACATGAGGCAACAACAATGGGTTGAACTCTTGAACGATTACGAATGCGCGATTCGCTACCTTCCTGGTAAGGCGAATATCGTAGCCGATGCGCTTAGTCGAAAGGAACGAGTCAAGCTTCATTATGTTCAAACTCTATCTGATATTCAAATCTTTTGTCCTCCAAGCACAACGATCTTGTGTAAACGAAGGCTTATTGAAATATGAGCTACCACTTCAACTCGAGCTTAAACTCGAAACGAAAGGGGCGATGGGTTGCTCTATTTTAAAAATCCTTGTGGATGATTATCGCCCAAATCGGATCCCTGATTGGATTCCTTGTACACCTTAATATGTACATTACAACTCAATAAGGACAAACCGAATTCCTATTAAGATCTTCCTATCTTCATAGTTAGATTCTTGAAAATATTTAAAGTGCCAAATGAAATCCACTGATTGGATTCCTGGTATGCTTTAAATACCCGTGTCCAAAGATAACAAATTAAAGGTCAAATTAAACAATTATGCAATTATGTGATTATGTGTTCTCCTTTATGTTTTTGTGTGATCCGATTTCCGTTATCCAAATCCTCATAGAATCTTCCATATCTTCATATGAGGGATTCATAGTAGGATATTCAAAAGGTACTACCCTAAATCCTTAATGGGCTTCTACGTGGTAGTTAAGACCCTTGGAATATATAGTACCATTCCATGATTCGAAGGAGACCCCTTGAGTGGTCTAGTTAGAAGATTGATTCAAAATCTGGTTAAGAATGACATGTGATGATATAGCTGAACGGACCCTATGGTGGTCCAGTCACACTCATCACAGGTTCGTTCATTTGGTTTTCCCCTACACATTATCAAATGCACTGTGTGGACTATGCAAGGAATTACGTAATTATGGACGCGTACGTAATTATGAAATTCAGTGCACAGGAACCCCAGTAAGTTTTATCATGTGTAAGAACCGATAGTGACAACAATAACGAAACGTGAACAATGTAATGGAGGTACGGTAGACGCACCAATGACGCTTCATATACTTGTATACAGGTGTCCCTCTTACATTGCAAGAATGATGTTATTTAAAGTTACTAGAAGTTCAGAACTCTAACCAGTGTTGTTTTATCTTTTCGACTTCATGTTTCAAGCTTTCACAAGTTTCCTCTAAATAAATTTCGGGACGAAATTTCCTGAAGTAGGGGAGACTGTGACATCTGTGCCTCCACGGCCATCAAACAAATACCAAATCAACGAAATATTGTATTTCATACTTGGGATTTGTATAAATATGTGTATCATTTGCACATATCAATTCTCGTTCGATTTCGAGCTCTAAATCGCTTTCTAGAAAGTTATACGTGAACAGGTGCGTAAACGTAATCAGTTTAACGCGACAAACACTCCATAATAGTGACATAGGCTTAACATACCTTAAATAACCTTTACATAACTTAGAAATAAGTTTTGGAAGGTTTGGTGTGTCGAAATCAAGTTTATTCGCTTACAGGGACTAATTTCGACAAACTGCGAAAGTAGGCCGATTTGTACGGTAAAGAACATTCTGGAACATGACCATAAGTTAAACATACCCTAAATATCCTTTATATAGCTTAGAAATAGGCTTTGAGGGGTTCGGTGTGCTAAAATAAACTTTTTGGTCATTCAGGGACTAAAAGCGTCAAAAGTGCATAAGTTTGCATTTTCGCGCATATCTTATGTTCTGAATACATCCGGACATCCAAAACTTTATGTAATCATTAAAATATTTTATTTTAGTGATTGGCATGATAAAATTCCACTCATCTCGTATTTTGGATCGTTTTTGCGTTCGTTACGACTTCCGTCGTAATTAACCGAACAACGCAACCGTACGACCAAACGAACCGACATCCGAGATATTTTTGAGCATGTTTTGGCTCCCTATACTTTAACTTCATTTTAGAGCCTGGAAATGAGGTTAACGGGGCTTAAACGTGTCAAAAATGAGCCGAAATGCAAGATTCTGAAGTTAAGCGACCAAATTTGTCATTCTGCCATAGTTATCTTAGGAAGGGACCAAAATAAAAAATCTAAATTCCAGCTTGTTCCAGCTGTTCCCCTCATTTTCACATGGTTTTAATGAAACTATGGGCTCCCATGGTTTCACAAAACCATGGGCACATGTGTACGGATGAGATCGAAGCTCGTTTTACGATGAACGATCCTAACGATTCTAGTTTTCCTATAAATAGCTACCCCCATTCAGTTGCAAAACCCACATTTATCTGATTTTGGCTCTCTAAGTTGAAGTTTATGCTTCATACCTGAGAGTAAATCGGATCAAAGCTTGCGGGGACCTTTTGTAAGTATTCTTTCGTTCTTTTATCGCTTTTCGAGTATGAAAGTCAAACTGCGTTTGACTTTCTGCATTGACCAGTTTTTGGTTAATGCGAAGTTCATTTGAACTTCATAACGTGAGCATAATCACGATGGTTATAGTCCCTAGTGACTATACCTACTGATTACCACGTTATCTAGGTATAGTGACGAGTCGTAGTAGTTTCGGCCAAAATGCGCATTCTTGCATATTTTGTAACCAAACTACTTATAGGTATCAAAACCGTTTGTTTTGATACCAAACCTAATTTCTAACTTAGTTAAACATGTTTCGACATGTTTAGCTCGTCACTTTTTAGATTAGTGCTTGTGTAGAGTCGTAAGACTAAACACCCGCTTAGACTTTCGAACACGACCCGTTTGGTCGATCATTAGGATCCGACCAAGCATGTTTAGTGACCATAGTTGTATAGGGAATAACCTTCCAAGGTTATACCTTATGGTCACTTAGGTTTAATTAGTTGTATGATAGGTAGTTTATATGCCTTAGGTAAATGACCAAAATGCCCTTTTCATGCATAATTGGTAATTAAGCATATGTAACACAAACTTTTGTAACTTAATTGATTATGCAACATATTTAATCATGTTTAGGCATATAATACTTGTCATAGGACTAGTTAGATGTCTTGAACGCGCTTTTGCGCGAACGACACCGTTAACGTAGCTTAAGCTACCTTAATGGCTCACAATGGGTCGAAAGCACTTAGGTTATGTGTCGATTTAGGATGTAGACTTTGTTAAACCATGTCATATGAGTTCCAATACTCATTTGGTTTACAAATCCTCATCCTATCCGATCTTCCGACTTAGGTCCGGTTTAATTATACAGTTATTAGGTTGCCGATTGATTCCGTGCTCCCTCTAGCTTTGCTTGGTTGTTGTTCAAGACCTCTAAGAATTCTCAGGTGAGTACATAGTTCCCCTATTTTACTGTTTTCAATTGTTTTGGGGTGATTCATATGTGCTAAATGTTTTCAAGGTTTTAACGATGGTTTTCAAAACGATTTTCGATATTATAACAATGGTTTCAAAAACGATTAAAATGGTTTATATTAAATTAATAACGATTTCGATATAGTAAACAAACTTGTTGGTTGTATTTACATAACGAATAATATCCATTAGTTTTGGCCGAACCGACCAGTATTAGGTTATGGTACCATAGGATCTGACAAATCCCGTTATCAGACTGCACCCATGGTTATGTGTGGGTTAGGTGGGTAACGACTGAATCTGTGATTGTTAATTTACCCTTTGGTGGTTTATTAATGCGTGAAGCGATAGGCGAGATAGTCGAGTCACGAAGGTTTGGTTGTTATTAGCGAGACAATCAAAAGTAGTTTTCACGATTTAAGACAAGAATGATTTAAATGACTAACGCGATTTTTAACGAATTAAGCGATTTAGGTAAACGATTGGTTTTCGGTTAGTGTTTAGATAACGGGACGGGTGTAATGTGATGAAAGCATGGTGGATACGCCGCTGGTACTTCCTATATATAAGTGTTTTCATCGTATTACATACTGTGGCGTTATTTAGTTCACTTGGGTAAACGATTTTGAAACGATGTCACACAAATGAGGTTTTCGAAATGATATAAACCATACGAGTTTTATTAACGAGATTTATTAACGAGTTTTATTAACGAGATTTATTAACGAGTTTTATTAACAAGATTTATTAACGAGTTTTATTAACGAGATTTATTAACTAGTTTTATTAACAAGATTTATTAACGAGTTTTATTAACAATTTAATACGAGATGTTTTACAAATTGGTTTTCTAAAACAAAATGTTTTCGAGTTAAGAATCATGGCTACGAGATTTTATAAATTATAACCAACTTGATTTGAGTTGGTTAATTATGTCGCAATACAATACTTTTCAAAACAAGGTTTTAATTAAGTATTGCAACATGTAAACTAGCCATGAATCCGATACTCTTATAAAAGCTATGTACTCGCCAGCATTTCTTTGCTGACTTTGTTTTCACATATGTTTCAAGTGTTGTTGAATGATGTTGATTGCTAGGATGCATGCTCACATAGGACTGGACGAGGCCTTAGTGACTTAATAACAATGATAGACTATGTTTAAATTGTTTATTTAGATTTCCAGACGATGTAAATATTTAATGTTTAATAAAATGAAACTTCAAATTTCCGTGTGTTTTGAAACAATGATTCTGTTACAACACTCCCCGACGATTCCGCCGCGATTTGTTGTTTTACGCGGTCGGGGTGTGACAGCATAGCTCTGATACCACCTTCTGTCACAGCCTCCGACCCCTATCCCAAGAGCGGGCAGCCGCGAGCTAGTCTGATGGTATCGGTGTTTATAAATTTGGCAACGAAAAGTTTCATCAGGACCGTAGTTAGGAAATATTTTATCAGAGTTAAACACCAAAAATATGTAAAATAAAGAAATGGGATAAAACCCCAGTTTCTCTGATAATACATTTATAAGTGGGACAAAATCCGAATTTTCATTTTGATACATTTATAGGGAACAACCCCAATTATTGAAAACAATTCTCCTTTTTAATTAGGTAACTTTTATTGCTACTTTTCTAAGCTTTCAGTGCTCTCCAGCTGGCTTTTATTGGCTTCACACTAAGTTACCTGAAACACGTGTTTAAAACATTTTATCAGCAGGAAATACTGGTGAGTGAATCCCAGTTTAATCAAAACAGGTTTTATCAGTCTACAGCATTGAGGGCGGTCGCGTAATTACATTTGTTTCCATCTACTTTAATTACCACCCACGGTACTGTCAACCCGACTTGTGGTTATGTTACTACACACAACGTAGTAACAAATTTTGTATACAACACCCCAACATACCGACGATAATTGTAGAATACAAATACTCAATCACTGTTTAATATAATATTAATTGTTTGAGGTTTTGTAAAAAAAGTTTGCAAAAAAGGAGATTACTCACGTTGCTATTTTAGGTCTTTCCTTTGTGACTTCCTGGTTATAATCTATTAATTAAACAATGCACACGTGTTAGTATAATAACCCAATTTACATTAGTTATACCCTCCCTGAGACAGAACTCCAATGACTACGTCGGGCAGAACCTCGACAGCTGTTACGGAGCACTTGATCAATCGAGCAGCGTATCTAATACGTAACCGGGGGTTAAAATACTTACAACGAGGCAGAGCTTCGCTAATTAGGGGGGGTACAATGCCCGAAAATTATTTATACTATCAGAATTTGAGAAAGGATTTCGAATTGTGAGCGACGGAAATGAACTACCGATGCCTCCTATTTATAGTGCTGATCTTCGAGTTCCTCGCGCCCCGCGAAAGAGACCGCAAGGGTCTTCGCGCCCCGCGAGGTCCCCTAAGGCGGCAACGAGTTTGCTGAGTCTTCCCGGTTGTTGACGCGTGTCCTACCACGTGGCGGCTCTGGGTTACGCCGCTTGTCCCCTTGCTCGCGGCCCGCGAAAAATCACAAGTAGTCTGTCACGCCCCGCGACAGACTTAAATTATTGTTTTTATTTGTTATTTAATGAGGTAAAGGGATTTCGGGGCCGATTTTCATATACGGGGTGTATTTTAGGACAATTGGGGATGTCTAAAATATTTTAAGGAGGGTTGTTATATCTTAGTTATAACTCCTGGACTAATTAATAAAATATATAATGCACTCGCATTAAGTATAGTAACCCAATTCAACTTTATCCCTACGTCACAAGACAGAACCCCAACGTGCTTAGTCGAGCAGAGCCTTGACATGTGTTGGTGGGTCCTAAATCAATCGGACAGGGTATTGACTCAGTGATCAGGGGTTACAATAATTAAAACGGGACAGACTTTGGAGTATAATAGGTAAATACTAAAGAAAATAATGGGTGTATATGTATATGATTGAGAGAGTGTAGAAAGGAAAAAGAAGTGAACAATTTAGAAGGCTTGTCTGCGCATGTATTTATAGTTGATTTTTAGACTTGTTGGTCACGCAAATCTTGAATTCCTTCTTATCTCACATGGACATGTATAAAAGTACATTTCATTATCAATTCTCATATTTCACATTCTCATTTCTTTTTAAATCATGCATACGTATGCATGAAAGTTTATATTTCAAAAATAAGTTTAGATTTTAATATTTTATTATTATAATTAATTCAGCTGCTTCACCTATTTGACGCTTATAACTTCTAAAATATAATGTTTTATAAAACAATAAATATGTTATTAGAACGAGAATATTTGTGTCTACATTTTGAACCAAGTTTCATTAAAAACTGAGTAGGTCCAAATATAATGTATTTTATAAGTTAATTATTAAACGGTTACAAGCCTCATCTAGGTACTTCATTTTTCTAACAGTCAACTTACCCATTATCTATTCGTGTAATAACTTTATTTAAAATTTAAAATTTTGGAAATGTTACAACTTCGTCATGCCCTTGGGAGGTACCATCAAATTAAGGGTGCCGTCCCATTGACAGAAGGAGTAAAAACCCATCGACACAGACAACTGGTAGAACCGCCGGAAATCTCCGACAGTGGGTTCTATACCAAGAGCACGAAACGTGTATTCAAAGTTTCGAACTCGAATCATCTCAAAAGGACTGAGTTGCGAAATGTGGAGTTTATACCACTCCAAGAGCTCATCCACAAACAGAGTCAACAGCAAATGGAGATTACAGACGCCAAAAAATTCAGACCACATAGTGACATACCCCGCTGGAGCATCAGCGGCGATGTCCCCCTCTTGTGGATATATAGCCCCATACTCCGGCGGCATCTGAATATCCCTCATAAGCAAGTCGAACGACAATTTCGACCATTTAAGCACCGACAAATTCTCCCCAGGAGCATTGCCTTCATCCTCCTGTGCTGCCACCGGCGACGAGGGTTCAGGGTTTTCACCCGAAATAGAATGTGGATTCGATGGTTCAGACATCAAGAAGAATAAGAAAGGAAATACAAGATGAGTTCAGAAACTTCGAAGAAACCTCGCCAGAAAATCAAAGGGTTGATCGGAGAAGACGAAGGTTTTTCACTTTCTCTCACCGGAAAATTTTTGAAATTTCGAAGAAGTGAGGGGAAAACTCAAACGGTTTCCCCTTTTATACTCATCGCAATTTATGCATTACAATAACCGAAACGTCGTGCAAGAAAAAGAACGAATTATGCATCGCCACGTGTATAGCGACGGTTCCGCTGACAGTTACCACACGCCTAACAAAAGAGACTTTTGCACTCTGCTACAGTGCATTGATTACCTTGGGCAGTGCAAACGTCCTTTCGTTTCAGCTCATGCCAGGTAAATCCCACCAACTTCTACCAACTCACACGTGCGGCCTACAACGTCTACAAAAAGCGAGAAGTGAAGACAACTCTCATGTACGCGGCATGCAGTTTTTTATGGTTTCTCAAACCATAACCTAGACCGCATGTCGTTTTTTACATACCCCTCAAAAAATAAAAATATATATTTACACTATGTAAAGGGGAATAACCAACACCTTCATATATCCACGGCCACACGTAGAATATGCGGAGATGACACACACGAGCCCGCACAGGTGTGTTAGATACTCAGAACCAGTATTGTTCTTTGGACTGTGAAAACCGCTTCTCAGTAACATGCAAACCACATTCCCTTAAAGCTTCTTCAAGCTTCAAATCCCTTGTGTTCGGTTCACAACCACAGAGGGAACGCAAACAGCTTCTCCATAGGGAAAAGGATAAGTATGATGAGCGATCGCACATCAGCAACCCTGACTCTTGATCCTTTAAGAGCTACATCAAAGCGTAACACTCTTTTAAAGCGAGTCTTCTGTTACAAACCGCAGACACTCATGAGTCGCTGCGGTGAAACGTAACTACGCGAACAGTAGCTACGGAAGAGCCACGACTAAGTCATCACACGGATGAGCAAAGCTACTTCCAGAAAAACTGTTTTCCAACTAAGCGTGAAGGAAAGTGGCTACAGAACGAATGCAGACAAGTTTCACCCAGATTCCTAACTATCTAAGGTAATCTCCTTGAGCAACAAGCCAAGCAACAGTGGTAACAAGTCTGCTTATGACTTTGTTTGCCCACCTATGGACCGCATAGAATAAACAATGGTGGGCACTACCAGGCCTATGACCATGTTTATTTGCCCATAGTTCAAGTGAACAATTCACATTGTTCGACCAAACACGGCCAACAATGACGCAAGTCCCCCACATTGTTCGACCAAACATGGCCAACAATGTAAGGGAACGAGGTAACCGCAAAGGACGTGCGGTTACTTGAGAGCTAAACTGGGAGAACATGAATACCCCACAAAATAGGGATCATCGTTCCATGTCCAGTTGATAAACATAAAACGCTAGCAAGGCACTTACAGCATTGCATCCGCAACCGCAGAGGTTACAACTAGAGTTGCGGACACTGACATCTTCAGTCACCGTCTCAAAGGTTGGTTCGGCACACCAACAGGTGGCAACCAGCCCAGATGACATCAGAAAAAGGTAGACCATACTACATGATCAAAATTCTCAGTTGAGAATTCCGCATCAGACGGAACACACTCACCGGTACGAAAGAGACGTTACACGACTCTACCAGATCCCCAACTTGATTTACTTGAAGCAGAAGCCATCGATTTGGCCTAGAATCTTCTCCAACTTCCAAAATACCCACTCGACCTCATAGTCCAGTATTCCTCCCACATGCAACTTGCATGAGGAAACAACACCAGACTGGGGGGACTTGAAAGGGTATGGTCCCAGATCTCGCACCAGCATGGCCGCGAGTGACCATCACCCTTATCAAAAACCCCCACCAGCAAGAACTTACCTGTGTCCGTGCGGGCACGCGTGAACACAGCGGTCGAATCCAATCGGTCAAGGGATGAGAAGACTTACCTTGTGTATGAAAATGGGTGTTACACATAGCGATGCGGTTGGGATCTGGACATTTTCGTCACGACAAGGGATCTGGACAACAGCAACAGTCACCACAAGTGGCGATGCGGCCTAGCACCGCATCCCGCACATGTCTTGGCTAGAGCGAGAACGCGAAAACAACAGCAGTAACCGCGAGCAGCGATGCGACGCGACACCGCATCCTGCCCACGAGGCAAGTGGGACTGACACCACAGAGCAAGTAGCACCAATGACAGTCGCCTGTCAGCCCATACGTAAGCAACAAACTGACACCGTAGTAGGACGTGGCTTCACCTCCACAACCCACAAGCCTGACACACCTGCATAAGGGCAGCGCGTTGTCAGTCTAGCCACTCAATTACCCTCCTTCACTCCTCGGCTAAAAATACCCATCCCGGATCAGGTTTGAGGTATCGCTTATCAACTCCCTCACTACTACTACTATCACACACTTTGCTTCCCAAGCAAATTACTGATTATCACGCCGGAGAGTGGTAACAAGGAGCACCCCCACCCTTCCTCCTTGTTACGAGTCACGGTGTGTTTTCCTTGTGCAGGAGACAGGTCAGCGGACGATCCAGCCACCGATCCTCGGAAAGAAGGGATTAACCCTACTTGACGAGACAAGTGAATTAACCTCTCTTGGTTAACCACTGTTTCATCAAACTCATATCACACATTTATCGGAAAAGGTTTGCAATCTTGTTAATTTACAAACATTGATCTTGTTTAGTTGTGATAAATTAACTGAGTTGCCCAACAACTTCCTAAATCTGAAGAACCTGCAACATCTTGACGTTACGGACACCCTAATTTCATTTCAGATGCTGTTAGAGATTAGCAAGTTGAAAAGCCTACAAATTACTCTCTCAAAAATCAATATCGAAAGTGAAAGCGGAACTGAAATAGCCAAAATTAAAGACTTTAAGAATCTATATGAAAAAATTTCCGTTAAAGGTTTGGAAAAAGTGCAAAAAGCAATTTATGCACATGAGGCGACCTTTTTAGAAAATAGGCTTAGTGGGTTAGAGCTTGTATGGGGTGATGAGCTAAATGTAACGCCCTGCGTTCCAAAACTTTAGGCTTTTGGCAAGTTTAGTCCCTGGACTTTGCCTATTGTCAGTTTTAGTCCTAAGTCTATGTAACCTGGATACTTTTGATACTTGTGAAACTTTGTGAGTCTATATGTTGCTAGAATCTTGATACTTAAACTATGATTCTTGAAGCTTAACTCTAGATTCTCGATACTTGATACTTGGAAACTATGATTCTATGAGACTTGATTCTATGATTCTTGATACTTACTCTTGATTCTTGATACTTAATTGGTGCCTGACTCTTGAGACTCGTGAAACTTGATGCTTGGTTAAACGAGAGACTAGAGTCCTGTTACTGGCGGAATCTATTAAACTTGGAAACTTTTGGTGTTTATGATGTAATCTAGTCATGTAATACTTTTACCAAATTATACGCAACGCAACGCTTAATCTAACTCGCACACGAATCAAATACGGGAACGCGGAAAGGATGGGATTGACCAAGTGGCAATCCGACCAGATGACCATCCGATCGGATAGCCAACCGATCGGATGGCCACTCGATCGACCCGCCATCCTATCCGTTGCACACCACCCTAGCCCCTCTCCCACACTATAAATAGGCCTGTCACATCAGTCTTTCACTGATGTGACAGCCTCACTCGACTCAGACGCACGCACACCACATTTCTTCGATTTCTCGGCGATTCCGGTATGTTTTACACTAGATTCTTGTACATCCTTGATCTACACATCATTCTCTACGAGATTCTCCTTTGAAATCTCATTTTTCACCGTGAAATATCTAAGATTTAAGCTCTTGAAGGTGATGTCATCATGGTGGTTTGTACCAAACTGTTGTGTGACGTCATTCTAGCCAAGATCTAGCTCAGATCTAAAGAATTTCATGAGTTTTACACTAAATCTATGCTAGATCCAGACTTTTCAAGCTAAAACCTATGTTTATCTTCATCCTTTTTCTTGAAATTTTACATAAAACGGTGAGATCCGGACCTAAACGGACAGTAGACTTAAGTCTGGAGTCGGCTTGGAAACGGGTTGTTGCCGAAAAAGATGGCCGGAATACGGATTCCGACATAAACTCGTTATGAACAGACGACTGATCGGGCAGGGGTGACTCCCATCCGATCATAACAGCTGTATGTTGATGAGTTTACCGTTGTCTCAATACGTACCGTGCCGTCATCGTTAAACCAGAAACTTAGAAACCTTGGAAAATTTTAAACAAAAAAGGACCACACGATCGAGTGGCAATCCGATCAGATAGCCCTCCGATCGTACAGCCACTCGATCAGGTAACACTTGTCTCACAACCTTTCAACACTTGGAAACTTTTTCAGAAACTTGAAACTTTGGAAACCTCGATCGAGTGGCAATCCACACTTAACAACACTTGACACTTGGATCGAGTGGCAATCCGATCGGATAGCCATCCGATCGAATAGCCATCCGATCGAATAGCCACCCGTCCCACTCACATATTAGTCACCCGATCGAATGGCAATCCGATCGGATAGCCATCCGATCGAACCGCCATCCGATCCAATGACTAATCCGACACTTTGCACAATCTCATTATTCTGCCCGACTCTTATCTATTGTAATCTAATCAGGCTAATCCTAAAAGAGCTCCCTTTGATCCAATAACGGTTTTGACTGTTAAGCAATCACTGTGAGTATACTCGATCCCTTTTCGTTTTTAAACTTTTGGGATGTAACATGTATTCTATAAACTACGAAACTTGATACTTTTGAATCTAAACTCTATCCTATGTGTACGTGAAACTTGTGATTCTTGATTCTTTGTGCTATGTGACGTTTAATCCAGAAGTGTGTAGTTCCGCCTTAACAATAGTAGCGCTATAGGAGATGCACCTCCCCATTAATCTCAGGGGTATTGTTAGGATGATTCTAGTTTACCTTGAGTCTTGGGTAAACACTAAAGCATCGGGATACTTGGGCTATCACTGGTTGGACTGCGACACTAGCACGGCTGAAACTATTTTTATTACTTACATTGTGGATATGAGTTGTTTTTAATCTATTACTCTATATACTCAAACTTGTATACTCGCCGGTACATTTTTGTACTGACTCTATTTTAATACATGTTGCAGGCTGATAGGATGTTGTTAATCAAGAAAATGCTAGGATGCTGCTTAGAAACACATCTTAGTTAAATTTAGAAACGTTGAAACTATTTTGGATGATTGTACTTGATATTTTGGGTGATGGTTACTTTTAGACAATTTTTTATGAATTCTTGATTAATATCTATCAAAACTTGTAGTGTTATGGAATCTCATGAGCAATCTGAACGCTTAGTGCTCGCACCCCGATGTTTGCACCATCGGTTGGGGTGTGACAGATTGGTATCAGAGCCATAACTATAGGGAATTATGATAAGTAGGAATACTTGCCCTTGTCTATAGTTCTAGGAATCTCGACTCTTATTTGTTGTTTAAGACTTATGCATTCTACCGTACCTGCTTCCTAGCAGCACATTTCCTATTAAACTTACATGCCTTTCCTAAGCCTAATACAATATACACTGGATACTTTGAAGACACTGTTAATCGGTGTTTGTATTTTGCACGAGATTTGCCCTCAAGACAGGAGTGACATCCGAACCTTGATGGGAAATCTCCATAATATTCTAATAGGTCTTGTCTGTGGATAAGTACCAACGCTATTAGGGTACGATGTTGTCAAGTTAGAGGTGAAACTCAGACCTTGATAACTAGCCCCACTCTTGATGTTTTATGTCTCGCCAAAGTCTCGAAACTTCCATTCAATTAGGAACGTGAAATGACCAAAAGGACGAATATCGTAGGCCTAACATCGATGACGTATTGGTCTAAGTAAGTCAAGACACGTTACCTCAATTCGAAATGGGTTTTGTAACACCTCGTAAAATCACGTCCAATGATGTATTGACACGTGTAATAAACCCTAAAGAAGTCAAACATTGAATTTAAGGGACTAATTTTTCGAAATATCGAAAACTTTGATTATGAAAGGACTGGAAGTGTTAAAATACCTAAAATAAGTTTCTAAATAACCTCCTACGGTTTTTATATTCACAAATAAGCCACTTGTTGATCGAGTGTAGCCGTTTGCGTAATTAATTGAAAGTTTGCGCAAGAAAGGGGTAAAAGCATCAACATGTTAATTCTTACCTCTGAGTGACCTTTTAACAAACTAGGAGCTTCATGATATTTGATTATACTCTCGGGAATGCCAATTATTGGCCGTCTAAGGTTTTTATGCCTTTAAGTGACGTTACGCTCAACTTTGCAAGTTTAAGGGGTTAAAAGCGTCAATATGTTTAATTATACCTCTGAATGACCTTTTTATGAACCCGGAGCATTACGATGTTTTATAATACTCTCAATAATGCCTAATATGGTTTAGATGAGGCTTCAATGCTATTAAACGATGATATGCGCAAGTTTGCGCATTAGAGGGACCTAAAGCGTCAACTTTTGAATGTACGCCTTTTGGTGACCATTTAAGCAATCGAGAGCATATAAATAATTAAACTCATGCTTGGGAAAGCCCATTATGGGCCATGGAAGGTTTGGATATTATTAAACGACATTTCGCGCTACTTTGTACGATTAAAGGACTATTTGCGTCAAACAGCAAAAGTATGTCGATTCGTATGGTATCGGACCTTCCGGAATATGACCATGAGTTAAACATGCCCTAATTGTCCTTTATATAGCTTAGATATAGGCTTATAAGTGTTTAGTAAACAAAAATAAACTTTTAAGTCAAGCAGGGACTAAAAGTGTCAAAAAGTGCACAAGTTTCCATTTTCGCGCATATCTTACATTTTGTATATATCCGGACATCCAAAAATTTATGTAAGCATTAAAATATTTTATTTTAGTGATCGAAATGATAAAATTCCATTCGTCGCGTAATTTGGGTCGTTTTTCGCATCCGTTCGTGTTTCGTCGTAATTAGCTGAACAACGAGACCGTACGACCAAATGAACCGACATCCGTGATATTTTTGAGCATGTTTTATGTTCCCTATGTTTAGGCATCATTGTAGAGCCTTAAACATGGCTTAACGGGCCTTAAATGTGTCGGAAATAGAATTTAACATATACAGGGACTGATTATGTAAATCTGCCAAACCTTTGCTGAGCAAAACAACAGCAGAAAAATGTTTTTGTTGCTGGTTTTCATCAATTCTGGATTCCTTTCTCACTTAACTCAATCTAGGGGCTTGCTACCTGATTTATAAAACCATGTTACACATGTTTTAATCTTGTTAACTCTTCCGATACTTGGCACTCATCCGTAGCTTCCCGAAAACTATAAATAGGTGGTGGGTTTCATTTGTTCAAGCACTCCATCTTTCCTTTCTGCTTGCTCTCTGATTCTAAGAGGATCTTGATCTATTTGAGAACCTCCTTCAGTCCATTGGACCCATTGTAAGTGTCCTCTTGTGGCTAGTTATCTTTATTTGGTTAAAAAAGCCGAAAAGTCAAGCGTTTACGTTAAACGCTTTGACTTTTAAACGGTCGAGCCATGGTTCGCAACGAACATGGCTACGTGATCGTAATTAGGTCGGTATTAAACCCTCAAAAGGGCACCTCCTAATTACCACGTTTGCTTAGTTAAATGTCGGGTCAAAATAACTAAAATAAAAGTCCAACGAATCGGTTTTTAAATAAAATTCATAACTAATGATGTAAAGGCAATAAAATCAGTTTTGTCACTTTAATAACTTGGTAAATATTAAATGAACATGTCTAGGCATGTTCAACCAGACAATTCCGAGTTTAGGCTCGGTTCGCAACCGAAAGTCGCAAAAGTTGACTTTTGCTTCGACTTCCAGTTCTGACCCGATTTAGGTTATTTTAGAAATGCCTTAGGCTTCCATTAGGACCAGGTTATATGTTAGTATAACCCTCTTTGATTATACAACTTGGTTCGTAATTTATCCGATTCATTGTATGTTTCCGTTATATGCTTAAATGTTGACCATTAAGCCCTTTTGAGCTTAAAACGAGAATTTTGAAAATGTGAGAGGACAATAACCTTTATTACTGATTTATAAACTTGTCCTAAAAATTTGACATCAGTTTGAGGTCTAGATTAAGAGTTATGCTCGATAGCGTAAATTGAAAGCTTTTTATTAATTAAACGGCATACTTAGCATATAGCCTATTTAAACCCAAATTTTGATACAAAACTTTTTACCCACTGATGGAAAATAATATTTTGGGATTTTTGAAGATTTTTATTTATTTTTAGGCTGAGCATAACATAGGGTTATAGCTTTGATTCGGTAATTGTCGGTTATACCATTTTCTTGCATAAAATGAGTTTTACATAATATTTAGATACCAAACTTTTTGCTACTGATTTTATATGATAAATAAAATATTTTGAACTTTACAAACTGACCAAAAACTCAGATTTCCTGTTTTAACCCGAAAATTGCTTAAAACCGACTTTTACGCGTTTTAAGCGCATAGTATAAGTTAAAACCATTTTTATCATATAAGACTTAATACCAACTGATGTTTTAAGTAAATTTTTATAATTAAACAGTAAGCAAAATTTTTGAACTCAGAATTCTAATTTTGACCTTTAAAGCTTATGTGAAATTACCGAAATGCCCCTACGGTGCATAGTTTGGTCATAAAAGATAAATTTCACATATAAGCAATACCCTACTGATATAACTCATTAAATTAAGTATTTTACTGATTATATCAAACCTGAATCTCAGATTAATATTTAATCTCTTTTATGAGTTTTAAAATGACCAAAATACCCCAACGGTGCATAATTTGAGTTTAAATTCATTTTGGGCATAATGGAAGGTATCCTACTGATATCACAACATATTTAGGGCATATTATCTTAGGAAACCTGTTCATGACTCATTTGGTTACCCGTTATGCAGTTTTCGCGTTCGGTGCGGTTTATGTAACAAGTTTGCATAAAATGACCGAAACGGGTCAAACCTTATCATTTTCATCTCAAAATCCAGAATATGTTTAGTTTACCCATATTATACAAGTCTCCAAACTTTTCGGGTCTAAATCTTATTCTAATCCGGTCTACGCTTAATCGTGAGTTTTGAACCGTATATCTTCCTTTAAAACTAACTGGTCTAAGTGTAAACTTAAATAAGACCCGTTAGGAATCTAATAGGTTATTAAAACCTTCGTTCCAGATTTAGGAGCCCAGTAAAAGATATCTGCACTTGCTGATTGTGTACGGTTGAGATAAATTGTATAATTTGCTCACGTAAATACTTTTAACTTATTTTCCCTTATACGGGCTTGGGGTACGGTATATAAAATACCGCTTGGTCGGGCATTGAATTTTTAATCGTATGAAGGTTAATTTATTGAAATGACCCGTTTAAATTGTTTTGTTTGCTTAAAGCCTTTGGGGGCTTAATGACCATGCCCCGGATATCCTTGGCATCATTCATAGAAATGGCCACGACCTAAGCACGGGGTGTAGGCATACACCCGCCAGTGCATATATAAATAAAAAGGTATAACCGCCGGTTTCGAGAATAACTCGTCACGGGACTAAATCATGTGGTGTGTCTATTAATCTTTAACCCGATATTCAACCTGGGCTACTGAACGTATATCAAACAAGTAATTCTTTTACAAGTTTATATATAAATAATTATCCCAAGTTATAAAATATTTTGTGCCTTGTGCATTCAAATCAATTTTCATAAATGTTTTCAAAATGAGTCAGTTAATTGTATTTACCAGTGTAAACTGACGTATTTTCCAAAAAGGCTAAAGTGCAGGTATTAGACGGAATAGGCTGGCTACTCCTGAGTGAATAAATAAAAGTCTTGCAAACTTGGTCACTTAGAATCTGTTGAGCAGTTATCTTTTATTTGATCCGCCTGTGGATCCTTTAGATACCGATTGTAATACTTTGATATTTTCATTCGGTTTGTAATATTTATATCTTATGCTTCCGCTGTGTTTTAAATTGTGTTGTTTGACTATGATGATATCAACTACGTCACGATACTCCCCACCGGGCCCACCGGTAATACGTGGAAATATCGGGGTGTGACAGGTTGGTTATTGAGTGAATTAAACACTAGCCTTTTGTGTTTATTCTCAATGACACAGTAGCACATTCCTTGAACTTCTGAGTCTAGACTTGAACTAGGAATGATCTCATCCCTGTTATATATATACATTGTCTTCAGTTTTATGTATTTTGAATAAGTCGCCAGGCAAAGAAGCCGTTGATGGAAAATTCTCCACGTCCGAAGCCAAGAAATGCCAAGCTTCATACCACGGCTAGGATAAGCGTGCGACCGGTTGAAGGAAAGACCCATATGGACCTATTCCAAAAAACCAATTGAAATTTTAATCAGACTACGGAGTCCATACCGGAGGTCCCTGAGGCTCAAATCTCAAAGTCTGTACTAGTGAAGTCCATACCAGGAGGTCCCTGAGACTCCCATATTGAAGATGATACATGTGGATGCTATTAATCCCTATATTCGTATCTCCAAACTTTTTTGAAATTCCAGACTTGGACTATACCAGTCAAAACCTAATCAGTGATCCATGTCATTTCTTTAACCATTAAATTCGTGGATTCTGTTTCTGCTTCTTCAAGAAATCCTGATTTGAAATGTTCATTTTTAATGATGTCTCCAGTATCCCTACCATGTACGGTAAACAAGGAAGAGAGAATCGAAATGGAGCAAGGAAGGCATTAGAAAATCTTTTTCCATAATATTCATTATCCTTTAAGTCCATATAAGGACCCATCTCTTCTATATAGTCCCTGTGTGGACATTGTTAGACCCAGTTCAGGCTCAAAACAACTTCTTTTCACGTAATATGGCAAGTGATTTCAGTAGATGTGAAAAAGATGTGCGGAAATGGAAATCAGACTTTCAAGAAACAAGACCTACAGAATTATCAAGTTTATATCACTTTGAAACAAAATGGTTTACAAGGTGATTGAAAGATTATTATCTAATACAAACGAATCTTGAATTCTGTGGGGGAGAGAGCAATGGAGTTTAGGTGTATGTGTGAATGCTAAGCTTCAAACTCACTTTGCTTCTCCTGGTTTAGCCTTCTATTTATAGACGGCTTGTATGAATAAACAATAGTTTATTCATACAATAATTCCTGCAAAAAGTAGCCAATTGACATATTCATTGATTCCAACGTTCAAGTTGCCTTTTTCATCATGATATCAATTAATGTCAACTTGCTTCGGTAATTGTGGCAGGACAGAGCCAATTTCAGACAAGTGGGTTGTTTCATCAGAAATTCTGATAAACCACTTCATCAAAAATTCTGATGAACAAATCATCAGAAAATCCTTGATGATCAGAATCGTCAGATACTGATGATATTTCATCAGAAATATCATCAGATCCATCAGAAATGACCTTTTCTGATAATCTAATTCAGCTCTTGATCAACTTGTGATTCTTTGAAGTTGATGCTATGTATTCCGGTTGTCCCATCTGATCTTCTTTTTCTAGTTCGTGATCATCAGGACTGTGATCTCTTCATAGATACAGTTGATTGTGTTTTTCTTCAATACTTACAAATAAAGTTTCCTAACAGTTTCCCCCCAAGTATTGTAAGAAAATGAACTACCTCTATATCAAACATAAACAACTTTCTTTGAAAGAAAAATTCAAAAACAACTAAGTTCAGAAACATTTGAACATAGTCAAACCAACTAAAAATCAGACAATGATAAAATATTGTTCATAAACAGGAAATCTAATCTTATTAATTTGTTTAGTTGATCTTTACTCCACTTCTGTATTTGTCTCCAGGTTTCAGCTTTTTCTTGTAGTCAATTGCCTTTTGAGTTTCTTTGTACATTTCTTTATACCATCCTCTTGCTTCCATCCAATTTTCAATGCACTCTTCAATTGTTTTTCTCAGCTTTTCATTGTTCTTTCCCTTCTTTTTGAGCTGCTTTTGTTTTTCATTCATGCAGTTTTTTTATGTATTTCAGAGTTTGATTTGAATACCTGCATATGTCACTGATTCTGAACAGAGCTTTCTCATTATTAGCATCTTTGAAGACTACACTCATTTCTGGTTGATCAAAGATTGCTCCAGTTCTTAATATTTTAGAAGCAATTTCAGCTGGAATTGAAGTGTTCGGAGGTGGTATTAGCACTTTGTTGCTGTACTCAAAATTGATACATAGATCAAAGTCTGCCAGTGCAGCTCTTTTGTATAACTTTGCTCCTACACTTTTGAGACTTTCAAGGGCTCTTCTGATTATAACTGAATTACCTTTCATTTCATCAATGATTTTCTTCATTTTGACTATACCCAATGGGTGAATATAATCAGCCAGATCTGCATCAGTAATCTTTTGTTGACTGTTGTCTTTTCTGATCAAGGTATACTTGTTTTGTGCATCATTGCCTAGGATGCCTCCTCCAGTGGTCATTGTGTCAATTCTTTCAATTGATACTATTGGATTGGTCATGTGCTTGTGTAAAATTACCCAACCTCCATTGTTTCTGTTTTCAACAATACCTTTGCTCATTGGAGAGAGTGGTCTCTTTGGGTTGTCTTCTGGACCTTTCCAATAGTAATTCTTTAGATGTTCTTCAGGATACATAATAGTGTGTAAATCACCTTTTAGCACTTCCATTTCTCTGATGTTTCCTTCTGAATCTTCTATCATTTCTTTTCTTGGCCTTTTTGAGGAAGTCACTTCATGTTCCATTCTTCTCTTTTCTTTTGTATCCATTAATATGCTCAACTCTGTTTCTCCTGTGATGGTTGTAGAAACTGGTTGTACTGGAACATGAACTTTCGATTGTACCCTTGATGTGTCTGGCTTTGAGACATTTGGTAGAGGACCCATGAGTATCTTCTGTTTATCTTGAGGTGGACCCATGGGTTGCTTCTGTTTTTGAACTGTTGAGGTTTCTGTTGGTTTGGTTTGATCTTGTTGAACAATTTCTGGTTGTTGTTGAGAAGTTTCTGATCTTCTTGCTTGTCTTTCTTGTGGAATTGGGGCTTTCAGTTCATGAAGATCAATATTTGCTAGTCTGGCAACATTATACTGCAATCTCTTAACTAACAGATGAACATTAGTAAGAGCTTGAGTATTTGTTTCCTCTTGTTTCTTCATTTTCTGTATCTCTTGATTCTCTTGATTTCTTTGTGCAGCTAATTCCATCAACAGTTTCTCAAAAGCCTCAGTCATGTTGCTGTTGTTGGCTCTGAGGAACTGTATTTCTTCAAGAAGCTTCCCTGAACTTGAGCTTTCTCCTGCAGTTGCACCCTCAGCCATCTTTTTCTTGATATCATTCAGTTCCTTGATAGCTTTCTCAATTTCTAATGAGCTTTCTTTGTTTTCTGATGATTTTTGCAATTTGTTGAGAGTTGCAGTATTGTCTTCAGTTTGCTTCTGCACAGTTTTTTACAGTTTCTGACAAAAACTTGATCTCTAACTTTTGATTTCTGATTTCTTCTAGTATTAAATCAAGTTTTTCTTCTGTTGTTGTTTCCACAGTAGCATCTTTATCTTCAGGTTCTCTTTGAAATTGTTTAGGTGACATAGATTGATGTTCTTGGGAAATTGGAAAAACAACAGATGTTTCTCTTCTACCACCAGCAGAAAACACATTCTCTGCTGTTTTAAGGTTAAAAGGATTGGACGAATCCAAATTCCCTATATCCTCACCAGAAAATTGAAACAAATTCAAGTTCTGGGTTTCCTCATATCCTTGAACCTTTTCAGGTTCTCCATGAGTTGTTGAGAAACTTTTTGTTTGCTCATCCAGGTTTCCTTGATCAGCAGGCTGATCTCCACCTGTTGTTACTACATTTTCCTCCTCAGAATCTGATTCAGAAAATGAGTCTTTTGTTTTACTCACATCTTGTTTTGAAGAAATAGTATCTCTAAATAAGATTTCATGTTTTCCTTGAATTGATTCGTCAGAATCATTCTCAGAATCATAAAATATGTTTATTTTAGACTGTTGTGCACCTGTTTCTCCAATGTGTGAGTCTTCAAGATGATGTCCTTCAGCCACAGGATTCATATCTATATCTTTATCAGCTAGATGAGGATCAGATTCATCCTACTGTTCCATTCTTGGTGTGCTTGACTCCTGTGCATCATGCTCCATAGGGGATACTTGTTCAAAAACTCCTTTTCTTTCTGACTTTTTGTTCAACATTTTCATGTATTCTGCTCTGTATGGTGATTCTTCTGGTATCATACTCATCATTTTTTCTGTTAGAGCAGGTACATCATAATCTGTCTTCCAAGACCCTGCAGCATTCCAAGGTTTCATAATTTCTGTCTTCCACATATTTTCTGATGCTGGTATTGCTATGTTTCTTTTCAGAAAAGCATCAGAAATTATGATAGATAGAAATCTTGGAAAGGGTAGATGTGAATCTATTATACCATCTTTGGTCAGAATTGATCTCCTGATCAGAATAAATATTTCTGCTCCATAATCAATGTTCAATCCATTAATTAGACTGAACATGATTGTTAGAATGTTCATATTTATCTGATCTGTACCTCCAATCTTTGACGATAGACACTTGTTCAGAATTTCCATTAAGACTTGCCAGAAGGCAGGTAGCTTGTTTCTCTTGAATTTATTGATTGTCGAAATCTTTGCTTTGTATCCCATCACAGCATCAAGTTGTGAAAACATATCTTCTCTTTCTGGTGACTTTTCAAAGTTCTGATGTAAGGGTAGCTCCAAACATTCCCTTATCTTTTCTGGTGAAATTTTGATGAAGATATTTCCCCATACATGTGCTGTTAGCTCAGTTTGACTTGAGATTTTTAGAGTTTTTACAACTTGTTGTATGAGTTCTTGTGGCACCTCTCTGGTCTTTGTAAGAGCTTGAGCTAACGGGCATCTCGTTTGAAATTCAATGAGAATTTGACACTTCATATCATATTCTTCGATGTTATCATTCATTGCTTCATTGTTGCTCTTTAATGGAAGAAATTCATCTTCAGTGATGAAAGGAACTGAGTGTTTAACTTGAGGTAAGTTGATGTTGACAGCAGCCATTGAGAATTTGGGTTTTGTTTTTGGAAAAGGGTTTTAGGGTTTTGAATTTGAAGGTTGAAGTTGAAAGACTCTGTTTTTGAATGAGGTATTTATAGGGTGTATCGACAGAGATTTTTGAGTGTTTCTCGTGGGTTGTTTGAGTTCAGGGTGATTAATGACACCTTTAAGATGTTTTAATCCTTTAAGGAAACAACCGTTTTTGAAAAACCTTTGATTTATCTCTAATTTAATGTATATCCTTTTAAAGATACTTGGAGATTTCAAAGTTTTTGCTAGATAAACACTAGTTTCCAACTTGCACCTTTTCTTTATGTGGGACCCCTGTTTAAAAGGTCCAATCGAAACCCTTTGTGTGTCTCCCCAGATATTTCTCATAATGATATATATATATCATCAGAATTTTTTTTTTTTTGAGATGAGAGGGAATAAGTAGAGTTCTGGGATTTTACTTACATTGTAGTCTTGCAGTTCTGAACTCCACACCTTTGTTCTAATATACCAGAGGTATATTTTTATATAGCTTGTTCCAGTCCTCAGAAAAAAAAATTTAGAAAGAAACTTTTTCTTAAAAATTTGGATTTTCATCAATTCAATTAAATTTGATTAAAAGAATTGTTTTTCTGATGAAATGTTAAACTTTCTGGTTTTTCAAAACAAAATATGATTTTCTGATTTGTTATTAGGATTTTCACAGTTTTCTGGTGAATGATCAATTTTTCTGATTAATCATCAGATCTTGAGTTCTACTAACCTGTGTCAGTTTTCATGTGTAATCCACCAGATTTTCTTTGATTTTATCAGATAAGTTGTGTTTGTTCCCCCTAGATCTATTTACCCAAAAAAAAAAAAAAAATTAAAGCAAACCCGTTAAAAAAAACACAAACATGTTGATCGAAAACAAAACATAAAACAAAGAAAAACTACTCCTCCTCCTCCTCTAACACATTGAACATGCACTTCACATATAACCAAAGACTGATTACTCGTCTGGTGTGATTTGTTGATGGCGTCAAGGTGGCTTCACTAATGTTTTCTTGAAGTACCAGTTCAGCTCTTGAGTAGCAGCTTCTCACTCCTCCAAAGCCCAGCTGACTAGTGATCACCTTGGTAACAAATCGAGGGTAAATCAGAAAGGGTTGACGGTCATGGATGTTTGCTTCTAGGTCTCTCATTAGAAACTTAGCATAGTTAAAAGGTTTTTCTTGTATCACAGCATGCACCACTTCCATCATCCTATTCGACAGCTCATTGAAGTGTCCAATTTTCTTGGAAAAACAAACACTTAGCTGTGTTACCAAAAACTGGAAAGGTGGTATAAAACCAGACTTGCTAATGGCCCTTGACGAGTTGAGTGTGTGATAGCCCATTTCAGTCAAGGTTTGTTGCACATTTGATTTTTTTGGAAGTTGGATTTCATGATCATCACCCAGTTTGAGGACATTTTTGATTGTTTCTTCTTTTAGAGTAATTTTTACTCCCATGACCTCACTTTCAATCCACATAGAAGTACCACTAAAAATGATTTGAGAGTTCCACCAGAACTCTTGGAGAAGTTCTGGATATATGGTGACATGTGATGATACAGCAAAGCCTAGAGGACTTCGCATGATCATATTGTACACACACCTGCAGTCCTCCCATGCAGGTCCTTCCAAGTTGGATCTTAATCTAAGATTATGAAGTCTATGAGACGGAAGAGGGAATTGAGTGACTTTCATCAATTTTGGGCGACCCATTTTTGATAAGGAAAAACTGTTGTAAGGCTTTTGAAGAACAGGTTTTTGTTACAAAATGTTCTTTTCAGGTTGTTAATATTTATAGGCGAAAGTGATGTTATCAGCCAACCTTTTCCTCTTCAATTAAGAAGATATATATCCCAGTGAATGTAACAGTGAGTGTAACAGTGATTTTGACAGTCTATTAAGCCCCATGTGTGAGTAAGCATTTAATGACTAGGCATCTATTTTCATAGCTCCTAATAATTCTAGTGCCTACGTGTCACATTTGAGTTCCTTATGAAGAAATGACGTTGCATGCAAAAAAAATGAAATTCAATAAACTGAAAAGAAAATGAGACGGTTGATTATTACAGCTGTATGAAATTCCATCAGTATGCATGTTACTTCCCCCCCCCCCCCCCCCTTTTTTTAATTTAAAAAACAAAACAAAAAAAAAATACACAAAAATAATTACAATATATGGAATGTGCATGAGGATGTATTTTTACAGATTATCCTGATGTTTCAAACATAATTTCTGATTTTATATCAGAACTTCTGGTGCTTTTACCAGATTTTCTGATATTTCTTCAGAATTTCTAATAAACTGTCATTTATGGATAGTTCATCAGATTTTCTTGTGTTCCATCAGATTGATGGGTTGTGTTATCAGAAGCTAGTTGATTTGTTCTATGAATATCAGAATTTTGATTTTCAACAAGTTGGTTTTCAATTTGTGTTTTTGAGTTTTCTGAGAACTCTTCATCATTTAGATTAACCATGCCTAGTTTGCTGATTAAAAAATTGTGCCTCTTTTCATCAAGAGGTTTTGTAAAGATATCAGCAATTTGATTTTCAGTTTGAACAAAATACATTTCAATGTTACCTTTTTCCACATGATCTTTTATGAAGTGGTATCTGACATCTATGTGTTTAGTTCTTGAGTGATGAACAGGATTTTCAGTTATTGCAATGGCACTCTCTGAGTCACATAGAATTGGAATTCTTGTCAGAGTTACTCCATAATCTTTCAGTTGAGTTTGCATCCATAGCACTTGTGAACAGCAACTTGCTGCTGCTATATATTCTGATTCTGCTGTTGATGTGGCAACACAGTTTTGTTTCTTGCTTGCCCAACATACCAATTTTTCTCTCAAAAGTTGACAGGCACCAGATGTGTTTTTCCTGTCAATTTTACACCCTGCATAATCTGCATCTGTGTATGCAATTAATTCAAGGTTTGTATCCTTTGGATACCAGAGACCAATTTCTGATGTGCCTTTGAGATATTTAAAAACCCTTTTTACAGCTTTCAGATGGGATTCTTTAGGATCACATTGATATCTGGCCAGAAAACATGTTGCAAACATGATGTCTGGTCTGCTTGCAGTTAAATAAAGAAGTGATCATATCATCCCTCTATAGGTTTTAATATCAACACTTATTCCATGTTTATCAGAATCTAGCTTGTTCCCTGTTGCCATGGGAGTTTTTGAAACAGAGCAGTTTTCAAGTGAGTATTTTTGTAGAATTGTTTTTACATATTTTGATTGACTCAAAAATATTCCATCAATTCTTTGTTTTACCTGTAACCCTAAGAAAAAGGTCAACTCACCCATCATACTCATTTCAAAGTGGCTGGTCGTCAATTTTTGAAATTTGTCACAAAATTTTTCATTTGTTGATCCAAATATAATGTCATCAACATATATCTGGACCAGCAAAGTGTAACCTTTGTGTGTTTTGAGAAAAAGAGTGGTGTCAATAGTTCCTTTGGTAAACCTAGAATTGAGTAAGAAGTTTGATAAAGTTTCATACCAGGCTCTAAGAGCTTGCTTCAACCCATACAAGGCTTTGTTTAATCTATAAACATGATTTTGAAATTTTGGATCAACAAAGCCTTCTGGTTGATGCACATAAACTTCTTCCTCAATTTTACCATTCAGAAAAGCTGATTTTACATCCATTTGATAAACTTTTAAATCCTTAGATGCAGCATAAGCAAGAAAAATTCTTACAGCTTCTAACCTAGCTACTGGTGCAAAGGTTTCGTCATAATCAATACCTTCTTGTTGACAGTAACCCTTGACCACTAACCTTGCTTTGTTCCTGGTGATTATGCCGTTCTCATCAGATTTGTTTCTGAACACCCATTTTGAGCCTATGACAGATTTGTCATTTGGCTTGGGTACCAGATCCCATACATTGCTCCTTTCAAATTGATCAAGCTCTTCTTGCATGGCTTGAATCCAGTCTGGATCATTTAGAGCTTCCTTGACAGATTTGGGTTCTATCTTGCTTAAGAACCCAGAGAATGCACACTCATGTGCAGTGGCAGATCTTGTTCTGACACCATCTGTAGGATTGCCTATGATGTCAGAATGAACATGTCCTTTGATCCATCTTAACTTGTTGTGAAATGTTGTTGGTTCTGATGGATTTGAAATTTCCCCCTGATCAGGTGCTACATTTGTCTGAAAAGTATCAGTCATCTGGATTTCTGATGTACTACATACTTGATCTGCAGGGTTAAAGCATGAATAATCGTTTGATTTATTTTTGTAGGTATTATCATGTTCTAGGAAATCTTCATTTAATATTTCAAAGAGATGTTCATAATTTTCTTGTTTGTCAGAAAAGTTTATTTCTTTTATGTACTCATCAGAAACCTCTGTTTCTGATGAGTCATCGAATGAGACATATAAACTTTCTCTGATGGTCCTGGTGTTGAGAATAAAAACTCTGTATGCTTTTGAGGACAAAGAGTAACCAAGAAAAATGCCTTTTTCTGCTTTTCTGTCAAATTTTTCAAGGCTTTCATAATCATTAAAAACAAAACATCTACAACCAAATGTATGCAAAAATTTTATACTTGGTATTCTTCCATTTATAATGTTGTAAGGTGTTTTGTTGTGCCTTTTGTTGATTATGGTTCTGTTTTGAGTAAAACATGCATTTGCTATAGCTTCTGCCCAAAAGTGAGTGGGCAATTTAGCATAAGCTAGCATGGTTCTGGCAGCTTCTACCAAGGTCCTATTCCTTCTTTCAACCACACCATTCTGTTGGGGTGTTCTTGGAGCAGAAAAATCATGAGAAATTCCTTTACTTACTAAGAAATTGTCAATTTTTGCATTTTTAAATTCTGTTCCATTGTCTGATCTGATTCTTCTCACTGTTAGTTTTAACAGATTTTCAATTTTCTTAATAAAATTAATGATCAGATCAGGAGTTTCACTCTTCTTTCTCAAAAATTCTACCCATGTGTACCTAGAGAAGTCATCCACTATTACTAGTATGTATTTCTTTCCAGAAAAACTTTCTATACTTATGGGTCCACACAAATCCATGTGTAAAAGTTCCAAATTTTGTGAAATAGAAGACTCAGAAATTGATTTGTGTGAGCTTCTTTTGGATTTTCCCATTTCACATGCTTCACAAATTTTATCCTTCTTTGAGGATATCAAAGGTAATCCTTTTACCAGACCTTTGCTTGCTAATTTGCTTAGGTTTTTGAAATTTAAATGAGCAAGCCTTTTGTGCCATAACCAACTACTACCTTTGTTATGTTTTGAAAATAAACATAGTTTTGGATATTCACTTTCTTCTTTGAAGTCAAAATAGTAGATTGATTTTCTTATCCTTTTCCCACTTAAATAAATTTTGTTATCATCTATACCTATTAACAAGCATTTTTCTGGTAAAAAGGTTACCTGAAAACCTTTGTCACAGAATTGACCACAACTCAGCAAATTATACTTTAAGCCTTCAACATAGGCTACTTTCTCTATGGTCAAACATCCTTATTTTATGCAACCATATCCCATGATTCTTCCTTTCACACCATTTCCAAAGTTTACCATTCTACCCAGCTTTGAAACAAAGTTGCTGAGTAAGCTCCTGTCCCCAGTCATGTGCTTGGAGCTTCCTGAGTCGCAGTACCAGATCTGCTGCACATGATGGTCCTGAAATGACATGATTAGAGGGTTTTTGGTACCCAGGCATGCTTGGGTACTGTTTCTGATGAAACTTGAAACAATTTATTTTTATTTCTTCTTGGTTTTGCATCAGAAACTCTGTTATATGCTGAGCCATTAATAGATTTTACATTTTTCTTTTGAAGATGATGTTGAACAAGCTTCAGGATGTCAACACACATACAAGAGTTATCAGAATTTTCTGATAGTTCCTCTTGTGATGGTATGATTGGATAATTTTGAAAAGATGAGTGAACTTCTTCTGGAGTTTTTACAGTTTCTTGACTGCATTCACTCTTGTTTGTTTTGAAGTTTGGTTTGTCAAAAGAATATTCAGAACAGATTGATTTGCAAGATTCAGATTCAGATTCTGATACTAAATTATCAGAAATCTGATGAGTTGCTTTTACAAAGATAGTGGGTTTATTTCTATTTGATCTTGTAGTACTTGTATAGCCTAAACCCTCTCCTTTGTTCTTTGGTGTGGACTCAATAAAATTTATGAATTCTTTAGCCTGTTGAAAACCTCTTACGTTGATTTCTTTTTCATTAATTTTCTTGTAAAGATATCTTCTTTCATTTTCATAAAACTCAATTTTTGCTCTTTGATCTAAACTGTCCTCTATAAGATGTTGGTTTTCAAGAATGATTTTATTCAAAGTCCTTTGCAACTCATCAGATTTTCTAATATCTGATTGATGTTTTTCTTGCAGATTTAGAAAATCTGACATGAGCTTGTTTAAATTGTTTTCAAGATCAAGATTGTCTAAATTTACCTTTTGTTCTGATGTTTCTGGTAGTCCTTCAGAGAGTGCCATGAGGCAAAAATTTGCCAATTCTTCTTCTTCATCATCAGAAGAATCATCAGATAACCAGGTATCTGTTCCAGCAATTAAGCTTACTTGTTGCTGCTTCTTTGCTTCTTCAAGCTTTTTCTCATAATAGGCAACATCCTTCAGCTTTTTGGTCTTGCATTCTGATGCATAATGACCTTTTTGCTTGCATTTGTAGCACACAACTTCAGCCTTCCCTTTATCCTTAGATCTAAACTCTTCTTTAGATCTTCCATCCATCCTTCCTTTGTCACTCCTCTGGTATCTCTGGTTACTTCCCCTCAACCTCTGCTCAAATGTTTTGGTGAGCAGTGCTATTGCTTCAGCAAAAGCTGAAAAGTCTGATGATGCATCAGAAGTTTCAAGATTTTGACTGTTTGATGGTTGTGGATCATTTGTTGTTGTTGATCTTTGTGAGTTAGAGATTAGAGCTAAAGATCCCCCTCTTTGAATGGTTTCTTCAAATATTTCTTCCTCTCTGGGGATCAAGATGCTGTATAAGTCATGAAGACTCATGTTTCCTAGTTCTAAGGTTGATGATATAGTCATGGTTAGACTTCTCCATTCTCTAGGAAGGGCATCAAGAAATTGTGTGTTTCTTTCATCGTTTGATTTTGTTATACCAAATTTCTTTAGCTCGTTTAAAAGTTTAGTAAATCTTTGATATGTATCATTTAACCTTTCATTTGGCAAACTTTTAAACCTTTCATAAGATGAGACATTATTTGTTCTTTTGTTTCTTCTCATCCTTTCTCCTCCTTCACAAAGATTTTCCAACTGATCCCATATTTCCTTAGCTGATGCACATGCATCAACTTGTGAAAATATGTCATTGGGGATGGCCATTATTAAAAGTGACTTTGCCCTTTCATCCCCAACCACCTTTTCCTTGTCTTCCTCACTCCAAAGTATTTCACTTTTGGGAGCTCGGGAGGCAGGGATAGCAGGTGATTGGTCAGTTGCTGGAATAGCAGGTATTTCAGTCATTGGTATATGTGGACCCCTTTCAATGGATTGAAACAGAGCTCGGTCATAACCATTAAGGAAATTGACCATCCTGATTTTCCACTGGGGGTATTCCTCACTGACCAGAGTCGGAGGTTTAGACATAGAACCAATGTTAAAAGCATTATTCCAGGATTGAAAGCTGGCCATATTTAGAGAAAAGAAGATGAGCGATTGATCGTTTGAAAATAGTTTATTCAATCTGCTCTGATACCAATTGTTAGACCCAGTTCAGGCTCAAAACAACTTCTTTTCACGTAATATGGCAAGTGATTTCAGTAGATGTGAAAAAGATGTGCGGAAATGGAAATCAGACTTTCAAGAAACAAGACCTACAGAATTATCAAGTTTATATCACTTTGAAACAAAATGGTTTACAAGGTGATTGAAAGATTATTATCTAATACAAACGAATCTTAAATTCTGTGGGGGAGAGAGTAATGGAGTTTAGGTGTATGTGTGAATGCTAAGCTTCAAACTCACTTTGCTTCTCCTGGTTTAGCCTTCTATTTATAGACGGCTTGTATGAATAAACAATAGTTTATTCATACAATAATTCCTGTAAAAAGTAGCCAATTGACATATTCATTGATTCCAACGTTCAAGTTGCCTTTTTCATCATGATATCAATTAATGTCAACTTGCTTCGGTAAGTGTGGCAGGACAGAGCCAATTTCAGACAAGTGGGTTGTTTCATCAGAAATTCTGATAAACCACTTCATCAGAAATTCTGATGAACAAATCATCAGAAAATCCTTGATGATCAGAATCGTCAGATACTGATGATATTTCATCAGAAATATCATCAGATGCATCAGAAATGACCTTTTCTGATAATCTAATTCAGCTCTTGATCAACTTGTGATTCTTTGAAGTAGATGCTATGTATTCCGGTTGTCCCATCTGATCTTCTTTTTCTAGTTCGTGATCTTCAGGACTGTGATCTCTTCATAGATACAGTTGATTGTGTTTTTCTTCAATACTTACAAATAAAGTTTCCTAACAGACATATCTTTCAACTTAAGACCCTGTAAGGGCATTTGCTATTTTAGTCCCTTTTATGGACATTTATTACAATAAGGTCCCTCGTGGACATGATATTTTATTATAAGTCTGTTTAAGGACATATTATTTCTCCAGTAAGTCCCAATGGGGACATGTCTTTTGACATAAAGTCCCCACAAGGGCAATTGTTTATTTACATCCTTTCATGGACATGTTATATCATAAAAGTCCCAATACGGACCTATCTTATAGTCCCTTTACGGACTTATATTTTCTTTTTAGTCCTTGCATGGACTAAAGTTGCTTTAAAGTCCCCGTATGGACAAATAAATTATTAAAGTCCTGTTTGAGGCACTATGCTAAGTTTCCTGATGATTTATTGAAAGTTTTGAAGATTTTATATAGGCACTCATTTCGTCCTTTATCAACCATTAGTATAAATTTCATTTGAATTTTATCGATCTGCTATAAAAGTTTCAAAAAGATATTCTTAATGGTTACCCCTACCAAGTGGCAAGTCCACATTAATTGGCAAAAACTTTCGGTAGTTAAGGATAATTATTCCTTCTACTATGATAGTTAAAGGAGTTACCCCTCCTATCCAAGGGTGGTGAACTATGTTCAAGCCCCCAAGCCTATATGATCAATATGATCAGGGTAATATTGTGTAGCCATTAAGACAAATTAATCCTTGTTAACATCTGAGAATATGTTAGCACTCCTGGCAGTGTGACTTGAGAAACCACACCAGCCGTCAAGGTAAATAGGACTGCGTCCAATCCTTAAAAGCCTATATGATCAAAGTAGATCATGGCAAGTATCATCAATATGATGATTAAAATATAAACATCCGTTAGAGATGAAGTGCCTACGGGCTAAACTTGTTGTCCGATAAGACAACGACAGTGGTGGTCTTTGACTCCCTGTCTAAAAATGTTGGACTATGTCCAAACATAATAGTCTATATGATCAATGCGATCATGACTAACATCGTCTAACATGATGATCATGTTAATTAACATCCCTTAGCGATGTTTTTGCCTACGGGCTATAATATATTGTCCATTTGTGACACTGACATTGTGATCTTTATGATTCCCTGTCTAAGGTAGTGAGTTATGCTCAAGCCTAACAGTCGATATGATTAATGAAATCATGACTGAAAATCATCAATACGATGATTAAATTTAACATCCTTAATGACGTTTTTGCCTACGGGCTATATTATATTTTCCAATCGTGGCAAGGCAGATGTAATCTTCTATAATTCTTTGCCCAAAGGGGGTGAGCTATGCTCAAACCCCATAGTCTACATGATCAATGCGATCCTGACTAATATCATCAGTATGATGATCATAATATTAACATCCCTAGTGATGAAATGGCTACGGGCTATACTTTATTCTATTGAAAATAAGACAAAGTTAGTGGTGGTCTTTATGATCCCCTGTTCAAAGTGGTGGGTTATACCCAACCCTAACAAGTCTATATGATCAGTGCGATCGTGACTAAAATCGTCTGATGCGATGATCACATTATTTTATAGAATATTTGCAGTACAGTCTTAAGTCTTCCTATCTTCATAGTGAGATTTCAAGAAGTACTTTCTGACTCAATGGTTATGATTATATGTATCTTGACGGTGATTTAGATAACGAAACTAGAGTAATACAATAAACGCGTGGTGGATACGCCGCTGGTACTTCCTATATATAAGTGTGTTTATTGTATTACCCTTCGTGGCGTTATCCTGAATCACCGATAGGATCTATATCACCTACGGATTATATACTATATTGTCCATTAGAGACATTGTCAAATGTGACCGTTATGGTACATCGTCGAAGGTGATAGGCAATGCCCAAGCCTTAAAGTCTATAAGATCAATAAGATCATGACTAATATACTCAATAACGATAATTATATACATATATGTATATATGTAAGCATCCATTAATAATGTCCTATGAATTGCCTATGTGCCAAAATAAATCGTCTTTCGAGACAACGACAATGGTAGCCTATGACTCCCTGTCCAACTATGAAGAACTAGGTTCAAATTTTAAAACCCCTAATCTAATAAAATTGTGGCTTATAAATTAATGTCCTCCGTGATAGGCGTTTGTTGCCATATCTTATAACGTCCTCTGCGACAAGGCCTTCGTGCCATATGATTAGTCATGTCCTTCCTGACGGACTAATGTTTCATATTTTAGAAAGCCATTATGGCAAGCCTTCGAGCTATCTAAAATCATCTATATGCCAAAGACAGCTGGGACATTTTGATCCCCTGTCAAAAGGGTAATGGACTCGGTCCAAACCCTAAAGGCCATTGATGGTCCTTTTGTGACCTGGGCTGAATGTAATTGATGTACATTCAAATAACATTCATTAGGAATGTTCATGCCCTATTAGCTTATATGGTTTAATAATACCATGGTTAATATATGTTAAGTCATCAGGATGATGACTAGCTGTTGAAATGCGACCAAATAATTGTTTAAATTTGGTATTAGTACCAAGCTTCGAGTATGGAAAACTCTGAAGAGGCAAACAACAGTCGCTACTAAAGATGCGAAAAATGCTAATGATGCAACAATTGTGAACCTCAATGCAAATGGGAATTAATCTTCAAGATGTAACTACCCTAGCTATTAAAAAGGCTATGAGAAAGGACATGAAAAGATTCAAAGGGGCCAAATGCTACTGGCTCTAAAACACATTCCTCTGCTCATGACAAGAGCTTTATGCATACTTGGAATGCGAAGAACAAACCAAGTAAAATGATATATAGTAAGAAGCCTCGTTCCTCTAAAAGATGTACTTGAAAAGTACTTTGTCCCTTGCAAATTAAGAGGGGGGGGGGGGCATTGATTGCATGAGATTATTGGATGAAATAGAAACCGTTAGGTGTATCAGCGGTTATACTGAAAAGGATATTGCAAAGTATGTATCACAAGTCATTTAGTGGCAATGCCCTTAGATGGTAAGGACATTAATAAAGTCACAGGAAAGATACTCTTATATATTATGGGATCGTCCAAGTTTGTGGACCTTATCAGTAAAAATCTGTTGTCCGCAACACGATATGGAAAAAGGTGAAATCAAAATTTTCTGACTATCACCATAAAAGTTCTAGACTGCCAACAGTATGTTGCAGACTTTAAGTTAAAATATGAGATAGTGCACTATTCGTTTAACCTAGAATCTAAGCTTACTGCATTAATTATTGGTGTTGGAATCGGAAATAAGAGTGCAAAGTAGAGCTTCAAAGCCTGCTTCATGTAAATCCACTATGGATCTATCTCAACCACTCACAATAGATGAGTTAGGGAGTAAATCAGTCAAGCCTAAGACTGATGGAAAAAGGAAGAAAGGGAGAAGGATAGCTCCCAGAAATCTAAGAATGCCTGTATGCAAGACCTACAACAAAGGGCACTAGGACAGTGTCTAACAGACTGAAGATCAAAGTAGTGTCGCATCTGTAATGCCCTAAGTATAAATACATAAGGAAACAGTCTGTTTCGGCTATGGTGTTAAGGGCCACACCAGAATTAGCTGCCGTAAAACTGTCAAAAATCTTCATTCGTAAAATTCTAGAGTACTCTTTCTCCAAATGGAGTACTTCAATATATGTTATTTTATTTTATTATCTCATTGATTTCTATCAACTAAGAATACCAGACTATATGATAAAAGCGCCATATGAGGATTGGCGTATCTTAAGGTGTTCCATAGATTGCTTCCATGCCTGATCAGTATGGAGGTTTAATGCATGGAACCACTAAGATATTCCAATGGTCATATTGTACTAAAGTCAACTAATGGTATTCAAAGAAGATATACAGAATAGGAATGTCCATGTAAGTATCCCTAATTAGGGTATCCATGCTTCATAAAGGAAATGTGTCATTTATTTGACACAGGCTATGATAAATGAACTGGAGCCTGAGATTTGGAAAATCTCTGTAACCTCCTTGTGTCTTGACTATCTTCCCCAAAGAAGTACCCTGTTTACCTCTGAAGACTAGTAGAGTTAAGATTATCATCCCGTTTAAGGCTGCAGTATTGTGAAATCTCCATGTTGATTAGCACCATTATTGGAAGAATCGAAACCCTGATTAAGTGAGCTTTAAGATAAAGGTTCATAAAACCTAATTCAATATTCGAAGAATTCGGTATTATTACTTAAGAAAGACGGTTCATTTTGCTTATGCATTGATTACCGCAACCCTATTTAGACAACAAATAAGAATTGCCATCAGCTGCCCAGGATCGTCGACTTGTTCGACTAACTGTAAGGATTAGCTATTTCTTGAGATTGGTTTTAAGCAGTAGTTGGAATAACTACCTCACATTAAATAAGCTTTTCTAAATTAGTCAATATATAAGTATCTGTTAGTGCACTATGTCTATTGACTTCGTCTTGTATCATGTAATAGGATTATCAGTGTTTAATGTAATTTAGCTTGAAAGTGGTGATTTCCCTTGAAAATGTTACTTGACAGTTTCAAGCTAAATCTAATAGTGAAGGTTTCCCTTGAAATGAACACATGTTCATTTCAAGCTAAATCTAAGGTTTCCCTTGAAATGGTCATGACATTTTCAAGCTAAACCTCAACACTATAAATAGAGTTCAAGCTAAATCATTTTAGACTTTTGCACATTTGATTTTGGAGAGCTTAGATTCTAGAGAGAGATTCTAGAGAGAGAAAGTACTCCAAGTGATTCAAGGTTCTTTGTACGTTTCAGATTTATCAATAGAATCACGTTTATATTACATCTTGTGTGTTTCGATCTCATTCGTGCACGGATTCCGCACATCGCACATTCGATTCGCAATCGTACGGTGTCGAAACAGGTCCTAACAAGTGGTATCAGAGCAGGAGCTCGATTGCGTTGATCAAACAACAAGATTCGTATCAGATTACAACGTTTTCAGATCGGAATTGCATCTTTTCTTCTTCGTCTACTTATTCTTTCACGTTTTCTAGGGATTTTCGACAAATTGAACGGGATTTCATGGTCCGAATCAGCTGATATTTTAGTATGTTGTGCGAAAATAGTTGATAAACAATCCTGCCAAGTTTCAGATTCAAATTCGTTGTCGTTTAGGAGAATTTCAAGTTTTTCTGTCCGATCTCGTAACATTCAGCAAGTTTTCGCTTGAAACACCAAGATTTCGCTTGAAAACTCAAGCGAAATCCTTATTCTGAAGATTTCACTTGAGATTTTTATTCAATTTCGCTTGAAAAAGCTGATGGTTTCGCTTGAAAAAGTCGGCTAAGTCTTGATTTCGCTTCAGAATTGTTCAACTTTGGATTTCGCTTGAAAGTTGTTAAGTGCTGATTTCGCTTCAAAACTGGTTACTTGGGATTTCGCTTGAAAGTCTGTTAAATCTAGATTTCGCTTGAAAGTCTGTTAAGTCTTGATTTCGCTTCAGAACTGTTCAACTTGGGATTTCGCCTGAAAGTCTGTCAACAGTTGATTTCGCTTCAAGTGGTCAATAGTTGATTTCGCTTCAACTGGTCAACAGTTGATTTCGCTTCAACTGTTCAACAAAGTGATTTCGATTGAATTTTCTATTTCGCTTGAAAAGTGAAATTTCGTGTCGAGATTATTTCATGTCAACTGTGTATCAGTCTGTTTCAGGATATTACTGTGTATACTGATTGTGTTTGTTTGTTTTCTTGTGTTTCAAGGTTTGCATCATGGCTGAGGAATTCTACAACACGTTTTACAACGCGTTCGCAACCGAATCATCTGAGGCTGCAAATATTACACCAAAAACCATTTCTAAGGTGCTAAATGAGAACATCAAGCATGATAACTTTTACGGAACTCACTCAAAGCCACCAACTCTTGATAGCATTGAGGATTATACCTGGTGGAAAGAACGCTTTATTAACTGGGCGAAAGCGTATGCTCATGAAAGCTGGTTTTGCTTGGAGTATGAGTATGAAAAACCAAAAGACGAGAAAGGCGAAGATCTTGTATTCAAGAAGTTTTCCAGAGAAGATAAAGCTGAATACGGAGCTGAACAGAGAATGATAGCATTGATCCAGTCGGCAATCAGAAATGATATTTTTGCTTTATTAACTCATGATGGGTCGTCTAAGTCTGTCTGGGAAGTTTACGTATTAAAGCTGAAGGGGGTAAACAGATTAAAAAGAACAAAATCGCTTTATTAAAGAAAGAATTTGATCTGTTTGATAACATAAAAGGAGAGTCGGTGAGGCAAATGATTGAGAGATTCTGTCATCTTAAAATTGAATTGGAAAGACTAGAGATAAATAAAACAAGAGAGGAATTGATAGACAAAGTGATTGAAGCGTTACCACGAGATGATCAGTGGCAAACGTTTGTTTTTATTTTGAAAAATGATGCTTCATATGATAAAATTACTCTTGATGTTTTGTTTGAAAAGATTGAAAGTCATGATCTGGAGCTACAAAAGCAAAACAAGATGACTGATTCTTCACATCAACAGAACGTTGGCTTGTACTACAAAGGCAGTGTGCTGTCTGATAAAGGCGTTGGTTCACCAAAAACAGCATTTAGTGGTGAAAAGATGAAAGAACCACCAACAACGTCAACAAGTCATCATTCTGGATATCATTCATCTTCAAAGACAAATTCTGATGATTCTGAAGAAATTCTGTGCAACATTGCTCTTAAATTGAAGAATTCTCCTGCAATGAGCATAAATGCAGCGAAGCAGCAAATGAGTTTCCTTGCATCTGTTCTGGAGTCATATGAAGGTCTAGTAGCTGGAAAAATTGGAAATTCTGAATTGACTAAAGAAGACTACGACCAGATTGATCCGGAAGAGATGGAGCTCATTGACATCCGTTGGTGTTTAGCTAGTTGTATTCAAAGAGCTCAGAGGTATATGGAGATTACTGGGAAACAATCTCTTGGAGGTGCGTCAACAAAGCTTGGATTCGATAAATCCAAAGTGACCTGCTTGAAATGCAAGCAAAAGGGTCATTTCAAAAGAGAATGCAGAAACTCTGAAGTTGCTGAAGGAAGTGAACGTCCTTTCAACGATGATTATTATCGAAAGGCGATTTACCATCGAAGCAGAGAAGAACCAAAGTTGATTGAAGATAAGCCGAGAGAAAAATCAAGAGCGTATGCAGTAATCTATCCTGATGAAGGATTTGACTGGAGCACAGTTTGTCCAGAAGAAGATCGTTTAGAGAATGTTCGTAAAACAGCTCAAGGGAGAGCCATGACAGAAGAAAGAAAGTTTGTTTTTGTTGCTGAGATTCAAGATGAAAACAAAGACAAAGATACTGCTGAAATCAGTGAAGAAAAAGTTGAGATCAAAGAGAAAACTCGAGAAGAGATCTTGAGTGAGAAGACCTACAGAGAAAGAAACATGGTCTACAACAGAATGGATGATATGCAAGAGGAGTATGAGATGGCTGTCGGTAGCAAAAGATGGGATAAAAAGAGAGAATGTTATTATAACAGAGAAGGAGAACCGGTTGTTCCCAAGAAAGACATAATCTTCGATGATGTTCTTCTCAAAGTCCCGTTGAGAGCTGAATACTATAGAAATGTGATGAAAGATGACACATACGTTAAGAGGTATGAAAAAGAGATCAGATATGCCATGTTATCGTGTCTGAGAAAAAGGGATGAAGAAAGAATGAAGAAGAGTGTTGAAGAAATGGTGAACGATCTGAAGAAAGATGCTGAAGAACTTAAAACAGAAACTATTGAAGTTGAAGCTGTGAAAGAAATCAAAAGTGAAGAAGTTGTTGTGAATGAAGAAGTTGAGAAAGCTGTTACTAAAGAACAGCAGATAGAAGAAAAGAATGAGAATGAGGAAGCTGATAATGTTGGCGAGGAAGTCGGTGTTGAAGAAAAGCAGAATGTTGCTGAGCAGACAGAGGTTGCTGAAAACATCGAAGTGCCAATCACTGAGGTAAATTCTGATTCTGAAAACTTGAAACTGATTGATCAGTGCAAGAAATGCATGGAATTGTGCAGAGCTTGTACTGAAAAAGATGAGCAATTTAGAACAAGAGATCTTGAGTTCACGAAAATTGAAAAGATTTTCAAAGAAAAATGCAAAGAAATGCTAGAAAAAGAAAAGGTTTTTAAAGAAAATGATGAAAAACTTTCAGAAAAATGTAACAAATTAGAGAAAGAAAATGAAGTTTTGAAAGAAAATGTTTTGAAAATGACAAATGAATGTGAACAAAAAGAAATTGCTTGTCAAGAAATGAAGAAAGATTATGACTCGATGAAATTAGCATATGATATTATGAAAGAGTCATACGACAAAGTGAAAGATGAAATGAAATATGCTCAATCAAGAATGAATTATCTTTCTGAAACAACCAAAGAGCTTAAACGAATGTATGCTATAAAACAAGATGTTGTTAATTCCTATATTGAGGATGTTGCTAAGTTAAAGCGACAGATTGCTGATTTAGAACAGGATAACAACAAGTTAAAGAGATATCACGTGTCGTCATATGTGCTTGAACGAATTTTCAATATAAAACCGGGTGATGGTGAGTCTGAGCAGAACAAGAAAGGCATTGGCTCAGAGTTTCATCAAGTTCCACCACCGGGAAAATTTGCATTTTATGATGAGGAAAAGGTCGAAAAAGCTTTCAACATGGTAGACCAATTGCCAGACAACATTGACATAACCTATTCCAAATCTGATGATTCTCATGATTCAGAGGTGGTAGGTAAAGTCGTTGAAAGTGTGTTGAAAGAAGAGTCAGTTGTTACAGGTAAATCTGAATCACAGGATGAAGATGAAGGAAATCTTCATGATGGTTATCTGAAAAATACAAAATCCGAGGAAAGTTTGAATGATGATTCAAAAGGATTGGTTTATACCATGATTGGATCGGACAAATTGTTCTTAGATGTTGTTTTCCCGATTCAGAATGTGATTTCAGAAAAGGTTGATAAAGTTTTTGTTAGGATCGGAGGCTCTCATGATAGTGTTTGTTTGTTTAAAATGAATGATCAATGAATATGAAAACATGTTAGGTGCAGCGGAAGTGAAAACAAACTCTGTAAACATAATCAAAGGAGAAAATAGTCTGATAAACAATTGCTTCTCATAGAGTCAAATGATTTACAAATCAAAGCAAAAGATTACAGATATGCTTACAAACTAAACTCCCCCTCAGCCTGATACCCCAAGCATGGTTGCACACAAGATGAAAGGATTAGACATGAGGAGAAGAACCCGCTCAGTCAAAATCAAATGTAACAGTACAGGGTACTGTTACATTTATAGGCAAACCAAACCACTGATGTACCTCAGCTGACGTCACCATGAAAGTGACATCTAACAAACTAACAAACTCTATCTACTGATCTATACAACCTCTGCTATGCTAACTACTGATATTTCAATACATTACATAAGATGAATCAAACTGCTGCTGCATCCTTCCACTGTTGTGAACCCAGCAGTACTTGTCATGATCAGCAGTGCTTGACTCAAGGCAGTAGATTGGGCAGCAGGGCTTAAGTCCTTAATCAGTCTTTGACTTGATCAGCAGTTTCCAGTGTCAGCAGTTGTTGATAAAGGCAGTACTTTGGAGTATATCAGATGTTATGATCACTTTCAAGGGGAAAGTCTAGTGCAAACTGCTGCTTATGGTTAATCCACTGTTGTGATCCGGTTTTGGCTTTACATCATCTGTTCCTCTGTAGGGTTCAATCCCAACAATCTCCCCCTGGAACAAATGATGCCAAAACCCTTCATTATTCTGGATTTTTATTTACTCATCACAAGTTCCCTAACTTGTCCTTTGAATTGTAATTCAAAGCCAATGGAACTTGTATCATCCTCATCCCTGCACAGTGTAAGCTCAAGGAGATCTTGCAAATCTTCAACACCCTGACCAAATGTTGTTTCCCTTGATATATGCTTCACTTCACCATTGGATCTGAGCAAAGTCAATACGTGGGTCTTTTGATCAGACATCCACTTTAGTATTTTTGAATCCAATGGGTTTCTTGGGAGAGATTTATTTGCATGATGAGTTTGGAGATTGAGGCCTGGTGATGACAACTTTGAGCAGTGTCTTAAGATTTTGCTGTTTCTTGTAGTTCTGCTCTAAGTGTCTGAAGAACCATCTTCATGATATATTCTTCTCAAGCTTGTTCTTCTTTTGATATTTCTGCATCCATCTGCTTTGTTTCCTTCTTTGATGAAGGATGGCAGTAGGTGGTGTTTGTGGTGATTGATTTAGTGGGGATGGCAGTGGTTGTGGTGTGTGTTGATGTGGTATTGGTGGCAGTTGTTTGGGTGACACATGTTGTTAATGGTGGAGGTGTAAGTGATTTTTGTGGGAACAGAAGTTGTGGTTGAAGTAGTAACTGGCTTAGTTTTAGAAGTTGTGGTGGTTGATTGCCTTGTTTTTCTAACAGGACTCTTCTTTAATGAAGTACCAACCTCTTCGTATTCCTTTTTGCAGAACTAACTTTTTTTTTCTCAACCAAAGCTCTGCTCTCATCCCTTACCCTTTTAATATCAGCAGTGGTTTTGAGACCAGCTGAATTGACTTGACTTTGAACGATCCTCATTTGTGTATCTTCATCATCTGCTTTGAATTTTCAGGGTTTCATCACCTCCCTTTTCCTTTTCTTTGACAGATGTTTCAGCAGAAGTTACTAAAAGATTTTCTTCAGAGTCATTTTTCTCCCCCTTTTTGGCATCATCAACTCTTTCGAAGATAGTGCAGGGGTTGAAACAAATTCCACAGCTCATCTGAAGTAGGAGCAGATGATGGAGTAGCTGTTGGAGGTGGTGCAATAGTGGATGGTACCCTTTTTTTCAACAGATGTATCCAGTTTTTCAATTCTAGCCGTCAATTCATGGTACATTAAACCATCACCCAACTTAATGGGGTCATCTGATTTCCCACTAGCAGTGGTTTTATCAGTGGTTGATGTAGGGAGTGTACTCCAAACATTATCCACTGATGCCCCTTTTTCTTGGTACTGGGGTCTTCTCCCTTCAACACTTGACAGTCTTTTGATGTTGCCAGTGGTCAAGAAAAGTCCACTGGTAGATGTCAGAGGTGCTATGGAAGGAATTGCCTCCAAGGAAGTCTTATTAATGTAACCACTGTCCAAATGTAAACCAGTGGGTTCAACATTTGTAGTGGTTGCTTCACTTGGAATACCACCAAAAGTTACTTGTAACTCAAGGGGTGTAACCTCCTCAGTTGTTGCTGGGATAACAGAGGTATAAGCATCAGACTCAGTCACTTGTTGGAGTGTACTCTCAGTGATAGGTGGTTGAGAGGAACTGATTTATGTCTGAGTTATATCCAAAGCATGCAACAAGGCCATTATTGATGGTGATATTTTTGAGGTGATGATGGGAGTTGAAAGTGAATTTGTCCCGGGCAGTGGACTGTGGATGATGGAATCAAGTGATTCCAGAGCATCATAATTTGGTGTCCCTGTTTGTACAACCTGTTCTTTTTGAGAAGAAGCAGGAGGAGTTTGAGGCATGGGTTGAGACCTTTCTACCATCTGCTGTGAGGAAGTAGCAGCAGTGGTTTCTAGTGACTTTTGTGTTGTCACTGGCAGTTGCTCTGGGATCTCATCTTCCAGAGTTGCCTTTATTGTAGGTTTGGGGGGCTTTTGAATTTTCTTTTGTTTTGGTCTTTTGGTGGATTTAGGTGTGGGTTTCACAGCAGTTGTGTTACTGCTGTGATCACCTTGAGTAGTGGGCTCAGCAGCAGGTACCTGAGGACCAGTGGTAGCTGCTAAAGTCTGCTCAAGAACCTCTGCTTTTGTTTTGGAAATTTTTTTTTTTTTTGATAGCCTTGTAGATGTTTCAGGTGTAAGGCCATTTATTTGAAAAAGTGATCATGACATCTGATGCACACAACTGTTGAATAACATCTGTCCATGTGTAACCTCTGTTGTAAATCAGTGTTTTGCACTAACAGAGGATACACTTTGGCATTGGATAGATTTTACTATTTAACAGAGTTTTAATGGCATCAGTGCTTTGAACAGACTTTGAGGATTTATTGAAAAATTCAATTTTAAACTATTTTTAAGGTGATTTTTATTTTTCCAAAAACATTTTTATGCTATTTACACATGGAACACAAGAAAACTTGCTTTAATCCATGTTTAGCACTCCAATCCTAGGGATCTAGTTTTTTTTGACAGTAGATGAAACCAATTCTTAGGTTTGTACATCTACCAACTGATCTTTAGGATGGACATGTTAAAGATGAAATCAAACCTTTTTTATAGCAATCCCTCACAAAGTGATGTCTGATGATGAGTGATGATGGATGGATGAATGGGATATAAGATTTTTGATGATATATTTCAGCTGTTTGACAATCCTGCATAAAAGAAGTCTTTCGAGCAATTATATCAAAATCAAATATCATATTTTTGAAGAGACAAACAGTTAGTTTCTCATTATGTAGCAGCAGCATAGTCTTCTTCAAAACTGTGATTGTGGCAACATCTGCTATTTGTGCTTAATTTGAACAACATGAATCTTGACAACTATGCTCCAACATATGCAATGTTTTTGAGGGTCCACATTTTACCAAAAAGATTCTCATCCTTTGGTAATGGAACAAGTTTTCAAACTTGTTTTTCCCTGAACTGTTGAAGCTCCTCTTCCTTGTCAATTACCCAACTTTCTGTCTTTAAATGCCCCAAAGGTACATGACATGTTGATGGAATGGTAAATAGTCAAGAAGAAGACAATGGTTTTGGGATAAACTTTTTATAAGAATCCCTTTCAATTGATGTTGTCAAGAGAATGGAAACATGAAAGAATTTTAAAATGGAATTGATGTTCAAATGGTGAGGCTGCAGATGTGAGTCATCTGAGCTAACAACTGTTGGTGACTTTAGATGATCCAACAGTTGCTTGAAATAAAGGTGAAAGGATCAGAAGGAGGGGTTTGGCACACTGATAAATTTTTATCCATTTTTTTTTATGAATATTTATCAACAGTGGTTTGGTGAAGTAGTGGTTGAGAATTATAGGACAATTTTGGTCAAACACTGTTTGTGCATCAGTGGATGAGCTTTAACAGGTGTTTTGTACATCTGCTGCTCTGATGATGGAAATGATTTTAGTATCATGTCCAACATCTGTTGAAGGTGGTTGTGAGTTACCTGCAGAATCAAATTCTTGACAAACACATTTTAGATGCTAATTTATCAGAATTAATCATATCAACAGGGTTTACAGGGATTTTTAATATAGAAAATTTTATGGCCCTTGCATTCAGGTTTTACCACTTATCTATTTCAAGTTTTGAACACTTTTATAGATTTTGACAGTGGTTGAGTATCCTAGATGATCATCCCATTTAGCTTTGATCACCCATTTTGTGTTTTAATATTCTTTTTGAAATTTTAGAGTAAAACATGAGCAACCAAATGTATGAGGTTTGTTAACAATAATCTTTTGATACAGATTTAGACTTGAGTTTATGAATGAAGTGACCCAGACTTTGACACCATCTCCTTTTGATCAATTATCATGGAATATATCACCCTTAAAAAAAATAAAAAGGGTTCTATATCCTGACAGGTGATTGAAGCTTTTACTATCTAAAACAAGTAAAAGTACAACATATATCATCCTTATAAAATTTAGAACAATATATCATGTTTTATTTGAAAGACCTTTACCAACAAAAATCGAGAAAAGGTTTTCTGATAACAAATCAATTAGATCAGATGAGTTTTCAATAGTTAAAATAACTATGGACAAGATCAGAATCACTTCATTCTCAAGTTTTGACTAATGGTCAGTGGTTTGAGTCAAAAATTTCATACCCACTGTTTGATACCATTATTCTGACAGATGATTGTAACTTTGAGGAGGCCTGTTCACAAAAGTTTTGAAAGTTCTTTGTGAACCTTGTTACTTTGTGAAGAATTTTGAAAACTTTGGCCAAATCCTCTTTATTAATAACCAAACTGGTGATACCTTTGTTACCTGAACTTCCCTGATATAGTGATTTGTACATGGTTGATGGATGACAAATGTTTGACCAAGTATGTAAATCTCCTGTGGACTCTTAAGTGTTTTGGATTTATACTCTTTTCTTTTGATTTCAAAAGTTTTGAGATAAACACACTTTTGAGTTTTTGTAATTTTTCTTCATTCCCTTTTTACCCTTTCCATAGAAAAGTATTGAAACTTTTACTGGAAGGTTTTTAAGGAAAGAATACTTGATCCAAAATCATTTTTCAGCAATGTTTTGAGAGATTTGGTTATTTCTGCACATGCTTATGCCAAATTTCACATTACCCATGATCTGGAAATTTTTGACAGTTGATTTTCTTAATGTATTTTTAACACAACTGATTTTGATCCTTTTGAAGGATTCTCAACCTGTTTTTCAATACATAAGATCTAAATGACTAAAGTTTTAATTTCCCTCTTTTTACGTTAGCAAAAACACTAATGTTTTTATGAACATAGGCTTTTGTTAATCTGAGGTTCATACTCTAGCATCTAATATAGTGACATCACACATTTCATAACAACAGTTGAAATCAATTTTGAAAATAAGAGCTGATCCTATAGTTTATCAGATATGTTTTCAGATCTAAAACCATGAGTGTCTTGTGCATGATATCACTTGTAGTGTGAAATTTGTGTGTCTTATGACATCTTGGTTGTTTTACAGAATTTTTGAATGGCAACTTTAAGCGTTATCACTCGTTACTCTGTTTTTCAACAAAATACAACCAACCTTAGTATCAATGAATTTTGAGCTGAACTGTTATGTTAAATTGATTGTTAGATCGAATTTGACTGTCCAGGCTCTGATACCAATTGTTAGGATCGGAGGCTCTCATGATAGTGTTTGTTTGTTTAAAATGAATGATCAATGAATATGAAAACATGTTAGGTGCAGCGGAAGTGAAAACAAACTCTGTAAACATAATCAAAGGAGAAAATAGTCTGATAAACAATTGCTTCTCATAGAGTCAAATGATTTACAAATCAAAGCAAAAGATTATAGATATGCTTACAAACTAAACTCCCCCTCAGCCTGATACCCCAAGGATGGTTGCACACAAGATGAAAGGATTAGACATGAGGAGAAGAACCCGCTCAGTCAAAATCAAATGTAACAGTACAGGGTACTGTTACATTTATAGGCAAACCAAACCACTGATGTACCTCAGCTGACGTCACCATGAAAGTGACATCTAACAAACTAACAAACTCTATCTACTGATCTATACAACCTCTGCTATGCTAACTACTGATATTTCAATACATTACATAAGATGAATCAAACTGCTGCTGCATCCTTCCACTGTTGTGAACCCAGCAGTACTTGTCATGATCAGCAGTGCTTGACTCAAGGCAGTAGATTGGGCAGCAGGGCTTAAGTCCTTAATCAGTCTTTGACTTGATCAGCAGTTTCCAGTGTCAGCAGTTGTTGATAAAGGCAGTACTTTGGAGTATATCAGATGTTATGATCACTTTCAAGGGGAAAGTCTAGTGCAAACTGCTGCTTATGGTTAATCCACTGTTGTGATCCGGTTTTGGCTTTACATCATCTGTTCCTCTGTAGGGTTCAATCCCAACAGTTTTCAAAATGGTTGAGATTGAGAAGTCTGAGATTTCAAAGTTTGCTGGTAAGAGTCATAGAGGTTTGTATAACCAACCTGGTTACAAGAAGAAAAACATGAAGGCTGGGTTGGGTTATAAGAAGAAACAAAGTTGGAAAAGAAATGAAACTCCGAATTTTCAAACAAAAATGAGTTTTGTTGAAGGAGGCAGTTTAGAAGAAGAAAAAGAACTCAAAATGAGACAGTCTAATGATGAGTTCTTTGCTAAAAAGAGAAAGCAACAACCACAGGTCAAAGATGTGTCCATGAGAACATGTTTCAAATGTGATAAAAAAGGACATCTTGCACGCAAGTGTCCTAATCTAAAACCTGTGGATGTTGACAAAAAGAAGACTGATGCTGAGAAACAAAAATCTGAGAATGTGAGGCAAAGGTCAACCAGTTTTGACTCAAAACAAACTTGGAGGTACAACACAAACAAGTTTGCTTCGAATCAAAATTGGAAGTCAAACCCGTATAAGTTTAATTCAAGACAGACCTGGAATTCTCATACACCCAGAGTCAGAACAACTCAAAGTTGGAAAACATCCGTTGATATGACAAAACCACAAGAATTTTGGAAACCAAATGTTGTTCAAAAACAAAATGTTCAAAAGGAGTCACATTTTTACAAACGTGGTACTCCTAAAGATCAAAAATGGAGTATAAAGAAACAGGTGATTCTTGAAAAAGATGAACAAGTTGAAGTTAAAATTGAGAAAGTTTTTGTGAAAAATGACAAAGAATTTCCAGCATTGAATGAAAATTATTGTGTTGAAATGCCTAAGGTTCAACAGACCTGGGCTAAATTGTTCAAGTAATCAAATTATTGTTTGTGCAGGTGCTCAACAATTCTGAAGATTGTAAAATTGGAACTTGGAGCAGCCTGGCACAACAAGGAGAGGAGGCTGCTGGATCCTGTGTTGGTTGAAACAGGAAGTTTATATGTTTTCTGTACATAAATAAACAATATTTCAAAAACTCTAAAAATTGAAAAATTTGAAAAACCAAAAATATGTTTGTTTTTAATTTTTGTCAAATATTCAAAAATATAAAAATATGTGTTGATTGAATATGCCGAAACCCTCACAGCTGAACAAACATGATTACTTTCATCAGGTTGAAAAACGGTTTTCAAACTGTAAAATATCAATGTGTTGTAAATCATGGGGGTATGTATATTTTCTGCAAATCAGAGCACTTTTAGCAGAAAATGGATGGCGAGACAAAGCTATCAGTGTTGGTTGTCAAATTTTCTTTAAATGATTTTGCATTTTAGGGGGAGTATTGTTGTTAGAAAATACAAAAACATTTGAAAACTCGAAAAAGTCAAAAACATGATAAAATTTAAAAATTGAGTTTTTGCGTAAAAAGAGGAAATGATAGTACATCAGTAGACAGTTACAGTATGCTAAAGAATTGGAAAGTTTAAATGTGTTAAACGATCTCACCGTGGATGTGTCGGTAGATTTTTATACATTTAGTAAACTTTTTCGGGATATAAACCTAAATTCAAATACTTGCTTATTTCGTGGGGAACATTACTTGGATATATAGGTAACCCCTGAAATCTCGTTTGAAAGGTTTCGTATTCTGATATACAGGTTTTTATACTCAATGATGTCTGGGGTATTATTCCGGTACTTCTGCTGAACGGTAGTTCTGACCTAGTCCCCGAATAATACTTTCCGCAAATGCTTGAAACATAGCATCACCCTCAGCATATATGATAAGACAATAAAATTGCTTAGTAATGCTGTTGTAAAAAAGATCCTCTAAAGGGGACACACCCATAAGTTGAGTCATGATCTCTCTGCTGAACGATGGTTCTGACCTGAGCTCTCATGATTCTTCATAATTTATTAACCCCTTACAGATATCATTTGTGTTATAATTGCCTGTAAGACTGAATATTGGGATCTGGATACGGGAGTATATTCAAGAGGTGGGACACATGAATGAGTTTAAGTTCTTAAAATACCTAATTCGTATCCTGAATCAGTTGAACTTTGTGTGAAAATTTAAGTGGATCAGTATATCGACAATCTAAGTGAATTGTTTAATACTTACTGTGTAACTAAGCTCAACGGTACTTGTGACTTGTCAAAAACCGATATGATCCTCTGACGCATACTCAAACAAAAATATTGTTTGTAAATATGTTTGTACATATTTCTTTACTGCTTTATATTTTCAGAAAATACAAAAAGATTTTGATTTCTGCTTTATTTTCGACAACTGATATTTGAGATGTTGAGTTTCAAAATCTAAGTAAGCTGATTGTGTTTCTAAAAATAAAACAAGTTCATTAATTTGAAACTTGATTTAAAATCAAAAAATTTTCAAAAACAGTTTGTGATATCTCCAAGGTCATTAACTTGAACTTGGATGATAAACTGTGAGGGAGATGGTTTCTTTAATACTGCTAAATCTATACAGTTTGTTGATAGGGGGAGTGGATTAGAGAATTTGATTGAGATTTCAAAATGCTGTTACTCATAAATGTTTGAGAAATTGCAGATGATAGTCCAGACTACGATCCCGAAAGCAAAGTCTAAGGGGGAGTCTGAAGACAAGCTTGAAGCAAAGAGAAGCTTGTAGATGGAAAGCTAGGTGTCGATCCTAAAGCACGGAAGCTTGATGAAAGGGGGAGTCTGAAGCTGATGGAGAAGATAAAGATTGAAAGATGTTTATATTGTTACAACTTGAAAGAGAAGGCAGAATGAACAAGACTGAAGATGTGTCATATTGCAAGAATAGTCACTGAAGACTTCGTCAATATCCAAGGGGGAGTCTGTTAGTGCACTATGTCTATTGACTTCGTCTTGTATCATGTAATAGGATTATCAGTGTTTAATGTAATTTAGCTTGAAAGTGGTGATTTCCCTTGAAAATGTTACTTGACAGTTTCAAGCTAAATCTAAGGTTTCCCTTGAAATGGTCATGACATTTTCAAGCTAAACCTCAACACTATAAATAGAGTTCAAGCTAAATCATTTTAGACTTTTGCACATTTGATTTTGGAGAGCTTAGATTCTAGAGAGAGATTCTAGAGAGAGAAAGTACTCCAAGTGATTCAAGGTTCTTTGTACGTTTCAGATTTATCAATAGAATCACGTTTATATTACATCTTGTGTGTTTCGGTCTCGTTCGTGCACGGATTCCGTACGTCGCACATTCGATTCGCAATCGTACGGTGTCGAAACAGGTCCTAACAGTATCAAGACTGCTCTTTTGGAGACCTTGTATAAACAGAATGACAAACGTCTGTTGGATGGATAAGACTTTAGTAAGTCAAATCAACAGGATCTAGAAGTTACCCTGGAAACGACGGATAAGATCATATAAATTTATGATCGTCTGGAAACTGCCAGTAATCGGCATAAAAAAAATCCTATGATTAATGGAAATCGCAACCCTCTTAAGTCCTTAATAAGGAATAAGGTTCAAATTGAAGGTATCACCCAAAAATGGTGTGCTGAATTTTTATCGAACTGATTAAGCTCTGATATATGGAATCATTCGAGGAAATTGAATATATCAAGATTGATAAACTACAAGCTAAAACTTACCTGAGGAGCTCGACGGGAATCAATGCGTTCCACACTAGTGATTTAAGGATATGTTTCGCCAATAAGTCGAGACGCATTATCACATAATGATATGTAGATTTATGAGAATAATGATTTGATGAGAAACCCGTATCGATTAAGGATTGACAGGTTAAGAAGCTCCAAGAGGATACATGTACCTAATATAAAGGTCACCTTGGGTGCTTGGTGTGACACTCTGGGTTTTCCCGAGCAACTATCTTGTATCGAAATTATGTGTACATATTTTATTAAATGGAAATCTGTGAATTATCTTAATGTGCTATGTGTTGTATGTACGTATGTTATATATGAATGTAAGTAAATCAAAACCAACATGGACCCGACTAGAGACCACCCGGTCTCGAGTAAGCCAAATCAGTTGGGCCGTGCACTCCCTTGGCCCACTCGGAAACCCACTTAGGGTGCATCACCTTTTATATAAACCAAAAACCCTCACACACTCTCCTTTACACTCCCTCTCTCACTTTATCCTCACTCTCTCTCTCTCTAGAAAACCTTAAACCCTAACAATCAAGCATCACCCCTCCCCTCCTTCCTCTCGGATCAATCGGCAACAACAAGGAGGAGACTCGGCCAAGCTCATCACCACCACTCAGACACTCCATTTGCTCATCTTCTTTCTTGTCTCGATACCTTTTTACCATCCGGTTAGTGTTTCTTTGTGAACACACGAAATTGCATGATAAAAGTGTTGATTGGGTGTCAAAGTGCATTTTAGCTATTATTTAAGTATGATGAAAGTGTTTGTTGATTTAATGGACATTGTGGAATGGTAAAGACATTTCATTAACATGAATAATACGTTTAGTAAATGATGGCTTTTGATGCTAGCTATGTGTTGAGATGAATGAGAATGTTGTTTAGGAATGATATGCCAAAATGATGTAACAAATACATATATATGTTATTATTGAACCAAGTGATGGTGTGCTAGATATAGAAACCAATGATAGCCATTAGTGATGTCCGAATCATGCATTTGTTTAGAGGTTTAGGTTGCCTTGAATGAACATGCCTATAAATGATGAAATGAATGAATGAGATTTGAATGTGATATGAATATTTGATGAATATTTGAAATGCCATACTTTGATCTATTTTGAATTAAGATTAGACAAGAAAACATGTTTGTGCCATATGATTGGGTAGTACACAATATCATGCACATGAAATTCTATTGGCTAGTACAATTCTTGGCTGGGTTCTAGAAACAACAGGTGTGTGAGTCGAGACCCTCAGTTACGACTCGAGATCATATACGTGACAACTCGAGACCGCTGTGATTGCGACTCGAGACCATCCCTTGACAACTCGAGACAAGCTTCAAGGACTTGAAACCAGCTTGGTCTCGACTCAAGATCTCATGATCTTGACTCGAGATTGGACTCGAGACTGAATCCAATACATCTGAGGTTGCGACTCGTGCTTGCATGACTCGAGACCACCCCGCTACAACTCGAGACCATTTGGTTGCGACTCGAGACCTCTCGGTCTCGACTCGAGACCACCTTGTCTCGAGTGGGCTACTGGTCTCCGTTATTGGGCCAAAGTGTATGGACTGTTCATGCATGATTACTGTTTGACTGGACTACGTGTTAATTGTTGCTGTTTGACTGTGCCATTATTAGAGCAGGCCCAATAAACTCAAAACTGTATGCATACTATGTGTTAGATACGTGTAGGATATACGTGACTTCTTTGTACCCAACCTGACCTATACTGGTAACCATATTAGGACGTGGTGACCAGCATACTTGACCAAGTAAACCAAACTGCCGAGCAACCCAAGGTGAGTTCACACACTAAAAGCATGCGTCCCAGAGAGGGACACGAACAAACTAAAGAATTTTTTCAAACTAATATTTCCGGGGGAATATGCGAATGGGTACTCTTGAATTACTACATCCGGGGGAGATACGTTTGGGTATTATTTATAAATCACAACTAGCAAAACTAAACGAATCTCTATCATGTAAAGTCCCGGCTTATAGTACCGATTAATCGCCGGGGGCGAACGGGTTATTTGTTGATAGCGCTATTAGGTTTGACAACCTCACACCGTACCGGGGGAGATCGGGCGTGAACTAGTAGACCTTGCATCTCGGTCAATGACGATAGACATTGACCTGGGGCACAAAATCTTCTCGTCAACAGTTTCGGTAACATCAGTTTAGTAGCTTCATATGGGGTAGCTCCCCGTGACGTGATTATAAATGTTTTACCTAAACAACCTTCGTTTTCGAAAAGTATAAAACTGGAAACCTCGTGAACTCGCCAACATTTTTTTGTTGATACCCTACTGCATGCTTTGCAGGTACCCAGTGACTCAGGAGCTTGCAGCTTGGGAATGTGTAGTGGTCGTCTAGCCCCCCCCCCCCCCCGTGTTGGGCTTTAAATAATCTTGAACTATGAACTTTGTTTAAACTGTTTTGCCTATGCTTCCGCGGCCTACTTAAACTGTCATTTGAAGTTAAACTTTCGAACTTAAAACTATGATGTTACTAACTATTATGGTTGGTGATCTTTCTCACTATTTACTAATGTTCGGTGTAATTGGTGGCTGGATCCTGGTCAGTCACGCCTCCAAGTGGTGGTACTCCGCATGTGGATTTTGGGGGTGTGACAGATTGGTATCAGAGCCATTGGTTATAGTGAACTCGGTTTTAAAAAGAAAGTCTTTTTGAGAAAAACCAGACTATAACCCGTGACTCATGACGACACTACACTCCAAGGGCAAGACTCAGCTCATTAGACCTCATAGCTGGAACTCGTGATTACCTGCTTGTTTACTTTATGTTGTGGTCCTACTATACATACTAGTGTGCCTAATTAGATAGATACACATCCCTTTTCTACCCCATTCTTGCTACATTACAACCTCACACTCACACTGCGTTTTCTGGTTATGAAGACAATGAGTGGACGCCGAAGAGGAAACGTTAACATGACCCAGGCTCAGTTCACTAACTTGCTCAACACGGTGGCTGCAGCTTTCGCAGCTCACCCTGGAGGTAAACTCGTTACTTTAGGATGTTTAGATCCTACCCCCGCATCGTCTTGTCACCTCTAAGCCTATTCGCTTCGCTTCTCACAACAGGTCAGCAAGCTCCTGTGCAACCACGAGTTTGTACTTTCAAAACCTTCATGGATTGCAAGCCTCTCCCTTTCAACGGCACTGAGGGTGCCATCGGCCTTCTGCACTGGATTGAAAAGGCCGAAGTTGTCTTTGCTGTCTGCGAGTGCCCCCCTGCTAACTGGGTGAAGTTCACGACTGGTACGCTTGAAGGAAACGCGCTTTCATGGTGGAAGGCACATATTCAGATGCTTGGTTTGGAAACCGCTAATGCCACTGCATGGGAAGATTTCAAGGACATGATCAAAGAAGAATATTGTCACAGGGATGACATTCATAAGCTCGAAAACGAGTATTTTGAGCTCAAGATGATTGGATCAGAGATTGAGACCTACACCAAACAGTCCAATGACTATGCTGCACTTTGCCCAAACATGTCTCGACCTATGTATCGAAGGATCGAACTGTACATCAAAGGTTTGGCCCCAGAAATCTGGAGCCATGTGACATCGGCCAACCTCAATACCATTCAGCCAGTGGTCCGTCTTGCTCACAAACTCACTGATCAGGCTGTGGAGGAGGGCAAGTTGCCCAAAAGGATAAATGCTACTGCCGGAACATCTAGTGACAACAAACGAAAGTGGGATGGAAATCAGGGTAAGGATGCTAACCCTGATCAGGCCCCAGCCCAGCAAAGGAAAACTGAAAACAACAAGGGCCCTCAGCAGCAGGGCAGCTACCAGGGCCATCTCCCCAAATGCAACAAGTGTAGTCGACATCACAATGGGCCCTGTGCAAGGAACAAGTGTCAGCGATGCAACAAGATGGGGCATGAGGCCAAGGACTGTAGGAGCCCTCATCCCGCAAGACAGAACCAAACACAGCAGCAGCAGCAGCATCATGGGAACATCAAGGGTTGTTTCCAGTGCGGGGCCGAGGGGCACATTAAGAAGAATTGTCCCAAGTTAAACCAGAACAACAACAACCAGGGAGCAGGAAATAACAAGAACAACACCAACAATGCTGGGAATGGTGCAAGAGGAAGGGCTTTTGTGATTGGAGCTGGAGAAGCGAGGAAGGACCCCAACGTCGTAGCGGGTAAGTTCCTACTTAATGATTGTTATGTTTCCGTATTATTTGATTCTGGAGCAGATGCTAGTTATGTATCCCTACGTATTAGTAAGAAGCTTAAGTCCACCATTACGCCGTTAAGCTCTAAGCACATCGTTGAAATACCTAATGGTAGAAACCTCGAGGCCTCCCACGTTATTCGTAACTGCAAACTGGAATTGTCTGGTCAGACCTTCCGTATCGATCTCTTCCCCATCATCCTAGGAAGCTTCGACATCGTTATTGGTATGGATTGGTTATCCAAGCATCGAGCTGAAATCCTCTGCCAAGAGAAAGCTGTTCGTATTCCCCGTCATCCTGGAAAACCTCTTATTGTCCAAGGCGACAAAAGCGGAGAAGTCACAGGCATCATTTCATTCTTAAAGGCCCAGAAGTGTTTACGAAAGGGGCACGCCGCTATCTTAGCACTTGTTGCCGACACGCAGAATAAGGAAAACAGGATTGAAGATTTTCCAGTTGTACGCGACTATCCTGAGGTATTTCCGGAAGAACTACCTGGACTTCCTCCACACCGTCAGGTCGAATTTCAAATCGAGCTAGCTCCCGGAGCAGCACCTATAGCTCGTGCACCTTATCGACTAGCTCCCGCAGAACTCAAGGAACTTTCTACTCAACTACAAGAACTTTTGGACAAAGGTTTTATCCGTCCTAGCTCGTCACCCTGGGGAGCCCCAGTGCTCTTTGTCAAAAAGAAGGATGGCACATTCCGAATGTGCATTGATTACCGCGAACTGAACAAGGTCACCATCAAGAATCGTTATCCACTTCCCCGTATCGACGATCTGTTCGACCAGCTGCAAGGGTCGAGCTACTATTCCAAGATCGATCTGCGATCGGGCTATCACCAGCTGAGAGTCCGCGATGAGGACGTCTCTAAGACTGCTTTCAGAACCCGCTATGGTCACTATGAATTCCTTGTTATGCCTTTCGGAATGACCAACGCACCTGCGATCTTCATGGATCTAATGAACCGAGTGTGCAAACCCTACCTCGATAAGTTCGTGATTGTGTTTATTGACGGCATCTTAATTTACTCAAAGAGTCAAGAGGAGCATGAACAACACCTGCGTCTCATTCTCGAACTCCTTCGCGATGAGCAACTGTATGCCAAATTCTCGAAATGTGATTTCTGGCTTAGAGAAGTCCATTTCCTTGGGCACATAGTCAATCGGGATGGGATTCATGTCGACCCCGCTAAGATCGAATCCATTAAGAATTGGCCTATACCTAACACTCCGACCGAAGTTCGCCAATTCTTAGGATTGGCAGGATACTATCGAAGATTTATCAAGGGATTTTCTAAGATCGCTCAACCACTTACGACCCTCACTCAGAAGGGTGTTGCTTACAAATGGAGTGATGCCCAGGAATCTGCCTTTCAGGAACTAAAGAAGAACCTCTGTAGTGCTCCTATCCTTTCCTTACCTGAAGGTACCGACGACTTTGTTGTTTACTGCGACGCTTCTATTCAAGGACTTGGTTGCGTATTGATGCAACGCGAAAAGGTTATTGCTTACGCTTCGCGACAACTCAGGATCCACGAACGGAACTACACGACACATGACTTAGAATTCGGAGCTGTGGTCTTCGCGCTCAAGATTTGGAGACATTACCTGTACGGTACCAAGTGCACGATCTACACCGATCACAAGAGTCTCCGGCACATAATGGAACAAAAGGAGTTGAATATGCGGCAACGCCGATGGGTCGAACTCCTGAATGACTACGAGTGTGCAATTAGATACCATCCAGGCAAGGCTAACGTGGTAGCCGACGCCCTCAGCAGAAAGGAAACCAAACCTAAGCGTGTTCGTGCTTTGCAGCTCACCATCCACTCGAACCTCCCTAAACAGATCCGAAACGCTCAGGCTGAAGCATTGAAAGTCGAGAACGTCAGGGCTGAGTCCCTGCGAGGATCAAGGAAACGGTTAGAACAAAAAGAAGATGGTGCTTACTACGTAGACGGGCGTATATGGGTCCCACTTTATGGGAATTTGCGCGAGCTTGTAATGGACGAGGCCCATAAGTCCCGTTACTCAGTACATCCTGGTTCGGATAAGATGTACTAGGACTTAAAGACTACATACTGGTGGCCTAGCATGAAAGCCCACATAGCCACCTATGTCATAAAATGTTTGACTTGTGCGAGAGTCAAGGCTGAGTATCAGAAACCATCGGGCCTACTCCAACAACCAGAGATCCCGCAGTGGAAATGGGAGCAAATTTCCATGGATTTTGTTACTGGCTTGCCTAGGTCTCAACGCGGAAATGACACCATTTGGGTGATAGTGGATCGATTAACTAAATCTGCCCACTTTTTGGCTATTAAAGAAACAGACAAGTTCTCTACCTTAGCAGAGGTATACTTAAAGGAAGTGGTTTCGAAGCACGGGGTGCCAACCTTTATTATTTCCGATCAAGACACGCGTTTTACTTCTGAGTTGTGGCAAGCTATGCACAAATCCTTTGGCTCACGCTTAGACATGAGCACCGCTTATCACCCACAAACGGATGGGCAATCTGAACGCACCATCCAAACCCTGGAAGACATGCTTAGGGCATGTGTGATCGATTTTGGCAAGGGTTGGGAAAAGCACCTACCGTTAGTGGAATTCTCCTACAACAATAGCTACCACACCAGCATTCAGGCAGCACCCTTTGAGGCATTGTACGGTCGTAAATGCCGATCGCCCCTCTGCTGGGCGGAAGTTGGTGACAGCCAAATCACAGGTCCAGAACTTGTGGTAGACACTACGGAAAGGATTGCCCAGATCAGACAACGCATGGCGGCAGCTCGTGACCGTCAGAAAAGTTACGCTGATAAGGATAGGAAACCACTAGAGTTCCAGGTTGGTGACCGGGCTCTACTTAAAGTCTCACCCTAGAAGGGTGTGGTTCGTTTTGGAAAACGGGGCAAGCTTAATCTGCGATATGTCGGACCATTCGAAATTACCGAGAAGATCGGTAAGGTCGCTTACAGATTGAATCTGCCTGAGGAACTGAGTGCTGTGCACAACGTCTTTCACGTGTCTAATCTAAAGAAATGTCTGTCAGATGAAATACTCATCATTCCTTTCAAGGAACTCACTATTGACGAACAGGTACTCTTTACTGAGGAACCGATTGAGATCACGGATCGAGAGATCAAAACCCTCAAACGTAGCCAGATACCTCTCGTACGAGTTCGTTGGAACTCGCGCCGTGGCCCAGAGTTTACCTGGGAGCGGGAAGACCAGATGAAGCGCAAGTATCCCCAGTTGTTCCCAAATGAAACTCCCAGCACTGAAGCTACAAACGAATTTCGGGACGAAATTCCAAGCTAACGGGGGGATGATGTGACACCCCATCGAAACGTTCTCACTTCTGCTAGCTTGACAATGACTGCCTCAACTTTCGGGACGAAAGTTCTTAAAACTTGGGGATAATGTGACACTCTGGGTTTTCCCGAGCAACTATCTTGTATCGAAATTATGTGTACATATTTTATTAAATGGAAATTTGTGAATTATCTTAATGTGCTATGTGTTGTATGTACGTATGTTATATATGAATGTAAGTAAATCAAAACCAACATGGACCCGACTAGAGACCACCCGGTCTCGGGTAAGCCAAATCAGTTGGGCCGTGCACTCCCTTGGCCCACTCGGAAACCCACTTAGGGAGTATCACCTTTTATATAAACCAAAAACCCTCACACACTCTCCTTTACACTCCCTCTCTCACTTTATCCTCACTCTCTCTCTCTCTCTCTAGAAAACCTTAAACCCTAACAATCAAGCATCACCCCTCCCCTCCTTCCTCTCGGATCAATCGGCAACAACAAGGAGGAGACTCGTCCAAGCTCATCACCACCACTCGGACACTCCATTTTCTCATCTTCTTTCTTGTCTCGATACCTTTTTACCATCCGGTTAGTGTTTCTTTGTGAACACACGAAATTGCATGATAAAAGTGTTGATTGGGTGTCAAAGTGCATTTTAGCTATTATTTAAGTATGATGAAAGTGTTTGTTGATTTAATGGACATTGTGGAATGGTAAAGACATTTCATTAACATGAATAATACGTTTAGTAAATGATGGCTTTTGATGCTAGCTATGTGTTGAGATGAATGAGAATGTTGTTTAGGAATGATATGCCAAAATGATGTAACAAATACATATATATGTTATTATTGAACCAAGTGATGGTGTGCTAGATATAGAAACCAATGATAGCCGTTAGTGATGTCCGAATCATGCATTTGTTTAGAGGTTTAGGTTGCCTTGAATGAACATGCTTATAAATGATGAAATGAATGAATGAGATTTGAATGTGATATGAATATTTGATAAATATTTGAAATGCCATACTTTGATCTATTTTGAATTAAGATTAGACAAGAAAACATGCTTGTGCCATATGATTGGGTAGTACACAATATCATGCACATGAAATTCTATTGGCTAGTACAATTCTTGGCTGGGTTCTAGAAACAACAGGTGTGCGAGTCGAGACCCTCGGTTACGACTCGAGATCATATACGTGACAACTCGAGACCGCTGTGATTGCGACTCGAGACCATCCCTTGACAACTCGAGACAAGCTTCAAGGACTTGAAACCAGCTTGGTCTCGACTCGAGATCTCATGATCCTGACTCGAGATTGGACTCGAGACTGAATCCGAGACATCTGAGGTTGCGACTCGTGCTTGCATGACTCGAGACCACCCCGCTACAACTCGAGACCACTTGGTTGCGACTCGAGACCTCTCGGTCTTGACTCGAGACCACCTTGTCTCGAGTGGGCTACTGGTCTCCATTATTGGGCCAAAGTGTATGGACTGTTCATGCATGATTACTGTTTGACTGGACTACGTGTTAATTGTTGCTGTTTGACTGTGCCATTATTAGAGCAGGCCCAATAAACTCAAAACTGTATGCATACTATGTGTTAGATACGTGTAGGATATACGTGACTTCTTTGTACCCAACCTGACCTATACTGGTAACCATATTAGGACGTGGTGACCAGCATACTTGACCAAGTAAACCAAACTGCCGAGCAACCCAAGGTGAGTTCACACACTAAAAGCATGCGTCCCAGGGAGGGACACGAACAAACTAAAGAATGTTTTCAAACTAATATTTCCGGGGGAATATGCGAATGGGTACTCTTGAATTACTACATCCGGGGGAGATACGTTTGGGTATTATTTATAAATCACAACTAGCAAAACTAAACGAATCTCTATCATGTAAAGTCCCTGCTTATAGTACCGATTAATCGCCGGGGGCGAACGGGTTATTAGTTGATAGCGCTATTAGGTTTGACAACCTCACACCGTGACCGGGGGAGATCGGGCGTGAACTAGTAGACCTTGCATCTCGGTCAATGACGATAGACATTGACCTGGGGCACAAAATCTTCTCGTCAACAGTTTCGGTAACATCAGTTTAGTAGCTTCATATGGGGTAGCTCCCCGTGACGTGATTATAAATGTTTTACCTAAACAACCTTCGTTTTCGAAAAGTATAAAACTGGAAACCTCGTGAACTCGCCAACATTTTTTTGTTGATACCCTACTGCATGCTTTGCAGGTACCCAGTGACTCAGGAGCTTGCAGCTTGGGAATGTGTAGTGGTCATCTAGCCCCCCCCCCCCCCCCCCCCCCCGTGTTGGGCTTTAAATAATCTTGAACTATGAACTTTGTTTAAACTGTTTTGCCTATGCTTCCGCGGCCTACTTAAACTGTCATTCGAAGTTAAACTTTCAAACTTAAAACTATGATGTTACTAACTATTATGGTTGGTGATCTTTCTCACTATTTACTAATGTTCGGTGTAATTGGTGGCTGGATCCTGGTCAGTCACGCCTCCAAGCGGTGGTACTCCGCATGTGGATTTTGGGGGTGTGACACTTGGAGAGGCCCCAAATATGCTATGGAGGTTAAGTTCATAATACGTCAGAAATTACTTCCATTATTTTAACAAATCTTGAGGTCGAGATTTCTTTTAAGGGGGTGAGGATGTAACACCTCGTAAAATCACGTCTAATGATGTATTGACACGTGTAATAAACCCTAAAGAAGTCAAACATTGAATTTAAGGGACTAATTTTTTGAAAAATCGAAAACTTTGATTATGAAAGGACTGGAAGTGTTAACATACCTAAAATAAGTTTCTAAATAACCTCGTACGGTTTTTATATTCACAAATTAGCCACTTGTTGATCGAGTGTAGCCGTTTGCGTAATTAATTGAAAGTTTGCGCAAGAAAGGGGTAAAAGCGTCAACATGTTAATTCTTACCTCTGAGTGACCTTTTAACAAACCGAGAGGTTCATGATATTTGATTATACTCTCGGGAATTCCAATTATTGACCGTCTAAGGTTTTTATGCCTTTAAGTGACGTTACGCGCAACTTTGCAAGTTTAAGGGGTTAAAAGCGTCAATATGTTTAATTATACCTCTGAATGACCTTTTTATGAACCCAGAGCATTACGATGTTTTATAATACTCTCAAAAATTCCTAATATGGTTTAGATGAGGCTTCAATCCTATTAAACGATGATATGCGCAAGTTTGCGCATTAGAGGGACCTAAAGCGTCAACTTTTAAATCTACGCCTTTTGGTGACCATTTATGTGATCGAGAGCATAGCAATAATTAAACTCATGCTTGGTAATGCCCATTATGGTTCATGGAAGGTTTGGATATCATTAAACGACATTTCGCGCTACTTTGTACGATTAAAGGACTATTTGCGTCAAACAGCAAAAGTATGTCGATTCGTATGGTATCGGACCTTCTGTAATATGACCATGAGTTAAACATGCCCTAATTATCCTTTATATAGCTTAGATATAGGCTTAGAAGTGTTTGGTGCGCAAAAACAAACTTTTAAGTCAAGCAGGGACTAAAAGTGTCAAAAAGTGCACACGTTTCCATTTTCGCGCATATCTTACATTCTGTATATATCCGGACATCCAAAAATTTATGTAAGCATTAAAATATTTTATTTTAGTGATAGGGATGATAAAATTCCATTCGTCGCGTAATTTGGGTCGTTTTTCGCATCCGTTCGTGTTTCGTCGTAATTAGCCGAACAACGTGTCACGACCCCCGACCCACCCTGGACGGAATCGGGTGCCGTGAACAGTCCAGCGGTACCGGTTTTTAAAAACGTTGCAGCGGAAATTTCATCAGGACCGTGAGTTAGGAAAAATATCAGAGTTTAGAAAACACCGGATTTTATTTAAAGAAATGGGATAAACCCATGTTTTATAATGTGAATTTTGTTTACAATATTTCTTAATTTGATTTAAATAAAATAAGCCACTTCTTGAAGCCTTTTAGTGTCGTTTCCAGCTCTAATTCCACTTACCTGAAAAATATTTGGAAAAGGTTTTGTCAGCGATAACACTGAGTGAATTCATTCCATTTTATAAATATATTGTTATACCTTACAGTATTAAGGTTTTTATATTTACCCAATTCACTCAGTATTTGTCAAATAATGACAGTTCCAATGTGACAGTAATTATATCAATTATTGATTTCACTTTAGTCCGATAGTGAATTCATCAAATAAATGTATTTGACTATTATTCAATTTATCTGTCACTAGGCGATTCCTGTGACTATAATCATATCAATTATTGATTATTCTTTCAATTAATGATTCTGGTCATATCACTGTTGATCATTCTTTCAACTAGTGATTCTATAACACTGTTGATCATTCTTTCAACTAGTGCTTTCGGTCATGTCACTGTTGATCATTCTTTCAACTAGTAACTCAGATTATATTACTGTTGATCATTCTCTCAACTAGTAATTTCTATTTATAACACTGTTGATCATTCTCTCAACCCGTGTCTTTGGACATAATTGTGTCCCATGACATTTCTTTGTCAAATATATTACTTTTGGCATCAAACCATTTAATCCAGAAAATGACATATATCAATTTATGTCAAATTACTATAACTTATCAAATATGTTAATTAAATAATGATAATATCATTATTTAATATTTTAACGTGACTAAGACTAAAATATAATCTTAGTAAAAATACATAATTTCCACTGTTATTGTAATCATTATAATATTACCTAACTTTCTGGCAAATAATAATAATAATCAAATAATATATAAATCTTTCATACCAGCAGTTAATATAAAAACTTAATTTACTGTAAGTATAACTGATACTTATTTAAGATTCTGTAAAATCTTTGTAAATATAATTGTTTCACAAAAAGGTGATAAAACTTGTGAGAAAATATAATAGACTCACAAACTGTGAGAAAAGAGAAATGAACTCACATTGCAGATTTCTACGGGCAAAGCTTAGTCTACAAATAATCCCTTGATATATATTGCAGATTTAATTTGAGCAGAGCCTAGCCTATTGATTAGCCTTTTTAACCTAATGCACATGAACTAGGTAAGTAACTTAATATAGCATTTTACGATAACTCACGAGATCATATTCTCACAACAAATGACAAAGTGCAATACTTTATCCATCGAATTAACGATGATCCGTTGAATTAACAACGAACGACAAAGTATAATACTTTACCTATCGAATTAACGGCAATCCGTCAAATTAATGACGAACGATAAAGTATAACCCTAATGTGGGCGGCACTTAAACATCCATTGGATATATGGATCTATCGGACAATGAATCGTAATAGCGATTAAGTTAATACCCTGTTCTGCAGCACCCCGCTATGCTTAATTGAAGATTCGTGTGTGTTAATTGAAGTAAACAGAAGAGAACTCGAAGAATTGGACGAATTCTTTCGTCGTTTGAACACCAGAAAGCGAATGCCAATGTCCTCTATTTATAGGTGAAATTTGGTCTGCCCTGCGCATCGTAGGCCAAAGACACCATACGCATCGTATGGTACCCCTGCGCATCGTATGCATAAAATCCCTGCGCATCGTATGAGTTCAATTTTCACTATATGCTTGCCACGTGTGTTTCCAGCCTTGATGAGTCGACGATATTATAAATTTCAACTTCCTGAGCACGCAAAATTAGATAATCATCAACTAGGGAATACCCCCCCTGAGTTTTAGGGGCCCTAATCCTGATTCTGAAAATTATGAAAATTCTAGGGTTTGCACAGAATCACTTGGGTGTCTCAATTAGGGTTTCCTATTGGTCAAATTAATTTAATAACTATGACTTTTGATGAGATTCGTTACATTCTCCCCACCTTAATAAAAATCTCGTCCTCGAGATTTGCTGGAATAAGTAGGAATACATTTTCTTCATCTCAGGTTCTAACTTCCAAGTGTATTTGGGTTATGATATTTCTTTTAGACTTATGTCATATTCTAATCAATAAAAACAATATTAAGGTAGATGACACAGAATCGAATTTTGTACAATAGGTAGGATTTTCAAAGGGTCAACTGAATTAGTTCAAGAAATCAATGTCAAACGAATGAGATGAAATGATATAATTTCCAATGTGACTATTTTCAAGTCAAAAGATATATGATCAAATGAATGTAAAGAATTTTTAGAATCAAATAAAAATTCTTTTGTCAAAAGAAAGCTTACTTTGATTGGCAACTGAAGAAGACTCAGAATCAACAAGTTCAAAATGAAATAGAAGCACGAAAATATTTTGTCAACTATCGAATCATAACAAGAGAAAAATCAGTGTGTTGACATTATTGAATTTGCAAGGATACACTGGAATACAATAGAGTTTAGTGTATCATTGTCTTAATACATAATTGTATCAAGACTACTTTCAAATGATGAGTTAAACAAAATACATACGTGATTTTGAAAAATTCGTATGCTTATGATTAGCTCAAGCTACAAGTTTATAACGACGCCACAAGGTATCGTAAGGATTGAAATAATTCAATAATTATGGTGACTGAATAATTTCACCTTGAAATCAACTGAAAGCTTTAATGAAGTAATTTTGGATATTCAGTTCGAATAAGATTTTCAAATGATAAGACCAAATGAATATTATAAAATTTTCGATAAATGATGAAAGAAACGTTAAGAGGCACACCGGAATATGATATGAATTTGTGTACACTTATCTTAACACATAATTGTATTAAGACTGTTTAAGATGATGAACCAACAGAAATTAAATTTCGTTCATCAGGAGTGAAAATGAGAATATCTCAAGATTTAATTTAAAGAAAATGCCACCACAAGGTGTCATAGGAATTGAGAATAGTAGCGGTGAATGAAACGAGTTTCACCATGCTTTAAATCAAATGAAGTAAATCCGAATGTTTCAAATAAATCAAGTAGGATTGAAATCGAAATACTTGAATAATGTTTTTCGATCAAAGATGATAAAATAATAAGGATTACGAAACGCTCGATTGTTGATATAAAAATCTTTAAGAGATATACTGAAATATGAAATGAAATTGTGTATCATTATCTTAACACGTAATTGTGTTAAGATTGATTTTATAGAATAAATCAACAAAACGGATTCAATAGAAATGAATAATTAAACCCGTATATGAGATTAGCACAAGCTTCAAATTTTATGAAAACGTCACCGCAAGGTGATCATGACCAAATAAATGATTTAGTGAAAGTGAAGACCAAACAATTCTGTTATGGTTTTGAATAGATGAAATTCTTGACAGAATTTATTTATTTATAAACTTTTACTTGTACTAAGGTCAAATAATAACTTAAATTAGATACTACATATCAGCGGCTACGTCTGGAATCATTTCTACTTCTTGTGTAGTAAGTATGAATGCTCGCGTGTTCTTCTTAGCTTCGTCTGTTGTTCTGGCCTTGTTGTCAGGTGCTTTGGTTAGTTTAGGGCAATGTGGTTTAATGTGTCCTGTTTCTCCGCAATTGAAACAAACAGTAGTTTTCCTTCTACACTCTTCCTCTGTATGTCCGGTCATCTTGCAAAAGTTACAGTAGGATGTTTTCCTAAAACGGCATTTTCCTGAGTGCTTTTTGTTACAGCTTCTGCAGATAGGTTGCTCAAATGACGATTCAGTTCCTGTCTTCTTGTAGAATTCTTGGGAAATTTTCTGGGCTAACTCTTTCTTCTTATTTTCTTCTCTTGTGCGGATTAGTCCATCTGTCAGCATGTTAGCTAGTTCGACTGCTTCTTCAATAGTCTGTGGTCTAGTGGCCTTAACTATGTCTCGGATTTCGCTAACTAATCCCCAAATATAACGAGAAATAAGTACAGGTTCTGGCGAAGCCAGAGTTGGTACCATTCTTGCATATTCGAAGAACGTTGTCGTATATTCACGACAATTGACATCTATCATTTTATGATTTAGGAACTTGTTAGCTATTCGTTCCTTTTCATAAGGAGGACAAAATTTCCTTTCTGTCATTTCCTTGAATTTTTCCCAGTTCATGGCATAAGCCATGCCACTTCCTTTTGCCTGAAGAATTGTATTCCACCATTCTAAGGCTTCTTCCTTAAAGAGATTAGATGCATACATCACTTTATCTTCTTCGGCACATTTGCTGATTGTAAGAACAGCTTCCGTCTTTTCCAACCATCGCAGAGCAGCTGTGGCTCCTTCACTGCCGGCGAACTCAGTTGGTTTACAGGCTAAAAATTCTTTGTAGGTACACCCTAGAGTCATCGCCTTCTTTTTCTTGGGAAATGGGGTTTTGATAATATCATCATTACCTCCATTGACACTATGGCTAAAACCATCGTCACGAGTATGCTTGCTACTCACAACTTTGGTAGGTTCTATGGTATTTTTAACAGCTTTAATTATTGAAGGTAAAGCATTAGCTATTCCTTGGGCTATTAAATTTTCTATAGCATTTTTATCCAAAGGATTTTCATTATTAGCATGAACTTCTGGATTATGTGGTACTTCATTCGACATCTGAATTGCAAACATTTTCACATATTAACATCACAGAAAACAAAACAGTACTTCCAGGATATTATCTGTGCATCATATATATATTTATATATAACACATATGTTAATTTGTATCAGTTTCCTAACTTTATTGTTTAAGTTTAGGTATTAAAAAGAACACCTAATTAGCTTAAACAAGTGGCTCTTTGAGTTTGGCTCTGATACCACCTTCTGTCACGACCCCCGACCCACCCTGGACGGAATCGGGTGCCGTGAACAGTCCAGCGGTACCGGTTTTTAAAAACGTTGCAGCGGAAATTTCATCAGGACCGTGAGTTAGGAAAAATATCAGAGTTTAGAAAACACCGGATTTTATTTAAAGAAATGGGATAAACCCATGTTTTATAATGTGAATTTTGTTTACAATATTTCTTAATTTGATTTAAATAAAATAAGCCACTTCTTGAAGCCTTTTAGTGTCGTTTCCAGCTCTAATTCCACTTACCTGAAAAATATTTGGAAAAGGTTTTGTCAGCGATAACACTGAGTGAATTCATTCCATTTTATAAATATATTGTTATACCTTACAGTATTAAGGTTTTTATATTTACCCAATTCACTCAGTATTTGTCAAATAATGACAGTTCCAATGTGACAGTAATTATATCAATTATTGATTTCACTTTAGTCCGATAGTGAATTCATCAAATAAATGTATTTGACTATTATTCAATTTATCTGTCACTAGGCGATTCCTGTGACTATAATCATATCAATTATTGATTATTCTTTCAATTAATGATTCTGGTCATATCACTGTTGATCATTCTTTCAACTAGTGATTCTATAACACTGTTGATCATTCTTTCAACTAGTGCTTTCGGTCATGTCACTGTTGATCATTCTTTCAACTAGTAACTCAGATTATATTACTGTTGATCATTCTCTCAACTAGTAATTTCTATTTATAACACTGTTGATCATTCTCTCAACCCGTGTCTTTGGACATAATTGTGTCCCATGACATTTCTTTGTCAAATATATTACTTTTGGCATCAAACCATTTAATCCAGAAAATGACATATATCAATTTATGTCAAATTACTATAACTTATTAAATATGTTAATTAAATAATGATAATATCATTATTTAATATTTTAACGTGACTAAGACTAAAATATAATCTTAGTAAAAATACATAATTTCCACTGTTATTGTAATCATTATAATATTACCTAACTTTCTGGCAAATAATAATAATAATCAAATAATATATAAATCTTTCATACCAGCAGTTCATATAAAAACTTAATTTACTGTAAGTATAACTGATACTTATTTAAGATTCTGTAAAATCTTTGTAAATATAATTGTTTCACAAAAAGGTGATAAAACTTGTGAGAAAATATAATAGACTCACAAACTGTGAGAAAAGAGAAATGAACTCACATTGCAGATTTCTACGGGCAAAGCTTAGTCTACAAATAATCCCTTGATATATATTGCAGATTTAATTTGAGCAGAGCCTAGCCTATTGATTAGCCTTTTTAACCTAATGCACATGAACTAGGTAAGTAACTTAATATAGCATTTTACGATAACTCACGAGATCATATTCTCACAACAAATGACAAAGTGCAATACTTTATCCATCGAATTAACGATGATCCGTTGAATTAACAACGAACGACAAAGTATAATACTTTACCTATCGAATTAACGACAATCCGTCAAATTAATGACGAACGATAAAGTATAACCCTAATGTGGGCGGCACTTAAACATCCATTGGATATATGGATCGATCGGACAATGAATCGTAATAGCGATTAAGTTAATACCCTGTTCTGCAGCACCCCGCTATGCTTAATTGAAGATTCGTGTGTGTTAATTGAAGTAAACAGAAGAGAACTCGAAGAATTGGACGAATTCTTTCGTCGTTTGAACACCAGAAAGCGAATGCCAATGTCCTCTATTTATAGGTGAAATTTGGTCTGCCCTGCGCATCGTAGGCCAAAGACACCATACGCATCGTATGGTACCCCTGCGCATCGTATGCATAAAATCCCTGCGCATCGTATGAGTTCAATTTTCACTATATGCTTGCCACGTGTGTTTCCAGCCTTGATGAGTCGACGATATTATAAATTTCAACTTCCTGAGCACGCAAAATTAGATAATCATCAACTAGGGAATACCCCCCCCCCTGAGTTTTAGGGGCCCTAATCCTGATTCTGAAAATTATGAAAATTCTAGGGTTTGCACAGAATCACTTGGGTGTCTCAATTAGGGTTTCCTATTGGTCAAATTAATTTAATAACTATGACTTTTGATGAGAGTCGTTACACAACGAGACCGTACAACCAAACCAACCGAAATCCGTGATATTTTTGAGCATGTTTTATGTTCCATATGTTTAGGCATCATTGTAGAGCCTTCAAAATGGCTTAACAGGCCTTAAATGTGTCGGAAATAGCATTTAACATATACAGGGACTGATTATGTAAATCTGCCAAACCTTTGCTGAACAAAACAGCAGCAGAAAACTGTTTTTGTTGCTGTTTTTCATCAAATCTGGATTCCTTTATCACATAACTCAATCTAGGGGCTTGCTACCTGATTTATAAAACCATGTTACACATGTTTTAATCTTGTTAACTCTTCCGACACTTGGCACTCATCCGTAGCTTCCCGAAAACTATAAATAGGTGGTGGGTTTCATTTGTTCAAGCACACCATCTTTCCTTTCTGCTTGCTCTCTGATTCTAAGAGGATCTTGATCTATTTGAGAACCTCCTTCAGTCCATTGGACCCATTGTAAGTGTCCTCTTGTGGCTAGTTATCTTTATTTGGTTTAAAAAGCCGAAAAGTCAAGCGTTTACGTTAAACGCTTTGAATTTTAAACATTCGAGCCATGGTTCACAACGAACATGACTACGTGATCGTAATTAGGTAGGTATTAAACCCTCAAAAGGGCACCTCCTAATTACCACGTTTGCTTAGTTAAATGTCGGGTCAAAATAACTAAATTAAAAGTCCAACGAATCGGTTTTTAAATAAAATTCATAACTAATGATGTAAAGGCAATAAAATCAGTTTTGTCACTTTAATAACTTGGTAAATATTAAATGAACATGTCTAGGCATGTTCAACTCGACAATTCCGAGTTTAGGCTCGGTTCGCAACAGAAAGTCGCAAAAGTTGACTTTTGCTTTGAGTTTCAGTTCTGACCCGATTTAGGTTATTTTAGAAATGCCTTAGGCTTCCATTAGGACCAGGTTATATGTTAGTATAACCCACTGTGATTATACAACTTGGTTCCTAATTTATCCGATTCATTGCATGTTTCCGTTATATGCTTAAATGTTGACCATTATGCCCTTCTGACCATAAAACGAGAATTTTGAAAATGTGAGAGGACAATAACCTTTATTACTGATTTATAAACTTGTCCTAAAAATTTGACATCAGTTTGAGGTCTAGATTAAGTGTTATGCTCAATAGCGTAAATTGAAAGCTTTTTATTAATTAAACGGCATAATTAGCATATAGCCTATTTAAACCCAAATTTTGATACAAAACTTTTTACCCACTGATGTAAAATAATATTTTGGGATTTTTGAAGATTTTTATTTATTTTTAGGCTGAGCATAACATAGGGTTATAGCTTTGATTCGGTAATTGTCGGTTATACCCTTTTCTTGCATAAAATAAGTGTTACATAATATTTTGATTCCAAACTTTTTGCTACTGATTTTATATGATAAATAAAATATTTTGAACTTTACAAACTAACAAAAAACTCAGATTTCCTGTTTTAACCCGAAAATCGCTTAAAACCGACTTTTACGCGTTTTAAGCGCATAGTATAAGTTAAAACCATTTTTATCATATAAGACTTAATACCTACTGATGTTTTAAGTAAATTTTTATAATTAAACAGTAAGCAAAAGTTTTGAACTCAGAATTCTAATTTTGACCTTTAAAGCTTATGTGAAATTACCAAAATGCCCCTACGGTGCATAGTTTGGTTATAAAAGATAAATTTCACATATAAGCAATACCCTACTGATATAACTCATTAAATTAAGTATTTTACTGATTATATCTGACCTGGATCTCAGATTAATATTTAATCTCTTTTATGAGTTTTAAAATGACCAAAATACCCCTACGAGGCATAATTTGAGTTTAAATTCGTTTTGGGCATAATGGAAGGTATCATACTGATATCACAACATATTTAGGGCATATTAACTTAGGAAACCTGTTCATGACTCATTTGGTTACCCGTTACACAGTTTTCACGTTCGGTGTGGTTTATGTAACAAGTTTGCATAAAATGACCGAAACGGATCAAACCTTATCATTTTCATCTCAAAATCCAGAATATGTTTAGTTTACCCATATTATACAAGTCTCCAAACTTGTCGGGTCTAAATCTTATTCTAATCCGGTCTACGCTTAATCGTGCGTTTTGAACCGTATATCTTCCTTTAAAACTAACCGGTCTAAGTGTAAACTTAAATAAGACCCGTTAGGAATCTAATAGGTTATTAAAACCTTCGTTCCAGATTTAGGAGCCCAGTAAAAGATATATGCACTTTCTGATTGTGTACGGTTGAGATAAATTGTATAATTTGCTCAGGTAAATACATTTAACTTATTTTCCCTTATACGGGCTTGGGGTACGGTATATAAAATACCGATTGGTCGGGCATTGAATTTTTAATCGTATGAAGGTTAATTTATTGAAATGACCCGTTTAAATTGTTTTGTTTGCTTAAAGCCTTTGGGGGGTTAATGACCATGACCCGGATATCCTTGGCATCATTCATAGAAATGGCCACGACCTAAGCACGGGGTGTAGGCATACACCCGCCAGTGCATATATAAATAAAAAGGTATAACCGTCGGTTTCGAGAATAACTCGCCGCGGGACTATATCATGTGGTGTGTCTATTAATCTTTAACCCGGTATTCAACCCGGGCTACTGAACGTATATCAAACAAGTAATTCTTTTACAAGTTTATATATAAATAATTATCCCAAGTTATAAAATATTTTGTGCCTTGTTCATTCAAATCAATTTTCATAAATGTTTTCAAAATGAGTCAGTTAATTGTATTTACCAGTGTAAACTGACGTATTTTTCAAAAAGGCTAAAGTGCAGGTACTAGACGGAATAGCCTGGCTACTCCTGAGTGAATAAATAAAAGTCTTGCAAGCTTGGTCACTTAGAATCTGTTGAACATTTATCTTTTATTTGATCCGCCTGTGGATCCTTTACATACCGATTGTAATACTTTGATATTTTCATTCGGTTTGTAATATTTATATCTTATGCTTCCGTTGTGTTTTAAATTGTGTTGTTTGACTATGATGATATCAACTACGTCACGATACTCCCCACCGGGCCCACCGGTAATACGTGGAAATATCGGGGTGTGATAGGTTCGAATCACTTTGGTTAGTCACCGTTCCTCTACCCGGAACACTCTATGTTTTATGAGCCTATCTTTTATGCTATCTCGATTTTACATGTGGTTTTAAACTTGATTCTTCGTTTATCTTGACTATTCGTTTACTTTGAGGCTTCTTACGTGAATTGCACACATGTCCGCAATCTAAAACGTTAACTCTAATCTCAGGATCGAACTAAATTTATGAAGCTTATTTTCAATCTATATGGGAATCATGATACTATGTAAATCTATCTGAGGAATCTACGTGTTGTTGTGGTTATGAAACACTAAATGTAACATGGCATGGAATACGAGGCAGAAGTGACGTGTCTGAAACATGGTGGATACGCCGCTGGTACTTCCTATATATAAGTGTTTCCGGCATGTTACCAACCTTCGTACCAAATGCCATGCGAAACTTGGTTTTTTGCAAGCCGGTGATGGGATTGTTAAACTCTAAACTACTTGGTTAATCTACGTGGAATCTATGTGTAATCTATGAACACGTAGCCTAACGCCGAAGACGAGGCAGAAGTGGCATGTCCGAAGCGTGGTGGATACGCCGCTGGTACTTCCTATATATAAACGTTTCTGGCATGCTACCGAACCTTTGTAACACGGGCTAAGTGAAGTTCATAGTTTTGTAGGCTCGGGTCGAAGTTGTGGAAATCTATTTGGTGAAAGTTGTGGTGAAGCTTAATATTGTGGTTAACGAAGCATGACATCGATGACGAGGAGGACGTGGCATGATTAAAGCATGGTGGATATGCCGCTGGTACTTCCTATATATAAGTGCTTCCGTTATGTTGCCGAACTTTCGTAGCACGTGCCATGTGGGATTTCGTTGTTTTGGACTATGATGAGATTGTTAACTCTAATCTATGCGAATCTATTAGGTAACCTATGTGAATTAGTTGGGATAATCTATGTTGTTGAATCTATTTGGTTAATCTAATGTTGTGGTTAGCAAATCATGACACCGACGACGAGAGGGACGTGGCATGATTGAAGCATGGTGGATACGCCACTGGGACTTCCTATATATAAGTGCTTCCGTCATGTTGCCGAACTTTCGTAGCACGCGCCATGTGGGATTGCGTCGACGTTAACACTAATCTATGTGAAACTATTGAATCTATTGAAAACTATGGGAATCTATTGAATCTATTGAATCTAGGGGAATCTATTGAAACTATTGAAATCTATGTGAATCTATGATGATGAGTGTGTTTTGCGACACGTAACATGACACCGAGTACGAGGCAGAAGCGATGTGTCCGAAGCGTGGTGGATACGCCGCTGGTACTTCCTATATATAAGCGTTTTTGACATGTTGCCGAACTTCGCACAACGTGCCATGCGAAGGTCATAGGTTTGTGGTGTTGGATCTATTGAAATCTATCAGGTCAATCTATGTGTGTAAGATAATGATGGGTATGTAGTTACGATTGGCAATTACGACATGTAGCATGACACTGAGTACGGGGCAGAAGCGATGTGCCCGAAGCGTGGTGGATACGCCGCTGGTACTTCCTATATATAAGCGATTCGGACATGTTGCCAAACTTCGTACAACGTGCCATGCGAAGGTCGTGGGTTTGCGGTATCTATGTGAATCTTGTGACTCTTGAGTCTTGATCTATCGTGTGTGAATCTTTATTGCGAGACTTAGTGAATCTAGACTTATACGATCCCCTTGTTGGATCTTTTAGATGTCTTCTCGAAAGCTATCCGACACTCTCAAGAGATCCAGGGAAAAGTCTCAGAAAAAGATGATGCCCTTCATGGCCGACCAGATCGCTCGAGTCATGCCAAAGATCGTCTCTGAGATCCAGGGATCAAACACTCCTCCATCCTCTGTGGACTCAAAGGCCGAGAAGCAAAAGACTACTAAGTTCAGCTAGAAGCATTTCATCTCTTGCAACCCTAAGCCTTTCACGGGCAGTGATGGGGTGACTGCTATGCTCGAGTGGTTCGATAGCATCGAAGTTACCTTCATTAACAGCGAGTGCCCATATCATTTGAAGACTAGGAGTGCGACTGGAATGTTTCAAGGCAGAGCATTGGAGTGGGGGTCAAATGACAGAAACATCCGCTCGAATGAAGAAGCCTATGCTCTTCCATGGACTGAGGTGCGTGAACTAATGATGCTTGAGTTCTGCCATCCCCATGAGCAGTTAAAGCTTGAAGAAGAGTTTTGGCACTTGAATCAGATTGGTGATGATAATCTAGCTTACACTACCCGTTTTAAGCAGCTCAGCTTGATCGTTCCTCACTTGGTTTCTACTCCTAAGCGGATGATAACCAAGTACATCAATGGTCTACCCCCTGCTATGCGTGATTCTATTGAAGCAGCTCAACTCGACACTATTGAGGAAGTCTGCCGTCTTACAGCTAGTCTCAACAACAACCGCATTCGCGATAAACAGTTTGCTAACTCTGCTCCATCTAAGTCTGCACATCAAGTTACACAGCAGCCAAGTGGCAGCAAGAATAAGAGGCGAAAGTCTCAGGGTTCAGGATGCAACGCTATTGTCCCTACTGTAAACCCTGCTACTAAACCTGCTGCTGCTGCTCCAAACACTGTTGTTCCCGAAGTCAAGAAGCAGTACACTGGGCCTCACCCTAAGTGTGCGACTTGCAACTTTCATCATCCTGCTAATTCTGCATGTCGTCTGTGCGCCAACTGCAATCGCTATTGTCACACGACTCCTTACTGTCGTCAAACTAACCCGGCCCAACAAGCTCAACAAGTCCCAGCTCAGGCAGCTTTACCAGCACCTCCAGCTCCCCTGCGGAATCCAAGGCCAATCAATGTTGTTCGTGCATGCTACAAGTGTGGAGATACTACTCACCTCCGTAACCAGTGTCCTCAGCTGCACCAGGACCAGCAGCCAGCCACTCGTGGACGAGCGTTCAACCTAAATGCTAATCAAGCTCGTAATGACAATGATGTTGTCAATGGTACGTTTCTTGTGAATAACCTTTATGCTTCGAGTCTATTTGATACTAGTGCCGGTAGAAGCTTTGTGTCAGTGGAATTTGAGTCTTTGATAAACTGTACATGCTCCAAGTTACCTGAGTCGTTCTCTGTTGAGGTCGCCAACGGCAAGTCGATTCTTGTTGATTCTATTCCGCGTGATTGTTCCCTGACTCTTAACGATCACGTCTTTTCTATTGATCACCCATGCAATTCGGTAGTTTTGATGTCATTATCGGCATGGATTGGTTGCGTAAGAATCATGCCGAGATTGCTTGTCACGAGAAGTTTGTTCGTCTACCTCTTCCGTCCGGCGATATTTTGCACGTTTATAGAGACCGACCTTCGAAAGGACTAAGGCTGATGTCATGCACACAAGCGAATAGATGCTTACGTAAACAGAACTTTGCCTTCTTGGTCCACATAGTGGAACAAAGGGGCAAGGGAAAGAATATAAGCGATGTTCCAGTAGTGTGTGATTTCCCTGATGTCTTTCCTGAGGATTTACCCGGCCTTCCTCCTCCTAGATTAGTCGATTTTTGCATTGATCTTGTACCTAGTGCGACTCATGTCGCCAGGGCTCCTTACCGTCTTGCACCTTCCGAGATGCAAGAATTATCCAATCAACTTCAAGAATTGCTCGACAAGGGATTCATTCGTCCAAGTACCTCTCCGTGGGGTGCTCCTGTGCTGTTCGTCAAGAAGAAAGATGGCTCGTTTCGTATGTGTATCGACTGCCGTGAACTTAATAAGCTTAAAATTAAGAATCGTTACCCTCTTCCTCGTATTGATGATCTATTTGACCAACTACAAGGCGCGTCCTATTTCTCTAAAATCGATCTTCGTTCTGGTTATCATCAGCTTCGTGTACTCGAAGACGATGTACCCAAAACCGCATTTCGTACTCGTTATGGACACTACGAGTTCGTGGTCATGCCTTTTGGATTGACCAACGCACCCGCTGTGTTCATGGACCTTATGAATCGTGTTTGTAAACCCTATTTGGATCGTTTTACGATAGTCTTTATTGATGATATTCTCATTTATTCTAAGTCTAAAGCTGATCATGCTCGTCATTTACGCTTGATGCTTGAACTTTTACGTGGTGAACGTTTGTATGCTAAATTTTCTAAGTGTGAGTTTTGGATTGATGAAGTGCAATTTCTTGGTCATGTCGTTAGTAAGCAAGGTATTCATGTTGAGCCATCTAAAATCGAAGCTGTGAAGAATTGGAGTACGCCTAAATCCGCATCTGAGATTCGTTCGTTTCTAGGATTGGCGGGTTATTACCGCCGATTCATCACGAACTTTTCTAAGATTGATGTTCCTCTCACCTCACTGACTCAGAAAGAGAAACCTTTGCTTGCGGTCCTGAGCAAGAGGAATCTTTTCAGACTCTTAAGACCCTTTTGTGTAACGCTCCTGTTCTTACTTTACCCGATGGGAATGACGATTTCGTGGTATATTGTGATGCCTCGAACCGTGGATTGGGCCGTGTGCTCATGCAGCGGGACAAGGTTATCGCTTATGCCTCTCGTCAACTCAAGGTACATGAGAAAAACTTTTAGTGCACTATGTCTGTTGACTTCATCTTGTATCGAGTCATGTAATAGGATAGGATAACCAGTGCTCGGGTTGCTAGAAACTGAGTTTTAGGGGTTTGGAGCTAATTCCGCTTGAAACAGTCATAAGCCATTTCAAACGGAATTAACAATGTTAATTCCGCTTGAGAGTGTTCTTGATCATTTCAAACGGAATTACAGCACTATATATAGGAGAGCATACCATGTCATTTGGCACGGAATTAATTAGAGAGTAATGAAGTGCTGCCAAAATTTGTCCAGGTTGTAATCATTGTTAAATCAATCATAGAGACATATTATAGTGAATCATGCTGTTATCGTGTCCGTTTCATTGATTCCGCCTTTGATTCGGATCTAAAGCTCTTCTGATCGACTCGTTCGGGTCAAACAACGATCCCACAAAACTACACTACTCATGATCTGGAGCTTGGTGCAATTGTATTTGCGTTAAAGATCTGTCGACACTACATGTATGGTACAAAGTGTGTGGTTTTCACCGACCATAAGAGCCTTTAACATATCTTTGACCAAAAGGAACTGAACATGCGACAGAGACGTTGGGTGGAGCTACTTAACGACTACAACTGTGAAATTCGCTATCATCCTGGCAAGGCGAATGTAGTGGCCGACGCTCTTAGTCGTAAGACTCATTTTAAGGCTATTCGAATCTCTAGCGATCTGCATGCTTGTATCCATGAAGCTCAGTACTCGTCAGCTAATGAAGGAAGTCTATCTATTGAAGTTCTTGGCGCTAACGTGAATCAGCTCGAAACTAAATCTGATGGTCTTCAGTACTATCTCAATTGCATCTGAGTGCTAGATCGCGATAACCTCCATGAACTCATCATGATTGAGGCTCACAAATCTCGTTACTCTATTCATCCAGGTGCCGATAAGATGTACCAGGATCTTCACGTAACTTATTGGTGGCCTGGCATGAAGAAGGACATTGCTATATATGTTTCTAAGTGCCTTACTTGTTCGAAGGTTAAGGCCGAACATCAGCCTCCTTCTGGACTCTTAGAGCAACCCGAAATCCCAGGTTGGAAATGGGATAGTAATGCTATGGATTTTATTACCAAACTACCCCGTACGCCTTTTGGTCACGATAGTATATGGGTGATTGTTGATCGTTTGACCAAATCAGCTCATTTTCTTCCTATTCGAGAAGATTATAAAGTGGAGAAACTTGCTCGAATCTATACTGATGAGATTATATGCCGTCATGACATACCTCTTGACATAATCTCGGACCGTGATGGTCGTTTTACTTCACGTCTTTGGCAAACGTTTCAGTCCGCTATGGGTTCACACTTGAATCTTAGCACGGCCTTTCATCCTCAAACGGATGGACAGACCGAACATACTATTCAAACCCTAGAGGATATGCTCCGTTCTTGTGTCATCGACTTTGGTGGTAAGTGGGATGTACATTTACCATTGATTGAGTTCTCGTACAACAACAGCTATCATTCCAGCATTCAGATGGCTCCTTTCGAAGCTTTCTATGGCCGCAAGTGCCGATCTCCTCTCAGCTGGCATGAGATTGGTGACAAGCAGTTTACTGGCCCTGAAATCATTCAAGAGACAACGGATAAGATTCTTCAGATCCGTGATAACTTGATCAAGGCTAGGAGCAGATAAAAGAGCTATGCTGATGTTAGGCGAAAGCCTCTGGAATTTGATGTTGGTGACTGAGTCCTTCTCAAGGTATCTCCCTGGAAGGGAGTAGTTCATTTTGGTAAGAAGGGAAAGCTCGCTCCTCGCTATATGGGTCCTTTCAAGATACTCGAAAGGATTGGCAAGGTAGCGTACAGACTCGACCTGCCTCAGGAACTAAGCAACGTGCATCCAGTGTTCCACGTATCTAATCTACGTAAATGCCTAGCCAACGAGAAACTGCAGGTTCCCCTCGAAGACTTGCAAATAAACGAAGTTGTACACTTCATGGAGAAACCGGTCGAAATCATGGATCAAGGTGTCAAGCGATTGAGGCGCAGCAAAATTCCCATTGTTAAGGTTCGATGGGAAGGAAAGCGTGGCGCCGAATTCACTTGGGAATTGAAAAGTGAGATGAAGGTCATGTATCCGCAGCTCTTCGAGCAGTCTTCCTCTAAGATTTCGGGGACGAAATCTCCTAAAGGAGGGGATACTTTAACGCCTTGCGTCCCTAAACTTTAGGCTTTTGGAAAGTTTAGTCCCTGGACTTTGCCTATTGTCAGTTTTAGTCCTTAGTCTATGTAATGTGGATACTTTTGATACTTGTGAAACTTTGTGAGTCTATATGATGCTAGAATCTTGATACTTAAACTATGATTCTTGAAGCTTAACTCTAGATTCTTTATACTTGATACTTGGAAACTATGATTCTATGAGACTTGATTCTATGATTCTTGATACTTACTCTTGATTCTTGATACTTAATTGGAGCCTGACTCTTGAGACTCGTGAAACTTGATTCTTGGTTAAACGAGAGACTGGAGTCTTGTCACTGGCGGAATCTATTAAACTTGGAAACTTTTGGTGTTTACGATGTAATCTAGTCATGTAATACTTTTACCAAATTATACGCAACGCAACGCTTAATCTAACTCGCAAACGAATCAAAGACGGGAACACGGAAAGGATAGGATTTACCAAGTGGCAATCCGACCGGATGACCATCCGATCGGATAGCCGTCCGATCGGATAGCCGTCCGATCGGATAGCCAACCGATCGGATGGCCACTCGATCGACCCGCCATCCGATCCGTTGCACACCGCCCTAGCCCCTCTCCCACATTATAAATAGGCCTGTCACGTCAGTCTTTCACTGATGTGACAGCCTCACTCGACTCAGACGCACGCACACCATATTTGTTCGATTTCTCGGTGATTCCGGTACGTTTTACACTAGATTCTTGTACATCCTTGATCTACACGTCATTTCTACGAAATTCTCCTTTGAAATCTCACTTTTCACCGTGAAATCTCTAAGATTTGAGCTCTTGAAGGTGATGTCATCATGGTGGTTTGTACCAAACTGTTGTGTGACGTCATTCTAGCCAACATCTAGCTCAGATCTAAAGAATTTCATGAGTTTTACACTAAATCTATGCTAGATCCAGACTTTTCAAGCTAAAACCTATGTTTATCTTCATCCTTTTTCTTGAACATTTACATAACACGGTGAGATCCGGACCTAAACGGACTGTAGACTTGATTATTAGTCTGGAGTCGGCTTGGAAATGGGTTGTTGCCGAAAAATATGGCCGGAATACGGATTCTGACATAAACTCGTTATGAACAGACGACTGATCGGGCAGGGGTGACTCCCATCCGATCAGAATGATTGTATGTTGATGAGTTTACCGTTGTCTCAATACGTACCGTGCCGTCATCGTTAAACCAGAAACTTAGAAACCTTGCAAAATTTTAAACGAAACAAGGACCACACGATCGAGTGGCAATCCGATCGGATAGCCCTCCGATCGAACAGCCACTCGATCAGGTGACACTTGTCTCACAACCTTTCAACACTTGGAAACTTTTTCAGAAACTTGAAACTTTGGAAACCTCGATCGAGTGGCAATCCGATCGGATAGCCATCCGATCGAACAGCCAATCGATCGGAGTGACCACCACACTTAACAACACTTGATACTTGGATCGAGTGGCAATCTGATCGGATAGCCATCAGATCGAATAGCCACCCGTCTCACTCACACATTAGTCACCCGATCGAATGGCAATCCGACCGAATAGCCATCCGATCGAACCGCCATCCGATCCAATGACTATTCCGACACTTTGCGCAATCTCATTATTCTGCCCGACTCTTATCTATTGTAATCTAATCAGGCTAATCCTAAAAGAGCTCCCTTTGATCCAATAACGGTTTTGACTGTTAAGCAATCATTGTGAGTATACTCGATCCCTTTTCGTTTTTAAACTTTTGGGATGTAACATGTATTCTATAAACTACGAAACTTGATACTTTTGAATCTAAACTCTATCCTATGTGTACGTGAAACTTGTGATTCTTGATTCTTTGTGCTATGTGACGTTTAATCCAGAAGTGTGTAGTTCCGCCTTAACAATAGTAGCGCTATAGGAGATGCACCTCCCCATTATTCTCGGGGGTATTGTTAGGAGGATTCTAGTTTACCTTGAGTCTTAGGTAAACACTATAGCATCGGGATACTTGGGCTATCACTAGTTGGACTGCGACACTAGCACGGCTGAAACTATTTTTATTACTTACATTGTGGATATGAGTTGTTTTTAATCTATTACTCTATATACTCAAACTTGTATACTCGCCAGTACATTTTTGTACTGACTCTATTTTAATACATGTTGCAGGCTGATAGGATGATGTGAATCAAGAAAATGCTAGGATGCTGCTTAGAAACACATCTTAGTTAAATTTAGAAACTTTGAAACTATTTTGGATGATTGTACTTGATATTTTGGGTGATGGTTACTTTTAGACAATTTGTTATGAATTCTTGATTAATATCTATCGAAACTTGTAGTGTTATGGAATCTCATGAGCAATCTGAACGCTTAGTGCTCACACTCCGATGTTTCCGCCATCGGTTGGGGTGTGACACTAAATGATTCTCGAAATGACATGCTTGAAAAAGAGGTCCTAAATGAGCTGAAGCCTTGTCATGATAAGTTATTAAAACTCAAACTTATGTCATATAGTGGATCAGAGTTTCCAAAGTGGGTTGGGGATCCCTCGTTTCTTCATTTGAAGCATGTGTCAATAAGGGGTTGTAAGAGATGTACGTCAATACCGCCACTGGGACAACTACCGTCACTGTAGGAGTTGTTAATTGAAGGCTTACATGGGTGGAAGAAATGGTCAGGGGTTGTGTTTCCACGCTTGCAAAAGCTTCAAATATATAGTTGTCCTAATTTGGTTGAAGTCACACTTGAAGCACTGCCTTCATTGAATGATCTAGAATTAGATAACTGTGACAGTGGTGTGTTGAGAAGTCTGGTTGAAGTAGCATCAGCAGTCACCAAGTTGAGAATAAGGGAGATTTCAGGGCTTAATGATGTGGTGTGGGGAGGTGTTACAGAGTATCTTGGGGCAGTTGAAAAATTATACATATATGGATGTAATGAAATAAGATACCTGGTGAAATCAGATGCAGATGCAAGTAAGATTCTTGTGAAGCTGAGGACATTGGTGGTGTCTGAATGTAATAATTTGGTGAGTATAGGAGAGAAAGAAGAGGAGGAGGATAATTGTAGGAGCAACATCCTAACATCTCTTAGGACGTTGTATGTGTCTGATTGTAATAATATGGAGCGTTGCAGCTGTCCAGATGGCATTGAGAAGTTGACTGTATGTGATTGTAGTTCAATGACAGTTGTGTCCTTTCCAAAAGGAGGACAGGAGAAGTTCAGGTCACTTAGAATATGGAATTGCAGGAACCTATCGGAAAAGGAGTGGGAGTGGGGAGGACAAAAAATGAACAGAAACAACAGCATGCCTATGATTGAACATGTAACGATATATAAATGGCCAAATCTGAAATCAATAATTGAGCTGAATGACTTTGTTCACCTCACTGAATTGATTATATGCGACTGTGAAAACCTTGAGTCATTTCCAGACACTTTAATGTCGTTAAAGAAACTGGAAATAAGAAAATGTCGCAAATTGGAGGTTTCCTTTCTTGGTGACAATTTGACATCGTTAAAGGAACTGGCTATAGTCAATTGTCCAAGAATGGATGCTTCTTTACCTGGCTGGGTTTGGCCTCCCACTCTGCAATCCTTAAAAATTGGGAAGTTGAAGAAGCCCTTCTCAAAGTGGGGCCCACAAAGTTTTCCAACCTCACTTGTGGAACTATCCTTATACGGTGGTGGTGAAGATGAAGATGAAGTGAGTAGTTGTAGGGAATTTTCTCATATTCTTCCTTAATCTCTTACTTCTCTCACTATACGTGATTTTGAGAAATTGGAATCATTGACAACGGACCTCCAACACCTCCAACGTCTCTCTTTTTACAATTGCCCTAATCTGAAGAAAGTGTGTTCGCATCCCCAACACCACACCTCCCTCCACCATCTCTCTTTTTGGGATTGCCCTAAGATGAAGGATCTACCAGAACTGTTGTTGCCTTCACTCTTAATTTTAAGAACCTGGGGTGATTGCGCAGGAGGAGGTCTGAAAGAAAGATGCAGTAAAAAGGGGAGTTACTGGCCCCTCATCTCCCATATCCCCCGTGTCGACATACAAGATTAACATATGAAGGTATCTCTGCCTCTACCTTTGTCCTTTAATGCTTTTAAATTAAATTACTGATTTATAATATTTTTTCAACAAGCAATTGTTCAACTTAGTACAAATTAATGTTGGTACTCGTATGATAAGGCCAACTAATATTACTAATATTCTTAACCTTAAACCCATTATAACCTATTTAAAATTAAATAGGTTTAATGGATTACATTTCCATGAAATATTTAAGCGTTTGTTCAGCAAAGCTATATTAAAAAGTTATTTTTTTGTAAAGTATTTGATTTTGATCATTCTTACTGCTCATCAAATACAAATGGGTTTTAACATACAAAATATTAATTGTAAAATGTAAAAAAAAAATCGTGATTTTACGGTAGTAGAGTAGAGTTTTTTTAGAGTCCATTTTGGATGGAAAAAGAGCATGTAACTTTTGTTTCTTAAGTTTATGTAATTATCTTCACTCTCTTTCTATATTTAGTAAATCAAGATCTTAAATCATTTTTAGTACAAATTAATGTTTGCACTCGTATTGATAAGGCCAATTAATAGTACCTTTTTTTGGAAAAACCAATTAATTTTAGGAGTAATATTCTTTAACTGTAAACCCATTACAACCTATTTAAATTTAAATGGGTTTAGTGGATTAAATTTCCAAGAAATATGTCGATTTTTTAGCATTTGTTTATACATAATCACCAAACTTTGTACAGTATTTGATTTTGATCTTTGTTACTAGCTAGTTACTGCTAATCAAATCAATTCTAAATATCGTTTTGTTAATCCAATTAGACTTGCATTTAATACTAAATCATATCGGTATGTGTTTGATCATTCTTACTAGCTAGTTAATGTTTGTACTCCTACAATAAGGCCAGCTAAGCTTACATGTGTTTTATGAGTAATATTCTTTAACTGTAAACCGACTACAACCATATTAGCAAAACCATATTAAAAAGTTATTATTTGTGCAGTATTTGATTTTGATCATTTTTACTGCTAATCAAATTCATATGGCTTCTCTATGGTTTCATTTGAATGGAATACTATTTCAAAGAGTTTTGTTAATTCAATATAAGACTTCCATTTATTAATATACCATATTGGTCTGTGGTTTGATAAAGTCAAACATGAAAGTGGTATAAAAAAAGATAATGTACCATTAAGTTGAGTTTTTTTAGAGTCCGTTTTGGATGGAAAGAGAGTATGTAACTTTTGGTTTCATTTGAATGGAATACTATTTCGAATAGAGTCTTGTTAATTCAATAAGACTTACATTTAATATAATACTATATCGAATAGAGCATGTAACTTTTGTTTCTTGAGTTTATGTGATTATCTTCACTTTCTTTCTATATTTGGTATATCAAGATCTGAGCTCATTTATTTTGACAATTTATTTAATAATTTCATCAAATGAGCGAATTATTGAATTATTATTTAGTTATATTTTCCAGCTTGTGTCCCTTGAATTCTGTTTGTTGCCATATGACGTTCCCATAAAGCCCTTGAATTCTGTTTGTTTCCAATTTTACAATCTGTAGACTAATAACTTGCTTTTGATTTGATGCTGCAGATCCAATTGTGATGGGAAGCATTTTTACACTTTCTACTAAAGATTTGCCAACCTTCACAGCAGAGAGCATAACATTAGACCTGATTGGTGGATTATGATGTTGGCTTCCGTTTTCCTTTGTCGATTTTTGTCAATACCTGTGCATAAAAGAACCAGTTGACTCGGATTCTATGTTGCTGGTAATGGGTCAGACTATAGATTGTATTTTGTGCGTATACCTATTACTCTATTAGTGATCGTGCATCACTGATGTTAGTTGTGACTATTTCATCATTTTATTTAACCAAAGTGCCGACGATTTGAAATTGATACCATCACCCATTTCCCTCATTTTTGTCACTCTTGCGATGGCCTGGGGTGTGTTTGGGATGAAAGATCAGCTTTTGTCTGGTTTTCTAAAAAACTAATTTTCACTTCCAAAACATAACCCGTGGCAAATTTAGTCTTTGTGTGTCTTAGAAAAAATCCAATAATAGAGCAATATCAGAGGAGTTAAGACAAAATGATTGATCAACAACCAGCAACTTAATATGACTAGATAAATTGACAAGAATTGCAAGAAACTAAAACTAAAGCTAATATACACAATTCAGGAAACCAATTTACAGGACACCCAAAAGAATAAAAGAAAACGAAAGCGCAACAATCGGTCATCCATACTTCAAACAAATCATTTTGGTCCGCAAATGAACAAACTGAAAACCCATCTTTCATTCTGTCTTTACCCACAGGTAATGAAAAGCTGTCTGGTTGTAAGGGAACACATTGCTTTAGATTTTGATTAATTTTATAAGTATGCCTATGTGACTGTTTATGAACAGACGAGTAATGGTTCATGTGGACTCGTTTTCCTTGGAGACTTCTACTTGGTGGGTTAGGAGGTTGAGAAAGCTTCCCTGAGTTTGTTACGATGAAGTCAAATCTGTTTCTTCTTCTGCAAGAAAACACACAAATTCAAGCAAATAAGTACAGATAATCAATTTTAACTCGTTTACTTACTAATAGATCAATTCCGATTATGAAGGGAGAGAGATCTTACTGAAAATCAAATCAATTTTTATTTTTTAATTGTTTTTATAAATAGTGTGGGCCCCATCCTCCACCCCTTTGGTCCATCATCTTTAGGCTCATCCTCACTCCCGGTGACGTGACGTCCTACGTGGCGGCCCATCCCCTTGGGGATGACCCTCACCATACCCACTAGCCTAATGAGTATATACTATACATTGTTTGTTTTATAATAATTAATTAAGGCCCAAACTATCTTCACTCCATTTTATAAAGGTTTATGTTAGATTACTATCTTGGTTTAAGTGTTTTTTTGCAAATCAAGACATAAACAAATGAATCAAACCAAACAAAAGTCCAAAATCATCTTTTTAAAAGGCCTGGTCTATTCGCACACGCTCTTTGTCTTTTTGCACACTCAAAGCGCCCCGCTTTGGCCATAGCGGGGCGCTTTGAGTGTGCAAAAAGACAAAGAGCGTGGGCAGGAGTTTGTGTTGTTTTTTTTTTTTTGAAATAGGTGGGATGTGGGTTAGTTTGGTAGTGTTTTTTGGAGGAAAAAATTGTATTTGAGTTTTATTATTATTATAAAATATTAGTTACATATAATTCATAGTTGTTTTATAATTACGTTTTTTTACGTCATTATTTTTATAGAACGTATATAATATAAGTGCGTCTTTATAAACTGTTAACCTAGTTTATTTTGTTAAATTAAACGAACACGTTAAATAAAATGTACAGAAAGCCATAAGAATTAAACGTAAACAATCCAAAACCAAAGTGATGTAAATAGAAGATTAACTGCAATATATATATTTATATATATCAGTTTGTACATACAAAACAAAAAGGTACAACTGAGTACATAATACATAACAAAACACTATACAAACAAACTAAGGTACTAATCCTCGTGTGGTGGGGACGGTGGGAGGGGAAGTGGAGGCAACCCAGCGAGCTCTCGTAGAGCAACGAAGTCCCGACGATCCAGTCAATGCGTGCGCCCTGGCGTCTGAGGCGCCGGTCGAAGTCCCGAGCCACCTCACGCGCTACCGGAGGCAGGTCAGCGTAAAGTGCTGCGGGTACTGTGGCGACTCAGGAGCTGGCTGAACTGGTGGTACCGGGATCTCCTAGACATGCTCCTCCTAAGCCGGATCCTCGAATACAGGCTGAGGCTGAGCCTGATCCTGAGGCTGAGCCTGAGCCTGATCCTGAGGCTGGCCCGGGTACTGATCGAGGCCCAGAGCCTGTAGTTGAGCCTGCCGAGCGGCCTCCTGAACAGGAGGAGGGGCTAACACTCCAGACCTCAGCTCAATAACAACCGGGATAACCTCCGGCATCACCTCCGGATGCCAAATCAGCCCGTCACGGCCCCTAAACCTCAGACCAACATCAAAGGTACGGGTGATCTGCATGGCAGATACTGACGCGCGACCCAACCTGGTAGACGGGACCGGATCGGACAGCTCCGTATCATGCTCGGGCACGAGCCCTAGCGAGCGTGCAATGGCGGTGATGTATGAGCCAGTGTGCAGGTACCCGCAGAGCTGCCAGTGGTATGCTGTGGCAAAGTAATCTGCCAGGCAGGCTGCTAGATCGCAGGGCTGGCGGCGCAGTAGGCAGTATAGAAAGAAAAGGTCACTGAGGTTGACCTTCTCCCTGCTGGTACCCCGCGGCACGATAGATGACGCAATAACATGGTGCAGGTATCGGTACAAGGGGTCTCTAATGGTGGTGGCCTTTTGCCAGGATTTCCCAAAGGGAACCCTGGAAATGGCCCCCGAGAAACTGATAAGCGTCTGCCTGTCCATCGCCGTAACCGCCTGCGTATATAAATCAGTATCAAGCTCAGGCTCTGTGTACAAACCTGTATGGACAGCAAACTGCTGCACACTCATCTGAAACTGCTGACCGGCGAGATGGAATGTAACCTCGTGGACTGGAAAATCCGGGTCCTCCACGTAATCCGCCGGATGCGGCGCGTATGTAAACGTGGAAAGAAACTCGACCGTAAGCTCAGGGTACGAGTCCTCCATCGCTATCTGAAATAGGCGCGACCAAGAAGTATCTAGTCCAACTATATCACGCGCTCGCGCGGCCTCTCCCACGGTCTCCAGTAGGTCCCAGTCTATCCCTACGTGCCCCCCAATCTCTATGGTGCGCAACCTAGCGCATTTCCCCCTCGCCCGTGACCCTTGCGGAAACTGCAGGTACGGACATGCCGGCTCTCCCTCCTCTCCCACATCTCCCACCTCTACCTCAGCCTCCATATGCTCAATCTCGTCATCGGAGGAATCCATCCCTGCACGTTGAAAAGATAATAAATAAATAATATTATTTAAACAATTTAAATAATAAACAAATAATATTAAATATAAAATAATAAACAAATAATATTATTTAAACAATTTAAATAATAAACAAATAATATTAAATATAAAATAATAAACAAATAATATTATTTAAATAATAAACAAATAATATTAAATATAAAATAATAAACAAATAATATTATTTAAACAATTTAAATAATAAACAAATAATATTAAATATAAAATAATAAACAAATAATATTAAATATAAAATAATAAATAAATAATATTATTAAACAATTTAAATAAAAGATAATAAACAAATAATATTAAATATAAAATAATAAACAAATAATATTATTAAACAATTTAAATAATAAACACATAATATTAAACAAATAATAAATAAAAAAATAAACATGAACCAAAGCGCCCCGCTTTGGCCTCGGCGCGGCGCTTTGGTTCTTCATTCTGAAGAACAGAACCCAGCCAAATCATCAATACCCGCCCCAATCAACACAAATTTCAACATGTACATTAAACGAAAACGATTAAGGGTGTTCGATCTTACCTTTTAGCGGTTGAAAGCTTGAAAACGTTGATCTCCGGCTCAAGTGTGTGTAAATCGCACCTTTTAGTGTGTGTGTGTGTGTTTGTGGTTGAAATGGGGGAGAAGCCACCCCGCTTCCGCTATAGCGAGAGACCGAAGCGCCCCGCTATGGCCAAAGCGCGGCGCTTCAAGGGCAAAGCGCCCCTCTTAGGTCTAAGCGGGGCGCTTTGGGCCTTTTTTAAATTTTTTAAAGTTGTTTTAATTCACAAACGCGTCGATAATAGTCTAAATTTTACGTTTTTCCATTATACATCATTTTTTATTATATATGGACTATACTGCAAGTTCCGGATCAAATCGGTTACGTGTGATGTCTTATTCCGTTATATCGTATCATTTTGGTTTGAAAGCACAAGTACTCCTGTGAGAGGTGTTATGTGTATCAGCCGCCTACCGTACATGAACATGACGTATTTTTTCATTAATTGTAGTATTATGATGTATATTGCCATTTTGGGTCGTACAAGTGCGTATTGAATCTGATTGGGTCGTGTCGGTGACATTCGGTTTTTAACGTGATGTAACGCATATATTGAACAAACACAAACGTGATTATTATTAAACACATTTAACATACATCGTGAACATATGGGGTTACATTAAGGTCAGGGGCACGATACGTAAGCATTTCGTACGCGTTGATCTGATCCCTGTATAATGTATGCCAGGCTGCTGCGCGCTCTGTTCTGTTCGCTGTCTAGAGTAGGTTTGGGGGAGGCATTGGATAACAACCTCCAAGCTCTACATGTATGAAATGCCCATGGTCGACGAACACAACCGCAACCACCAGGTGAGGTTCCTCAGCTTCGTTTGGCCCGCCCAGCAGAGGGAAAATTGTATCGCTCCCACGCATGTCGAAGGTGTGAACAATCACACCGTATCGTTGGGCAATAAGAAACCCCGTCTCAGGCATCGTCATGTAATTTTCGATATCTGCTCGTCCCATCCCCTTGAAATCGATCCGTCTAACCAGCGCATCATAATGTCCTATGTTTTCCGGATCGAAAACCTGCCTCCAAAGCGATTCGTTCGTACATAACTCCTTTATAAGTTGTTTCCGGATCATCAAATATGAATTTTGTTTCACTCCTAACCCAACTGCCACCGATCGAAACCCACAATGACCATCTGGTTTCACGTCCTTTATTCTAACGATGTATGGATGGATCACTTCGGGAATTTGAGATGCGTAGTTGCGGATCGCTATATCCGTCTTAGGACCGAGCTTGATCATCGGGAAATCAGGGTGTAGGTTGATCGGTTTGGTATTCTTTTGTCTTCTAGAATATTCGGGTGATATGTACGAGCTGTGACGGGGAAGATCGTCTGAGGCCTCGACCCAAGTTTCTTCCGACGGAATGTACGAGCTTTTTCTAGCGGCTTCAACCTTTCTTTCTTCCTGCGTTTTCAATGTTGGGCGACCACGAGTTTTCTTCAGAACAGCAGGAGGTTTTTTGTTATTGTTCCCTGGATTGAGGATTTGCTGAAACTTTTCAAAGAAGCTCCTTTTCACTTGAGGGGGTGTTGGATCGATCTGTTGTTTCAATTTTTCAAATTCCGCGTCTACATCGATATCCTCTATGTTTTTCTTTGCAGGCTTGAAGTCAAGCTTCTTCCAGAACACGTCTATGTGTGTGATCCGGAGTTGCTGACCTGTGGATGAAAACAAATTAGGTGGCAAAATCATAACGAGAAAGGTCAAAGATATTAATTATCGTTATTTTCCAACTTTTCCAAACGACAGGCACATGGCAAACCACAGCTGGTAAAAAGTTGGCAACCACAGCTTGCACCGTAGGCTCTCAACCCGTCTTCCTTACGTTTTAGTTCCCTACTCAAAAGCCCAATCGCATATATTGAAACCTTTCTGAGAATATATACAAGCATGGGCTGATTCTTGTGGTGCGTCATCACTTTTCGGAGGCTTGTTTCAAAGCTACTACTAATCTCGGCGTATTGTCTATCAACAACATGATCAACATACAGTACAAGTTTATCCAGTGTGTTGCGATGACTTAGAAAGTGACTTTTTAGTGTTGCATGCGTGCCCTCAACCCTGTTGGTCGTAGTTTGGTGAAAGTTGATAGTTTTGTTAATCCAGCAAGATACAAACTTTTCACGGTACGGATCCAACCAGGATTTCTTCAAATAATCAAAAACCTCTAAAATTAAAAACCGAAATAGTCAGTTTTTGTTATTATATAAAATTTGAACATAATTATGTAAGAAATACCCACGTTCACGGTCATCTTCTTTCAGCTGTGCTTCAAGGTTTTCCAAGTTATACCTGTATATTTCCTTGGTTGTAGACTCGCACAATAACCAAAATCTACGTACGAATTCTTTCCAATCCTTGTCAGAGAATTTCTTCTTGTTGTTCTTATTAATATTTTTTTGAATATGGAACCAACAAAGATACTTATGCGCTTTTGGAAAAACTTGTTCACACGTGTTCATTAGCGCAAAATCCCTGTCTGTTAAAATTACGCGCGGTTCCATACATCCTACTAGCATAGACTTTATCCTCTGCAACACCCATAGGTAGTTCTCTGACTTCTCAGCGGAAATTACCGCACAAGAAGCCATAAACGATTTGTTTGTCGACGTCATGCCTACGACCTGAACAAATGGCAGGTTGTACATGTTCGTTTTGTAGGTGGCGTCAATCATTAGCACATGCGGGAAGGCACACCACATAGTGAATGATTTTTCATGAGCAAAGAAGACATCTTCAACTTCGTTCGATATCTCATTCGTGCGTATGTAATAAGTGTAATCTTTTTCGAGAAGAATGTTTTCAAGTTTTTGCATCGGAGACTTACCGACATTTTTTTCGGCGTTGATCTTCTGAACAGCGTTGTGTATATCTTTCGGAATAAGCTTTCTAGCCGGATAGTTTTTTGTCAGCGTTCGCCAGATACTTTGGTTGGGAATATCTTGCTCTGCCAGCTCCTTAACCAGTTTTTTATCCTCCGAAGAAAGCCTTCTCGCATACGCGTGACCCTCTAAGTTTTCAATAGGAGTGTGGTTATGCTTTGCCTTCGCCACCTCGATCCTCCAAACACTTCCGGATGATTCCGAAAACCCGATCATCTCGAATGGGCAACCTATTTTCTTGCTACCCGTTTTCCTCTGTGTAGCTATACTCTTATGCTCCCCACCAAAAGTACATTGAAACCAAATCTTGTAATTCTCTCCTCTTTTATTCGACCTCTTAATCACAATGAGGTAACCGTTGTCTTTTGCCGTGTCTTGTACCCAACGCACCAACTCTTTACGTGACGAAAAGGTCTGCGTTGTATCAAACGAAAATGTAACCGGGTAACAGCCTTCCTCGTCAACAGACACATCCCCCGGCTCACCATCGTCACCGAGCTCCGAATATACTTGATGTTCAAAGCTCGGTTGACAACCGTAACTGTGGTTTGGATAACACTCCGGCTATACAAAGCTGTGCTCGCCACCGTAACCGAAATTCGAATAACCTTGTAAGCTTTGTTGACAACCGTAACTGTCGTTTGGATAACACTCCTGCTGTACAAAGCTGTACTCGCCACCGTAACCGAAATTCGAATAACCTTGTTGTGCGTAAGGGTCCTCCACAGGGGTATTCAAATCCAGCGTCACCGTGTTATCACGATAACGAATGCCAGATACAATCTCTGCCTCCCTCAAGTTGGACGAGACCGGTTTCTTATACGAGTCAGAAATAGCGGTCCCCTCGTAAGAATCAGGAACAACTGACTCGTCAGAATATTGACCGAAAAGATAGTTGCTTAACCACGACATCGTTTTTTCAACACACGTAACTAATACAGCAAAGAAATCAACAAACAACAAAACACTCGAATACCCTCGAATGCTAAATGTTCTGTCTATGCAGGTTTAAATAATGAAAATTTGGGGTCGAATCGCCGGGCTTTGGCCATAGCGCGGCGCTTAGGGTTCACGGGACACTGCAACCTCGTATCACCTTTATGTCTCTGCAACATCGTATCACTTTATGTCAGTCAAATCAACTTTTGTCAAGCAAAGCGCCGCGCTTTGGCCATAGCGCGGAGCTTTGGGATGTGAAAATAATTTTCTCCGTGTGTGATTAGCATGACCCTTTTAAAATACTTAAAGGACAGGGTAGATACCACCACAGGATGCTGATTGGTGTTCCCAGATCTGAGCGTGCAAACCAATACTTCAAACTTTGACCATTTTTCTGAACCAGTAATCTACACTTACAACTCTTAACTCTCAAGCATTCACAACATCATACCTTTCATTTACAAACTCACCACCGTAAGCAAGTAAGCAATGGCTGAAGTCGTGCTTTCTGCCCTGCTCCCTGTCCTCTTTGAGAAGCTGTCCGATGCAGCTTTGAAAACCATTGCTCGCCACAAGGGTATTGATGCTGAGATCAAGAAGTGGCAGAAATCCTTAACCCAGATCCAAGTTTATCTTACTCATGCTTCTCAGATGGAGATAACCGATCCATCTCTGAAACAGCGATTGAATGATATCCAGCATCTGGCTTATGACATTGAGGACGTCCTCGATGGTTGGGCTACCGACGCTATGGACCCTGAGTTCAAGCAAGATCCAGAAGGCATCACCAGCAAGGTAAGAAAGCTAATCACCCCAACTTGTTGCACTAATTTCCCACGGGATACTACTATGATTGCCGAGTTAGATGATATTTCCACCAAACTACAAGATCTAGTTAAGGAGAAAGCTGACCTTTGTAGGTCCCGTAATCTGAGGATCGATAACGAACCGAATCACTTGTTTATAGCAAACACGGCTACGTGTGTGGAATCCATGTAACTATGCCAAATCAAACATATAAAGCAACACACACGTATAATCAATGATACACAGTCTATTGATCAAATGGGATGAGAACCAAGAACAAACTGATACAAACACAGTTTTGACAAAGTTTCTTTAAGGGTATTTTCTCATCTAGTTTCAAAGTGAAACCAGACAGTGTTTATATAGTCCCTGGGCCCAAGTCTCGACGAAACACAAGGTGCCTCGACGAAACACACATTTGGGCCACACATTTGGGCCTGAACCAGTCCATTATACGACGAAACAGATGTGTTTCGTCGTTTATGTCGACGTAACAGATTCACTTGGTTGTTGTTCTGTTTCGTCGTGAGGTGTTCGACGAAACAGCTCTGTTTCGTCGAAGGCTGCATCAGCTGTGATATTTGCTGCAAACAGACAGCAACAAACATAACATATAAACATTACAATAATGACCATATTACCCTTGTATGCCACATGCATTGTTTGTAATACATTACATATCAAACAGAGACAAATAAGTCGGACACAAGCGAATAGGAGGATATCCGACTTGGTCGACGGCAAATACAGACTCGATAAACGTTTAAAGACCATACGAAAAACAACGATAAGTAAGACTAGTTACAGACACAAAAAGGTGCACCAACAAACTCCCCCTTGTCTGTTACTCGTCTTCGGTCTTCCAATCCTCTTTCAGTGTTGTTCGGACCATGAACTGCCCGAATGAATTCCCCGGTAAAAACAAAAAGGTACAACTGAGTACATAATACATAACAAAACACTATACAAACAAACTAAGGTACTAATCCTCGTGTGGTGGGGACGGTGGGAGGGGAAGTGGAGGCAACCCAGCGAGCTCTCGTAGAGCAACGAAGTCCCGACGATCCAGTCAATGCGTGCGCCCTGGCGTCTGAGGCGCCGGTCGAAGTCCCGAGCCACCTCACGCGCTACCGGAGGCAGGTCAGCGTAAAGTGCTGCGGGTACTGTGGCGACTCAGGAGCTGGCTGAACTGGTGGTACCGGGATCTCCTAGACATGCTCCTCCTAAGCCGGATCCTCGAATACAGGCTGAGGCTGAGCCTGATCCTGAGGCTGAGCCTGAGCCTGATCCTGAGGCTGGCCCGGGTACTGATCGAGGCCCAGAGCCTGTAGTTGAGCCTGCCGAGCGGCCTCCTGAACAGGAGGAGGGGCTAACACTCCAGACCTCAGCTCAATAACAACCGGGATAACCTCCGGCATCACCTCCGGATGCCAAATCAGCCCGTCACGGCCCCTAAACCTCAGACCAACATCAAAGGTACGGGTGATCTGCATGGCAGATACTGACGCGCGACCCAACCTGGTAGACGGGACCGGATCGGACAGCTCCGTATCATGCTCGGGCACGAGCCCTAGCGAGCGTGCAATGGCGGTGATGTATGAGCCAGTGTGCAGGTACCCGCAGAGCTGCCAGTGGTATGCTGTGGCAAAGTAATCTGCCAGGCAGGCTGCTAGATCGCAGGGCTGGCGGCGCAGTAGGCAGTATAGAAAGAAAAGGTCACTGAGGTTGACCTTCTCCCTGCTGGTACCCCGCGGCACGATAGATGACGCAATAACATGGTGCAGGTATCGGTACAAGGGGTCTCTAATGGTGGTGGCCTTTTGCCAGGATTTCCCAAAGGGAACCCTGGAAATGGCCCCCGAGAAACTGATAAGCGTCTGCCTGTCCATCGCCGTAACCGCCTGCGTATATAAATCAGTATCAAGCTCAGGCTCTGTGTACAAACCTGTATGGACAGCAAACTGCTGCACACTCATCTGAAACTGCTGACCGGCGAGATGGAATGTAACCTCGTGGACTGGAAAATCCGGGTCCTCCACGTAATCCGCCGGATGCGGCGCGTATGTAAACGTGGAAAGAAACTCGACCGTAAGCTCAGGGTACGAGTCCTCCATCGCTATCTGAAATAGGCGCGACCAAGAAGTATCTAGTCCAACTATATCACGCGCTCGCGCGGCCTCTCCCACGGTCTCCAGTAGGTCCCAGTCTATCCCTACGTGCCCCCCAATCTCTATGGTGCGCAACCTAGCGCATTTCCCCCTCGCCCGTGACCCTTGCGGAAACTGCAGGTACGGACATGCCGGCTCTCCCTCCTCTCCCACATCTCCCACCTCTACCTCAGCCTCCATATGCTCAATCTCGTCATCGGAGGAATCCATCCCTGCACGTTGAAAAGATAATAAATAAATAATATTATTTAAACAATTTAAATAATAAACAAATAATATTAAATATAAAATAATAAACAAATAATATTATTTAAACAATTTAAATAATAAACAAATAATATTAAATATAAAATAATAAACAAATAATATTATTTAAATAATAAACAAATAATATTAAATATAAAATAATAAACAAATAATATTATTTAAACAATTTAAATAATAAACAAATAATATTAAATATAAAATAATAAACAAATAATATTAAATATAAAATAATAAATAAATAATATTATTAAACAATTTAAATAAAAGATAATAAACAAATAATATTAAATATAAAATAATAAACAAATAATATTATTAAACAATTTAAATAATAAACACATAATATTAAACAAATAATAAATAAAAAAATAAACATGAACCAAAGCGCCCCGCTTTGGCCTCGGCGCGGCGCTTTGGTTCTTCATTCTGAAGAACAGAACCCAGCCAAATCATCAATACCCGCCCCAATCAACACAAATTTCAACATGTACATTAAACGAAAACGATTAAGGGTGTTCGATCTTACCTTTTAGCGGTTGAAAGCTTGAAAACGTTGATCTCCGGCTCAAGTGTGTGTAAATCGCACCTTTTAGTGTGTGTGTGTGTGTTTGTGGTTGAAATGGGGGAGAAGCCACCCCGCTTCCGCTATAGCGAGAGACCGAAGCGCCCCGCTATGGCCAAAGCGCGGCGCTTCAAGGGCAAAGCGCCCCTCTTAGGTCTAAGCGGGGCGCTTTGGGCCTTTTTTAAATTTTTTAAAGTTGTTTTAATTCACAAACGCGTCGATAATAGTCTAAATTTTACGTTTTTCCATTATACATCATTTTTTATTATATATGGACTATACTGCAAGTTCCGGATCAAATCGGTTACGTGTGATGTCTTATTCCGTTATATCGTATCATTTTGGTTTGAAAGCACAAGTACTCCTGTGAGAGGTGTTATGTGTATCAGCCGCCTACCGTACATGAACATGACGTATTTTTTCATTAATTGTAGTATTATGATGTATATTGCCATTTTGGGTCGTACAAGTGCGTATTGAATCTGATTGGGTCGTGTCGGTGACATTCGGTTTTTAACGTGATGTAACGCATATATTGAACAAACACAAACGTGATTATTATTAAACACATTTAACATACATCGTGAACATATGGGGTTACATTAAGGTCAGGGGCACGATACGTAAGCATTTCGTACGCGTTGATCTGATCCCTGTATAATGTATGCCAGGCTGCTGCGCGCTCTGTTCTGTTCGCTGTCTAGAGTAGGTTTGGGGGAGGCATTGGATAACAACCTCCAAGCTCTACATGAATGAAATGCCCATGGTCGACGAACACAACCGCAACCACCAGGTGAGGTTCCTCAGCTTCGTTTGGCCCGCCCAGCAGAGGGAAAATTGTATCGCTCCCACGCATGTCGAAGGTGTGAACAATCACACCGTATCGTTGGGCAATAAGAAACCCCGTCTCAGGCATCGTCATGTAATTTTCGATATCTGCTCGTCCCATCCCCTTGAAATCGATCCGTCTAACCAGCGCATCATAATGTCCTATGTTTTCCGGATCGAAAACCTGCCTCCAAAGCGATTCGTTCGTACATAACTCCTTTATAAGTTGTTTCCGGATCATCAAATATGAATTTTGTTTCACTCCTAACCCAACTGCCACCGATCGAAACCCACAATGACCATCTGGTTTCACGTCCTTTATTCTAACGATGTATGGATGGATCACTTCGGGAATTTGAGATGCGTAGTTGCGGATCGCTATATCCGTCTTAGGACCGAGCTTGATCATCGGGAAATCAGGGTGTAGGTTGATCGGTTTGGTATTCTTTTGTCTTCTAGAATATTCGGGTGATATGTACGAGCTGTGACGGGGAAGATCGTCTGAGGCCTCGACCCAAGTTTCTTCCGACGGAATGTACGAGCTTTTTCTAGCGGCTTCAACCTTTCTTTCTTCCTGCGTTTTCAATGTTGGGCGACCACGAGTTTTCTTCAGAACAGCAGGAGGTTTTTTGTTATTGTTCCCTGGATTGAGGATTTGCTGAAACTTTTCAAAGAAGCTCCTTTTCACTTGAGGGGGTGTTGGATCGATCTGTTGTTTCAATTTTTCAAATTCCGCGTCTACATCGATATCCTCTATGTTTTTCTTTGCAGGCTTGAAGTCAAGCTTCTTCCAGAACACGTCTATGTGTGTGATCCGGAGTTGCTGACCTGTGGATGAAAACAAATTAGGTGGCAAAATCATAACGAGAAAGGTCAAAGATATTAATTATCGTTATTTTCCAACTTTTCCAAACGACAGGCACATGGCAAACCACAGCTGGTAAAAAGTTGGCAACCACAGCTTGCACCGTAGGCTCTCAACCCGTCTTCCTTACGTTTTAGTTCCCTACTCAAAAGCCCAATCGCATATATTGAAACCTTTCTGAGAATATATACAAGCATGGGCTGATTCTTGTGGTGCGTCATCACTTTTCGGAGGCTTGTTTCAAAGCTACTACTAATCTCGGCGTATTGTCTATCAACAACATGATCAACATACAGTACAAGTTTATCCAGTGTGTTGCGATGACTTAGAAAGTGACTTTTTAGTGTTGCATGCGTGCCCTCAACCCTGTTGGTCGTAGTTTGGTGAAAGTTGATAGTTTTGTTAATCCAGCAAGATACAAACTTTTCACGGTACGGATCCAACCAGGATTTCTTCAAATAATCAAAAACCTCTAAAATTAAAAACCGAAATAGTCAGTTTTTGTTATTATATAAAATTTGAACATAATTATGTAAGAAATACCCACGTTCACGGTCATCTTCTTTCAGCTGTGCTTCAAGGTTTTCCAAGTTATACCTGTATATTTCCTTGGTTGTAGACTCGCACAATAACCAAAATCTACGTACGAATTCTTTCCAATCCTTGTCAGAGAATTTCTTCTTGTTGTTCTTATTAATATTTTTTTGAATATGGAACCAACAAAGATACTTATGCGCTTTTGGAAAAACTTGTTCACACGTGTTCATTAGCGCAAAATCCCTGTCTGTTAAAATTACGCGCGGTTCCATACATCCTACTAGCATAGACTTTATCCTCTGCAACACCCATAGGTAGTTCTCTGACTTCTCAGCGGAAATTACCGCACAAGAAGCCATAAACGATTTGTTTGTCGACGTCATGCCTACGACCTGAACAAATGGCAGGTTGTACATGTTCGTTTTGTAGGTGGCGTCAATCATTAGCACATGCGGGAAGGCACACCACATAGTGAATGATTTTTCATGAGCAAAGAAGACATCTTCAACTTCGTTCGATATCTCATTCGTGCGTATGTAATAAGTGTAATCTTTTTCGAGAAGAATGTTTTCAAGTTTTTGCATCGGAGACTTACCGACATTTTTTTCGGCGTTGATCTTCTGAACAGCGTTGTGTATATCTTTCGGAATAAGCTTTCTAGCCGGATAGTTTTTTGTCAGCGTTCGCCAGATACTTTGGTTGGGAATATCTTGCTCTGCCAGCTCCTTAACCAGTTTTTTATCCTCCGAAGAAAGCCTTCTCGCATACGCGTGACCCTCTAAGTTTTCAATAGGAGTGTGGTTATGCTTTGCCTTCGCCACCTCGATCCTCCAAACACTTCCGGATGATTCCGAAAACCCGATCATCTCGAATGGGCAACCTATTTTCTTGCTACCCGTTTTCCTCTGTGTAGCTATACTCTTATGCTCCCCACCAAAAGTACATTGAAACCAAATCTTGTAATTCTCTCCTCTTTTATTCGACCTCTTAATCACAATGAGGTAACCGTTGTCTTTTGCCGTGTCTTGTACCCAACGCACCAACTCTTTACGTGACGAAAAGGTCTGCGTTGTATCAAACGAAAATGTAACCGGGTAACAGCCTTCCTCGTCAACAGACACATCCCCCGGCTCACCATCGTCACCGAGCTCCGAATATACTTGATGTTCAAAGCTCGGTTGACAACCGTAACTGTGGTTTGGATAACACTCCGGCTATACAAAGCTGTGCTCGCCACCGTAACCGAAATTCGAATAACCTTGTAAGCTTTGTTGACAACCGTAACTGTCGTTTGGATAACACTCCTGCTGTACAAAGCTGTACTCGCCACCGTAACCGAAATTCGAATAACCTTGTTGTGCGTAAGGGTCCTCCACAGGGGTATTCAAATCCAGCGTCACCGTGTTATCACGATAACGAATGCCAGATACAATCTCTGCCTCCCTCAAGTTGGACGAGACCGGTTTCTTATACGAGTCAGAAATAGCGGTCCCCTCGTAAGAATCAGGAACAACTGACTCGTCAGAATATTGACCGAAAAGATAGTTGCTTAACCACGACATCGTTTTTTCAACACACGTAACTAATACAGCAAAGAAATCAACAAACAACAAAACACTCGAATACCCTCGAATGCTAAATGTTCTGTCTATGCAGGTTTAAATAATGAAAATTTGGGGTCGAATCGCCGGGCTTTGGCCATAGCGCGGCGCTTAGGGTTCACGGGACACTGCAACCTCGTATCACCTTTATGTCTCTGCAACATCGTATCACTTTATGTCAGTCAAATCAACTTTTGTCAAGCAAAGCGCCGCGCTTTGGCCATAGCGCGGAGCTTTGGGATGTGAAAATAATTTTCTCCGTGTGTGATTAGCATGACCCTTTTAAAATACTTAAAGGACAGGGTAGATACCACCACAGGATGCTGATTGGTGTTCCCAGATCTGAGCGTGCAAACCAATACTTCAAACTTTGACCATTTTTCTGAACCAGTAATCTACACTTACAACTCTTAACTCTCAAGCATTCACAACATCATACCTTTCATTTACAAACTCACCACCGTAAGCAAGTAAGCAATGGCTGAAGTCGTGCTTTCTGCCCTGCTCCCTGTCCTCTTTGAGAAGCTGTCCGATGCAGCTTTGAAAACCATTGCTCGCCACAAGGGTATTGATGCTGAGATCAAGAAGTGGCAGAAATCCTTAACCCAGATCCAAGTTTATCTTACTCATGCTTCTCAGATGGAGATAACCGATCCATCTCTGAAACAGCGATTGAATGATATCCAGCATCTGGCTTATGACATTGAGGACGTCCTCGATGGTTGGGCTACCGACGCTATGGACCCTGAGTTCAAGCAAGATCCAGAAGGCATCACCAGCAAGGTAAGAAAGCTAATCACCCCAACTTGTTGCACTAATTTCCCACGGGATACTACTATGATTGCCGAGTTAGATGATATTTCCACCAAACTACAAGATCTAGTTAAGGAGAAAGCTGACCTTTGTAGGTCCCGTAATCTGAGGATCGATAACGAACCGAATCACTTGTTTATAGCAAACACGGCTACGTGTGTGGAATCCATGTAACTATGCCAAATCAAACATATAAAGCAACACACACGTATAATCAATGATACACAGTCTATTGATCAAATGGGATGAGAACCAAGAACAAACTGATACAAACACAGTTTTGACAAAGTTTCTTTAAGGGTATTTTCTCATCTAGTTTCAAAGTGAAACCAGACAGTGTTTATATAGTCCCTGGGCCCAAGTCTCGACGAAACACAAGGTGCCTCGACGAAACACACATTTGGGCCACACATTTGGGCCTGAACCAGTCCATTATACGACGAAACAGATGTGTTTCGTCGTTTATGTCGACGTAACAGATTCACTTGGTTGTTGTTCTGTTTCGTCGTGAGGTGTTCGACGAAACAGCTCTGTTTCGTCGAAGGCTGCATCAGCTGTGATATTTGCTGCAAACAGACAGCAACAAACATAACATATAAACATTACAATAATGACCATATTACCCTTGTATGCCACATGCATTGTTTGTAATACATTACATATCAAACAGAGACAAATAAGTCGGACACAAGCGAATAGGAGGATATCCGACTTGGTCGACGGCAAATACAGACTCGATAAACGTTTAAAGACCATACGAAAAACAACGATAAGTAAGACTAGTTACAGACACAAAAAGGTGCACCAACAAACTCCCCCTTGTCTGTTACTCGTCTTCGGTCTTCCAATCCTCTTTCAGTGTTGTTCGGACCATGAACTGCCCGAATGAATTCCCCGGTAAAAACAAAAACAAGCAACACGCTGAAATTTCAATGCTTGACGCTCGTCTTTGTCTTCATGAAAGATGTCGTGCCGATATAACCTTTCAATGTCACCCGCAGACATGTTAACGATCCACATCGGATCCAACATTCTGAAATTTGCACGATCACCTCTAAACACAATCACGGCTTCATGAGTGTCGGAGTCGTAGCACCATAATGCCATATCTTCAAGAAAATCCTGCTACATCGGCATTAATGGGATTTTATCTACGACTCTTGGTGGCTGATAAACAAGCTTGTATCTCCCAGTGTTAGTTGCCGGATCGAGAGTAAATTTGATCTGTTCGTATATAGGAAACTGTGGTTTGTACGACTTATCTTTCCAACCAGACTTCTTGTTCATCCTTATCAGTCGCTCGAATAAGGTTGCGCCTTTAAAGTTTGGACGATTTATGAGATCCAACTTTGTCAATGCTGCCACATCATAAAAAGGCAAAGAGAGTATACTCAGCAATGATCGGAAGTATTGAATTCTAAACTCCCGTTTGATAGCGACGCGGTGAATTTCTTTTACAAACATCCAACAGAGGATTCGACCATTTGGCTTTGCTTTTTTCCAAACGTAAGTATTCAACTTGAGTAGCTTCTGGCACTGGTTTGGAAATCCTAGATAAGAATTGTTGTCGCCACATGGTGAATGCATCTGCGGCACTTTCAGATGAATCACGGTTCTTTAAGTGTTCATCAATGACTTCAACATTCTCATTTAGCCAGTCTTCATCGAACTGAGGGAATTCAGTCCCGTCTTGACGTACATACGCGGACTTCTGCTCATTTCCCTCGAAGACAATTTCTTCAATGTCTTCAACATTTGAAGATTCGGGCTCACTTGGCATCTTTTCAATCTCTTCATCATCAACCTCTCTCATAGCTTGTAGAGCAAGTAATTGCTCATTTGAAAGATCCTCTATTATCTCTCCTTCTTCAAGAGGTTCTCCAGTAATTGGATGAATTGCCTGTAATGCAAAGTCAGCACTGCTTGGAACATAAGATGTACCTTCCATTTGTTGAACAGTTCCGGAAGAAGTTCCCAGAGTAGATTCGACCACTGGCTGTTGAACTACAGCAATTTCAGAGGATGTAGCGGCTGGCTGCTTCTGTGATGTACCAGAAGTGTCAGGATTCCCTTGATCTTCAGGGTCTTCATCCCTTTTCTTCAGTACTTCTTCTTGCTTACAATGATAATCCCACAGAGCAGCAACCCGCTTCTGAAGTATAATGCTATTTCTCTCTCTCTCTCTTCGTCAGCAGCCTTCAACCGAGCATTCTCAGCTTTGAGTGAATCAATCTCAGCTTGTTGTCGATCTATCACAGTTTGCTGTTAACCAACAGTGGACTTCAAGTTGTTAATTTCCACCAATTGACTGACCTGATCATTCTTCATGAGATTAATGAAATGAGTTTGCCTCTGAATACGATCAGCAGCTGCTTCAAGTTGAGAGAATAGGTATTTGTTCTTTTCGTCTTGAGAATATTCTGAAAATATCCTTTGACGTTCAGAACTAAGCTGCGAAGTGGTTGCTCTGATTGCTGCAGCAATAGATCTTTGAGGAACGGCCTGAGGGGTAACCGTTGGAGTTTCAGCCGATGATGTAACTACAGGAGTTTCTTGTACAGGTTCTTGAGGAACAGATGAAGGCTCTTGAGAAATAGATTGCCGTGCAGAAGTAGCTAAGTATCTTCTTGCTTTCTTCCTTTTATATGTAGCGGTTATCTCAGCTTTCCTTTTTGTTCTTCTTTCTGCTACAGGATCCTCTGGAACGTATTCTGGATCATCTTCTGTTCTAATTTTTCTGTATCTTTTAACGCCTCGTTCATCCAAATACATTTCGTATCCAGGTTCGATTACATGATCATCTGAATCAGAATCAGACTCATCATCGCCACCTGGTGATGAACCACCAGCTGCACCTGCGCTAGATGAACCAACGGCACCTGCATCACCACCATCATCGCCTTCGTCATCACTGTCACTGTCTGACGATTCAGAATCCTCTGGACCGGATTTTTCAACCATTTTTCTCTTTAACTCTGGCTCTTCGTCATCTGATTGGCTGTCATTGTGACGCCATTTATCATCAGAAGGAGCAATGTAATCTGGATTTCCAAGAGCACCAAATAACTTTCTTGGAGGAACGCTTTCTTTGTATCTCTTGGCAGCAAGGTTCTTGATTATCCTTAAAGAGTTTAGGTTCATTGCTTCTATTTTCGGAATATCGTCGTCAGCTTTAGGAAGACCAGGATGTTGAACATTCATTATCATCTGAAGAAACCGCAGATACATCCAGAACTTGTTCCCGGTTATTCTACTTCCTGTTCTCGTCATATTTCCTTTCATGTTGGCGAAGATATACTTTGAGATGCTAAACGGTTTGTTTAACACCAACGCTACCATGAAGCCAACAAGATCATTTCCAGCCATGTCGTATCCAGCACGTCTATTGCTGAGACATTGAATAAGAATGTGCAATAAAAACTTGTACCGTAATGGCAGATCACCTTTGTTGATTTGAGTGCTTAAGATGTCTCCTCTACACTTCATTCGTAGCAAGCAGCCTCTTGTACACATGATAGGAATAGAATCTGGAGCATCAGGATGATCTTGTAACTTTAGAACCTCGTTCAGGATATCCGGAGAGACTATGACATCCAAATCATTCACACGACCCTTGATAACTTCCTTTCCATCCAATTGCATAACGCTAGCAGAATCCCAGAAAGCCTTGATAAGTGATTTGTAAACGGGCGTCGAGAATGTAACAACATAATTGATCCACGACTCCCTGATCCACTTTGTGATATCTTTCAGTTCGGTGAGTTTTTCATCTGGATCCAGATAAGCAATTTGATTATGACGCTTCTTGGACATAATCTCCTCTTCAGATTTATTTTCCTTCTTTGTCGCTTTCTTGCGTTTGCCTTCTTTTGGTGCCATCTGTACATGAAAATGACCACAATGAGTCACATTTGATATAACATGTGTATTATACATGTATATATACAAGTTATAACATCAAATGAACATTAAACATAAAGTTTCAAACATTCTGTGAACATAGCACCCAAACAGAAAAGTTTCTAAGGCATGGACGACGAAACAGATGAGCCTTCGACGAAACAGAAGGGTGTGCGACGAAACAGAGTGTTGACCGTTGACCAGTTCGATTCGTCGACATCTGATTTGCCGTGTCTGTTTTGCCGTTTCTGATTCGTCGAAAAGATGGTTTTTGAACAGTTAGGGTTTATGCGATTCGTCGATTTGAGGGTTTTTCTGTTTCGCCGTTTGGGGTTTTATACGATGATCAGAATCACAAACAAACACATTCAATAAATGTTTAACCCAAACCGAGCATGAAACTAATCCCAGATGTAATGTGGACACTATCTAAGACCAAAAACCCATTCAATACAGTTAAGAACATCATCAATCAACAACCCCTGTTTTGTTATATGAAACCCACACCAAAATCGGACATTAATCAAAGCATATATATTCACATATACCCTAAATCTATCATACTTCACAAGCAATCAACAAGATACAAGATAGAAACATGAAATCACGAGAAAAGCACGAGTCTCCTAGGGTTTCGGACAAAACAAAATGGTTCATAATGTTCGAAACACAATCAGTAACATGTTTTGCACCTTTGAGTTTGTTAGATTTCAAGATGAAAATGAGGGATTTTGAGAGACTTGGGGTCGGTTACAGAGGTATGGGGTTTTGAGTGAAGAAGAAACCAAACAGTTGAAGTTTTGAAAAAGTGGAAAACAGGGACCCCTTATATACACCGCCTCATCTCGACGAAACGGAACAAAACGACGAAACGGAGATGGGCTCGACGAAACAGAACATGTTGGGCTGGACTTGGGCCTGAAACATTAGCCCATGACGAAACGGATTTGGGCTGATGTGTTTCGTCGTATCTTCGACGAAACAGAGTTGTTTCGTCGTCTACTAAAACAGATTTGACCAAGGTTGAATCTTTGACTTTGACCATTTTGTTTCGTCGACAATGTTATGTTTCGTCGACCAACATTTGTTTCGCCGACATTAATTTTTTTAAACACACAGAAGCATGAAAGATTTTGCAGACTGAACAGATTTTGATTAAATGAACACATTTCCATTTTGATTGAGTTTTCAAATGCAAGGATGTTTTATGAAGTAGGTTTCAGGTTTCCGGCAGAAAACTTCGAGATACCAACCATCGGCTAATCAAAACACGATTATTTACACTAATACACAAAATAAAGTGCGAAAAACAATAACAACACGAAATTTGTACAAAGAACAACATTTTTGCGAGTTTCAAGGTAAGAGAATCATTACCAGCTTACTGTCTTTGTCAAAACGGTTTCTGATTTCTGTTTAAAGCATAAGATAAGTATTCTACCACGATTATCGGTATTGTTGTCCACCTAAGCTCAACTTATCAGATGTAATCATAATTAGGAGATATGATTAAGATAAGAGTTATACTTACTTGTCGGTGTACATCCACTCACGACACATTCCCGTATCAAGGTATACACGAGAGTTCATCTTACCAGTGAGTATACTGCTTATCATCCATTTGACCGTATAAAGATGTGAGAAACTCACTTATTTTGATTGAAAACAAGCCCTATGTGATAGAATCACTTATTGATGAGGAACTTGATTTTCGATGCATGAGGGCACAGGAGCAAGTCCGTGAACAGGTCAGTACTTTCGTACAGCAGAGAGACGAACTTGACTCCCGCAAAGAATCTGTGATATAATATCACTTATTTTGTTTGGACATGTGATAGTTGATCACTTATTGAGGTCGAATGCAATATGTACACGTATGTATAGTATCATGGAAGATCTTAGACTTAGTCTCCGTTATTTTTACGGTTTGATACAACCATGATACCCAGATGATAAGACAGCATAAAGACCGAATATTTCAGAACCTCGGCAATCAATCAAACGAAATTTCGGTACTAAGACCATATGCCAATGAATGGTTCCCACCTGACTTGATGTCTGTTAGGTTTATATCATCCTGCACATTTTAGTCTGATTGTAAGTCTACCGATACATCGTTAGTAAAGCTACTTACCTTTTTTTAATTTTCCTTTTTCTTTTGACCATATTGACAGACCACACCAGTGTATATCATCACTTTCCCTTCTTTTCTCCAAGAAACTCATTTTTGGTTTTCTATTGTTTTTGAATTTTTGATTTTCCAAACTTAAAGACAGAAAGTAAACGACATATTTTTGGATTTTTGAATTTTTCACATGTTTTTGTATTTTCTGAAATTTCTCCCCCTAAAATGCGAAAAGATAAGTAAACAGAAAATCTTTTTGGATTTTTGACACTTAAGAAAATATTTACAAAACCGATCAGCCGACAGAAGCTTACTCTTGTTTGACCTTAATACCATTGACCACTAAAAGATAGTCAAAACGAGATTTGTCAAAAGCTTTTGTAAACAGGTCAGCACGCTGTTCATCAGTGTGGATTTTAACAACATCGATTAATCTTTTGTCAAAACAATCACGTATGAAGTGATACTTAATATCGATGTGCTTGGTCTTGGAGTGTTGAACAGGATTTCTAGTGATAGATAAAGCAGCATTATTATCAACAAAAATAGAGGTAGATAGGAATTCAAAACCGTAGTCGCGCATTTGTTGCTGGATCCATAGAACCTGAGAGCAACAACTTGAAGCCGCAATGTATTCAGCTTCACAAGTTGATGTAGCAACACAAGTTTGCTTCTTGCACTGCCACGTGACTAAGCGACTTCCTAAGAATTGACATCCAGCCGTTGTGGATTTCCCGTCTATTTTGCATCCGCCAAAATCTGAATCACTAAAAGCAACCAAGTCAAAACTATCATCCCTAGGGTACCAGAGACCGGTGTCCGGGCAACCCTTCAGATAGCGAAAAATCCTTTTAACAGCTACAAGATGAGATGCTTTTTGATTTGCTTGGTATCTTGCAAGCAGGCACGTTGGATACATGATATCAGGCCTTGATGCTGTGAGATACATAAGAGATCCAATCATAGCGTGATAATAAGAAGAGTTGACACTTTCTCCCTTCAAGTCCGGAGTAATCCCGTGATTAGTCGGAAGTGGGGTACCAGTGGGCGTTGCATCAGACATCTGGAATCGGCTCAAGATGTCACCAACATATTTAGTCTGATGGATGAATATCCCAGACTCAGTTTGTTGAACTTGTAGGCCCAAAAAGAAATTCATCTCTCCCATTGCGCTCATTTCGAACTTTTCTTGCATAACTCTTTCAAATTTCCTGCACAAAGCATCGTTAGTAGAACCAAATATGATATCATCAACATATACCTGTACCAGCAAAAGATCTCCATCCTGTTCCTTGATGAAAAGAGTACAGTCGATAAGACCCCGGCGAAAACCGTTCTCCAGCAGATAAGTGGATAAGGTTGCATACCAAGCCCTCGGTGCTTGATGTAATCCGTAGAGAGCTTTGTTGAGCAACCAAACCCGATCGGGATGGATAGGATCTTCAAAACCTGGAGGTTGTTCGACATACACCTCTTCTTCAACAATACCATGTAGGAACGCGCTTTTGACGTCCATCTGATAGACTTTGAATCCTTTAAAAGAAGCATAAGCTAGAAAGATCCGAATAGCCTCCAGACGTGCAACTGGTGCATAAACCTCGTTGTAATCAATGCCTTCAATTTGACGAAAGCCTTGAACAACCAATCTCGCCTTGTTGCGAATGACCACTCCACGATCATCCTTTTTGCACTTGTAAACCCAACGGGTGCCAATTTTCTTGTAGTTGTCTGGTTTTTCAACAAGTCTCCAAACACCCAGCTTCTGGAATTGTTGTAGTTCCTCTTGCATTGCTTCAACCCAAGAATTTTCCTTTAAGGCTTCTTTCCAAGATTTCGGTTCTTCTTGAGAAACATAACAAGCGAAGGACCAATCATTTTGAAGACCAGATTCTCTAATGGCTGAATACAAACCAGCACTTTGGTTGTTTCTCAGCTGATTACGCGTCTGCACTCCTTGTTGGACATCTCCTATGATATTCTGCTGTGGATGGGTATCGTGTATTCTCATTTCAGGATTTTCAGGAACACGAGCATTAACACCCAAATTGTTAATATTAAGATCAACAACCAATTCCACACCTGGAATATGCGTAGAAGTGGATGCATTCCCTTCAGCAGTATCATCAACCTGCACATGAGGAGTTTCAACAGAAGTGCCCTGAACAGGAGCAACTGGAGCTGAAGTGCCTTCAGTCGCATCAAGATTTTCATCATCTTCCGATGACTCATTGTACTCAGTAGCATCTTCAAATACCTCATTTTGAACAGTATTGTTAACTGAATTAGAACCTTGTGGGTTAACAATAATTGGTCTTACTAAAGACGAGCCGGCAGCGTTGTCACTATCAAATAACATTTGAACAGCTGCAGATTCTTCATCAATGGTGGGCAGGTTAAAGGAGTCGAATATCCCATCGTAATCGAACATCCAAGGATCACCCGGAGATCTAACAGGATTTGTGTACCTTTGAACCCTTACTTCATTCCAAAGCTCAATCTTTTTGGTGGTCAGATTCCATACACGAAAATTCAGAGTTGCATATCCAAGGAAGAAACCTTCGATAGCTTTTGCGCCAAACTTTCCATCTGGGTCAATCATGGTACATGGACCGCCAAAAGGTTCAAGGAAAGAAAGATCCGGTTTCCTTTTCAGTAGAAGTTCGAAACAAGTTCTGCCATGCCTCTTAACTGTAAGAACTCTGTTCAAAGTGTAGCAAGCAGTCGACACAGCTTCTGCCCAGAATTGAACAGGAAGCTCCGACTCTACCAACATCGTTCTTGCAGTCTCAATAATCGTGCGATTCTTCCTCTCAGCGACACCGTTTTGTTGTGGAGTATAGCGAGAACTGTATTCATGAAGAATGCCTTTAGAAGTACAGAACTCATCCATCACACGGTTCTTGAATTCAGTTCCATTGTCGCTTCGGATCCTCTTCACTTTCAACGTGTATAAATTTTCCAACATTGTAAGAAGATCCTTGAGGATTCCAGGAGTATCACTCTTGTGTGCCATAAACGCTACCCAAGAAAATCTAGAATAATCATCAGTAACAACCAGACAGTAAGCATCGCCGAATGTTGTCTTGTGCTTCATAGGTCCAAAAAGGTCCATATGAAGACGTTCGAGAGGCATGCTAACAGTGTTGATTTTCTTCAGAGGGTGAGATTTCTTTGTTTGTTTCCCTTTCTGGCACGAAACACATATATCTTGTAGATGAAAGCTTCTCACAGGCACACCATTCACAAGATTATTTTTCACCAAATGGTTCATTTTCCTCAAGTGAATGTGCCCCATTCTTCTGTGCCAAGAAATAGACACCTTCTCTGTGGCTTTTGAGACAAAGCATGTTACTTGCGCAGATGACGTAATAGCTTGACTCATATCAAGAATATAAAGATCATTAATTCTTGGAGCCGATAAGAGAATCCATTCATCAGGAATCTTGAATCCAGGTTTAAGCACATAACAACCGGCATCATCAAAATGCACGGTGAACTTCTTATCGCAGATTTGCGACACACTGAGAAGATTATGATCAAGTTGACGAACATAATTGATCTTTTCGAAACATACCACACCATTTGAGATCATTCCTTCTCCGGTGATATATCCGCCTTTGTCTCCTGCGAACGCGACATAGCCTCCTTTAATATTTCTGACATCGTACAGAAGCCGTAAGTCACCTGTCATGTGCCTGGATGCCCCACTATCAACAATCCAATGACTACTGATAGTTCCTCCTGGAACACCCTGCACATATCATCCAATGATTAGTTAAGGATGGGGACCCAAGCCATAGTGGTCTTGGGTCGTCCCTGAGCATCACGAATAGTGATCTCGATCTGTTGATGATTTTCCAAACTAACAGCTCCCCCTGAACTTTCACCCATCTTAGGTTTCCAAGTTTGTTTTTGTTTACCAGATTGAGTTTTGTAAACAGTTTTTGAAACTTCTGGTTCTAAAGGTGAACTTGGTTCCCTTGGAACAGATTTGACATCAGTTTTTAAGGCCTTTTCTATTTTCTTTACGTTCTGACGTTGTTGTTTCGTTTCCTGTTCTTTAACAGTTCTTTTATCATGTTTTGGGGAAACGGGACGACACTGAGTGTGAATCTTTTCAGGTGGTGCTTTCTCAACAAATTTATCTCTTGGAGCGTTTACACAATCTTTGATGATGTGCCCAAACTCCCCACATTTAAAACACGTTCTCTTCTCAACAAACTTAGGAGAAACGGATCGACGAACAGATGTCGAACCTGTAGAACCTGAGGTACTTGCCTTTTCATCACACCCGTTTGAATGTTGAGTGTAATTGTTTTGACTGTTACGCTTTAAAATCTTGACTTGTTGTACAAAATCAGTGTTTGATTTGTTAGCAAAATTCTCAATTTTATCAGTACCCTCAAATGCCACAAATCTAACATCATTGTTTTTCTTTTGATAACGAGCTCCATTTATTTCAAATTTTAATTTAGAAACATTTGGCCTTTGAGCTCGTTGAAATGGTTGTTTACCCTTAGGAGCAAAAGGTTGTTGCTTTGTTGGGGATTTTTTATTTCCAAATTGCTTTTTGATTTCAGCCTTAGGAATTGGATCACATTGAGTCACAATAACTCCCGGGATCGTCTTTTCCAAAAACTTGCTTGTGTTATCTTCAAAAACTTTATCAATCGATGATGGATTGACGTTTTTAATTGGAAAATCATTATCCGAATAAATTTTAGAATCACCAACCAAGGTATACAACACATTGTTACTCTTAACGGTAAACACAGGTTTCTTGTCGTCCTTGACAGGATTAATCACTTGTTTGGCAACTCGTTGCACAACAGGAATAGGAGGATCACAAAGAATATGATTCTTAATTGGAATTTCTATTCCCTTTTTCTTGTCAAGTGATTCATCCTGGTCATTAGCATCTGTTTCATCATCAGATGAATCATAATCCTCAACAGATGGAGGACTTTGATTCACTGTTGTTGAAGTTTCTGTTTTATCAGATGAGGTTTTCGAGGAGCTGTCCGGTTTAAACCCTAATCCAGTTGTAAATTCCTCATAATTAAGAGGCACACTGGGTTCAAAACGAGGCATATCCTCTTCATCAGGTGGTGGAGCATAATTGTGTCTCAAAGGGGGCGGACATTTCTTATACCCAACACCACTCTTGTTTTTCTTCAGTTGTTGAACGTCAATTATGTGATCGAGCACAAATCGGGAGTTAGAATAACTCTCCAATTTTTGCTTGATAGCATCATGCTCGCATTTGGCAATGGCTAATTCCTTTTTGGTTTCCTCAACGATATTAATGTAATCGTTAATACTAATTTGTTTATGATAAACAGCTTTGGTAGTTTCGGAAACACTTTTCTTTAAATTTTCAATTAAAGATTTAAAGTCCTTTTCGTTTCTTGTTAAAGCCATATTTGCCTCTTTGCACTTTGACATCTCAACAACCAAACTTTGATTGTGACCATGAATTGTGTCACATTCAAGTTTCACTCTATCACATTCCTGTTTCATATAAGCACAATCACTACATATTCTAGGAGTTTCAGATGTTACCTGACTCGAAGAGGCTGAAACATTTGCCATAAATGCAGTTTGAAAAGAAAAAGATCCGTCTTCAGAGAAGAACTTCTCCATTTCCTTATATGCTATCCTAGCCTTCTTGATAAGAACAGATTTCTGAGACTTCAACTCCTCTGATTCATTCAACAAATCATCAATAGAACTCGCTTCTTCTTTCACATCACCCGAAATAGAACTTTCTTCATCCGAACTCCCAGTATAACCCGAACTGTCGTCACTTTCAGAAAATTCTTCCTTATGAACGTGCTTGATGTGATTAATGATCTTTGCGTAGCACGCGGTTCCTCCTCCTTCATTATCACCTTCCCCTAATTGTAAAGACCAATTACACCCTTCATCTATTTGAACAGTCAATGCACGAGTGTTGTTAGATGGTCCAGACTGGTTCTGGTTGGTGGTATTGTTCACAGCTACTATCCCTGTTCCACGATGGTCTTGAGTGCCTTGATTGGCATTTGAAGTACTTGTCTGATTTCTGAAAGGGTTCTGATTGCCTTGCTTGGTTGGTCGGGTGCACTCACGTTTGAAGTGACCCTTTTCGCCACAATTAAAACATGTAACCGCTTCTTTATCAAACCCGTACTTCGTATCCTGCTTACTTTCCAAAGAACTTCTTCCTGTTCAACTCATGAAATCCCTTGCCCTTCTAATTGCACTTGCAAACGCCCACTTTATATCTATCAACTCCATTTCATCACGGTCGATTTGTTGATAATCTTCGTTGGTCATACTGATGTTCCCAATTTGACCTGCGACCAAACCGTAGTATGCACTGACCATTGTATTAATGAGTTCCATGTGCTCCTTTGCTACTTCAATGCTAACTTTTGAGAGGTTCGAAGTATCAACTTTGACAGTGTTCGTGTTTTGGGGTGGAGGATTGTTGGTATAATGTGCTTGTTGTGGTGATGGTTGGGCTTGAGATTGGGGTATTGATTGTGAAAGATAAGCACCTAAATCGAACTGTGGTTGAGTAGTGGTAACTTGAGGTGGAGGTTGTAAAAGATAAGCACTTTGATTGAACTGTGGTTGAGTACTTTGAGTGAACTGTGGAAACGGAGATGAGCTTGTGTTGGACACAAACGCCGTTTGAAGCTTCGGTTGCTGAACAGAACTAGAACTAGCTGAAGGAGCAAAACCTGGCAAATACATTTCTGTGTTTTGAGGAGCTCCAATCCTTTTAGCTTTCCGAGTTTCCTCTTCGTTCTTTTGCTCCAACTTCTGAATGAATCCATAGATAGTGACATTTTCCCCATCCAGATCACCCGTATGCTTAAGAAGTTCAATGAATGGACTCCACTTAGGAGGTAGAGCATCAGCTAAACGTGCAATCATTTCCACATGAGTTGCAGGAACCTTATAAGAACTCATTTCACTCATCAAATGATAGAAACGAGAAGTCATATCATTTGGGGTTTCATTTTCCAAGGATTGAAATGATTCAAATTCTTTCTTCAAAAGATCATGGCGTATTTTTCTAGTAACTGCATTTCCTTCTCCTCTTGTTTCCAATGCATCCCATAAAGCTTTCGTGTTCTGACTATAAGAAAATTGATGATAGATGTCTTTATGAAGAGCTTGTGTTAGAAAAGCAAACGCCTTCTTCTCTAATTCATAGGCTTTCTTGTCATCTTCAAGCATATTAGAAATACCAGTGGCAGTTGATGCTGCTGCTTCGAGATCCGGGTTACATGCAGTAATGAAACACGTCCAAAGTTCGACGTTTTGCCCTAGAATGTATGTGTGAAAACGACCCTTCCAAGATGGATAGTCGTTCATGTGATTTAGCTTTGGTGGGCGATTGTTGCTACCCGTCTCACTCTCACTGAGCAATAGATTTTGAATGTTTTGATTTTGATTAGACACCATAGCCCATTGACCTGCACTTATTGATTGTTGTTGTTGAGGCAAGGAATTCATCAATAATTCGGCCAACGAAGGCTGATTTTGACTTGGTCTTGAGTCCGAACTCCAATCCCACAGACCTTTGTTACTCATGTTTGATATAAGAATGATAATACCTGTTAACACACTTGAAAACACAGAGTTAGAACACTTTTACAAGTCCTCTGTGTAAAATTGACAACACACACGACGAAACACTTTCCACGAAACAAACTAGTTTCGTCGATATGGATGATGACGAAACAGACTTGTTTCGTTGAAGATATTATGACGAAACAGACTTTGTTTTGTCGAAGATATTTTTGACGAAACACTTTTGTTTCGTCGCCTGCTCGTTTCGTCGAGGATGAGTCTCAGACAGCTGGTGAGATATTTTTCTGACACGAAATAAGATGGTAACACTGTTTTTCAACACAACATCCTTTTTCTCAGAAACTAATTATCACCATGTACACAATAGTCCACTTAATGTATTATATTTGACAAACACTTTGATTTATGCAATAGAAAGATCAAATGCACAAATATGATAAGAACAATTTGAAGATATGAAGAACACACTCAAGAACAATGAGTTTTCCGGTCACTAATAATTTTCCGAAACACGAAAATGCACAAGACTTTCACTAAAAACCCGGTTTAAAGCATGAACAAACAATCTAACAAGGTTTTTGATAAAACTCTTTAGCAAACAACAAGAAAACAAGAAACCAACAGATTATATGAATATTTTTCCAGAAATTATGATTTTTCAAGAACAATTTTCAGAAAAAAACAATCACAAATACTTGATAAAAACCGAACTATGTTTGATTTTAAACAAGGATAAGAGCCAAATGCTCTGATACCACTTGTAGGTCCCGTAATCTGAGGATCGATAACGAACCGAATCACTTGTTTATAGCAAACACGGCTACGTGTGCGGAATCCACGTAACTATGCCAAATCAAACATATAAAGCAACACACACGTATAATCAATGATACACAGTCTATTGATCAAATGGGATGAGAACCAAGAACAAACTGATACAAACACAGTTTTGACAGAGTTTCTTTAAGGGTATTTTCTCATCTAGTTTTAAAGTGAAACCAGACAGTGTTTATATAGTCCCTGGGCCCAAGTCTCGACGAAACACAAGGTGCCTCGACGAAACACACATTTGGGCCTGAATCAGCCCATTATACGACGAAACAGATGTGTTTCGTCGTTTATGTCGACGTAACAGATTCACTTGGTTGTTGTTCTGTTTCGTCGTGAGGTGTTCGACGAAACAGCTCTGTTTCGTCGAAGGCTGCATCAGCTGTGATATTTGCTGCAAACACACAGCAACAAACAGAACATATAAACATTACAATAATGACCATATTACCCTTGTATGCCACATGCATTGTTTGTAATACATTACATATCAAACAGAGACAAATAGGTCGGACACAAGCGAATAGGAGGATATCCGACTTGGTCGACGGCAAATACAGACTCGATAAACGTTTAGAGACCATACGAAAAACAACGATAAGTAAGACTAGTTACAGACACAAAAAGGTGCACCAACAACCTTGGTTTAGATAATCTTGGGTTGAAAGCGGGAGAGGAAGCTAGGCCAAGAATTATTAATAATAATAGAAGATTACAAACCTCTGTTGTCAACCCATCTAGTATTGTTGGACGCCAAGTTCAGAAAGATGCACTGGTTCAACAGTTATTGTTACCGGCTGATGAACCATCTGATCAAAACTATAGCATTGTTCCCATAGTTGGTATGGGTGGGCTTGGAAAAACAACTCTTGCTAGACTTGTCTATGACGAACAACTGGTCAAGGATCACTTTGATCTAAAAGCATGGGTTTGTGTCTCTGATGAGTTTGATACCGTTCGTATAAGCAAAGAGATCTTTCATTCTGTGGCAAACAAGGAAGTTCCAGATTTTAATCGGCTTCAAGAAGCTCTTAAAGATCATATAAAGGGTAAAAAGTTTTTGTTGGTACTAGATGATATATGGAGAGAAAGTTATGAGGATTGGGAGACCCTCGTCAGACCGTTGTATACATGTGCTCCTGGAAGTAAGATCATTATAACAACACGGACCGATCAATTGCTCAAACAGTTGGTTTACAATCCTCTACACAAGCAGCTACACAGCCTCTCAGATGATGACGCTTTGTCTTTACTTGCTCGAAATGCGTTAGGTGTAGATAACTTTGATTCACATTTGTCGCTTAAACCATATGCCCAAGGTATTGTGAAAAAATGTGGAGGATTACCTTTAGCGTTAATAGCACTTGGTAGATTGTTGAGAACAAAAAGAGATGAAGCACATCATTGGATCAATGTGTCAAACAGTGACATATGGAGATTAAAAGTGAAGGGTGGAATTCTCCCGGCCCTAAGACTAAGCTATGATGATCTTTCGGCACCTTTGAAGCGGTTGTTTGCATACTGCTCCTTGTTTCCCAAGGACTACCAGTTTAACAAGGAGGAACTGGTTTTATTATGGATGGCTGAAGGGTTGTGCCAGCCAACTCTGATCGACTCAACAGAAGAACAACAATCGGGTCACGAATTCTTTGACGAGTTGTTGTCAAGGTCATTTTTTCAACATGCGCCTAATAATGAATCATTATTTGTGATGCATGACCTCATGAATGACTTGGCGACATCTGTTGCTACCGAGTTTTATTTTAGGTTAGACAACGAGTCAGAGAAGAATATTAAGAAGATGAAGCTAGACAAGTACCGCCACATGTCATTTGTTTGTGACGAATATGTAACTTACAAGAAGCTCCAGGTACTTGAAAACTCCAAATGTCTGAGGACATTCTTGGCAACATCTGTTGGGGAGGTGGAAAGTTGGCGATATTTTTTATCTAATAAGTTTCTCACTGATTTGCTTCCTGGGTTACCATTATTAAGGGCTTCCTGGGTTACCATTATTAAGGGTTCTAAGTTTGAGTGGTTCTAGAATAAGTGAGGTACCAGAGTCCATTGGTACTTTGAAGCACTTGAGGTACCTTAATCTATCTCAAACTCATATCACACATTTACCGGAAAAGGTTTGCAATCTTGTTAATTTACAAACAAGATCCTGTTTGGTTGTAATGAATTAACTGAGTTGCCCAACAACTTCCTAAATCTGAAGAACATGCAACATCTTGACGTTAGGGACACCCTGCTTTCATTTCAAATGTTGTTAGAGATTAGCAAGTTGAAAAGCCTACAAATTACTCTCTCGAAAATCAATATCGAAAGTGAAAGCGGAGTTGAAATAGCCAAACTTAAAGACTTTAAAAATCTATATGAAAAAATTTCCGTTGTAGGTTTGGAAAAAGTGCAAAATGAAATTTATGCACATGAAGCGAACTTTTCAGAAAAGAGGCTTAGTGAGTTAGAGCTTGTATGGGGTGATGAGCTAAATGATTCTCGAAATGACATGCTTGAAAAAGAGGTCCTAAATGAGCTGAAGCCTTGTCATGATAAGTTAATAAAACTCAAAATTAGGTCATATGGGGGACTGGAGTTTCCAAACTGGGTTGGGGATCCCTCGTTTCTTCATTTGAGGCATGTGTTAATAAGGGGTTGTAAGAGATGTACATTTCTACCGCCACTTGGGCAGCTACCGTCTCTCAAGAAGTTGCTTATTGAAGGCTTATATGGGGTGGAAGCTGTGGGTTCTGAGTTATTTGGGACTGGTCAAGCATTTCCTTCACTTGAAATTCTGAGTTTTAGTGATATGTGTAGGTGGAAGAAATGGTCAGGTGGTGTGTTTCCACGCTTGCAAAAGCTTGAAATAAAAGATTGTCCTAATTTGGTTGAAGTCACACTTGAAGCACTGCCTTCATTGAATGTTCTTGAAATACACGATTGTCTTAATTTGGTTGAAGTCGCACTTGAAGCACTGCCTTCATTGAATGATCTAAGCATAAGTAAATGTGATAGTGGCGTGTTGAGAAGTCTGGTTGAAGTAGCTTCAGCAGTCACTAAGTTGAATATAAATTATATTTCAGGGCTTAATGATGTGGTGTGGGGAGGTGTTATAGAGTCTCTTGGGGCAGTGGAAGAATTAAACATATGGAGATGTAATGAAATAAGATACCTGGTGAAATCAGATGCAGATGCAAGTAAGATTCTTGTGGCGCTAAGGAAACTGGAAGTGTGGTTTTGTGATAAATTGGTGAGTATAGGAGAGAAAGAAGAGGAGGATGATAATTGTAGGAGCAACCTTAGGACATTGAAAGTGTATCATTGTGAGAATATGGAGCGTTGCAGCTGTCCAGATGGCATTGAGGAGTTGAGTGTTGAGGGTTGTAGTTCAATGACAGTTGTCTGGTTTCCAAAAGGAGGACAGGAGAAGCTCAGGTCACTTAGTATATGGAATTGCAGGAACCTATTGGAAAAGGAGTGGGAGTGGGGAGGACAAAAAATGAACAACAGAACCAGCATGCCCATGCTTGAACATGTATCGATAATTGATTGGCCAAATCTGAAATCAATTATTGAATTGAACTGCTTGGTTCACCTCGCTGAATTGATGATACACAACTGTGAAAACCTTGAGTCATTTCCAGACACTTTAACATCGTTAAAGAAACTGGTAATCATTAATTGTCCCAAATTGGATGTTTCCAGTCTGGGTGACAATTTGACATCATTGAAGGAACTGGCCTCCCACTCTCCAAATCTTAATAATTGGGAAGTTGAAGAAGCCCTTCTCCGAGTGGGGTCCACAGACATTCCCAACCTCACTTGTGGAACTAGAGTTACACGGTGGTGGTGAAGATAGAGTGAGTGGTTGTAGTGAATTTTCTCATCTTCTTCCTTCATCTCTTACTTCTCTTATAATAGATGGATTTGAGAAATTGGAATCTTTTTCAGTGGGACTCCAACACCTCCAATCTCTCTCTTTTATCAATTGCCCTAATCTGAAGAAAGTGTCTTCGCATCCCCAACACCTCACCTCCTTCCACCATCTCTCTTTTTGGAATTGCCCAAAGATGATGGATCTACCAGAAATGTCGTTGCCTTCACTCTTGAGATTAGAAATCTGGTTTAATTGCCCAGGTCTGAAAGAGAGATGCAGTAAAAACGGGAGTTACTGGCCCCTCATCTCCCATATCCCCTGTATCAACATACTATGAAGGTATCTCTCCCTCTACCTTTAATAATTTTTAAATTTTATAACTTATTTATAAATTTGTTTTTTTATAGACAATTAGCAAAACCATATTAAAAAGTTATTATTTGTACAGTATTTGATTTTGATCATTTTTACTGCTAATCAAATTCATATGGCTTCTCTTTGGTTTCATTTTTTTTTTTTGTTTGAAAGATAAACTTCTTTGGTTTCATTTGAATGGAATACTATTTCTAATAGAGTTTTGTTAATTCAATAAGACTTGCATTTAATATAATACCATATTCGTCTATGGTTTGATTAAGTCAAACTTGAAAGTGGCATAAAAAGGGGAAAATGTACCATTAAGTTGAGTTTTATTAGAGTCCATTTCATTTTGGATGGAAAGAGAGCATGTAACTTTTGTTTCTTGAGTTATCTTCACTTTCTTTCTTTATTTAGTAAATCAAGATCTGAGTTCATTTATTTTGACAATTTATTTAATAATTTCATCAAATGATCACGAATTATTGAATTATTATTTATTTTGAGTTTATGTAACTTTTGTAGAAATCATGAAGCCATTGAATTCTGTTTGTCGTGATATGACATTGCCAATTTTACTATTCTGATTATCTCTAGATTAATAGCTTATTTTTATATGATCTTTTAGTTTTCTTATTTAAATTGACAGTATGAGCCATGAGGAAACTGACCATGATTATTATATCCATCGCAGATTTGATGCTGCAGCCTGGAAACATTTTACAGCAGGGAGCAAAAAGTTAGGCTTGATTGGATGATTATGATGTTGGCTACCTTTTTCCTTTATCGTTTTTTGTCGATACCAATTAGTGATTTGTGCATAAAAGAACCAGTTGACTTGGATTCTATTTTGTTGGTAATGGTTCTAACTGCAGATTGTGTTTTGTGTGTATACCTATAGTAGTGATTGGTGCATCACTAATGTTAGTTGTGACTATTTCATCATTTTATTTAACCAAAGTGCCGATGATTCGAAATGTGGGGATAATGTAAAGACAATGGTAACTTTCAATTTAACAAAGTGCCTCCGTTTAATGACAATAGTCCCTTCATTTTCACAATTCTTTTCTAAGTCGTGAAAGCAAGACTACCCCTCAACTCCGTCTCTATAGCGTACTATAGTGTACAAGCAGAGGTAGCACGGGCTACCCCACAACTCCGTCTCCGTAGTGTAAAAATACCCTCAACTCCGTCTACATAGTGTAATTTTTTTTTCGGCTTTAGACAAAAGATACCTTGATCCCAAAAAAAAAAGTAAAAAACTGGCAAAGGTGGTTGTTTTAATGAACATAACCCTAGGCTTCCATTATCAGTGTGCTTATGAAAATGTAGATGCAAACCATTGGTTTTACATCTCCGGTCATTTCAGTTATGGTTCTATTAACCCACTGTTTAGCTCCAATAACAGAAGAGTTAAGACAGAATGACTAATCAACAACCAGCAACTTAATATGACAACTAGACAAGTTGCACACAAATTGAAAGAAAGCAAAACTAAAACATATATACAAAATCCAGGAAACCAATTTACAGGAGACCCAAAAAAATAAAAGAAAACGAAAGCGCAACAATCGGTCATCCATATTTCAAACAAATCATTTTCGTCCGCAAATTGAAAAAACTGAAAACCCATCTTTCATTCTGTATACAATGAAAATTTGTCTGGTTGTAAGGAACACATTTAATGCTTTAGATTTTGATTAAATTTATAACTACGCCTATGCGACATGAACAGATGAGTAATGCTTCATGTGGACTCATTTTCCTTTCGGACTTCTAGCTGGCGGGGTAGGAGGTTGAGAAAGCTTCCGTGAGTTTGTTGCGAGGAGGTCGAATCTGTTTCTTCTTCTGCAAGAAAACACACAGATTTAAGCACATAAGTACAGATAATCAATTTTAACACATTTACTTACTAATGGGTCAATTTTGATTATGCTTAATCTTACGGGTCAAAGAGGTAATCACAAATAAAATTGCCTTTACGGTTAGGAAGTTGACAAAAGTAAATAATTCTTATACATAAAATTCCTCTTGAATCATTTATATCAAATAATCACATTATTATGGAATAATATATATATTTGTACACAAAGTAAGGGTGTAAGGAGTGGTTAAACACTTGAGAGTGGCAAACTAAAAAATCAACCAATGAGAGTGTGCCATGTCAAAGTGGTAAACTATGCTCAAAAGTGTTGGCAATGGTTAGACACTTGGTGAAGTGGTAAACTATTTTTTTTTTTTAAAAGGAAAAAGATGTGATTGGTTGAGGTTGGAATGGACCCCACCCCACACTACCCTCTCTCTCTCTCTCTCTCTCTCTCACTACCCTCTCTCTCTCACTACCCTCTCTCTCATGATTCCCGAGCGGCATTTGGTCACCACGTGACTAACCAAACCGACGCGGCAAAGGGGTTGGTGGCGGTGTTGCAGCGCGGCAAACCACTTTGCCACTTCCCTTTGCCGCACCACACCGTATACCCTAACTAGATCCCACTATTTTGCAAGAAATGAAAGGTATTTTCGACACCTATGACAGTAGTGCAATTAACAAGAGAGTATACGAAATATATATATTGGGGAAGGTTAACGTACAATAGCTCCTTAATGTGCAACGGTACATGACTTAATTACACATATCGTAAATTACGCACGTAACAATTTCAAACCCTGATTACGCATGAAGAAGAAATCACGCATGGCCAAAACACAAAATCACTCATAGGTTGGTTTTTACCGTAATTACGCACGTTATTTTGTTGGTCGCATACCGTTGCACGTTAAGAGACTTTTGTATTTTAAACTTTCTCTCTCTCCCTACATATATATATACTATACACACACATTAGGAATGAAATAGGAAGAGAGAGCGAGAGAGGGGTGAAGAGAGAGAGATGGATCTTACTGAAAAGTGACTTGACGGTTGGCCTTTTAGGTTTTGTACTCTTCTTCTTTAACTCAGCTGAAAATTAATATTGGAAAAATAATTAATTATGACCATGTTGATGCAATCTTACCAGTCACATTTACCAAGAATGCTCAAAAACTGATAGAATTAAAATAATTAATTATGACCATGTTGATGCAATCTTACCAGTCACATTTACAAAGAATGCTCAAAAACTGATAGAATTATATCCATTAATAAGGAATTATGAGTTTGGTATTCATAAATTATTATATTGCCTTATTTTTGGGATAAACTTTTTTATATAAAAAAAGAGAAACAAATGAACTTGTGTACAAGGAGAGAGCTAGTTTCCGATTCCCGGGACTTGATGTTCGTTTACAATTTCAAAGTTTTAATATGTGTACCCCATAAAGTTCACATCTTTAGAGGAGAGCATCTGCAGTTGCCAAAAACAAGTGGAATATATATAAATTATAACACAAAAGAGAATACATTTATAGTAATTAAAGTTATTTGTAACCACAAAATGAAAAGACGGGAACTTGAATAATGATAAAGTTCCTAATTACAGGGGAAAAATCCGTCGGAACAAGTTTTTAAATATTCATTTACACATTTGTTTGTGTATGCATTGTGACAACCCTCACTAAACCAGGTATCCGTACGACTTAATTAATGATTAATTACTGCTTAATTACTGTGCTTGTTGGAACTAGCTGATGAACTGCTACTTGAATACTGATACATGAACTTACTTGCATCATACTTGCTTACTGTCACTACAATATTTATATGCTGAACCTTAGTGACAAACATGATGCACAAAAAGCACAGTAGCACGATACACGGATAACCTATTGAATATGCTGATAAAGCCAGCATCAGGCAAACACTGCCTCCAAGGCCTATAAGAGCCTGAGATATCTGACTACACTGGTAGTGAGTGTAGGGTTATAAGGGTTGTGGAACTGCGTCTCTAGGAATAAGATACACTGATTGGATGTGCCAAAAACGTACTTTAAGCACAAAACACAGCACTTTGATAAATAATCCAGCTTCTAGCTGACTAGTAAAGTGCCAGAACATGAGAAAAATACTACTAGACACTTTCTAAAGTGTTGGAAACAAGATGTGTCACTAAAAATAACAATAACGACACTTTAAAGCTTTTGTAACGCTTTAACGGATTACTATCCAACCGAACAACCGGACTTTACCCGGAACATGAAAATATTACTATTTTCACTATTTATATTTTTCTGAGCCAGTTAGGGTCCCTGATTACCCTAACACCCGTCATAACACGCTATTTATTACTAACGGGGTTAAACACTTAACTAACCTATTTAACCTAATCTTTATCCTAATTACCTAGTTACAATCGAACTGGATACCCCCCCCCCCCCCTTTAGGCCGATCGGCCACCATGTAACTAGAGGGGACACCTCTAGTACAAACTTGATTATTTTATTGATTATTGCCTAATATCTTGAAGGCATATTAACCAATGGTTTAAGGACTTGATTTTGTCTATAAAATAACACTTAAGCATAAGAGTTCATTTCATAACTAAACACCTACTCACAACTCTCTCTTGCTCTCCCTTCACTCTCGGCCGAACTCCCCACACCCACCATCATACTTTCGGTTCTTGTTCTTCACATTCCAAGATCATACACGCGTTAAGGATCACGTATTAGGAGCTTTGGTGCACTCGGAGCGCGAAGGACCATTTCCGTTAGCTTTTATCCACCTCTTTTTCGGCAAGATTATTCCCTAGCCCCGAGCTAGAGGTATAACACTTAAAACTCGTTTATACACTTGTCTAAAGTGGTTAAAAGGAATTTTGTCGGTTAAATATCGTAAACATACTTTTTGAAGCGTTAAAGTCTAGTAAAAACTATAAAGATGGTGGTTAATAGCTTGTAACATGTGTAAAAGTTGTAGTATTTGGAATTTGTGATTTTTGAGACCCGATCTATGATGTGGTAGCTCGGATCATCGTTTAACCCGACTTTGTAAGACCATGGATCTTCACATAAGCTCGTTTTTAGTAAACACAAGGGTTAAAAGGTGAAACTCTACCACACACGAGACATGGACTTGTTTAAAGGCATTTTATTTGTGTAAAAGTGATTTAACTTGTACGGTAGTGTTTAAAACTAGCGGATCTACGTATCCGCAAGTGGTATTTTCAAAGAACCACACGTTAAAGAAATCATGTTTTCTAAAAAGATGGATCTTACACTAACAAACATGATTTTATAAACCACAAGTGTGTAAACACTTGTGAAATGAAAAGATCCGACAAAGAACTAGATTTGTCACTTGTTACTAGAAGATTGTAAAGACGGATTTCTCTAAACACGAGGTTTTTACAAGATTGAAGTTACTTTATATAAAGAACTACAAAATATAATGGGATTTACATTATAGATGCGGAAAAACTACAAGTTCATGCGATTATGCGATTTACATACTTATCGACTAGTTTGATGTGTCGGAAATTGTTTGATTGAATAAAGAAGTTGTTGAATTGATTTGTTAAAAGAAAATGATACGCTTGAAAGCGTGGCCACCTCCAGTTACAGAGGAAACTCTGGCGAAATTTTCTAAAAACCTAACACTTAGAATTATTTACACAACAAGTGTTAGAACCATTTTTGACATATTTTCGAAACATAAATTTCGCCAGAACTGTATTTTACTAAATATTCGGAGGTGGGATTTTCACTAAGTTAACGTGATAAATATGTTTTGTCACAACACTGTTTATGATTATTTTGTGAAATTACATAAATATTATTTTAGAGTAAAGATAATATTTACAAGCGTTAATGATCCCAAAACTTGCGAACGCTTTCACCATGAATATATAAGTTACACCGGTAATTACATTACCACACGATTGATAAAACGTAACCTATGCACATGTATTGTATCCCCCATCCTTGGGAAGGAGTATAACTACCAAGTATATACAGAACATAAACACGAAATAGTTGTCTAACTATTTCCCAAAGACTTGAACTATAAAGCTAAGGCACGGCCGTCCGTCTAATAGAATTAGCACTTGTAGGTCGTTGCACAGCTTACTGTATTGGAGACACTTGGTAGAGACGCGCATTCACTGTGAGTTCATGTCCCCCTTTTCTCTAACTGTTTTCAGTTTTCTTAACTGCGGGGGTAAAATACATGTTACTTTGTTTACAAGTACTATTATACACGGTATGTTAACGTAAGGAGGTTTACTATTTAGATCATGTGAATGGGTAGTTAGAACACCGAGGGACTTAAGCGGTAGATCTATCTGGGTGTAGCGAGCCCAGCTCTAGGCCCAACAGAACGGACCTCTCTGAGGACCAACAGAACGGACCTGGAGTGACTTGGTTGCCCAACGCAAAAATCGGCTAGGGTTGTGTCTTCCTACTTGCATTTCACAACATGCTAATGGCCTTGCAAACCATTGGTGATCTCTTTTCCTTACACTGCTACATACCAGGGAACTTTTATACTTACAAGTGTTTTACTTACTCACTTGCACATGAACTCGCTCAACATTATTGTTGATTTTTCAACTTACATGTATTTCAGGAAATTAACGAGATCTGGCACGGTATGGCATGTTTTCCGCTGCACTAGTTTCCGAGGTCATCCGGGGTTTAGGGGATGTGTCTCTTTCCTGGACAAGACACAGTCCTTAAACCATGTTTATGTTATGTTTCGAGTTTGTAATGTTTGTTGAACAAGATTATGGTTGTCAGGGTATGTTAAAACAATGGTATTGTGTTTGGTTTTCAAAACTTAATGGAAGATCTTGCATGTTTTTAACTCATATAGCTTGGTTATGATTAAGCTATGGTATTAAGAAGTCACACCAAAATTAACCACGCTTCCGCAAAGCCAGGGTGTGACAGCTTGGTATCAGAGCTCTGATCATAGCGAACTAGGATTCTTTCTCGAGTCTAGACTATGATCACTAGGGCTCTCACGAAAACATTTTTCTGCATACCACTTAAGTCCAGATCCAAAACTTTTTACAAACAAATGTTGAGCACATTTTATTAATTATAGGCTCAGCTTGGAGGGCTGAGGATCGGTCTGGAGGATCGAGGTGATCGAGGTAGTTGAGCACGTTGGTTTATTATAGGTTCGATCTGGAGGATCGTGGCTGGGTCTAGGTGACCGAGGTAGTGGGCTAGCAAGGCTAGGAAGAGTAGGCTCGGTCAAGGAGACCGAGGAGCGATCTAAGTGGTCAAGGTGAAGGATAGAGCAGTCTTATAGCCTGGATGAAATTGGCTAGTAAGACTAGGAGAATTACGTGATACCTTACTTAGTGACTATGTGATTAGCTGATTATATGATTGATTATTATACGTATATGTGTTTGTGTTACAAACGTTATGCTTTCATCAAGTACTAGAAAGATGGACACTACGAATCCCATGGCCATAGTACCAGATGACATAGTTTCATTGAAGCACGAGGTGTACATTTCCGATACTACCGGCACGGACAATGACGACTTTCAGCCCTTGTGCGCTGCCTGAAGTCGTAGCAGAGCCTACTGATGGCCATCTTGTTGGGAATTTGCCCCCCTTGCCGCTTATCCTGTTGATGATACGCCCTCCCAACGTGGCCTCTGAAGACGATAACGATCTACTAGAGGAGGACCCATTCGAGGGCAGGGCCTTATTACTGCTGGTATTAGACTACTGCATGCGGACGCTCCTATAGGGGAAACTCATGACCATTCCCCTATCCCAGACTCATTTGAGTTTCTGACACCCGCATCTTCGCACATACAGGGAATGTAGCACTACTCACACGACGCCGACCCTGAGATGGCGTCATCAGCTGCACCAGTTCCCGCACACAGCTTAGAGTTTGATCGCGATAATGAGGACAATTCTGTTTTTTCCACCTGGTGTCGATCCAGACCATGACATTGAGTTCATGCACTTAGACCAGCCCTTGGGGGATCCTGTAGCCCCTGTCGACCCCTGTGTTTGTTGATCCAGCTGATTTTGAGATAGAGTTTTTGATTCGGAGCTAGCCGTGGCCCCTGAGCCAGGCGTTGCTCCTGACCCCGCATTGGAGCATGACCCTGTTCATGCCGATGCACCTGCTGTTGCTCCTTGATTGATCATCTGCTTGGACGAGAGAAAATTTGGGGTAACTGTGCAAGACAATTTATTATTACGGGGGCCCACGTAATAACGACTTGTAGTGCACAGGAATCCTGGTGGACTCTGCGGGTCAAGCTAATGATAACCCATGCAGCAGGAAATAACCTAAACACGAATGACCAAGGCGATGTAGCCTCGAGTTCATTCTATTACAAGCAACAAGCCAAATTGGCAAGCCTATGTGAAGGCTCAGAAATTTACTTCCCCACTCATACAGTGAGTATATGTGCGTGTGAAATTGGGTGATTACATGATGGCTTATGTTGCTATATATACCTCATAGAAACTTGGAACGTTGTCCAACCCGCTTCACACTATTTCGTCATAAGGGAATGTCACCCAGACGTGACACAAACACCAGTACGTTACCAAGGACAGAAGCCGAGCTGCAAGAACGCATCTCACAGATAAATGCACGACATGAAGCCCTCCACTCTAAGTACAACGATGGCATTACTGGAGATAACTCTCCAACTGGCTGCACCTATAAACAGTTCTTGAACTGCAAGCCTTTGAACTTTGTCGGAACCGGAGGCACCGTTGCATTTGTTCGTTGGTCCGAAAAGACCGACTCCACTCTAAGAATGAGTAACTGTTCGCCCCAACAGAGTGTTACCTACATCTCAGGGATATTTCTAGATGGCACACTCTCTTAATGGAACCTCCAGGTTCAGACCCTTGGCACAGACGCTGCTTATACACTGAGCTGGGACGAGCTCAAGGAAACGATTAAGAAGAAATGTTGTTTTAGGACAGAAATTCAGAAACTTGACGTGGAGTCCTGAAATTGGAGAATGGACGAACCAGAGACTCCTGAACATGACCAGCGATCGCACGACTTGTCTAGGGTCGTCCCCTACTAAGTCATTGATGTAGTATGATATAGTGGTGTACTTGTAAGCTTTACATTGTGGTCTCAAATTGTGGCAATACAATCGCAGTATTCTCATCACATGCGATGTTCAATCAATTGTTTATGTCCTATAACATAAGAGGTTATGTGATTGACTTGTTGATAACATGAGATGTTATGTGTTGGTATTGTTGAATGCATACGTACACTTCACTTGCTATGACCTAACCTATGTGAAACATCTTTTAGAAGATGCCGCCAAGACGCGAAATGCGCATGCCCACCTCTGAGGCGGAACTTAAAGAGATAATTGCTGCAGCTATAGCACAGCACGAGGCCCTACGCTCCGAACCAATCAAAGGTACCTCAGAAAATAACGGTTGTTCCTACTGGCACTTCCTCAACTACAAGCCTCCGAAGTTCGACGGCACTGGGGGTGCCATAACTTTTGTAAAATGGATTGAAAGTATGGAATCCATCTTTCGAATGAGTGGCTGTACGCCAGAACAACAGGTCCCATACGTTTCTGAGTTGTTTCAAGATGGAGCTCGATTATGGTGGAATCTTCAGGTTCGAATAATGGGCCTAACTACAGCATACGCGTTAACTTGGGATGAGTTGAAAGGAATGATGCATAAGAAGTATTGCCCCCACACGGAAACCCAGAAGTGGGAAGATGAATTTCGGAGCCTAATGATGGAAGGTCCGAAGGTGTTGGAGTACGTGCAACGACTTCATGATCTGTCACAAATTGTTCCATACCTGGTAAAACCAGAACTGAAGAAATTGGAACAATTCATTTGGGAACTGGCGCCTCAAGTCTTGAGCTTGATGACAACATCTACGCCACCAACAACCATTGTTGCAAGTAAGATGGGTTTGGCACTCGTTACGGAAGCAATTAGACTAGAAAAACTTGCAAACCCTGACAAGAAAACTCAGGTAGAGTCGTCTGGAAAGAACAAAAGGAAGCTTACCGAAGATACCCAAATGAATAACGATGAACAAAGATCTATTCGAGGTTGCTTTGACTGCGGGGACAAAGGGCATTTCAAGAAAGATTGCCCTAACAACAAACAGGCCAATGATAAGATGTACTTAGAAACTAAACCAAGATGCGCTGGGTGCAAGTATCACCATGATTGTGGACGTCAGAAGCCTAGGTACGGGAGGAAAGGACACAACAAGGAAGGTTGTGGGATGAAGAGTCCCATACAAGAAGAAAACAGTAACAACGCTCTAGGTGGAAATGGGAAAGGAAATGGCCGAATGATAGGATGCTTCCATTGTAGGGAAGTTGGACATTTTAAGAGGGAATGCCTGAAGTTGAAACAAGACCGTGAGAGAAGATCCAATATCGGAGCTTGTGAGGCATGCCAGGATCCAGGTGTGGTTTCTGGTACGTTCTCTAACAACCAAAACTTTTGCATCTATTTTGTTTAATACTGGTGCCGATCATAGCTTCGTATAGTTAGAATTTAAGAATATGCTTGGGTTAGCCGCTAATAAGTTAAATATTCTCTACTCGATCGAATTGGCCAATGGAAAGTTAGTAGAAGCCAACGAAGTTATCAGAGGCTGTGTGATAGGATTGGGAGAACGTGAGTTTACTTTAGACCTACTACCAGTCCAATTGGGAAGCTTCGACGTGGTGGTAGGAATGGATTGGTTATCCGGAAACAAGGCTGAGATAGTATGTCACGAGAAAGTTGTTCGTATCCCAACCGATGATGGTGAGACAGTTGTGGTTCACGGAGAGAAGCGTGACACACCGCTAAGGATTATCAGCTGCTTGAAAGCAAGGAAGTGTTTACAGAAAGGATGTGTTGCTTTTCTGGCACACATTGTGGATAAGAAGGCTGCTGAGCCAAGAACCGAAGACATCCCTGTCGTGAGGGAGTATCCAGAAGTCTTCCCAGAAGACTTACCTGGACTGCCACCTCAGAGGCAAGTAGAGTTCCACATCGACTTAGTTCCAGGCGCCGCGCCTGTAGCTAAGGCACCTTATAGACTTGCTCCATCTGAGATGCAGGAACTGTCAACACAACTTCAAGAGTTGTTAGACAAGGGTTTTATCCGACCAAGCTTCTCGCCTTGGGGAGCTCCGGTCCTGTTTGTCAAGAAGAAGGACGGTAGTTTCCGTATGTGCATTGACTACAGGGAATTAAACAAGCTGACGATCAAGAATAGGTACCCTCTGCCAAGAATTGATGATCTGTTCGACCAACTTCAAGGTTCAAGCTTTTACTCTAAGATCGATCTTCGATCTGGATACCATCAACTAAGGATACAGGAAGAAAGTATCCCGAAAACAGCCTTCCGAACTCGTTATGGACACTACGAGTTCCTTGTTATGCCGTTTGGTTTGACAAACGCACCTGCAGTATTCATGGATCTAATGAATAGAGTTTGCAAGCCGTATTTGGATAAGTTCGTGATTGTATTCATCGATGACATTTTGATTTATTCAAAGACGAAGGCTGAACACGAGCAGCATCTTAGAGCCATTCTAGAACTGCTGAAGAAGGAACAACTGTACGCCAAATTCTCCAAGTGCGAGTTTTGGCTACGAGAAGTCCAATTCCTTGGGCACGTGGTGAATGGAGATGGAATCCACGTGGATCCAAAAAAGATCGAGGCGATCAAGGATTGGGAAACGCCAAAGACGCCAACCGAGATTCGACAATTCTTGGGTTTGGCTGGCTACTATCGAAGGTTCATTGAGGACTTTTCAAAGATCGCTCAACCTTTGACGCTCCTCACGCAGAAGGATAAGACGTTTGATTGGGGAATCAAACAGGATGAAGCATTCCAGATACTGAAGGATAAGCTCTGCAATGCGCCTATCTTAGCTCTACCAGAAGGTACTGATGATTTTGTGGTATACTGCGACGCATCGCGCCAAGGATTGGGATGCGTGTTGATGCAACGCCAAAAGGTCATTGCTTACGCATCACGTCAACTGAAAGTGCACGAAAAGAATTATACCACGCATGATCTAGAGCTGGGCGCAGTGGTTTTTGCACTAAAGATCTGGAGACACTACCTTTATGGTACGAAGTGCACAATCTTTACAGATCACAAGAGCCTACAGCATATATTCAACCAGAAGGAGTTGAATATGAGGCAAAGACGATGGGTTGAGTTGCTAAACGACTACGACTGCGAGATAAAGTATCATCCAGGGAAGGCGAATGTAGTCGCCGATGCCCTAAGTCGTAAGGAGAGAATCAAGCCCATAAGGGTTAGGGCTTTGGAAATGATCATACGAACCGATCTTTCCTTGCGCATTCGTGCTGCACAGAAAGAAGCTCTTAAGGAAGGAAACCGGGAAGAAGAATATCTTCGCGGGATGGAAAAGCTTTTGGTACCAAACGAGGAAGGAACGTTATGTTTTGAGGATAGGATTTGGGTTCCTCTGTTTGGTGATTTAAGGAAGGTTATTTTCGACGAAGCGCACAAGTCACGGTACTCTATCCACCCTGGATCGGATAAGATGTACCAGGATCTCAAAGAATATTATTGGTGGCCTAGGATGAAAGGCGATGTTGCTATCTACGTGAGCAAATGTTTAACGTGCGCTAAGGTTAAGGCGGAATACCAGAAGCCTTCAGGGCTACTGCAACAACCAGAGATTCCCAAGTGGAAATGGGAACAAATCTCAATGGACTTTGTTACGAAATTGCCAAGAACGCCAAGAGGCCATGACATGATTTGGGTGATAGTTAACCGCCTAACAAAGTCCGCACACTTTCTGCCAATCAGAGAGAAAGACAGTACTAGTAAACTTGCGGAAATATACATGAGAGAGATTGTCGCACGCCATGGAGTACCTCTCTCAATCATCTCTGATAGGGACGGAAGGTTTGTGTCAAGGATATGGCAATCCTTCCAAGAAGCCTTTGGCTCACAGTTGAATCTGAGCACTGCATTCCATCCGCAAACTGACGGCCAGAGCGAGCGAACGATACAAACTTTGGAAGACATGCTGAGGGCATGTGTTATGGATTTGGGCGGTAGCTGGGATAAACATTTACCTTTGGTAGAATTTTCATACAACAACAGCTACCACACCAGTATTGGTGTCGCGCCATTTGAAGCCCTATACGGACGCAAGTGCCGATCACCCCTATGTTGGTCTGACGCAGGTGATAGGCAGCTTGCTGGTCCCGAGATCGTCCAAGAAACGACAGACAAGATTGCGCAAATACTTAAACGCATCGAAGCAGCTCGCCACAGACAAAAGGCCTATGCGGATCCAAACCGGAAGCATGTGGATTTCCAAGTTGGAGAAATGGTGTTATTGAAAGTTTCACCCTGGAAGGGGGTGGCACGCTTTGGAAAGCGTGGGAAGTTAAATCCGCGCTACATTGGTCCCTTCAGAATTCTGGAAAGAATTGGAACAGTAGCATACAAGTTGGACCTACCTGCTGAACTGAATGGCGTTCACGATACATTTCATGTATCCAATCTAAAGAAAAGTCCAACTCAAGTTGACGTTGCCATTCCCATCGACGAGATTCATATTGACGACACGCTCCACTTCGTTGAAGAACCTGTTGAGGTCACGGATTGGAAAGTTAACAAGACCCGCCGGAGCAGTGTCAACCTCGTCAAAGTTCGTTGGAATGCCAGACATGGTCCTGAATTCACCTGGGAACGTGAGGACCGGATGAAAGAGAAATACCCCCACCTTTTTCCTAAGAACTCTGCATCTACAAGCAGAACTTAAATTTCGGGACGAAATTTATTTAACGAGGGGAGAATGTGACAACCCTCACTAAACCAGGTATCCGTACGACTTAATTAATGATTAATTACTGCTTAATTACTGTGCTTGTTGGAACTAGCTGATGAACTGCTACTTGAATACTGATACATGAACTTACTTGCATCATACTTGCTTACTGTCACTACAATATTTATATGCTGAACCTTAGTGACAAACATGATGCACAAAAAGCACAGTAGCACGATACACGGATAACCTATTGAACATGCTGATAAAGCCAGCATCAGGCAAACACTGCCTCCAAGGCCTATAAGAGCCTGAGATATCTGACTACACTGGTAGTGAGTGTAGGGTTATAAGGGTTGTGGAACTGCGTCTCTAGGAATAAGATACACTGATTGGATGTGCCAAAAACGTACTTTAAGCACAAAACACAGCACTTTGATAAATAATCCAGCTTCTAGCTGACTAGTAAAGTGCCAGAACATGAGAAAAATACTACTAGACACTTTCTAAAGTGTTGGAAACAAGATGTGTCACTAAAAATAACAATAACGACACTTTAAAGCTTTTGTAACGCTTTAACGGATTACTATCCAACCGAACAACCGGACTTTACCCGGAACATGAAAATATTACTATTTTTACTATTTATATTTTTCTGAGCCAGTTAGGGTCCCTGATTACCCTAACACCCGTCATAACACGCTATTTATTACTAACGGGGTTAAACACTTAACTAACCTATTTAACCTAATCTTTATCCTAATTACCTAGTTACAATCGAACTGGATACCCCCCCCCCCCTTTAGGCCGACCGGCCACCATGTAACTAGAGGGGACACCTCTAGTACAAACTTGATTATTTTATTGATTATTGCCTAATATCTTGAAGGCATATTAACCAATGGTTTAAGGACTTGATTTTGTCTATAAAATAACACTTAAGCATAAGAGTTCATTTCATAACTAAACACCTACTCACAACTCTCTCTTGCTCTCCCTTCACTCTCGGCCGAACTCCCCACACCCACCATCATACTTTCGGTTCTTGTTCTTCACATTCCAAGATCATACACGCGTTAAGGATCACGTATTAGGAGCTTTGGTGCACTCGGAGCGCGAAGGACCATTTCCGTTAGCTTTTATCCACCTCTTTTTCGGCAAGATTCTTCCCTAGCCCCGAGCTAGAGGTATAACACTTAAAACTCGTTTATACACTTGTCTAAAGTGGTTAAAAGGAATTTTGTCGGTTAAATATCGTAAACATACTTTTTGAAGCGTTAAAGTCTAGTAAAAACTATAAAGATGGTGGTTAATAGCTTGTAACATGTGTAAAAGTTGTAGTATTTGGAATTTGTGATTTTTGAGACCCGATCTATGATGTGGTAGCTCGGATCATCGTTTAACCCGACTTTGTAAGACCATGGATCTTCACATAAGCTCGTTTTTAGTAAACACAAGGGTTAAAAGGTGAAACTCTACCACACACGAGACATGGACTTGTTTAAAGGCATTTTATTTGTGTAAAAGTGATTTAACTTGTACGGTAGTGTTTAAAACTAGCGGATCTACGTATCCGCAAGTGGTATTTTCAAAGAACCACACGTTAAAGAAATCATGTTTTCTAAAAAGATGGATCTTACACTAACAAACATGATTTTATAAACCACAAGTGTGTAAACACTTGTGAAATGAAAAGATCCGACAAAGAACTAGATTTGTCACTTGTTACTAGAAGATTGTAAAGACGGATTTCTCTAAACACGAGGTTTTTACAAGATTGAAGTTACTTTATATAAAGAACTACAAAATATAATGGGATTTACATTATAGATGCGGAAAAACTACAAGTTCATGCGATTATGCGATTTACATACTTATCGACTAGTTTGATGTGTCGGAAATTGTTTGATTGAATAAAGAAGTTGTTGAATTGATTTGTTAAAAGAAAATGATACGCTTGAAAGCGTGGCCACCTCCAGTTACAGAGGAAACTCTGGCGAAATTTTCTAAAAACCTAACACTTAGAATTATTTACACAACAAGTGTTAGAACCATTTTTGACATATTTTCGAAACATAAATTTCGCCAGAACAGTATTTTACTAAATATTCGGAGGTGGGATTTTCACTAAGTTAACGTGATAAATATGTTTTGTCACAACACTGTTTATGATTATTTTGTGAAATTACATAAATATTATTTTAGAGTAAAGATAATATTTACAAGCGTTAATGATCCCAAAACTTGCGAACGCTTTCACCATGAATATATAAGTTACACCGGTAATTACATTACCACACGATTGATAAAACGTAACCTATGCACATGTATTGTATCCCCCATCCTTGGGAAGGAGTATAACTACCAAGTATATACAGAACATAAACACGAAATAGTTGTCTAACTATTTCCCAAAGACTTGAACTATAAAGCTAAGGCACGGCCGTCCGTCTAATAGAATTAGCACTTGTAGGTCGTTGCACAGCTTACTGTATTGGAGACACTTGGTAGAGACGCGCATTCACTGTGAGTTCATGTCCCCCTTTTCTCTAACTGTTTTCAGTTTTCTTAACTGCGGGGGTAAAATACATGTTACTTTGTTTACAAGTACTATTATACACGGTATGTTAACGTAAGGAGGTTTACTATTTAGATCATGTGAATGGGTAGTTAGAACACCGAGGGACTTAAGCGGTAGATCTATCTGGGTGTAGCGAGCCCAGCTCTAGGCCCAACAGAACGGACCTCTCTGAGGACCAACAGAACGGACCTGGAGTGACTTGGTTGCCCAACGCAAAAATCGGCTAGGGTTGTGTCTTCCTACTTGCATTTCACAACATGCTAATGGCCTTGCAAACCATTGGTGATCTCTTTTCCTTACACTGCTACATACCAGGGAACTTTTATACTTACAAGTGTTTTACTTACTCACTTGCACATGAACTCGCTCAACATTATTGTTGATTTTTCAACTTACATGTATTTCAGGAAATTAACGAGATCTGGCACGGTATGGCATGTTTTCCGCTGCACTAGTTTCCGAGGTCATCCGGGGTTTAGGGGATGTGTCTCTTTCCTGGACAAGACACAGTCCTTAAACCATGTTTATGTTATGTTTCGAGTTTGTAATGTTTGTTGAACAAGATTATGGTTGTCAGGGTATGTTAAAACAATGGTATTGTGTTTGGTTTTCAAAACTTAATGGAAGATCTTGCATGTTTTTAACTCATATAGCTTGGTTATGATTAAGCTATGGTATTAAGAAGTCACACCAAAATTAACCACGCTTCCGCAAAGCCAGGGTGTGACATGCATAACGCATTGTTTTTCCTTAGGTTACGCATAATGTTTAAAAATTCCGTTGGAACAAATGTTTAAATATTCTTCTTATTTAGGTTATGCATCTTATGATGCAAAATAGCACCATCGTAGTCTTCGCTCCAAATCATTTCAAATTTCTTTCTTTTTATGTTTGCAAAGAGGATAGGAAGGGCAAAAATAGCTAATACAGTACCTTTTTTGTTGCACTTTTAGTAAAGAATTAATAAACTTTGTTAGATAAGGCAAATTCGATCCTTTAACTTATAAACAGGTCAAGTGAGTCAAATCAACAAATTTAGCTCAAAAGGGAACAAATCAAATTAGGTTGAAAGTTAACTAAAGTCTATTCTAATTGCATAGTATGCAGACAACCTTCTATGACGGTTTTATTAACATTGTTTTGTAATCATAACTAACAAGTCAAATACTTTTTAGAAGAAATAAAAAATGAACAAACGTGTTATCCCCTAGTTTACCAGAATATTCTAGGATCAAGCGGATAGATCAGACCTAATTGCCCAAAATGTTATTCCCAAAAAAAACCATATCCGATAATGACTCAAATAGGTCTGTCAAGAGAACATTAATAGATTACTATTTATTGGATCTTCATATATTGCAAAACTAGGTTAACTGAATAAGAACCAATAGCTAGATCCCAAGTAGCATAATCTACACAACATATATTAATCATGGTTGAGATTGCAATCGGTAAACCAATATTCTTACTAACCTTTCTCCAAGGCCCTGATTTTGTTGACGAAGGAATTTGGTTTTCACCCTGCAGTAGTAGTATTACACCGACAACAAAAAAAAATAAGCAAAAAAAAAAACAGAAAAGGAAATTAGATAAGCAGTTAAAAAACTACCTCTTCAAACTTCTCAAAATTTTGGGTATCCAGCTCCCCATTAACTTCCGGAATAAATGCAGCTTCCATTTGATACAACTTTTCCCATTCTATACTCTTGAACCGTGGGTGTGCCTGTAAACGCCAAAACGACACGTTAATCTCTCTATTTGTAGCTATTAAAAGCAAATTTAATTTTAAACCACACGACACCTTTATTTCATGAGCACCTTTGGTCCCGAGCCTTTTTTCAACTTTGCAAAGAAGTTTACAGATTAAATCTTTCACCTCTGGAGACAATTTTGCCTCTTCCGGAAACTTCAAATGGGTTCTCCAGTTCACTATCTGTACTAGCCCCTTGTTGATACATATTATGTGGACGCGACTCGGTTTGGTTCGACTCGGTTCGGTTCGATCCGGTTAGGTTCGGCTCAAGCCAGACGTCACGACATTCCTCCGTCATGCGCCCCAGAGTTCGACACGCGAAGCACGGAGAGCCGCAGACCAATTCCCGCTGACACATCATCATGACATCATCATGATGATGTCATGATGATGTCACATGTTGACTAATCTTTGCAATATGAATTCTCATAATTCATATACGTAAAGAATGCATGTTGGGCCACTTTACTTGGACCATTTGTTTGGATTGGGCCTGCTACATCTTACATGTGACGAAAACACTTGGTCCAACAAGTGACGAAGACACCAGGGACGAAATCCCCTGATTTCGTCATGATCAACCTGATTTCGTCATGATGTTGGGTGTTCGTTGATGTGTTTTCGTCAAGAACTTGATTTCGTCAGTGGTGTTACTATATAAGCACAGCAGAACAGACAGTAACCAGAGCACAAAAACGAAGTCTGAATAGTTTTCTTTGAGCGAACACAGTGTAAACACACACACTGAGAGTTTATGAGAGCATCTTGTAAACATTGATTTGTAACCGTTTCATACGCATTAATACAATGGAGTGTTAATCGTTGAATCTTTGTGTCTTACGTGTTCGTAACTTGGTTTAACTTACCCGTTTGGATTCCGCACTCTCGGGTTTGTCGGAAAACAGGGAATAGAGGTTACTCGATCCTCCGGGTGGACCTACAATTGGTATCAGAGCATTGGCTCGATTCCTTGTTAAAACCAAGTAGATTTTCATGTGTTTCCAGATTTGTTCTTGATTTTTGAAACAAAAAGTTTATATTTTCAGAAAAAATCAGTTTTAAATCTTTGAAAATCTTGTGTTTTTGCTGTTTGTTCTTATAAAAATCTTGTTAGTTTTCATTTATACATGTTAAAAAAGGATTTTTATTGAACTTTTGTGCAAAAACTTGTGTTAGGAAAATTATTCCAGTGAAAATATTGTCCAGAACCTTTAAAAACTCATATTGTTCTTCATTATTATTTAGGTTGTTCATATTTTCTTTCTGGGATATTTGAGTTGAATTTGCTTTGTTCAATTTGTTTGAGTTGTTAGTAATATATTTGTTTATTATTTGTTTGAAAAACTTCTCTTTCAAATGATGAATTGTTGAATATTGTGTACATTGATATGATGAAATGTTGAATAACAGGTTCACAAGGTAAGGTGTTTGACAATTTGGGTTTTGTTGTCAGAAGATAAGGTGATAAGGTTTGATAAATATCTAATTTGTCTTCACCTATTGTCTACGAAATCACCAATCACCTACATTCAGTAAACGAAATCACCTGGTCAACAATATCATGCTGGACTAAATCACTTCTTGCTGGATAAAAACACTTGCTGGACGAAAACACCCATTGGACGAAAACACTTGTGCAACTTAACTCATTCTGGACGAAATCCACTTTATTTTCGTCATCATCACATTAGCGACGAAAACAACCCCTGATTTCGTCATAAAAGGCACCCAGCGACGAAAACAGCCTGATTTCGTCATCAAAGGCACATTAGCGACGAAAACAGCCTGATTTCGTCATAAAAGGCACATCAGCGACGAAATCACCATTTCAGCGACGAAATCACCCTTTCAGCGACGAATCACCATTTCAGCGACGAAATCACCCTTTCAACGACGAAATCACCATTTCAGCGACGAAATCAAACATATCAGCGACGAAAACCACTATTTTCGTCACATACTTGTGTTATTTTTAAACAGAAGACTTGTAACTCATACTAAATTGTCTGATTTGAGTGTTTTGAGCAGGTATTCGTCATTATACATTCAAAATGAATTCGACTTGGTCGGGTACTCCGTCTAATGCGGAAAGCAAGTATAGAAGTACGGGTTTATCTCCCTCATGGGCCGAATATCCCGCACCCACTTCTGCAATACCAGTGCGACAAAATCCTGATATGTATTATGGAACTTCTAGCACTTCTGCAAGACCTGCTTCACATGCTCCACTTCAAACGACGTTTGTCACAAGCACAGATTTATATGGCAATCCGATACAAGTTCCTGTAAAGACAGCTCCAACCACAGACTTGTATGGAAATCCATTACCACCAGTTGCTTCACAGCGCCATCGTTCTACTGTAGCACCATCATCTCTGGATCCAAGGAACTGTAGTCAAACAAAAACGGCGTTTTATGCTAAAATTGTCAATGGTGAATCATCGCGAAACGATGACAGTTCTGAACATGACAGTAGTTCAGTTGAAGACGTTTCAACTTCCGTTGAAGATGTTACAACTTCAAGTTCAAGTTCAAGCGAGGATGGATCTGAATGTAAATCATCAAGGGAGGTTGTTGATTCTGATGCAGATAGGTCAACATCTGAGAGTGATTCCAGTCAGGTACGTGTCGATGAATCAAAATTTGATAGTTGTGATAGATGTGATATGTGTGTTGGATTAAATGTTAAATTGTCTGATTTGCAAAGCAAATATGATGTGACATATATCCACAATCAACATTTGATCGTGGATCTTTCAAAATGCACAGAGGCCAACATGTTTCGTGAAAATTATGAAAAGGAATTTAAAAAGATAATTGAAACATTAAAAAAGGATAAGACCGAGCTAACGAAAATGGTTTCAAGAAAACAAACTGAAATAAACCTTTACATCAGTAGGCTCGAGTTAATGCAAAAAGAAATGGCTTGTGTTAAATCTGAAAGTGAGGCGATCCAGCTTAAGCTGAACAGCTATTTAAACTCTAGCTATGTGCTGGATCACATCATTGATGTTCAGAAAAAGAAAAAGGATGTCACATGCATAGGTTATAAGAAATGTCCACCACCTATCAAACACGATTATTCTTGGATGCCTAATGAGGAAAATAAACCTCATTTTGCGCCCTCAGTTTCATTGAGCCTTGAGGAATTCACATTTGGGCTAGGTTACAAAAAGGAAGTATCTTCAGATTCGGATGAATTAGCAGATGCGAAAGCGTCAATAGCTGAATGAAATCAGGATCCTCCAGTCATTGTTGAGGATGCTGATTCGTCAGATGATGAATCCGAGGATACTAACTCTGAACAGTCAGAAACGGTAACAAAAGAGGAAAACATACCTCTCGAAAATCACATTCTTTGTGATCCACCTGCAAAACCGTTTGTGACTGCTACAGCCAAGTCCGTTGAATCCTCATCTAGAAGTTGTGAAAGCGTGAACTTGCTTTACACGTTGAATGGATCTGATAAAATATACTCAGACAATGATTTTCCAATCAAGAATGTCAATCAATCTTTGATTGATAAAGTTTTCGAAGATTCTACCAGTAAGTTTTTGGGAAAGTCGAGCCCAGGAGTTGTAGTAACTCAGTGTACTCCTATCCCAAAATCCGAAGTTAGAAAGAAATATGGGAATCAAAAATTGCAAAAACAAAACAATCAACGAAAGCAAAATCACGCTGCCCAAGGAAATGGAAAAGGCAAACAGACCCAAAACAAGAAGACAATTCAGAAGGTGAACTTCGTGAAATCCAGAGGGACTGATAAAATTGAAACTTTCGAAAACAAATCCAACACGGGTTTTGTTAAACAAAGTAAAATTTTGAAAAGAAACAGTCAAAACAACTATACACAACACACAAATGGTTGTGATGTAGGACCAAGTACCTCAAGATCACGAAGCTCATCATCAAGCTCTTATAGTTATGATACTCCGAGGTTTGTTGAGCGGAGATCATGCTTTGAATGCGGTGAGTATGGCCACATTGTCAGAAATTGTCCATATCTCACGAAAGCAAAGGCAAAAGTTGAACCCCCCCGTGGTAACAGGTACCATGAAAGATCTGTTTCACCAAAACAGGACCCTCGTCTTGTTAAACAACAAGAATGAAAAAGATAAAGAAACAACGGAAAGAAATTGAAAAGGTTTTAAAACCAGAGGTTATCCAAACAAAATCTGTTAAATCAAATGTTAAACATGAAAAACAAAAACAGATTTGGAAACCAAAACCGATAACTGTTTCAGGGGGAGATACATCACAATTTCCAAAACATCGAGAAGTTGAAGTAACTTATGTCGATGAAAATGGAAGACCCAAGACCACGAAGGCTTGGGTCCCCCTCTCCAACTAATCTCTAAATGAGTGTGCAGGATGTTCCAGGAGGAACTATTGATAGTCTTAGGATTGTTGATAGTGGAGCGTCCATGCACAAGATCGGCGATATAAGGCTCCAAAATTTTGTTACATCTAGGAGAATATTGTTGCCATTAATGGAGAGAGGAGAAAAGAAGACAAAAATGTCTGATGAAGGAATGTGGTTGAATGAAGTTGAAAAATTCGACAAGATGAAATATGTGCCAAAATTTGGTTGTTATGGTTTTTGATCGGGTCAACATGATAGATTCAAATGAAAAGTACGCGCCTGCAGCACGTCTGAAGCCTTTTTAAGGTTCATGGATTTTGCTTCCACAAGAAGTTCAAAGTCAACAAGATGAACGTGTAGGTTACTTTTCTCTACGGTGTGATTGAAGAAAATGTGTTTGTTGAACAAACCAACCGGGTGTGCGGATGCCTTGGCGTGGATTGAACAACCGCACACTACTTCTGAAAGAGAAAGACAAAGACCTTCGCTGGTGCAATGTGGAAGACCAGCCGGACCCAGAGGTCTATGATCTTGTTGCTGTGAAAGATTTCTCGGTTAATTGAAGTAGCAACAAAAATCGACTTTGAAGTCCACATCGGGTGGATATCCAGTTTGGGAGAGCACTCAGATTCCTGGCAATGCACGAAGCAGTTGCAGGATACGGTTTTAAATTTCTAATCTCTCCTATACTTGTCAATATTTAAGCTGCTTTATGAATTATTATCATCTCGTACAGCACTCTTTGGCTAGATACGTTGATCTCAAATATCACTTCACACGTGATTGTTTCACTATGAAACTCGTCAATGTTGTCATGGTCCGCACCGATTACCGAAATGCCCAACTGATTTTTCCAAAATTTGATAAATCAAGATTTGACTTTTTATTGTTGGTAAACGGCATTAAGGTCAAGCAAGAGTAATCCGCATCGGGAAATCGTTTTTGTAAATATCTTTGTGTTTTTTAAATTATTGAAAGTTTGTTGATTTTAGGGGGAGTAAATCCAAATTTGAAAATTCAAAAACATTGAAAAATTTCAAAACACAAAAAATAATAGAAAAACAAAAATGAGTTTCTTGGCAAGCAAAAGAGAAAATGATAGTACATCAGTGGTCTGTTGAAACCTTTTTAAACTGAAATGCCAAAAAGATTTTAGGTGTGTTTTAATATAAACTTTATAAAAGTAAAAAGATTTTATTTCTGCTTTAGTTTTGATTAACCGATGTTGGAACTCGAATCTTCGTTACATGAAATCTGATTGAAAACCAAAATGACTGAATCTTCATAAACGGTCAGAGTTTGCAAGTTTTGAAAGTTAATAATCAAAATTGAAAAATCTGTTAACTTTTCAAACTAACTGTCGGACGGTAGTTGAAAACATGGTCACATGTGTGTTATTTGTTTAATGTTAACTATATTCCAAGCAGTTGTTCTCATTACGCGTTTAGATTTCTTGCATGTGCAGATGCTAAAGGCGAGGAGAACATGTTCGATGACAAGCTGCGGAATGAAGACACGACGTGAAGGCACTCAAATGATAAAGATGATCGAGTTGCCGCTGATCAATCACCAACACCACAAGGATCTGAAGTATCGAAAATCAAAAGTTTCACGAGCATAATCAAAGGGGGAGTTTATTGATACACTTCCTAGATAAAAGCGGGAGTTTGTTAATGCACTTTCTATGTGTGACACGTGAAGACTTTGAAGATCCTCCGACATGGAAGACGAACCTCACGAGTAGCGTCCAAGGGGGAGTTTGTTGGTACACTTAATGTGGACGCGACTCGACTCGACTCGGTTCGATTCGGTTCGGTTCGACCCGGTTAGGTTCGGCTCAAGCCCGACGTCACGACATTCCTCCGTCGTGCGCCCCAGAGTTCGACACGCGAAGCACGGAGAGCCGTGAGTGATTCCCGCTGACACATCATCATGACATCATCATGATGATGTCATGATGATGTCACGTATTGACTAAATCTTACAATTTGCATATTTGTTGAATCATGTACGTAAATGGTAGTTGGGCCACTACCATTGGGCTGAAACTAACTCACTTGGGCCGAACATACACATGACGAAAACCCTTTGGCCTAATCACATGCGACGAAAACAGGATGTGACGAAATCACATGATTTCGTCGTGATGAACATGGATTTCGTCGAGATCTTGGATTTCGCTGAGGGTTTTTGTCTAGAACTGGATTTCGTCGATGTGTTTCAGTATATATACACAGAGAACAGACAGAACACAGTGAGACAAGTCTGAATAGATTTGAGAGCGAACACATTGTAACACACACACTGAGAGTTTACAGAGAGCATTTGTAAACACTGTATTGTAACCGTTTTCTAGCATTAATACATTGAGTATTCATCGTTGAATCTTGTGTCTTATGTGTTCCTAACTTGGTTTAACTTACCCGTTTGGATTCCGCACTTTCGGGTTTGTCGGAAAACAGGGAATAGAGGTTACTCGATCCTTCGGGTGGACCTACACCCCTCAACTTTAATAATGACATGTTTAGCCCCTCAATTTTAATAACGACGTTTTTTGCCCCTAAACTACATCAAACAACTTTGGCCCCTCAACTTTAATAATGATATGTTTAGCCCCTCAACATTAATAATGACATGTTTAGCCCCTTAACTAAAACAACTTCAGCCCCTCAATTTTAACAATAAACAACTTTAGCCTTCAACTTTAATAATGACATGTTTAGCCCCTATACTTTAATAATGGCATGTTTAACCCCTTATAACTAAAACATCAAACAACTTTAACTCTCACGATTTGCTTATTTTTTATCTATGTTTCGAACCCGCTACGGAGCGCGGGTGGTAACCCACAAGTTATTATAAATATATCAAAAAGTGCTTCGGTTACACTACAGATACAAACCAATCACACTCCATTCCGTATCCCTTCTTCAGCAAAATTTCGGGAGCGATATAATCAGGTGTGTGTAACACCCCGAAAATGGGCTTGGTAATTAAACTCTGTTAATACTAAAAGACGGGTAACGTACCGTTATTAGTAAAAATAACGCGGCAAATATTTGGGTTTAAACAAGAAATACAAATAGTAAATATAAGCGAATCAAAGTTTTCAGGAATTGAATTTATAAGAGCCCGAGTTAACGGGACTTAAAATATAACGGGTTATAATTCCCGGGACTCACCAAGTAACTAGGAATACTAACCTAGTTAGTTAGCGTCTTGACATAATGGAACAAATATGGTTAAGATACCTATAAATAACTGGTGTAAAGTCGAGGGACTAAACATGGGCAAATTAGATAAAGTTTTATTAAAACCAATTAATAAACACAACACACACACATACGTGTGTGTGTCTGCGACTTCAAACAAAGCCAGTGAAGGCTCTCTTGCTCAAAAACCCTAGTCCCTCAAGAATCTCTCAAATTGAAGCCCAAATCAATAGCCAAATCAATGCATGAACACAAATTCGTGACCACCTAGTCATGGGGATTACAAGGTATGTTGAAAATTTCGATTTGGTGATACTTTGAGATTATGATGAACAATCATAATCGAAATTCTGGAATGAATAATGATTCTATGAGTGTTATTATGATTATATCTTGGTTTAGAAACAAACCCTAATAGAAAATTTGATGAATTGTCGTCAAAACTAGGGATTTGATAATTACCCTATTATATGCTAAGTGGGTTTTGACTTAATAATGAAGATGACGATATGTTGGTGTTAGAAATCATCATAGGTGATAGTTGATGCAAGATACTTGAACAAATTATAAGTTTGAGTGAAAGCTTATGCATGACTTGAAGTGGGTTTTTGTATGTTATGATGAACACTCGGATTTGGAAGTGTTAATTTGATGAATATTGATTGCTATGATATAAGTTCTTGATATAGTTCATGAACACTAGACATAAAGGGTTGAAATTTGATGTTAATCTTGGTAAAAATGACTAATAAAGAACTAGTTAGCAAATGTGTAGAATTATGCCCATTAGGTGTTTGTTAAAATGCCTAAATGAGAAGTAAAGTGTTTAAATTCAAGTGAAACGCGTAATTGACAAGCTTGACTAATTACATGAGACATGGGATAAAACGGGTTCTAATCATAATGTTGATTTGCCTTAATCGTGCATATTATATGATTAAAAGTAGTTGACTTTAGAAAGTCAAACTAACTAGTGATGAAGTCGAATAAGTGGTTTCAACACAATAAGTAAGGTGGTATAGTCGTGATTGTTAATGACTAATCTAACCACCTTGTAAATGATGAACAATAGTTGGCGCTTAAACAAGCTAGGTGAAGCTTGGAGTGAAAGCGGGTCAAACGAGCCGGGCATAGAAGAAAAGCGTAGCTCGGATGCAAGGTAAGTGTAATTTACACACTTATGTAGAATGCTCGTTATTTCGATATGTTGTGAACATGAAAACAATAATATTGGAAATTTGGAAATTTGTCAAGTGTCGACTTATGTAAATCATGGTTGAAAGGATACCCATGGCGTAAGCCGAAATGGGTTGAAACTGTAAGAAAAGAGTGTAAAAGAAAAAGGGTATGGTTATAAAACCCGGGAAGGGATGATGTATGAATTGGAAATCAAAAACGGTGTTTTTGATTTAAATAGATAATGTTGGGCATATAGTCCAAACGGGTCGAATGGTGGTGATAACACCATTTGACAATATCGACTAATGTGGTCGTCAAGTCTTATGTTAACAGGACCGATTAGCAAAATTGGATAGTTGTCTCATCATTGATGGTGTGATAATAAAAGCGAGGTATAAATCGGGTCTATTTGTTGATTCGAGCCAGGTACCCATATTTTTGTTGTAGTTAAAAGTGATATTTGGTCGAATAATTGGGGAGAGCCCTTCGTTGTAAAAGAAGGATCATAATCGATCAAAACGCCCTCGTAGGCTAAATTGGACAAACAACCCTTAAGGGTTGTTTGAAAACGAAATTCACGATTAGGTAAATACTTAGAATAAGTATAGAAATCGAAAGACGTAATATGTTAGCTAAATAGCTCTATTTGAGTTTTGCCGTAAAATAACGATCCAAGAGGTAAAACTTGGATTATATAGATTACCACATTAAATCTACCACAAATATACTTGTGGTGGAAGATCATATGATAAGAAATGTGGTAATGCGAATGCTAGAAACAATTGACAGTGATTTATGAATGAAAGTGCTTAATTACCCTTAACGGGTCAAAATAAGCACTTGAGTATAAGCGGGTTTAAAATGTGTAGGAAACCCGCGGTATGAGCCAAATAGGATAGACAATATAGAAATTTTGAAGATTCACGAGAATTTGGGGTCAAACAAATAAGTTTGTTTGATAGGTACATGAATGGGTTAAAATGGGTAAATTCCAAATTAAGCCAAAAGCTTAAAACTCTATAAATTTGTTAATCCGGAAGTCGGATTTTAACTCCATATGATGGAGAATCAAATTACAAACATGTAGGAAGAAACGGTAGGTCTTTCGGATAAGCGGTTGGAAAGATACGGAAGTTTTCGTATCAAAAACGGCAAAAATGGAGAAGCTGGATGCAGGGTCCACCGTAAATTACGGTGCCACCGTAATTTACGGTGGAGCTGATTCTTGTTACGGTGATTTCCACCTGTGTTACGTTGGAAGAACAATTCAGAGGCCACCGTAAATTACGGTTCCACCGTAATTTACGGTGGAGGCCAAACTCAAGTACTTTGTTTTGGGTCTTGTTATCAATGTTGGATTTACATAATATTCTCGTTATATTAGATATTTAATTATCAAAACTAACTGTTAAGTTGGTTTTGAACACAGGTATATGTCAAGAGCCCGGATGAAGATCAAGCGTCGTGCAAGAACCGAACACATGTTAAATAAAGCTTCCGCAAGTTGTTTCGTTCGTTATTCTGAAACGGTGAATTAAATCGCATTATGTTACATCACTATAAATTGTAAAAAGTTTTTAACAAGCCCGTATTTTCAGTATAATCGTGATTGTAATTACATGATTTTGAGTTTAGATTATACGATAAACGTTAAATAATAACTAGGGTGTTACAAGTTGGTATCAGAGCCTTGGGTTAAGAGATTCAAGTATGGCGGGGAAAACCATGCTTGGACTTAAACCTTATGCTCTTAATAAAGATGGGTGTTCGGTTCGAGGCTTGATCGCAAATCCGGTAAGTATACGTATGCTAATAGTTTAGTATGCTAATTGTTGTAAATAACACATAGGGCTATCGTGTAACACACGTTACCCCAATTAAACGATTGATGTAGTTGACGAAAATACGCGCGTTGACACGTATAGTAGAAAAAGACTTGTATTATAATACGGGCGATTATTAAAGTTGACGTTACTAACTTTTGTGAATGTTTTAATTGAAGGACACTCGCGTTTAAAGACGACGAGAGTCAAAACGAATTGTGGATATGATGATGGAACGGTCCAAGATATGACAAGAAGAGCATGCTCATCAAGGACCTAAATCACGTAATGGTCGCGAACAAGGCAAATGGCAATAAAAGCCCGTTAGGGCAAGCATTTACCAGGTGCATGTTTAAATTATTGCATGAATATAAACATGCAACCAATACGTAGAAACTGATAGTTGCAGATTTAGATTGAAAACTTGGACAAACCTGAATAGAATACCTATCCAGGATATTGTTTCCAAGAGAAATAAACAGAGGTATTACTTACATAGGGCGTGACGTGAAAACTATAAAAAGGTCGTGTATGTCATGTGTTAATCACTTACTCTGGCCAAGTAAGTAGTGACATATGATACCACGAGTTTCTTATAGCGGACACATCTACATCCAATGTAGTAAGGGCGGGGTAAAGGGGACTAATTAAAAAGTACCCAAGTGAATCAGATAAGCAAAATATTTGATAATAATGTAAACGCACAACCAAGTGACGGGAGCGTATTACATTAGGATAATGAGCCCGAGTGAAGGGACAAAGAAGCATGTAAAATGATTTAGACAAGTATTGGGAGGGAGTGTACTTACACTCGAACCCGGAGAATGTAAACATGTAAAATGATTTAGATATGCTTTGGGAGGGGGGGTACTTACACTCGAACCCGGAAAATGCAAATATGTCCCTTAACGTGTCATTTTTGTAAAACGTCATACTTAAGGACAAAGTCGGAATATAAAAATGAAACCTTAGACTACGGTCAAGGTCAATTGAAATTCAAGAGCGAAAATAAATGATTCCAAACATAATAAGAGATGCTTAGAAGCTATATATGTATATATACATTTGAATATAGACAAGAATAAAAGATTATCTACGGGATCATCATAACCTACGGGATTAAACACAGTGTTAAGGTCTACGGGAACAAAAAGACCCTTGGGTCATAAAAGAGAAGGAGACGAGTTGTTAATATCACACCTTAAAAAGGGTGAAAAACTTAAAGAAATAGCCTATGGGGCTAAATGAAAGAATCTAAGGGTCAATAGTGTAAAGCAAGGGAACTAGTTGTGATTTCCCGCATAAAACTAAGACTGTAAAAGAATAAATTATGGACTGTCAATATCCTGGCATGGATAATGGACAAAAGTTAATGAGAAGATCCTAAAACTAAAATTTCGGTTTTAGTAAGAAATAGCGTTTTTACAAACATAAATCCTGATAGGAATTTAAATTATAAGCATGAAAGATACAAGTCTTGACACAGATTGGCGCAAGACGATATATTCGAAAAGTGTTATTTTCGAAAATAAAAGTTTGATGCAAACTAAACATGATGTGACACGATCACGGTTAGGAAATGTAATGTGAAGTAAAATCACATTATAACCAAGCGAGCGGTGAAAAGTAACGGGACTAATAAGTCCAGTTAGTGAGACCGGTTAAGGTCAGCAATTCAAGTCAAGAAATTTGATTTACTCGGAAACGGGGGATTCGGTATAATTGAGCCGAATCAATAAATCCGAAAACTAAAGAAATTATTGCTAAAAGCGAAATATTTCAATAAAGACCTTTAAACGGGTCAAGGTAACGGATTCACCAAGAGTTCGATAATATATAAAAGCGATGGAAATTGCTAAGTTGACTAAACTAGCAGAAATAACGGAATTACGTTATTTCAAGATACATTATGTCGTATGAGGTACGTAGGGGTTATGTAACCAAAAAGATATTACCATAATTTTTCTGGTAATGCAAACAATTGGTTAAGGATGAATAATGCTTAAGAGATTACTCAGGTCAAACGCATTGAGTTCAGAACTCAATGAACTATGTAAGCAAGGTTTCGAGGACGAAACCTCTTTAAGGGGGGTAGACTTGTAACACCCCGAAAATGGGCTTGGTAATTAAACTCTGTTAATACTAAAAGACGGGTAACGTACCGTTATTAGTAAAAATAACGCGGCAAATATTTGGGTTTAAACAAGAAATACAAATAGTAAATATAAGCGAATCAAAGTTTTCAGGAATTGAATTTATAAGAGCCCGAGTTAACGGGACTTAAAATATAACGGGTTATAATTCCCGGGACTCACCAAGTAACTAGGAATACTAACCTAGTTAGTTAGCGTCTTGACATAATGGAACAAATATGGTTAAGATACCTATAAATAACTAGTGTAAAGTCGAGGGACTAAACATGGGCAAATTAGATAAAGTTTTATTAAAACCAATTAATAAACACAACACACACACATACGTGTGTGTGTCTGCGACTTCAAACAAAGCCAGTGAAGGCTCTCTTGCTCAAAACCCTAGTCCCTCAAGAATCTCTCAAATTGAAGCCCAAATCAAGAGCCAAATCAATGCATGAACACAAATTCGTGACCACCTAGTCATGGGGATTACAAGGTATGTTGAAAATTTCGATTTGGTGATACTTTGAGATTATGATGAACAATCATAATCGAAATTCTGGAATGAATATTGATTCTATGAGTGTTATTATGATTATATCTTGGTTTAGAAACAAACCCTAATAGAAAATTTGATGAATTGTCGTCAAAACTAGGGATTTGATAATTACCCTATTATATGCTAAGTGGGTTTTGACTTAATAATGAAGATGACGATATGTTGGTGTTAGAAATCATCATAGGTGATAGTTGATGCAAGATACTTGAACAAATTATAAGTTTGAGTGAAAGCTTATGCATGACTTGAAGTGGGTTTTTGTATGTTATGATGAACACTCGGATTTGGAAGTGTTAATTTGATGAATATTGATTGCTATGATATAAGTTCTTGATATAGTTCATGAACACTAGACATAAAGGGTTGAAATTTGATGTTAATCTTGGTAAAAATGACTAATAAAGAACTAGTTAGCAAATGTGTAGAATTATGCCCATTAGGTGTTTGTTAAAATGCCTAAATGAGAAGTAAAGTGTTTAAATTCAAGTGAAACGCGTAATTGACAAGCTTGACTAATTACATGAGACATGGGATAAAACGGGTTCTAATCATAATGTTGATTTGCCTTAATCGTGCATATTATATGATTAAAAGTAGTTGACTTTAGAAAGTCAAACTAACTAGTGATGAAGTCGAATAAGTGGTTTCGACACAATAAGTAAGGTGGTATAGTCGTGATTGTTAATGACTAATCTAACCACCTTGTAAATGATGAACAATAGTTGGCGCTTAAACAAGCTAGGTGAAGCTTGGAGTGAAAGCGGGTCAAACGAGCCGGGCATAGAAGAAAAGCGTAGCTCGGATGCAAGGTAAGTGTAATTTACACACTTATGTAGAATGCTCGTTATTTCGATATGTTGTGAACATGAAAACAATAATATTGGAAATTTGGAAATTTGTCAAGTGTCGTCTTATGTAAATCATGGTTGAAAGGATACCCATGGCGTAAGCCGAAATGGGTTGAAACTGTAAGAAAAGAGTGTAAAAGAAAAAGGGTATGGTTATAAAACCCGGGAAGGGATGATGTATGAATTGGAAATCAAAAACGGTGTTTTTGATTTAAATAGATAATGTTGGGCATATAGTCCAAACGGGTCGAATGGTGGTGATAACACCATTTGACAATATCGACTAATGTGGTCGTCAAGTCTTATGTTAACAGGACCGATTAGCAAAATTGGATAGTTGTCTCATCGTTGATGGTGTGATAATAAAAGCGAGGTATAAATCGGGTCTATTTGTTGATTCGAGCCAGGTACCCATATTTTTGTTGTAGTTAAAAGTGATATTTGGTCGAATAATTGGGGAGAGCCCTTCGTTGTAAAAGAAGGATCATAATCGACCAAAACGCCCTCGTAGGCTAAATTGGACAAACAACCCTTAAGGGTTGTTTGAAAACGAAATTCACGATTAGGTAAATACTTAGAATAAGTATAGAAATCGAAAGACGTAATATGTTAGCTAAATAGCTCTATTTGAGTTTTGCCGTAAAATAACGATCCAAGAGGTAAAACTTGGATTATATAGATTACCACATTAAATCTACCACAAATATACTTGTGGTGGAAGATCATATGATAAGAAATGTGGTAATGCGAATGCTAGAAACAATTGACAGCGATTTATGAATGAAAGTGCTTAATTACCCTTAACGGGTCAAAATAAGCACTTGAGTATAAGCGGGTTTAAAATGTGTAGGAAACCCGCGGTATGAGCCAAATAGGATAGACAATATAGAAATTTTGAAGATTCACGAGAATTTGGGGTCAAACAAATAAGTTTGTTTGATAAGTACATGAATGGGTTAAAATGGGTAAATTCCAAATTAAGCCAAAAGCTTAAAACTCTATAAATTTGTTAATCCGGAAGTCGGATTTTAACTCCATATGGTGGAGAATCAAATTACAAACATGTAGGAAGAAACGGTAGGTCTTTCGGATAAGCGGTTGGAAAGATACGGAAGTTTTCGTATCAAAAACGGCAAAAATGGAGAAGCTGGATGCAGGGTCCACCGTAAATTACGGTGCCACCGTAATTTACGGTGGAGCTGATTCTTGTTACGGTGATTTCCACCTGTGTTACATTGGAAGAACAATTCAGAGGCCACCGTAAATTACGGTTCCACCGTAATTTACGGTGGAGGCCAAACTCAAGTACTTTGTTTTGGGTCTTGTTATCAATGTTGGATTTACATAATATTCTCGTTATATTAGATATTTAATTATCAAAACTAACTGTTAAGTTGGTTTTGAACACAGGTATATGTCAAGAGCCCGGATGAAGATCAAGCGTCGTGCAAGAACCGAACACATGTTAAATAAAGCTTCCGCAAGTTGTTTCGTTCGTTATTCTGAAACGGTGAATTAAATCGCATTATGTTACATCACTATAAATTGTAAAAAGTTTTTAACAAGCCCGTATTTTCAGTATAATCGTGATTGTAATTACATGATTTTGAGTTTAGATTATACGATAAACGTTAAATAATAACTAGGGTGTTACAGTGTGCCAACAGTAGAATAATCCTACATCGTTACAACACGAAAGATACTTAAAATGTTCAATATCAATGCGTTTAAAAATGAAATAAATAAAATAACTTACAAGCATCCTCCTATTTCGCTGCCAATGCAGTAGTTGCTCTTGTTGAGTGCGTTTTGGTATAGCAGGACGCCCGTCACTTTGAAGGGCCCCGCTTAAGTTATTTGCAGCGGTGAAATCTTTTTCTTGAAGATTAGTACAGTCTAATGGTTTACATAATCCAAAATCTGACAGTTTCATGTGCCTGAATTTATCAAGCAACAAGTTGTCAGGTTTAATATCCCTGCACAAGTTGTAAAAAGATTATACGTGGGATTAAAATTTAAAAACCGTCCCATGTTTGTATGAAGTGAAGTAAACTAGTAAAGAGTAAAGACTTTTTTTTGTATCAACCTATGAATGTAACTATGTTTGTGTATTGATTCAATTGCCAAAACAGTTTCCCCAACGTAAAACCGAGCTTCGTCTTCGGTTAACGTATCCTTTCGCATGAGTAAAGTCATCATATCTCCACCGGGAAGATATTCCATTATGAGGTAAAGATATTCTTCATCTTGGAATGAGCAATAAAGCTTAACAATGCAATTGCTATCAACTTCCGCAAGCAGGTTCTTTCTGCTTTCACATGTTCAAGCTAAAAAAAACCCTCTGATAAACCAACTTAAAGCATTTTAAATAAAATCTTAGAGTAAAATGCCATTTTTGTCCCTGAGGTTTGGCCAATTTTGCGACTTTCGTCTAAAGGTTTGTTTTTCCGCATCTGGATCCAAAAGATTTGAAATCCTGCCATTTTCATCTGGATCCAATTTTGCGACTTTCGTCTAAAGATTTGGCCAATCCGTAAATTAACAACTTGCAAATTCTTCAAGAGAATTTGCAAAATCAGTCAAAGATAAATTTGCAGCCATTGCATTCACCTCAAGATTCTTCAACCCCCAAATTAAATCCCACTTGGCAATTCACCCCTAAATTGATTAAATAAATGGGACTGAAAGAACCCCAAGTTCTGAAAATATCCCAATTAAAAAAAAAACATAATTTTTTTTTATAACAATGAAGAATTCCTAACAAATGCAATGAAGGATCAGAACATTTTATGACTGAAACAAGAAGCACAATGAGCGAAATTACCTCCTGATAACCTAAACTCAGAAACCCTACAACATGCGGTTGTTGATTGTAAGGATCAAGAATTGTTTTCTTCAACTCCAGAAGTTGACTTTTCTGAGATTCAACCATGGCGGAGGAAGGAGAAGGGGAGGAGGGTGAGAGTGTAAACGCTGGATGTAGCGTAGGAAAGAGAAAACGTGATTGTTCGTTTGTATTTAGGTGGATATTATTCATTTTCAATAACTTTTTAATATATTTTAAAACTGGTTCTCAAATAAATAAGAAGGGAAAAATATATAAAATATTAAACCAAAGAGAAATAGAGATAAACCGAATTCTCATCTTCATTCTATTCAACATTACAATATATAGAGATGAACAGTGACGGATCTAGGATTCCGACCAAGCGGTAACGTTTTATAAATAAGCGGTAACGAAATCGAAAAAACGTCAAATTTTTCCAAAATTTACACTAAAAACGTCAAAAAATTTCCGACCAAGCGGTTGCGGAGGCTACCCCTTGTTACTACATACATCCGCCCATGGAGATGAACATAATTATAAACCCTAAAGCCCATACGTAATGGGTTGGGCCTAAAATGTCTGGTTTACAACACTCCCCCTCAAACATTTGGAATTTTACACAATTTAACAACATACTTCAGGATGATGTTAAATAGGTACTTCAGGACCTGAATAAATAAACATATACTACTGGATCAGCTATGCTGCCTCATTAAAAACCTTACTAAGAAAACCCAGTGGGACAAAACTTAGTTAAGGGAAAAAAAAAAAAAGAGTACAGCGTGTATAATTCTCCCCTTGAATTCAACAAACATCTTTCAATCTACGAAGACCGATCTTGTGTGATAACTGCTCGAAACTGCTTCTAGGTAAAGATTTTGTGAACAGGTCTACTAGATTTTCACTTGACTTGATCTGATGAACATCGATTTCCCCTTCTTTTTGCAAGTCATATGTTAAGAAGAACTTTGGTGAGATGTGCTTTGTTCGATCGCCTTTAATGTAGTCTTCTCTTATTTGAGCAATGCAAGCAGCGTTGTCTTCATAGATAATTGTCGGCTCCTTCTTGATCTGTTCTAATCCGCATGCTTCTTGTATGTGATTAATCGTTGATCTCAACCACATGCATTCTCGACCAGCATCATATAGTGCTATCAATTCGGCATGATTTGATGATGTTGCTGTAAGTGTTTGTTTAGTCGACTTCCAAGAAATTGCTGTGCCACCCTATGTGAATACATAACCTGTCTGAGATTTTGCTTTGTGAGGATCTGATAGATATCCGGCATCAGCATACCCAACTAGCTGGGACTTTTTATCTTTCTGATAGAAAAGACCTAAGTCTTGTGTCCCGCAAATATACCGGAATATATGTTTTACGCCATTCCAGTGTCTACGTGTTGGATTGGAACTGTATCTCGCTAGTACATGTACTGCAAATGCAATGTCAGGTATTGTGTTATTTGTGAGATACATAAGGGAACCGATCGCGCTTAAGTACGGTACTTCTAGACCAAGTACTTCTTCGCCTTCTTCTTGAGGGCGATAAGGATCCTTGTGTGGATCTAGCGGTCGGACAACAATAGGTACACTAAACGGATGTGCTTTATCCATATTGAAACGTACTAACATCTTCTGGATGTAGTTTGATTGATGGACACATGTGCCATTGCACAGATACTCAAATTGTAGTCCGATACATAATTTCGTCATACCAAGATCTTTCATTTCAAATTCCTTCTTTAACAACTGAGCAGTTTTCTCTATCTCTTCAAGAATCCGATGATGTTGATATCATCAACATAGACTGCTATTATGGTGAAATTTGAGAGTGATCTTTTTATAAAAACACATGGACTGATTACATCAGACTTATATCCTTCTTTTTCGAGGTATTCACTAAGTCGATTGTACCACATACGATCAGATTGTTTGAGACCATATAAAAAAAACACAACTTCCCACATAAAAAAATCCTTTTTTTTTTATAAAAAATGAACAATTCCTAACAAATGCAATGAAGGATCAGAATATTTATGACTGAAACAAGAACCACAAGGAGTGAAATTACCTCCTGACAACCTAAACTCAGAAACCCTACCACATGCGTTTGTTGATTGTAAGGATCAATAATGGTTTTCTTCAACTCCAGAAGTTAACTTTTCGGAGACTCAACCATGGCGGAGGAAGGAGAAGGGGAGGAGGGTGAGAGGGTGAGACTTGAGAAAAAACGTGATTGTTTATTTGTATTTAGTGGATATTATTTATTTTCTATAATTTTTTAATATATTTTAAAAGTTGTTGTCAAGTGAACGAGAGAGAAAAAATATAAAATATATTATTTAATTGTAATGGATGTGAAAATTTAGTTGTTTTTATTGTAGTTATATGTAGATTTGATTAAAAGAATGTAAATACTCTTAGAAAACCATGAAGGGTATAGTAAAAAAAAAGTTTTAGGTAGGGAAATTGCAAATTGCTCCATCCACCAAAACCACATAAAAACAAATTGCATTCAACTCTTATATTTAAGTTTCTACACTTTTTGTTGAAGAGAATTTGATTAAGGGTTAACGGATTTTAATAATCCTAAGTTTCACCTGTTGGCTGATAATAATTCAAACTTTAAAATTTTCCTACAACAATTCCAAATTGTAAGAATTTGGCTTCCATTGATCATTTTCTAACATATAAGAATTTGGCTCTACTCAATATATTCAAGTGCACCTGCAACCTTCTTAACTGAATTAAGTGCACCTGTAATTAGAAAAGGATCGATAGGCCCAAATTCTTACAAGTTAGGATTGTTTGAGAGAATTTTTAGAATTGGGATTATTATCAGCTAACAGATTAAACTTAGGATTATTAAAATCCAATAACCTTTTGATTAATGTTGACATATTTATACTTAATTGTTTAGTTTTTAAGGGGTGTATGTCACATTAGTTTCTCGGTCAATGGGTGAATGGGGCACTCCTTTCATCTACCATAGCCTCTAATCTTGTATTATCAGGTAAGTTACTCAACATATAATATTACATTTTTATCATGCCTTTAGTAATTATATTTTAATTTTTTTGGTGCAAGTTTGTGATGATCGATACTCTTAGTTGATACCCTGCCTTGACTGACATCTTATCTACCAGATGAGATTGAAGTTGGATTTGTCTTTGATGGAACACTATGAAAGACATTGCCCTCTGCCCGAAAGGCATTTTAACTGCTTGATTCCTCTCCTAAGTGGATACAAGGTGTGGTTCTATTCAATAGAAGTGGAAAATGGACGTGTTGGGTACCGTGTCATACATGTGGCTTATGGTACCTTGTCAAACGGGTTGGATTGACATGAAACGTTTTTTGTCTACTTTTTTATTTATTATTTGTAAGTAATTACTAGTTATTGTGTCTATGTTCACAAAAAAATGTATTATTATATAGTATATAAGTTTTCAAATAAAATAAATATAACGGTCTGCACTTAAAAATATATTTTTGAGTGACTTTTGACCCGTTTGTCTTGTTTAACTTTTTAAGCTGACTTTTTTTGGTAAATTACACTTTTCGTCCTTTATGTTTATACCAAATTATCACATGGATGTCATTTACCTTTTAAAATGTCAGGAATCATTCTTTACGTTTAACAAACCTTGCACTGTTTGTCCTTTGACACTAACCTGGTTAAAATTTTCAGTTAAGTTAATTTAGTCATTTTATCTATTTATTCTAAAAAGGTATATTAAATAAAATGAAAACAAATAAAGAAGTAAGAGATATAAACACCCATTCTCTCTCTAAACACCATAAAAAGACTAAACTACCCTTATGTGACCAGGCTTAACTGAAAATTTTAACTGGGTTAATATAAAAGGACAAACCGTGCAAGGGTTTTAAAACGTAAGCAATGATTTCCTAACATTTTTTTAGATAAAGGACATCCTCTGAAATTTGGTATAAACATAAAAGACAAAAGACGAAAAGTGTAATTTACCCTTATCTTTGTTTTTCATAAGTAAATTGGTTGAAATTGCCTCCTTTACAATCTAACAACATTGGAAAATTGTGATGACTATTTCTAACTAGTTTTCAGAGTTTAGTTGAAATGATATAATATAATGATCGTATTGTTTTTCACTTCTTGGTTCATCTGTTAACACAGGTCCCCATCAAGTGGCCAAAAAGCCAAGATGAAGTATGGAAAGCAAACATACGCACCTTGCACACCAGAAATCAGATCAAAACTGGATGGTTGTAAAAGGCGAAAAGATCGTATTCCCAGGTGGAGGAACGCATTTCCACTACGGAGCTGATAAGTACATTAAATCACTTGCAAATGTAAATATTTTTGCAAAAGTTCTTATATCACATAACATTTAATTAACCATACTTTATTATATTCTCTAATTCTAATAAACAATTTAATTAACAGATGCTCAACTTCTCAAAAGATAACATGAACAACGAAGGAAACCTACGAACCGTTCTCAACGTCGCAAGTTTCGGTGGTTATCTTCTATCATCCGACATCATCGCAATGTCGTTAGCACCTAACGATGTGCATCAGAATCAAATCCAGTTCACGTTAGAACGAGGCATTCCCGCATATCTTGGTGTTCTCGGAACGAAAAGACTTTCGTACCCCAGCCGATCTTTCGAACTTGCACATTGTTCGCGTTGTAGAATCGATTGGGTTAAACCTTTGACTAATGATTGTTACTTGGAGAGAGCTTCTGGTACTCAACCTCCTCTCTGTCGATGATCGTATGATGATCCCGATGCTGTCTATGCAGTAAACATAAAAGCTTGCATCACGCCTTACTCTGACCATAAGTTTTATCATATCATATTTACTAGGTTAGAACCCCGTGTATTACACGGGTTACATAAATGTAATTTTGATAATAAAAAAAATATATCTTAAAAAAACTCATATATTGTACGTGTTGAATAAAATATAATATCATATTAAATTCTCTTTGAATGGAGTATAAAATTGTTATATTTAAAAATTGTGTTCTTTCTACATGTTAATGCAATGTGCGATAAATGATTGGTTTAAACCAATTATAACAGTACGTTTACCATTATAGCGATGTGTCTAAAAACACTTACAATCCCGTACGCTTCGTACGTTAATGCATTTTGTATAATAATCGGCCTCTATATATATATATATATATATATGTGTGTGTGTGTGTGTGTGTGTGTGTGTGTGTATATATATCTTTCTATATTAATAAATGAAAATCTTTTTTTTACACGTGTCACTTTGTTGTGTTTTATCACATTATTTTCCTATTTGTCTCTCATATTAAATAACTAGGTTATAACCCCGTGTATTACACGGGTTGAATAAATGAATTTTATATACCAAATAATAAAACATTATCTTTTTAAAAGCCTCCTTTATTGCACGGGTTGAAGAAATGTAATTTTATATATTAAATAATAAAATAAGTTATATCTATAAGAACCATAGGTATTGTACGGGTTGAATAAATGTAATATTATATACCAAATAATAAAAAAATATATATATCTTTAAAACCATTGTATTACACGGGTTGAATAAACATAATATTGTTTAACAAATAATAAAAAAAGTTATATTTTTAAAAACCCTCGTGTATTACATGGGTTGAATAAATATGATTTTATATACCAGATAATAAAAAAAAATATTTAAAAAAACTAACGGATTTTTTTATATTTAAAGTAGGATAAGATTGAATATTAATCTTTATTTATTTAGTTAATATAAGATTGAAAAATCATAAGATTGAATTGGTGGGAGGTTGTATGATGATAAATCGGTTAACCATACTGAATGATAAAGATAATAGTGATTGTTAATCAAATTAATTAATCGAATTTAACAGAAACATTTGTGATGTTAGGTGGATTTTTTTTTTAATTATTTGAAAGTTAATATCAATCTTATCCTACTTTAAATATAAAAAAAATCCGTTAGTTCAGATTAATATTCAATCTTATCCTACTTTAAATATAAAAAAATCCGTTAGTTTTTTTAAATATTTTTTTATTATTTGGTATATAAAATCATATTTAATTATTTGAATTCTTATTAGATTTGATTAAATATTATTGATAATAAACATTTGTATTAGATTAGATTTTAGATTTGATTAAATATTATTAATAATAAGAATTTGTATTAATTTAGATTAAATATTATTATTATTATTATTATTATTATTATTATTATTAGTATTATTACTAATTTTAATCAATTAAATGAGAGAATAACAAGTGTCCCAAAACATGCTTCTTTTATTATATAGTATAGATAGATGCTCGCAAGACTCTTGATCCATTATTTTGATCATAAATTCTTGATATATTATGTTTTGATTATATTTTCTGTTACATTCGAGTAAATATCTAACAACATAATGTGTGTATATAATACTCTTGATCCATTATTTTGATTATAAAATTTTTGATATATTAAGGTTTTATATTTTTTTGTTACATTCGAATAAATCTATTTATATGGTGTCTATATAATATTCATGCTCACATGGACCATTTTCATTAATTAAAAGTTAAAACGGTGGATTAGGCTTAGGAAGAAAAATAACACATTTTAAAAAGCTTGCAATAATAAGAATTTGTATTAATTTAGATTAAATATTATTATTATTAGTATCATTAATTATTTTAATCAATTAAATGAGAGAATGACAAGTGTCCCAAAACAGGTTTCTTTTATTATATAGTATAGATAACAATAATTTTAAACAAAAACAATAAATAAGAATACATATATTTTTTTCTACAAATAATTTAAACACAAATTTAGATGAAAAGCGTTAACTATGTTTCAGCTAATATTGATTTTAAAACTAATAATCATCTATTTCTTTTGTAGATTCTACAAAAAGTTAATTATTATTATTTTAATCAGTATTTTAATATTTTGAACCTTTATAGATTTTTTCATTTGAAGACGAATCACTTTGTGGTGTTTTTTATTCAACACTATAACATACTTATTTTAAAGATAATATAACGTTTATGTTTATCTAAATTTTTGTTTAAAATTATTTATAGAAAAACAAATATTTATTTTTATCTAATTTTTTGTTTAAAATTACGTTTATCCTTATCTAAATATTTATTCTTATCTAATATTTTGTTTAAATTATTAATATTATTTAATATGAGAGATAAATAGGAAAATAAGGTAAGAAAGTACGAGAAAGTGACATGTGTCAAAAAAGATTTTCGTTTATTAGTATATGACGATTCGTATGCCACAACTTGAGTTAATGTGAAAAAAGGTCTGTATAATGACACATATCTTAACTTAGGGTGAAGATCAAATAAAAAGTTTATTTTGGCTAGGAATGATAGGAAGCAATAGGATTATGACATGTGACAAAATTTAAAATAAAGAGGAATGGTATTTTAGTCAATCATATCCTTTCTTCTTCCTTCTTCTCCCCAGTAACTTCAAAACCCACCATCTTCAACCATTTATTCACTTTCTATCTTAATAATCACTATATTATAGTGCGATTTTCATCACCAATCAATGATTCAAACACCCGATCAACGTGTTCTTCATTTTTTTTTTTTTTTGAAGAAACCCAGTTTAATTTCATACAATATCTCATTTTTTCATGTGATTTTGAAGGGAATCACTCGATTGGTTCGACTCGATCGCTGATAAGTGTTTCTAACATTCAAATTTCGTCAATCGGTGAAGAAATCTGAAGAAATCGGCTTCGATCTATGAAGAATTTTTTTTTCCGATTAAATTGCTTTAATAAAAATGCATCAGAAAATTTAAGGAATTGCCTCATTTCGAAGACAGTAATTCGTAGACAGTTTTTGATTTGCTACTTTCTGGTTCAGACAATTCACAGACAGTTTTATGTGTCCATTGCGTTTTAGAAATAAGAGAGTTTTATGTGTTTTCTGCCATTGCGTTTTAGAAAAAAACACATTTTTGAAGTGTTTTTAGTTCATTGCGTTTTAGGTAAACACATTTTTTATGTGTTTTCAGTCCATTGCGTTTTAGAAAATACAATTTCTTTTGTGTTTTTAGGCCATTGCGTTTTAGAAATAAGACATTTTTATGTGCTATTGCATTTTAGATAAACACATTTTTTAAGTGTTTTTAGTCATTGCGTTTTACGTAAAACACATATTTATGCTTTTTCTGTAATATACGAAAAATAATAAGTACATAAAAGAAATCTATTAATAATAGTAGTAATAAAACAGAAAAAAAATCTTTTGTTTTTGTTAATTAAATATGTTGAGATAAATATGCATGCTTTTGTTTTGATTCTACATAAATAAATAAAAAAAGAAAGAAGAAAAGATAAAAGAAATCGAATAAACAGTTTAATAGTTTTGAAACTCTATCAAATTCGTACATTTCGCATTGCCATATTTATCCTTTCAAACGAATGGATCGAAGACTCGGGATGCGATACTCTTCACCATTGTTCATTATAAACCATTTTTCACTTGCAATCAAGATCGTCCGTTCTCTCGCGTTGCACCACCATCACACTCCGCCGTGACCGCCTCGCCGCACAACCTTACCGCCAAGAGCCGTTTGCCACCATGACCAACACCGCACCATTCGCATTCCGTTCAGCCCCCGTGAACCTTTGTTCGCCGGAGTTTTTGGTCACGTCGCGTTCTCCGCCACAAACCAATCACCACAGCCGTTCTTGGCTAGTCGTAACCGGACGATCGGGACTTTAAACCAGCATCGTCTCTTGATTTATTCTACTCATTCCGATTTGTGGTGGTAAGGATTTGACCCCGTGATTTTAGTTTGATTAAATGCGTTCAGCCCCCGTGAACCTTTGTTCGCCGGAGTTTTTGGTCATGTCACGTTCTCCGCCACAAACCAATCACCACAGCCGTTCTTGGCTAGTCGTAACCGGGACTTTGAACCAGCATCGCCTCTTGATTTATTCTACTCATTCCGATTTGTGGTGGTAAGGATTCGACCCCGTGATTTTAGTTCGATTAAAGATATATATATATGTATATATCGGTTTCTTTTCCGGCGACTAAGAACTGCATTAGCCAAAGTGTTCGTATGTTGAACCTATTTTAGGGGCTGTTTGGTAGCCTCTGAATGATCATTAAGAGGCTGCCTCTTAATGGAATCATTAAGAATTTTAACAATGAGAAGATAGAAGAATGTGACATGTGATGATTTACCATTCAGAGGTTACCTCTTAACCATTCAGACTTGAGGTTACCTCTTATTCATTCAGAGGTTTTAAACCATTAAGAGGTAGCATCTGAATGATCATTAAGAGGCTACCAAACAGCCCCTTAGATTAACCTATATAGTCATAAATGAAGCTGAGTTTTAGTTGTCCTTTGATGCTACACGTAAAATCACATACACATTAAGGTTTATAAATGATTTAAAATTTTCAACCAAGCTTTTGATCATTTGAAGGGTTATAGGAATATTTTCTTTATATAATGACTTCTAAACTTAGTGCATTTTTTTCTTGACTAAACTTGACTATTTTCTCAATATATATATATATTTGCAATTCTGTAGTTATCGTACACGGATTTGGAGGTATAATGTTGATGAAACAGTGGTTAACCAAGAGAGGTTAATTCACTGGTCTCGTCAAGTAAGGTTAATCCCTTCCTTCCGAGGATCGATGGCTGGACCGTCAGCTGGGCTGTTTCCTGCACAAGGAAAACACACCGTGACTCGTAACAAGGAGAAAGGGGTGGGGGGTGCTCCTTGTTACCACTCTCTGGCGTGAGAATCAGTAATTTGCTTGTGAAGCAAAGTGTGTGATAGTAGTAGTTGTGAGAGAGTTGAGAAGCGATCCCTCAAGCCTGGTTTGGGATGGGTATTTATAGCCGAGGAGTGAAGGAGGGTGGTTGAGTAAACAGACTGACGACGCGCCGCCCTTATGCAGGTGTGTCTGGCTTGTCGGCTGTGGAGACGAAGCCACGTCCTACTGCGGTGTCAGTTTGTTGCTTACGTATGGGCTGACAGGCGACTGTCATTGGTGCCACTTACTCTGTGGTGTCAGTCCCCACTTGCCTCGTGGGCAGGATGCGGTGTCGCGCCGCATCTCTGCCTGCGGTAACTGCTGTTGTTTTCGCGTTCTCACTCTGGCGAAGACTGCGGGATGCGGTGCCAGGCCGCATCGCCACTTGTGGTGACTGTTGCTGTTATCCAGATCCCTTGTCGTGATGAAAATGTTCATAGAATGCGGTGCTAGGCCGCATCGCTATGCGTACACCCGTTTTCATACACCAGGTAAGTCTTCTTCCATCTCTTGACCGATTAGATTTGACAGCTGTGTTCGCGCGCGCCCGGACGGACATAGATAAGTTCTTGCTGGTAGGGGTTTATGATAAGGGCAATGGTCACTCGCGGTCGTGGTGACGCGAGATCTGGGACCATACCCCTTCAAGTCCCCCCCCCCCCCAGTCTAGTGTTGCTTCCTTATGCAAGTTACATGTGAGAGGAATACTGGACTATGGTGTCTAGAAGGTAGTTTGAAGTCTGGAGAAAATTCTAGGCCATGTCGATGGCTCCTGCTTCAAGTAAATCAAGTTGGGGATCTGGTAGAGTCGTGTGGCGTCTCTTCCGTACCGGTGAGCAAGTTCAGTCTGATGCGGAATTCTCACCTGAGGGTTTTGATCCGGTAGTATGGTCTACCTTTTTCTGATGTCATCAGGGTTGGTTGCCACCTGTTGGTGTGTCGAACCAACCTCTGAGACCGTGACTGAAGGTGTCAGCAGGGTTCGAACCAACCTTTGAGACGGTGACGGAAGATGTTCGTGATCGCAACTCTAGTTGTAACCTCTGCGGTAGCTGATGCAATGCTGTAAGTGCCTTGCTCAAGCTCTATGTTCAGCAACTGGACATGCAACGATGATCCCTACTTTGTGGGGTGTTCATGTTCTTCCAGTTAGCTCTCAAGTAACCGCACGTCCTTTGCGGTTACCTCGTTCCTTTGCATTGTTGGCCATGTTTGGTCGAACAATGTGGGGTACTTGTGTCATTGTTGGCCGTGTTTGGTCGAACAATGTGAATCTAGATAATGGTCAAATAAACATGGTCATAGGAATGGTTGTGCCCACCATTGTTTGTTCTATGCGGCTCATAGGTGGGCAAACAAAGTCATAAGCAGACTTGTTACCACTGTTGCTTGGCTTGTTGCTCAAGGAGATCACCTTAGATACTTTGGTAGCTACCGTTCGCGTAATTGCGTTCCGCCGCAGCTACTCATGAGTGTCTGCAGTTTGTAGCAGAAGACTCGCTTTAAAAGAGGGGTTATCTTTGATGTGGCTCTTGAAGGATCAGGAGTCAGGGTTGCTGATGCGCGGTTGCTCATCATACTTATCCTTTTTCCCTAAGGAGAAGCTGTTTGCGTCCTCTCTGTGGTTGTGAACCGGACACGAAGGATTTGAAGCTTGAAGAACTTCAATGTAATGCGGTTTTGTTGTTCCTGAGAAGCGGTTTTCGCAGTCCAAAGAACAACGCTGGTTCTGAGTATCTGACACACCTATACGGGCTCGTGTGTGTTATCTCCGCATATTCCACGTGTGCTCGTGGGTATATGCGTATATTGATTTATCCCCTTTACATAGTGTAAATATATTTTTTTCTATTTTTTGAGGGGATGTAAAAAACGACATGTGGTCTAGGTTATGGTTTGAGAAACCATAAAAAACCGCATGCCGCGTACATGAGAGTTATCTCCATTTGTAGCTTTTGTTTACGTTGTAGACCGCACGTGCGAGTTGGTGAGATTTGCCTGACATGTGCTGAAATGAAAGGACGTTTGCACTGCCCGAGACAATCGATGCACTGTAGCAGGAGTGTAAAAGTCTCTTTTGTCAGGCGCGTGGGCGGCCACTCGCGCGTGGTAACCGTCAGCGGAACCTTCGCTGTACACGTGTCGCCGCATGGTTCGTTTCTTTTGCCCACTACGTTTCAGTAACTGCCCCGCATTAATTGCGATGGGTATAAAAGGGGAAACCGTTTTGGGTTTCCCCTCACTTGTTCAAAATTTCAAAAAATTCCGGTGAGAGAAAGAGAGATTCCTTCGTCTTCTCCGATCATTTGCTTGATTTTCCAATGAGGTTTCTGAGGTTTTTGAACCCGTTCTTCCTTTACTTTCTTCTACATTCTGATGGCTGAACCATCGAATCCCCATACTGCTGAGGGTGAAAATCCTAACCCTTCGTCGCCGGCGGCGGCGGAGGAGGAGGAAGGTGGTGGTGCCCCTGGCAGAGGCTTACCGGTGCTAAAATGGACGAAAGCTCAGTTCGATATTCTGATGACCGGTGTTCAGATGCCCTAAGAGTATGGGGCTGTTTATCCGTCGGAGGGTGACACTGGTGCTGATGCTCCGGCCGGTTACGTCACCATGTGGGCCGATTTCTTCGGTGATGGTAACCTCCGGTTACCGTTGACCATTTTTGTTGCTGAGGTCTTGGAGTGGTATAAACTCCATATTTCCCAAATGAGCCCGTTTGGGATGATTCGGATTCGTAATTTTGAGTATACCTTTCGTGCTCTTGGTATGGAACCCAACGTCGGAGACTTCCGGTGGTTTTATCAGTTGACGGTGAATACTGGTTTCTTTTCCTTCGGTCAACGACATGGTAGCCCTAAGTTGATGACTCTTCCCAAGGGTATTACAAAGTAGAAGACCAAATTCTTCTATATCAAGGCTGCCGCGGTTGTTGCCCAGATGACTTTTCGGAATGTGACCGAAACGATCATAGCGGAGACCATTTCTGTTCCCAGGGCTGATACGGTGGACTGGTTCCCAAAGTTGCGGACCATTGAGTTCAAGAAACTGAGCAACACGCAGTTGTGGGTGTTGCGGATGATGCTGACCAGGCCGAGTAGGAAAGCGAAGCCCGTTGTGTGGGAGAAAAGTGGTGGCAAGTACTTCTCTTCTTGTGTGGTTTTCTTACTTCCTTATCTGTGTTACTGATTTGTAAGTGTACTATCAGAGAACGCTACCCTGTGGAGAATATTTGATCCGGACTTTAAGGGCCAGCTTGAGGTGCTTGCGTGTGCGGATGGTGAAGAAAGTTTCAATTTCACCATTCGCGACAACTTCCGCATTCCCGATCGCGGGGCGATGGAGGCACCACTGTCGCAAGGCAAAGGTATAGTGGATAATTCTTTTACTTGCTTTGTAAAGAAGTTCACCTTGCTGATTTGCTTGTTTGATGATGTAAACATAGGTGATCTTGGGGCTTTGGGAGGCCCTGACGAGAAGGGTGTTCCCAAAAGGCAGGTGGAGAAAACTGTATGGTTTCGCCAGAAGAAAAAGTATGAGCCTGCTGTTGTTCCTCCTTTGGTGCCGCAAGTGGCAGGTATCTCTCGTACTCGTTTACGCATATACACCGATTACGTGGTAGTGTCTGACACCCTTGAGGGTTTGGGTGTTCCAGGTGGTGGTGCGGCTACAGGCGGATCCTCCACAGGTTCCAAACCTGCTGATGAGAAGAAGAGGAAAGTAGAGGAAAAGGCCGCTGGTGCCGGTGAGTGGAAATGCCCGAGGTTGAGAACGACTCGGACAGCTGCTGTGACGTAGTCAAAGCCTGCGGTTGTGACTGGTAAGTCGACCAGATGTTCACAAGTGTTTGTTATTGCAAGCTCATAACTTATTAGTTGTTTCTGCTTTGTTGTAGAACCGCAAGAGGGAACTTTTTCCTTGTTTGACGCTCCTACTTCTCCCGCGCGTGATGCGGCTGCAGATGTTAATAAGGAGTTTATGAGAAGCCCTTCTATTGAAGTGGTTAGTGAGCCCTCTGTGCAAGTGGAGGATGTTGGGAAGAAGACCGCGGATCAAATCTTTGATACGGTGGATTCTTCTGATAACCTGATCCCCCCGCGGGATATTGAAAATCTGAAGTTAGCTGATGCTGAGAAGCAAAAATCTCCTGCTGCCGAGAAGGCTTCTGGTTCCGCCTCCGCGGGTACGGGTTTTTAAGGACCCTCCATGCAGCCTGGTGAGTCTGAATTGGAGTTATATTACCGTACCTATACGGAAAACCGGAGCGTGGATTATCATCGACCCCCTTAGAATGTTATGCAAGGGGATGATATTTCCACTGATCCCTCCGCGTGCAGGGATATCTTGAGTGGTTTGGGCACTCCTTTTGAGGTTTTTCACGCCCGCGGTCTATCTCGTGAAAACCGGATAAACCAACTCTCCTCCATGCTTGTTGCGAGTTCCATAATGGCGAATGCCATTATGGAAGACTACAAGATTCTGGGACGCAAGGGGGAGGAAAATGCTCGCCTGCGGGCTGAGGCTGAGGCGTTGGTTAAAATACCGTCTCCCCAAGCATGATTTGCGGTATAAAATACCGTCTCCCATATGATAATGGCCCGCTTTGTATTGTAACTTGCGTGCCTCTGCTTTGCTTTCGGGAGTAACACCTGATTGCAAGTATGCAATGATTGGTGTCATCCAGAATGTTGTACCGTACTGGATGACGTTGACTTGACATAGGGGCACTGAGGGATTTTGTAGAATCTCAATGCGTATCTCCTTCGCCAGATGTTGGAAGCTGGTGGATGCACGTTTTGAAAGTGCATCCGCAGGTTTGTTTTCACTCCTGTTGATATGGTGGATATTGAAGGAAGTGAACTTTGATTTCAGTTGCAGGGCTTGTTCGAGATAGAGGATCATGATATCCCCTTTTGCGGTATAGTCGCCGCGTACCTGCCCTGCAACAAGTAGTGAATCGACGTGTGCTTCCAAGTGTTGGACGCTTAGTTTGACTGCCAGACGCAGCCCTGCCAGTAGAGCCTCATATTCTGCCTCGTTATTTGTGCTTTTAAAATCGAGGCGGATTGCATAGGTGAGTTCTTGTCCATCGGGGCTGACGAGTCGCAGACCCGCACCTGCACCATCCTCGTTGGATGCACCATTGGTAATAGTGCCCAAGTGTCCGTTGTGGATGGTGGTGGTGTAGGGTTTTGTTCTTCTTCGCATTCTTGGATGCGATTCGCCGGTACCTCGGCAACGAAATCAGCTAGAACTTGGCCTTTGATCGCGGGGCGCGGTTTGTAGATCAATGTGTGTGCGCCTAGTTCAATGGCCCATTTTGCTAATCTCCCAGAGATGTCGGGCTTGGAGAGGATCGAGCCAATCCTGTAATTGGTTAATATGGTGATAACGTGATTTGCAAAGTAACGTCGTAACCGTCTTGATGCGTGCACCAGTGCGAGCACCAATTTCTCAATGATGGAGTACCTTGTCTTTGGGTCATTGAGAATTTTGCTGATATAGTAGATGGGTGTTTGAACTCCCTCTCGCTCCACTATGAGTACCGCACCCACCGCATTGTCCGCGGAAGATAGGTATAAGATGAGTGGTTCTTTCTTGCGCGGTGCGGTTAGAGTTGGGAGTTGGATCAAACATTCTTTCAACTCCCGGAAAGCGTTTTCAGCCTCTGTGGTCCAATGGAATTGTTCCTTTTTTAAGCAGTTCCATAGAGTCTTGATGAAAGGATAAGATTTAGCTACATGATTGGCTAAGGATCTGTTCAGTGCGGCTAGCCTGCCAGCTAGTCGTTGCATTTCTTTCATCGTGGAAGGCGATGGCATGCGCTCGATCGCCTGAACTTTTTCCGGGTTCACCTTTAATACATCTTTAGTTACGATGAATCCAAGGAATTTTCCTTCTTCCATTCCAAATGAGCATTTCCCTGGATTGAGCTTCATGTTGACGCTACGCAGAGTCTGGAATGCTCTTTCAATATCGGTGAGCATGTTATCCTCTTCCATGCTCATGACGACCAGGTCGTCCATGTAGATTTCGACACTTTTGCTGATTTGATCACCAAAAGTGTCGTTCATCAGCTTTTGATAGGTTGCGCCCGCGTTTCACAACCCAAACGGCATTTTTGTGTAACAGTAATTCCCTGTAGGTGTGCGGAATGTCGTTTTATCTTCGTCCTCGATTGCCATATGTACTTGGTGATAGCCTTTGTACCAGTCGAGGAAGCACTTCCATCAGAATGGGGCGAGGTTATCGACCTTTTCATTGATTTCGGGAAGTGCGTAACAGTCTTTGGGGCAGGCTTTGTTGAGATCTTTATAATCGACGCACATGCGCCAGCTCCCGCTTGGTTTTTCTACCATGACTGGGTTGGATAACCAAGTATGGTACTTGACTTCCCGCAGGATGCCTGCGGAGAGCAGTTCCTTAACCTGCTCGTACATTGCCTCGTTTTTTGTAAATCCAAGGTGGCGTTGGCCTTGGATCACCAGCTTGATACCTGGCAAGGTATTTAAGAAATGTTGCACGACTTCGCGTGGCACCCCTGCCATGTCTGCGGATGTCCATGCGAAAATATCTTGGTTCCTGAAGAGGAGCTGCTTCAGGCGCGCTCTGATGTTGTTGGACAAGGCATGACCCAACATGGCCGTTTGTTCTGGGTGTCTTGCGTTAAGAACCCATTTCTCCGGTTGGGCGTTGGGGTGAGCCTTGCCGTTTTGGTCGGACGCAGCTCATCCGTGGTCATAACCTCTCTGCGGGCGTATATTATCGCGACCCCCGTCTCGGTTGGGAAACCAATGGCAGAGTTGGGGACGGATGTAATCATGTTGAAATCGCCCTGGGACTCTCTCCTGAAAATTATGTCGTATTTGGAGGTGTGGGGTAAAACTAGGAAATTTACCTCCTCTATTCGCGTATGCCTTCCGTTGGTGAGGCGCACGGGGAAAGTGATTTGGCCCTGGGGGAATACGGTTTCCCCCGCAAATTTGGCCAAAGGGTAATCTACCGGCTGCAACCGATCCTTGTCTTCTTAATCGAACTGGTTGAAGCACTGCTCATATATAATGTCAGAAGTACTTCCCGGGTCGATGAATAATCGCTATGTACAGTAGTGAGCTAGGTAGCCTGTAATGACGACGGCGCGCCTGTCGCGCGGACCATCTCGGACTTTTGGAAAGATGACTTGTTCGTCTTTCCAGTTATTGTTCGGTCGTCTTGCCGCCTTGCGCGGCTTTCCACGTCCTTCATTGATCATATGGGTTGAGGCCACATACATGGTCCTTTTACCCGTGGAGGTGCCCTCGTTGTGTGGGGTGATGCGCCTGGTTTACTTTTGCGCGGCTGGCAACAGATGTTGCAGCTTCCCCTCTTTCAGGGCTCGCTCAATCTCCAGTCAGAGACTAATGCAGTTATTGGTTGTGTGGCCCGAGTCCTTGTGATACTAACAGTAAAGTGTGAGATCCTGGTTCTTTTAGGACTTCATTGGTTGGGCCGGTTGCAAAAATTGTGCGTCCGTGAGGAGGACGTCACTTGGCGAATGATTGATCTCGGTCCAGTTACGGTCCCGAGATTCCTTTTTGGATGCCCGGTTATCACATTGGGCATTGATTGTTGCCCTTGCGTCGGGCTGGTGACTCCGTGGGACGTACGGTTTGGAATCGTTGCCACGATTCCATGTGTCCCGGTTGCGCTTGTTATTGCGCTTGGAGTCTTGGCGGGAGGATTGGCCTTCCGCTTGGGCTGTGCCTTGACCGTGTGCGGTTTTAAGGACCACTGGGTTCGGGCGTACGACTTGACCGCGGCCATGACGTCGTCCCACCTTTCTGGCAAGCCCTCCTTGCCTGAGATGGTCATAACCATTTCCTCGTCCTTGACGACTCGAATGAAATGGTTGCGTGCCATTTGGTCTGCAACACCGCCTATCTCCAGGCACTCTTTATTGTAGCGGACGACAAACGATTCCAAAGTTTCGTTGTCTCCGCGCCAGATGTTCATGGCGTCCATAGAATCACGTTTGTGACGTCGCTGCTGGCTGAAGTGTGCAAGAAATCTTACTTGCAGATCTTCAAATGAGGCCAGTGATCCCACTAGCAAAGAATCGAACCAAGCCCTCGTCAGACCAGTGAGGGTCTGGGGGAAAATGACACCAAGTGGCCTCGTCCCACTTGCCATTGCAGCCGGCGCCGGTAAAAATATTCTTGTGGTCGTCTGGGTCGGACGAACCACTATATTTCCCGATCGTTAGTGGGAATTTTGTCGTGGTGACATCGGCGTGGGCAATCTCTGGTACGAATTTGGAGTTTTCGGCCGCGAATTTTGGTCTGTAGGGCTGGCTCCGGTTGCGCTTTGCAGCGCGGAGATATGTAGTGCGGGGTTCAGTGGGAGGAACATAATTGTGCCCTCTCGGTCTGCTGTTGGTTGTGTGGGACTCCCCGCAATATGTATGGTCGTCCGGGTCGGTACGATCATACCCCTCGTTATGGGGTTGCGGTCCCAAGCGGCTGTGGATGCCGGAGCCGCGGTGGGCTGTAGACTGCCGCCTATTGTCGCCATGAGGGCCTAGGCGGCTATGTATAGGGCCCCTGCGGCGGGACCTATATGAGGAATTGTCCTCATCAAGCGTGTGAACGTCGCAGTAAGAGGGATCGCGGTCTTCGTGCCTACTGCGAGAGGCTGGATGAGTTGGGGCTCTGCCGTCGTATTGCAAGATACGACCTGCAGGTGTATGTGGTGCAGGGGTGGGACCACCAGGAATATGCGCTTAAGCGCAAGCTTTATTATATGTTGCGGCCAGCAAAACTTGTTGTTGGTGATACCAGGCATGAAGGTCCATGCCTGGGGGTATCACAGAAGCATATTGTGATAGGTCTGATGCGAATGTGTGGGGAGCGCCCCCTGCTGCGGATGTGCCAACGTGGCAAGTGTTTTGGGCTGGGGTAGCAGTCCCTGCAGGCCCTGGGTTTGCGGGGTTTAGACTTTCCCCGGGACATTATTTAGACGATCAGACATAATCTCAAGAAAGAAAGAGATGTGGAAAAAGTGCTAAGAGTAGCGGTGGGCGCAAATGGTGAAACAGTGGTTAATCAAGAGAGGTTAATTCACCGGTCTCGTCAAATAGGGTTAATCCCTTCCTTCCGAGGATCGATGGCTGGACCGTCAGCTAGGCTGTTTCCTGCACAAGGAAAACACAACGTGACTTGTAACAAGGAGAAAGGGGTGGGGGGTGCTCCTTATTACCACTCTCCGGCGTGAAAATCAGTAATTTGCTTGTGAAGCAAAGTGTGTGATAGTAGTAGTAGTGAGAGAGTTGAGAAGCGATCCCTCAAACCTGGTTTGGGATTGGTATTTATAGCCGAGGAGTGAAGGAGGGTGGTTGAGTAGACAGACTAACGACGCGCCGCCCTTATGCAGGTGTGCCAGGCTTGTCGGCTGTGGAGATGAAGCCACGTCCTACTGCGGTGTCAGTCTGTTGCTTACGTATGGGCTGACAGGCGATTGTCATTGGTGCCACTTGCTCTGTGGTGTCAGTCCCCACTTGCCTCGTGGGCAGGATGCGGTGCCGCGCCGCATCTCTGCCTGCTGTAACTGCTGTTGTTTCCGCGTTCTCACTCTGGCGAAGACTGCGGGATGCGGTGCCAGGCCGCATCGCCACTTGTGGTGACTGTTGCTGTTATCCAGATCCCTTGTCGTGATGAAAATGTTCAAAGGATGCGGTGCTAGGCCGCATCGCTATGCGTACATCCGTTTTCATACACCAGGTAAGTCTTCTTCCATCTCTTGACCGATTGGATTCGACAGTTATGTTCGCGCGTGCCCGCACGGACACATATAAATTCTTGCTGGTGGGGGTTTTTGATAAGGGTAATGGTCACTCGCGGTCGTGCTGACGCGAGATCTGAGACCATACCCCTTCAAATGTTTAGAACTAGAATAGTTAATTATACTGTTAAATACGAGTTGTTAAGGATATAGGTGTTCACTTATTTGTTAAGGGTTAGTAATAAATTGATCTCAATAATAGCTCGGGTGCATTGAATCATTTCAAAAAAAGGAAATTGCTTTAGTAAATAAATAGTGTTTCATTCACAAACTTGGAATAATTGGACCTTGGGCGTAATTATTAAAATTTGGATATTGGTCGCCGGAGATTTCCTAATAAACGAATCGAGTAATATTTATATAACTTATTTGGGCTATAACGGGATTATAGGTTCTTGATTTTTTCAAGGTCGACTTGATTAAGTGGTTTTGTTTTGCTTGCTAATAAGGTACGGGTTCTGTTTCTTTTACATCATAGTATAATTTTATTTTTGTCACTCGTTGGTACGGATTCTGTTTTCTTTTCATCGTAGTATACTTATATTTTTCGTCACTCGTCGGTATGGATTCTGTTTTCTTTTCGTCATAGTATACTTTTATTTTCCGTTACTTGTTGGTACGGATTCCTGTTCTTGACATCATAGTATATTTATTCAAGTCCGTTACTTTGTAGTACGGATGTTTTTGTTAGATGTTTGGGTTCGTATTGTTATATGATTAGTATTTATTGTAGCATGCAATAGACCTTAGATTTTGTGCTCATTATTGCATGTTCCCTTTTAGACTTATGTCAGGATACATTTATTTCTGATACGGCTTTGTACTCTGTCACCCGAGCAATTATAAGTTAAGACTTGTCGTTGGGACGTCAATGGCATGGAACTCATCTTGACGGTGCGTAACTAAAGTTCACGGCGTCTTTAGTTTGTGCTTGTGTAGCACATGGCCCCTAGAGGCGAATAGATCGATCTTAGCTCTGACTTCTGACTCCTGTTGAGATGGAATAATGTGTGTACGCCTACACGCACCATCTCGGCGCATGGACTATAGCCATGCATGCATCTGTTTAGGCTCGTGGGTGCTTCTATATTACGTGGCTTGTTTTACTGTTATACTGTCACACCCCTTTCTAAGGCGGAAGCACGAGGTGTGATCATGAAAGGTTTTCATTGCATACGATTGGTAAACATACTACATGCTCATAAAATAACTTCAAATGCCAAACATTACATAACTAAAATCATAGTTTTACACAAGACGGCATATTGTCTGAAAAGTTTACAACTTTATTCAAAGGTAAATCATAATCAACATCCAAGAGCAAGAGTATGACCGCGCGCACATCCACTTTAGTTACCTGAAATACATGTGAGTTTTGGAAAAACGTCAACATAATGTTGGTGTGAATTCATGCAGTTTTTGTATTGAACGTTTGTATACTTTGTATGAAAACATGGTATGTATCTTGTATAAATCAAGTATTTCTGTATGTATCAAGGTTGTTAATGGGTTGCAAGGCCATTAACATGTGACACGACATAGGAAGCATCCAAAACATAGGCATTTTCTAGTTGTCGATTCACGACTGAGACACAAAAGCACTACTTGGTACTAGTTTTCACCAAGAGTGTGGCTGCCCGAAAACCCGTTAGATCTAACATTTTGTTCTGCGGTCTTAGTATGTACACGATTAATGGTGCTTATGGTACCCTATTCGTGACACGATTTCTCGTATCATTCATCAATTCTTGTATCCATCATACCATAACTCATGTATTTTCCCCAAGTTTAAAAGTATTTAAAAGATTAAAAGTGGGGACTTTTCTGTAAACATTTAGTAACATGTACTTCACCCCCGATGTATAAAACAGAAAACAGTTAAAAGAAAATGGGGAGCATGAACTCACAACTTTGTGTTCCTTGCGCCGTAAACTTCACCGGTTTTTGCTTATATAGCGTCATGACCTAAACGTGTTTTATTAACGTTAGTCACTAGACTTGTATCACACAAGTACAAGTCACCATCTTTTATGTATTTGTTCTTGTGTTAAAAATAATTTATATTTTTAACTATGTGTCTTACTTATATTATTTTCTCAAAGATAAATATAAGTATCTTGTATTTTTCACCCGAATTATGTATTTTGTCCAAAACTTCATTTCATGTTCATAACTTGTCCAAGTTATTTATTCTATCAAGTAATATATTTTCATAAATATATTTTCTTGTATTTGTCTAAGCATGTTGTATGTGTATTCTCGTATTTTTACTTCTTAGGAGTTTTTAGTGTATTTTCAAGTCCTAATACACTATTACATGTAATACATACTACATACACTTAGCATAAAATTTGGTTATCAATAACTATATATATTTTTTTCAAAAATATACATACTTAATATCAATTTTAATTTTGAAGAAATCATCATTTCTTAACACAAAAATTAGGGAAACCTTGGTAAATATTTTTAGGGAATAAGTTTCTCAAAAACTTATATTTTTCTCTAAGTGTCAAAATTTATAGAAATTTTGACATAGTTTCCCCTAAAAATAGAGGTTTTCCATGTTTTCAAAACATGTGTTTATTTTCTTTTATATCATCATCAAACATCAACAACTCATTCAACACTTACCGAGTGTCAAAATCAAGTAAATTTCACTACATCATGAACTTGAAGTTTTGTAAAAACTTGTAGTAACTTACCATGTTATTTAGTAGGTTTAGTTACCCTTAAAAACATGGTTGTTTGTTTGTAAACCTCATTCTTGGAAGATTTAGTCGTTTAGAACTTGTAAGATGATTTTTCTAAAAATATTTCTTTTGTATTTTTCTTGTTTTATAAGTGTTTATACACTTGTTTTCCTACTAAAAATAGTGTAGGTTTAAGTAAAAGCCATGATCTTTCAAATATCACATTTTGAACTTGGTTTTCTTGGAAAATCATTTATAAATCTTGGATCTACAAGTTCACTAGTTTACTTTGTTTATCATCTTACAAGAAATCATTTTTATTCATCAAGTTCATGTCTTCACAAGAAGATGATTATTCTAGGTTGTTACATAATCATCCTCCCACTTGCTAGATTATGTGTTTAATCACCATCTAGCAAGCTTCATGTGATGATTAACATCATCATCTCTAGTAATCAACAAACAAATATCATTCATATACTAAACAATATCATTCCATCCATATATCATCATATTTCATCTTATGTTTCAAGATTCAAGTTTATGTTCTTTAGTGTTCTTGTGATTTTCATCATAATATATCTTTTAACCACTAAAAATATGAAGTAAACAAGATCAAGAGAGCCTTACTACTAGCTTCAAGCTAGGGGAGAAACAATGATGAAGATCGAGTGGATAAAAAGCACACGGAAGAGGTCCTTCAAGATCCGAGTCCACCAAACCTTCTAAGATCGAGTTGACACAATGTGTCTTACCGGTGAGTTTACTAGTATTTCTGACGCAACGCCGTTCATTAATGCATAAAGCAATATTTGTAGTACAAAACGTGCATGAATTCACTTGTATAGTATGTAATCAGACAATGTTGACATTTAAGCACATAATTGTAGTCATCAAGTATTAATTAGATTGTACGGAAATTACCGGTTTGGTGCCAGTTGTCAGATATATGTTGTCACGTATGTCTTGTCTCTGTTATGATATGTTGATATGTTTATATGCATCTGATTATGTTCAGTATTTGTTATCTGTTCAGTATAAGTTTTGGGATTCAAGTTATGTAAGAATCTGTTTCAGTGCCAGAATTTAGATTTGTTTAACGTTAGTACCGTTCATGTTTCTGTCCGTATGCCTACCTTACTTTTACTGTTGATTTCTCCGTTACTGGGCAACTTTTTGGCTCAGCCGTAGTTTCTTTCTTGTGTTTGTCTTATTTGTTTGACAGGTAATTTAGGAAACGTGGGGAATAAGTGAAGAGTGTCGTGAAGATAAAGATTTATTTTTATTTCGGTAATGTAATGAAAATGTAACTAGGATCTTTTGTTTTCAACGTTATGGATTGGTTTTAGTTTTGATATCTGTATGAGTGACACATCAGCCTGTCCAGGTTGGGGTGTTACAATTATGGTATTAGAGCCAAGGCTCTTTTCTGTAGAAAACTTAAACCTTAAAAACTAAACCTGTGAGGTTATGGGTAGACGTTGGGTTAGGATTTCAACTTCTGATCAATTTTCATACTCGTCAGTTTGTTGTCTTGGGTCTATCTGCTCAAGGCGTTTCTTTTGTCAATCGCTACCAGACTTGTTTATGATCATGTTCAAAATCCGATTCTGGTTATATTTGTTTCGACTCAGTATTTGTATTAGTTTTGTCTCTGTATCCGTCTTAATATTTGTTTTAGTTTCGACTTAGATTCACGTGTCGTGTTATACATTAGTTTGTATCCGTCAGTATCTGTTTTCAGCATTTGTTCTGGTGTTCGCTTTAGTATTTGTTTTTAGAACTATTTTGTTTCAAGTATCGGTTTACTTGTTTTTCAAAACTCAGGTTATCTAAATTATTTTATTTATTAAATATTTAAATATATTTTCAAAAGTTAGAAATATAGTTGTTTTGGTTAAATAGTGATTTGCTACGAAATTCGAGTTATCATTCGATTTTGATTTACATCTAAACGTTTATTTATAATATAGTAATTTCAACATTTCTCTTGTTTTAAAGAAAGAGAGATTGTTAAACTACATTATATTATAAGTAATAAGCTATTTATGAGAGTGAAAAAAATTGTTTAATGTAATGGTTAACGTTTATTTAAATATGATACTTTTGTGATTTTTATATAATAATGACAACTAACTTGATTTTAAATTCGAAGGATTACTAAACGACGTTTAAGAGAAAATTGTTCATTAAATGATAAGTGTTCAGATTTATCATTATTGACGGTGTATCAGTCTCTGTGCCAGTTTAGTATCGGTCTAGCCTCTGACTGACATCTGTTTTGTATCATTTCCGTATTAGTTTGAGATCTGTTTACAATATTTCCATGAATTCTCAAGTACTTTGTTTTGATGTCTAGGTTATCTAAGTTAGTTTTTCTTACGTATAAAGTTTCCAACTGTAGAAAATTTGTTATTTCATCGGATAATAATTTGATAAATTATTAGTTTTCGATTAAGTCGAAATGTCTATTTTTAAAGTGAACAGTTTTGTTGTTTATCTTGTTCTAAAAAAAACCGATATATACATATATATATATATACATATATATATATATATATATATATATATAGGGAGAAGATCATGCGAGAACCACCTCTTATTGTGAGAACCGCGAGAACCAATGTGAACACACCAAAAATGCCTAAAAATAGCTAAAAATCACACAAAATTTTTTTTTTTGATTTTTTTAATATTTTTTAGGTTAAAATCGCTACTTTTCGAAGCCAAAAAAAAAAAAAAAAAATTTTTTTTTTTAAATTTTTTTTTTTTTTTTTTGCTTCGAAAAGTAGCGATTTTAACCTAAAAAATTTTTAAAAAATCAAAAAAAAATTTTAGATTTTTTTTTTATTTTTTTAGATTTTTTTTGGTTTTTTGGGGGTTTAGTTTTTAGCATTTTAGATTGGGGGGGGGGGGGGGGGGGGGTTTAGGTTTTTGGGGGGTGGGGGAGGGGGGTTTAGGTTTTTTTTTTTGGGGGGGGGGGGGTGGGGTGACGTTTTTTTAGGTTTTTTTTAGCTTGGGGATGGGGGGGGGGGGGGGGGGGGTTAGGTGTTTTTAGCTATTTTAGGTTGTGTTCACATTGGTTCTCACAATAAGGGTGGTTCTCGCATGAGTCCCTCCCTATATATATATATATAGGGTAAGGTTCATGCGAGAACCACCCTTATTGCGAGAACCGCGAGAACCAATGTGAACACAACCTAAAATAGCTAAAAAAAACCTACCCCCCCCCCCCAAGCTAAATGCTAAAAACTAAACCCCCCAAAAAACCTAACCCCCCCCCCCACCCCACCCCACCCCAAAAACCTAAACCCCTCTCTCCCCCACCCCCCAAAAACCTAAACCCCCCTCCCCCCCCCCCCCCCCCAGCTAAAAAGCTAAAAACTAAACCCCCAAAAAACCTAAAAAAATCTAATTTTTTTTTTTACTATTTTTAAGTTAAAATCGCTACTTTTAGTAGCCAAAAAAAATTTTTAAAAAAAAAAAAAAATTTTTTAAAAAAAATTTTTTTGGCTACTAAAAGTAGCGATTTTAACTTAAAAATAGTAAAAAAAAAAAAAATTAGATTTTTTTTTTTATTTTTTTAGGTTTTTTGGGGGTTTAGTTTTTAGCTTTTTAGCTGGGGGGGGGGGGGGGGGAGGGGGGTTTAGGTTTTTGGGGGGTGGGGGAGAGAGGGGTTTAGGTTTTTGGGGTGGGGTGGGGGGAGGGGTTAGGTTTTTTGGGGGGTTTAGTTTTTAGCATTTAGCTTGGGGGGTTTTAAAAAAAAAAAAAAAAAATTTTAAATTTTTTTTTTTTTTTTTGCTTCTAAAAGTAGCGAGTTTTTTATAAAAAAAATTAAAAAAAAAATTTTTGTATGTTTTTTAGCTATTTTTAGGTTTTTTTTTTTTTGTGTTCACATTGGTTCTCGCGGTTCTCGCAATAAGGGGTGGTTCCAAACGGATCTTTGTCCTATATATATATATCTTTAATCGAACTAAAATCACGGGGTCGAATCCTTACCACCACAAATCGGAATGAGTAGAATAAATCAAGAGGCGATGCTGGTTCAAAGTCCCGATCGTCTGGTCATGACTAGCCAAGAACGGCTGTGGTGATTGGTTTGTGGCGGAGAACGTGACGTGACCAAAAACTCCGGCGAACAAAGGTTCACGGGGGCTGAACGGAATGCGAATGGTGCGATGTTGGTCACGGTGGCAAACGGCTCTTGGCGGTAAGGTTGTGCGGCAAGGCGGTCACGGCGGAGTGTGATGGTGGTGCAACGCGAGAGAACGGACGATCTTGATTGCAAGTCAAAAATGGTTTATAATGAACAATGGTGAAGAGTATCGCATCCCGAGTCTTCGATCTATTCGCATGAAAGGATAAATATGGCAATGCGAAATGTACGAATTTGATAGAGTTTCAAAACTATTAAACTGTTTATTCGATTTCTTTTATCTTTTCTTCTTTCTTTTTTATTTATTTATGTAGAATCAAAACAAAAGCATGCATATTTATCTCAACATATTTAATTAACAAAAACAAAAGATTTTTTTTCTGATTTATTACTACTATTACAAGTGAAAGCTTAAGGGAAACGGATTAAGTTTGAACCTAAAAGACCACTTCTTTTTTATTACAAGTGAAAGCTTAAGGGAAACGGATTAAGTTTGAACCTAAAAGACCACTTCTGTTTTGTAGCATGAAATTGTGACCATAGTTTCTAGTTAAGGTTTAGTTGATTTATTTGTTATGATATACATTTGCGTCTACAAACTCTTTATTTTCTATACTTGTTTGTATTTATTTTGATTGGATTTAATTTAAATAATTAATCCAAATATGCATACGATTTGATAAGCGGTATTCATCTATATATATGTGATTAACGACAAACAAGAATATAATGAAGTTTCTATGTTGCCATTAATATTCTTATGATACTTGCTCTAATTTTATTTCAATTTTAATGTATGCATTAAATTTTTGTATCAGTTTTTTACATTAAATAACTAGTATTAAGCCCCTGCGTTGCAGCGGTTGTCATAAAACTGTGTCAAGTAGTAGCAATACTATTCCATTGTCAGCGACCACCAACACCGGAAACGCTTGTAAAAACAAAATAAATAAAAACGGGAAGAAAATAAAGTCGTGCGAAAAGCAGACGTAAAATCTTTGAATCACGCACGCTCGTTGCTGAGAAATTAAACCGAAACGTAAAACATACAAAAAAATAACTAAGTCCATCCAGGACCCGCGTGTTGGACAGACTTGTCAAATGCAGAAAAATAGATATGACGCGACAGGTCAGTCAAACGGGAAAAATATACGAAATAATGTTGAACCCCACACGCACGTTGCAGTGCGTTAACTCACAAAATTTAGAATGAAACAAAAAACTTGGGAAAGATGAAAAATATGGTTGATCAAAATTGAAAATAAAAAAGAGTTGGGATTAAATTGTAAAAGATGAAAAACTTTGGGTTTAAAGTAAAAAACAAAGGGTCTAAATTGCAAAATTGAAGTTATTTATTAATTTAAGATAATGATTAAGATAAAAATAAGTGATATCTATATATTGGTTATTAATTAATATTAATATTAAAAAATTTTATTAAACAAATATAAATAAAATTTATGAGGTTGAAGGAGAAAATGCCATGTGTTATTTTTTGGAGTCTTTTATTATAAGTTAGATTTGGATTTTGTAAATTACTACTTAAGAGTTGAATTATTTTATAGGGTTAGGATATAATATAGGAAGTTTATTTCACTAGGAAGGATAGGAAGCAATCATGAGCGTCCAATTGCACAATCAACGGTCTAGATTAAAATCAAACTAAAAACTGTCATTTAAACACGCTCTCCGGGCTTTCAAGGGTATTATCGTCAAATTCCAAAAATAACCGTTATTGAATATACATAGAAAGCTTCGAAAAAAAGTTCATTACGTTTTACACTTCGGTTGAACGAACACACACATACTAAAATTTGAGAAAATCAAGCTCCATTGAAGTTCATGGCGTCATCGAGAGATAATTTGAAGGTTTACCTTCGAGTTACTGTTACTGAAAAGAAATCCGCATCTCAAAACCCTAAATCATCAAAGAAGCAAAAAACAACATCAGCTGAAGAAAACATCGATCAACAAGGAAAAAATAGCGGAAAATCAACAATGAAACAACAAACTAGTAGAAAACGCAAAGAGATTTCTGACAATGGTAATTTTATATATTTTTGCTTTTTAAATTGTATTCAAATTACGTTATATGAAGTGCAATAGACCTAATATACCATATCCCTTCCCAAAAATTGTTAATGAGTGATATCTTATCATTGTATGTGCTTAGTTAGGTTTGTTATTAGAGACTGCATTGCGTTTTATGTTAAAACTGTGACCTAATGCTTTTTATGGGATTTATATATTGTGAACTAATGTGTTTTATCTTAAAAGATTAGCAAAAACAAAGAGATTATTATTATGATAATTGTAATCAAATTTTAAAACATTGTGTTTTATCTTATCTTTGTATTTGCTGTGATACATGTGTTGTTAACTATTGTGTTTTATCATAATACTGTCTCATATGCTTTTTTTTCTTGACTAATGCGTTTTATTTTAAAATATTATAGAAAACATAAAGAGATTATGTAATGTTAATTTGCTGAGTTAATTTGATATGATGTAAAGTAATGCGTTTTATCTTAAAATTGTGAACTACTGTTTTTTATCTTAATATTGTTAACTAATGCGTTTTATCTTAAATTTGTTAATTGACATTGTTTCATTATTCTGTTTAAAGATAAAAAACAAGAGGAAAAACAGAAAAGGAGAAGAAAGAAAGTGGTGATTGAATCTTCAGAAGATACAGATTTTGTTTCAAAAGAGGAAAATACTAGGGGAGCTATAGTTCTGCATAGTTCTGAACAACAACAAGTAAATTCAGGTAACATAAAACGCATTAAACATAATTTTATGAAAAAATATATGTTTCTAAAACACTTGAATATATCAGATGATGATTTTGTTGATCCACCACCAAGAGTGAAACAGACAAAATATCAATCAAAGAAAAAGAAGGAAAAGTCAGAATCAAAACCAAAGAGATCATTGAAGAAGGATAAAACAGAAGAACAGCCAGAAGAACAACCATATTATGATTACGATGGAAAAAAAATCAACATAAGATGTGCAGTCAATAATCTCACATATTATATTGAAAATATGTCAAAAGAGCAAAAGAAAGTTGTTAGAGAAATAGGGTTTGGCAGCATACTATCAATCAAGTTGCATTCAGTTCCACGCAAATTCGGATATTGGCTAGTAAAAAACTTTGATGCTGAAAATGATGAGATAAATACTGGAGATGAAAAGATTAAGATCACAGCTGATTTGATCCAAAATGTATTTCAAATACCAAATGGAAAAATAAAGATTGAGCAAAAATTGAGGCCAAAAGAAACTGACCTATAATTAAATTCTGGCGTGGTCAATTCAGCAAAGATCTTTTGAAGAGAATGTATGCTGCCAACTTAATTAGATATTTAAAAACAAGAAATGAGCTTGGAAGAATGTTCAAACTAAACTTTTTGGTTATATTTTTTACGGTCATGGCAGAGGCAACGCAAAGTAGTAATGTTAACCAAGGTAAGTTGATCATTTACCGATCGGGGTCTGATCGATCCTATTTTTTTCTTTGTTTTATGGAAATACCCAAGATTTTAATTGGTGTGAATATATTCTGAATGTTTTAAGGCGTACAAGAAGACAATGGCCTGGAAATGAAAAGACCTTCAATGGACCTATTGAATTGCTAGCGGTATGAAATCTGACCTTGCATTATTGCTACATATTATGTTGAATGCTTGTTTAGGCTGCTTGTTTATATGCTTTGTTTAAAATATGTTTGTTTAAAACGCAATGTATATAAAGTTACAAAACGCAATGACTTGTTTATATGCTTTGTTTAACATTTTTTTGTTTAAAACGCAACGTTTATAAAGTTACAAAACGCAATGACTTGTTTATATGCTTTGTTCAAAATATGCTTGATTAAAACGCAATGCTTGTTTAAAACGCAATGTATATAAAGTTACAAAAAATTAGTTATGTAAGTTGTTTACAATGATTTATATTATAAAACGCAACAAAATTAGTATTGAGTATTTTTTAAAACACAATGATTCATACAGATTCTATATGCTTATAAAAAACAAGGATTTGAAGATGCTGAACACACTGAAGAGTTCTCTCTAGATAAAATTGACTCTACAACTATACAAGAATTTGAAGATGAATTGGAAATTGCTGCGCAAAATGAGGGGAGAGTTCTTGTAAAGGAAACAAAGAAAAAAGAGAAAAATGTCAGAAAGAATAAACAAAAAAAGAAAGATGAGGAGGAGGAGGAGGATGAATTTTATGTTTATCCATCTGAATCCGACAATGAAAATAAAGAAATTTGTCAAGATGAATATGAAGAAAAAGATGATGACGATGTTGAAGTACAACCAAACATCCAAATCAACTCAGAAGAGATAGAAGAAGGAAACACATTACTTAAAGCTGCAATTGACTGGATTGAACAAGAGGATGCTCAAAACAACCAACTTAAAACCAATGAAACTGAAAAAACACAAACAGAAAGTGGAGGATCATGGGGGCAATTCTTCATAAAACCATCAGAAGGAAATAAAGAAAAAATGTGGGTAGACAGTCAATGCCGATTGCGTAATTTCCTGCCATTACAAAATCAAAGTGAAGGTCTTTCTGACATTCATTCAACAGAAAGTGGCGATGAAAATATGAAGAACAATGAAGGTAAAAAATCCAATGAAGAAAATGTTGCGAATGCCTTGGATTATCATTTTAAAGGCTTTGAAGAAATTTTTGAAACAATCCAATCACGCAAAGATGAGATTATTGAAGAATATCCAAATAGTGAAATTTTTCATAATAAAGTAAACGAATGGGCTTCATTGGTGAAAAAATGCAACAATCAAGCTAAAAAGCACAAGAAAGTTAGTATTAATTCAACTATGATCGAAACACCATCAAGATTTCTAAATTTGAGCCAAAATGAAGACATAGAAAATCAAATCATTTCATCTCCATTGATTCTAAAATGAAATGAGGATGCTACAACAGGCAATCGCACAACATGAGGCCCTACGCTCTGAACACAGCGGAGGTACCTCAGGAAATAACCCATCTCACGGTAATGTTTAAGTTACCTAAGACACATTACAATACGTTTGGACATTCCATGTGCGTTTGCTAATGCTTTTGTAGGATCAGTTTTGACCACTCGAGTGAGTCAATCAGAGCTAGTGCTTACTGAGAATGTGGCGGAAACACATTTTCAGCATGATACAAAGAAAACCGTAATAGAATGGAGTAGAAACAGAGAATTCACACTTAAAATACTTTTTCTTCACTTGATAATGTTTGCCGTACGGACAGCAGTTCGACGTGGAGTTCCAGACAACGTTACAAATGAAGAACACAACAGGGGTATATATAGACTACGTGGTCCGCTCATGTGACATGTCCACAAGAGCGATCCAGACAACAAAGCTGGTTCGCTTTTGTGGATACATGCCACAAAAGCGGACCTACAACTTGAAAATCATAAATTTATAGTTTAACCCCCTGGACTTATACAGAATGACCTATCTGGACCCTATACATTAAACTAGCATTATAAAGACGCAGGCTTTAGACATTGTGCATCAACAAACTCCCCCTTGGATGAAGCCGCAGTCTTTGTCTTGAATGTAGGCCTTCAGATAGCTTTGAATTTCTCTTCCCTCGGTTTTGTCTTTCTACTCAGCGCAACCCTGATCTTCTCATTCTTTATCTTCCTCGCCTTTTCTTCTTTTTCTTGTTCCTTCATAAACTTTCCTCTATTTTCTTCCATCTTTTGATTCTCACGTTCACGCTCCCGCTTTGCTTTCTGTTTCATCTTCTCGTCTAAAGACCACCACGAAGATTTCCACTTGTTTTCAGAGTTGATACCTTTCTGAACACACAGTGATACAACCCGTTGAAACTGAAGAGCTTGCTCTTTATCTGCTGGAGAGTAGCGAATCTTGTGAATGAATAAACATTCGATGTCTTTAGCTGAGCAATTAACTAACCACATCGGGTCGTAAACATGAATATCCCTCAGCTCTCCACCAGCTCTGTACGAGATTATTGCCTCAGTTGTTCTACAACTGTAAACCCAATCAACAAAGCCTTTATAAAAATCCTGCTCCATTTCTGGCATTGGAATTGTCTTCATTGTACGTGGAAGCTTCACATTCAGAATAACTTCTACAGCTCCAGTTTCCGGATCAACACTCTGAACACGCCTTGGACGATGTGGCTTCCATTTTCAAAATGACTTCAATTGTTCATATTTGATGTAGCCCCACATCGCAGTATCATTCTTTCTCACCTTGTACTCCAAGACTCTCACCTTTGCTAATTCATCAACGTCCCACCACGGTAATGACATTATATCATATAAACGTGCAAAATACTGGACGCCATATTCTCTTCGAATAGCATAAGCGTTAACTTGTGGAAGAAAACCCCAACTAATGATATCACCAAGCGAAACATTTCGATCTCGTTGGAAGAACTTCAGCGGCCTCTTGTATTTTCTTTCATGAGAATCTTTAAACCATTTAGAATGATCAATTTCTTCAGCTTTCGATTGACCTTCTTTATCAACATTAGTTTGGCCTTCTTGCTCGGCTTCTTTCCTCAAACATTCAAATACGTTATTATTCACCGCTTCAGTCACTTTCTGACGTAATTCATCTCTATTCTCCGCAGCAAAGAACTCCATTAACGTTGGAAGTTTTGAAGTATCTTCAGGAATCTCTTCATTATCCGAACATTCTTCAATCTCAACTCTATCGTAGATATCAGCATCTTCAACATAATCATACTTATAATCTTGCTGTTTATTGATATCAAACGATTCCAAATCTGCTTCAAGATTAATTGGAATCTCAGGATTTACATCTTTTAGCATCTCCCTATACACATCTAAACGTAAGAACAAAGGTTCATGATGCTCTACAATCTGTGTTTTACTCGACTCCCCCTTTCTCTCAGCTTCACCGCTTTCTTCATTGAATGTGTTGTTTAACAGATCTTCAACGACTTTTTCTTTTGAGGCATCACTCACTCTAACACCTGAACCTCCTGCTGCATCATCATCATCATTACCCTTAGAACTGTGACTGCTTGCAGTATATACAAACTCATCCTCATCATCATCTTCATCATCCTCTTCATCTTCTCCATCGATTAATTTAGGCGTTGAAATTTCTTCTTCGATTACGCCAGGAACTGAAGATATAGGCTCAGGATTTTCTATTACCATCGAAGGTACAATAGACATTTCAGAACATCCTTCCACTCCTTTACCCTTATCTTTCATCTGCCTTTCTAATTCTGCTTGACGTTCTGCACGAAAGTCTTCTAACTTCAACTCTTCATATTTCTGTTCCACTGATGTCTCTAACATGCTTTCCACAACTCTATACAGCATGTAAAACTTATGTTCATGTAGCGCTTTAGCAGCCATAAATTCTTTATTCTTCAACTTATAATATTCATTTTCACTCTCTCGACGATTCTTTTCTTCTTCTAATTCAGACACTCGAACTTTCAAAACGTCGATTTCCGTCTGACCAACTTCAATTTTCAGTGCCAACACTTTGTTTTCACCTTCCAACCTCTGCACCCTACCAGCAAGAGTCTTTTCTCTATCAGCAATCTTTTTGCTTTCAGCCGCCAACTTTTTATTCTCTGCAATCACATCTTCAATTCTCTTTTCCAATTTCAACACTTGCGAATTGGTTGCAAGGTCTAAATCAACGTCTAGTAGATTATCTTGCGGTATCGGAAGACCTTTACCCGAAGAACCAGGTTGTACTTGGGTAAGTGGAGGTGTGCCAAAGAGATCTTGCGAAGAATAATATGGTTGATGTGAAGGTGGTGTTGATTGAAAAATAGGAGATGGTTGTCGTTGCGGTGTAGGTTGTCTTGGTGGTGTTAAGTGTGATGGAGGAGTAGGTTGTCTTGGTGATTGATGGGGTGTTGGTTGTCCGGGAGGAGATTGATGTATTGGAGATTGTGGAGGTGTTGATTGACGTGGAGGTGTTGGTTGACGTGGAGGTGTAGGATGCGTTTGCATGACCTTCTGAGGACGCTTTGATACTTTAATCTTTGGTGTAGCTCTCTTTCGATCAGCAGCTTTCTTTTTACCTCTCGGAGTAGATTGTGACACAGAAACATGCTCCGGAGAAGGTACATAAGGTGCATCTTCTTTCTCTTCCCTCTTTCTCTTTCTAATCAACTTCTCTTGTTCTACCTCTTCTCTCATTCGTCTTTCACGTTCTTTTGCATCAATCACTACATATTCAGACGAACTAGAAGAACTAGTAGTGTCGTCATCACCTTCAACATTATCTACTACCTTCTCTTTTTCCTTTTGAACATCCGAAGTAACTGTTTTCACAACACTATCAACAAAAAATGCTTCTGTTGTAAACAAATCTGTCTCAATTTCAATATTTTCAGCACCAGTCGTTTCTTGTTCATTTTCAACATTCATCTCAGAAATATTTTCATCAGATTCATCAATTAACATTGTTTGCTTTTTCTTCTTTTGTATCTTCTTCGGTTTTGAAGAAGAACCTTCACCTTCAGCTACAGGAGTTGCAAGTCTACGTCTGCGTCCCGACTCCTTTACATACCACTCGTTCTTGGTTGATTTGAAATTCTCAAGTATCTTCAACTCTACAGCATACAACGCCTCTTTCATTTCTTCTTGATTTCTCCAATTTTGATGATTTTCCGGATCAGGATCCACATAGTTCACATCTCTAAGTAATCCAAAGTTTTCAATCATTAGATCAGGCTCTGGATGATTAGGATGATACTGGATCAAATTCTTCAAAGTGATATTAGACATGTGAGCTTGAACAAGAAGATCACCCTGAATGTTTCTATCAATTCCAGGATATGCACGATCAATCATCATTTGTACAAAACGCGGATACCTCCAGGTTCTAACATCCGACGTGAGATTCTCCACCATATAATGAAAAACTATGTGTGAAAAGTTGTATTTCTTATTCAACACCAACGTTGTCAACATATTCATTTGGTAATCTCTCATTTGATCGAAACTGCCCTTTGTGTGACTCAATGAAATAAGAATACAATGAATTAAGAACTTGAAAGATTTTTGAAACTTTGACTTCAAGTAGTTTCCGGTGTTCAAAGCACCTCTGTATCCCATTCTCAGCATACATCCCTTCACCAAACGTTCCGGAAATCTTGTGGGGTAGTTAGCCTCATCAGGAAAGTTCATAACTTCTCGAACTAATTCTTCATTCACCAGAATAGTCTCCAACTTTCCATTCACTTCAACCACTGACGATATCACCTTGCTTGCCTCATCATACTTTGCGTTTATCCAAAATCGACTAATATGTGATCTATACAACGGTCTTTGATCAATCATTGCTTTCTTCACTGGAATACGATTCATATAGTCCAAAATACTGCTGAATTCTGACAATAACGGACACTTCTTCACATCTAAATCAATGCAGCTGTTGTGTGTTGGATCGAATAACACGTTTGGAGATGCCTGCACAACAATAACAGAAATCAAGACTTAAAAAAAATTTCACATTTTCAACACTGACTAAAAAACAAACCTACATTATACATTAAAAGCGAACCTACACTGTACTACCATAAAAGCGAGCCAAACACTTTACAATCCTATAGGCGAACCACTGTAATGACTAAAAAACGGACCTATTAAGAAAATTCACAAAAAGCGAACCATCCCTAGCCATATAAGCGAAACAGCAGTTTACTGCCTTAAAAGCGGACCTGATATGGTACATATGGGCGGACCTGAAAATGTTCCTAAAGGCGGACCTAAAATGGTAACAATGAGCGGTCCTACAGATGACTTATGAGCGGTTCAGATTTATCTGTTCGTAAAAGCGATCCAGATCCAAAAACCTGTAAAAACTGCTTAAAACCTAAAATTGATTTCAAAATCACAATCTACACAGAATTCCGAGACTAGAGGTATCTTTTGATTTTGTTATACTTGCCTAAAACACCCTAGATCTGGAACTGAAACTATGCATCATCTACAAAACACATCAGACACTCAAATTACAGCAATTAACATGTAATACAACTCTTAATATCATCAGACGACACTGAAACAACGATCATTTCAAACAAATATGACATTCAAAGGCTTAAAATGCGATCCGTTTATACACACATACCGACTGACATGATTTCACTTCAAAAGAGATAAAATTTCAAGAGAACTTACCTTGCCCATGGTATAATCAGTGGAAATCTATCAAAATCAAGTGAAAACAGGGTTCGAACAGCAGTAAATCAGGAGGATCGCTCGAAATCGCCTCAGAGACAATGACATATAAGCGGACCAAGAAATGACAGAAAAAGCGGACCTCTATACCTTTTATAAGGGGTCTGGTTCGCTTATTCGACATGTCACATGAGCGGACCACAATGTTACTTTGACAGAAAAGCGGTCCTTAATGTTGTCATAAAAGCGAACCAACATCAATTTTTCAAGAAATTTAATTTTTTTATTCATTTTTCAAATTTTTTTTTTTTTCGATTTCACACACTGACACCCAGTTGACCAAGTCCAAGTTAATGACCCTGGACAACTGTTTGACTTACCAAGTCCAAGTTAATGGCCCTGGATGATCAGTTTTATGAAGTACTCTGTCGTTTTGTTTTAAAAAACAGTTCAAATTAATGAACTTTTCAACGTTTCAAACATTTGCACATTTTATCTTTCAAACATCATACCAATTCTTTGTTTGCAATCACAGCTTACCCAACCCTCATCAGACACTAACATGATCTGCACACAGGCTTTGATCTTCCAATCTCCAGTATCAGTTGTCGAAAATAAATTGAAAAAAAATCTTTTTGGGTTTTAAGCTGTACAAATTTAAAAGTATATACACAATCTTTTTGTGAGTGTGTTAGAGGATCATATCAGCTGCCAACTAAACACAAGCACCGTTAAGCTATAATATCATATCAAGCATTAAACAATTCACGTAGATTGCCGATATACTGATCCTCTTAAATTCTCACAGAACTTTCAATCTGCTCAGGATACAGAATTAGTGTTTTAGGACTTAAACATCTACATGTGTCCCACCTCTTGAATATACTCCCGTATCCAGAATCCCGATTTTCAGTCTTACAGGTGAGTATACCACAATGATATCTGTGCATAAATTAGGTAATGCGAGGGCCGAGGGATCTCAGGTCGATACTTCCGTATACGCAGAGAGATATCAGCTTCGACTTTTAGGTATGTCCCCTTTAGAGGATCTTTTAGCTACAACAGCAGCGACTATCAATTTTATTGTTTCATCAGCATGCTGAGGGTTTATGCTATGTTTCAAGCATTGAAGAAAGTATTATCCAAGGACTAGGTCAGAACTTCCATTCAGCAGAAGTCCCAGAATAATACCCCAGACATCATTGAGCATAAAGACCTAGTATATCAGAATACGAGACCTTTCAAACGAGATTTCAGGGGTTACCTATATATCCAAGTAGTGTTCCCCACGAAGATGCAAGTAAATTTTACGTTTATATCCCAAACTGATCTACTGATTTTGTGAAAACCTACCAGCACATCTTTAGCGAGACTGCTTAATTGCATTTTATACATTCCAAATCTTTAGCGTACTGTGCCCGTCTAGCTGATGTACTATCATTTCCCCTATTCTACACAACTCTTTTTTACTTTTTCAAATGTTTTTGGTTTTTGTAGAATTTATCATGTTTTTGTATTTTTCTGCGAATATCTCCCCCTAAAACTAAAACATATTTTTGTGTTTTTGTTTTTATCAAAAAGCAGAAAATAAAACTGTATAAACAAAAATTGACAACACGACAAAAGTTCACGTCAGATCGCCGCCCAATTCGGCTTCACATTCAATAACCCTCCCAGATTGCAGATTTTTCATCCCATTCAATTTTAAAAGGTAATAAAATCTCTTTTTGTCAAACGGTTTAGTATAAAAATCAGCTTTCTGATCATCGGTGCCCACATGTTCAATCCGTATTAATTTCTTTTCGTGACAATCTCGAATAAAATGGTGACGGATTTCAATGTGTTTTGTTTTCGAATGATGAACCGGATTTTTAGTAACATTTATGGCCGCTTCATTGTCCACAAATATCGGAGTATCCAAGAATTGCAGACCGAAGTCGCGCATCTGCTGTTGGATCCAGAGGATCTGCGAACAACAGCTAGAGGCTGAGACGTACTCAGCCTCACACGTGGAGAGCGCAACTGCAGTTTGCTTCTTGCACTGCCAGGTAACTAGCCGAGTTCCGAAGAACTGGCACCCAGCAGTGGTGGACTTTGTGTTTTGTTTACAACTACCAAAATCTGAATCAGCAAAACCTGATAAGGTAAAATCACCCGAACGAGGATACCACAAGCCGATGCTTGGGCAACCTTTCAAATACCGTAAGATGCGTTTAACGATCGTCAGATGTGATTGCTTCGGATTCGACTGATATCGTGCACACAGACATGTCGGGTACATGATGTCGGGACGGGAAGCTGTGAGATACATTAAAGACCCAATGATCGATCGGTATACGGTTTCATCCATCTTCACTCCCTGTTCATCCGGACAAATACCATGGTTCTGTGCGAGGGGGGTTGATGCAGGACTGCAATCTGTCATATCAAACTTGTCTAGCACATCCTTTACATACTTTGACTGGTGAATGAAGATTCCGTCGGGCATTTGTTCTACCTGCAGCCCGAGGAAGAACTTCATCTCCCCCATCGAACTCATTTCGAACTTCTTCTTCATTACTCTCTCAAACTCTTTACACAAATCGTCGTTGGTGGAACCGAAAATTATATCATCCACGTAAATCTGCACAATCAGCAAGTGGCCTGCTTCTTCTTTTGTGAACAAGGTGCTGTCTACTGTTCCTCTTGTGAACCCGTTATCCAGCAAGTAGGTCGAAAGAGTCTCGTACCAGGCTCTCGGGGCCTGGTGTAGACCGTATAATGCTTTATCCAAAAGGTACTCCTTGTCTTTGTTCAGTGGATCTGTAAACCCCGGTGGTTGTCCCACGTAAACTTCTTCTCGAATCTTGCCATACAGGAATGCTGATTTAACATCGAGTTGATAGACTTTGAAATTTTTCCAAGATGCAAAGGCTAAAAAGATGCGAATTGCTTCAAGCCTTGCAACCGGCGCGTAAACCTCATCATAGTCTATTCCCTCCTGCTGGCTGAAGCCTTGAACCACTAAACGTGCTTTGTTCCTCACCACGACTCCTCTATCATCTCTTTTACATTTGAACACCCATTTCGTCTTTATCAACTTCTGATTCTTTGGCAGATCAACAACTCTCCAGACGCCCAATTTCTCAAACTGTTGTAATTCCTCCTGCATAGCATTCACCCAACTGTCTTCGGTCAATGCTTCTTTGTAGGTCCTGGGCTCTATCTGCGAAATAAAACATTTGAGTGAGACTTCTTTCTGCATATCAGCAATATCTGAATAAAAACATGTAAAAGCTTGGTCTATCTGTTGTCTCGTCTTGACACCACTCTGTAGATCGCCGATAATTTGTTCTGAAGGGTGGTAAGACAGGGTCCGTGGCATCACAGTATCAGGCACCACAACTTTCGATTCCAGATTTGAAATGTCGAGATCAACGATTTGATCAACAGCCTCTTCTGATGTCTCATTCGGTTCCTCGTCAAAGGTAGGAGTGGGTTCCTCCTCTGAGTCCTCAGAAACGTCAAATGACGGAGCTGGTTCCTCTGGTGGTATATGAACGGTTCCACTTGGTCCGGCTTCATCATCATGAGTACCCACGGTGGGCGTAGGAACATCTAGCGGTCTAGATTCCGGCTCTTGCAAGTGACTTTGCTGATACAAGTACATGAGAGCAAGTTCCTCCTCACTTGGCTCGGATGGCAGATGAAACGATTCCCAGAGTTTGTCGTAGTCAAATAGGAATCTTTGTCTGGGAAGTTGTTGCGACGGCGTGTGCTTCTGACAATCCACATGATGGACCTGAATCACTTTCCCCAGACACGGTACAAACACCCTTTTTAACGGGCTAGCGTATCCTACGAAAAATCCTTCATTCGCTTTCGCTCCGAATTTACCATCAGCATCTATGAAAGTACACGGAGAGCCAAAAGGTTCTAAGAACTCAAGATTTGGCTTATAGCGATGCAGCAGCTCGAAACAAGTCTTTCTATATTTCTTCACTGTCAGAACTCTATTCAATGTATAGCAAGCCGCTGAAACTGCTTCACTCCAGAAGAAAATCGAAAGCTTTAAATCTGCCAACATAGTACGTGCGGTCTCGATCAGGGTTCTATTCTTTCGTTCAGCCACGCCGTTCTGTTGTGGTGTATACGGCGCACTGAATTCATGTAGTATCCCCTTCTCGTTGCAGAACTCGTACATTTTGTTATTCTTAAACTCCGTTCCGTTATCACTCCGAATTCTTCTGATCGGCAGCTTGTACACCGTTTCCATCTTTTTGAATAAAATCATCAAAGCATCGAATGTTTCGTCCTTCTTTTCCAAACAAACAACCCATGAAAACCTTGTATAATCATCCGTAACCACCAAACAATAAGAATCTCCACTGATGCTTTTGACGTTGACCGGCCCGAAGAGATCCATATGCAATCTCTCGAGAGGTAACCGGATGGTGTTGAGTATCTTTAGCGGATGAGACTTCCGTACCTGTTTACCTTTCTTACACGCAACACAATCATCAGGTAAATGAAAATTCTTAACATTCACACCTTCTACCAAATTGTTGTGCACAAGAAAATTCATTTTACGAACGTGTATATGACCCATTTTTCTGTGCCACATAATTGACTCTTTCTCAGTTGCTTTAGATTTTGTTACAAAACATTGTTTTTGAGGAGTTGTTGGTGTTGCAATGCTCATGTCTAAAATGTAAAGATCATTAACCCTAGGAGCACGCAACAGCACCAACTCATCAGGGACTTTAAACCCTGGTTTTAAAACCAAACACTCTGTTTTTGTAAAATGTACGCTAAAGTCTTTGTCGCAAATTTGTGAAATACTTAACAAATTGTTCGTTAATTCAACAATATAATTCACTTTGTCAAAAGATATGATGCCGTTTGTGAGCTTTCCCTGACCAACAATTCTGCCACCTTGGTTACCAGCAAATCCAACGTAGCTTCCATTAATTGCTTTTACATCATATAATAGTGCTAAAGATCCCGTCATATGTCTCGACGCTCCGCTGTCCATTATCCACCTTGATAGCACAGACTTGGGCAGCTCCTGCAATCAGCACACAAACACATCAGTTAAACAATGATGCCCACGACTTTTTAACTTCCGACACTGAACCAAAAACTTCATTGCATTTCTCAGTTATTTTTGGAAAGTTAAATGTGACATTTGACTCAATTTCCTTTTTATCTTGTTTCACTTTGTTATGAAGTTTGGGAAATTCCGACAAAAACTGATCGATTTCAGACTCAAAAACAGCAACATCATCTTTCACAAACTGTGACTCATTTTTCAACACACTTTCCATATTTTTGATCTCACCAGATGGTTTAGATTTCGCGACCCATGACTGATTTTCAAAAGTTTTTGCTTTAGGGTAAAATTTCGAAGTCTTGGGAGACTTAGAAGACTCGCCAATCTCGAAAGTCGATTTTGGCTTATCCTCCGACTTCAACTTTTCACCCCGTTTAAGAATTCGAATCGGCGAAACCAACACTTGTTTATCTTTTGCAACAACCGGTGATTTTGGTCGAGGTTTTTGAATGATTTGTTTTGAAACATTTTTGTTTTCAACCTTAGATTTTTCAACCTTCGGTTTCTCAACCATTTGTTTATTAACAACTTTTACCACAACCGGTTTTTCAATTACTTTCTTACACTACTTTGCCATGTGGCCGACCTCATTGCAACGATAACACACACGCTTATCATATTCTACAAAAGTGGTTGAGACAGTTTCCATTTTTAGCTTTTGTGCTGCATTGAAGTCGTCCACAGCCTTTTGACTAAAAATATAATCTTTTTCAGTATCAACATTAGAACCACAAACAAATACATCATCAATTCTATCCTTTGGCTTTACCACCTGCTTAGCCATTCTTTTCTCGAAACCAATACCTTTTTTCTTTAACTGATTTTTTCTGTTTTGGTCTTTACCCACCCCCTCTACCTTTTCTGGACTAGTAGGACGTGACGAACCAACTGACTTATTCAGTTTTGAAAAGAAATCATTTTTCTTTAACTCATTTACGCTCAGCTCAACCAGCTTAAATACTTTCTGAACATTCTCAAATTTAACATTCTGAAGCGGAAACTCGGTGTTGGTGTAAAGTTTGTCAGACCCAACCATAGTGTAAGCCACCATAATCGAATCATCATCCGCACTTTTATCCGTTTTTGACAAATAACGATCTAAAAAGTTTCCGTCCTCCTCAAAATCACTACCCTCCACTGATTTTGCCTTCTCAGATTTCTCACTCTCATCGTCCAACACCTGATCAATAACATTTTTGATAACCTGGGATTCGTTGTCAGTGTCAGACTCAGTGAAAGTGATATCAATGTTATCAGGTAAATCATTCTCAAGTGTTTTCAGTTTGATGTTGAATGCAGCTTCCACCCCATCTGGATATTTCTGTGTATAATGATTCCACATTGGGGGTGGAACACTGTTGTAGGCAGGTGAAGCATGTGGTTGTTGTGGCACTATTTGCTCTAACACATACGATGATGCCACATAACTCATCAATTTCTGATCAATTCTATCATTCTCAATTTTAGTCAACTCAAGCTCTTTTCTCAAAGATGCGATTGTATCTAAATGAAAGTTGACTTCTCTTTGTTTATCAAATAAAGTTGATTGTGCCAACTTTGTTGCTTTATCATTTTCAATACTCTCTTTTTGGATCATTTTTATTGACCTAGACAATGTGTCGTATGCCTCTTTTACTTGCTCTAAGTCAAACTTCACCAAATCTGCATGTTGTTTCAATTCCTGATACTTGGTGTCTTTTTCAAGACACCCCGTGCATAGTTGTGAACAACTTAGACACGGTGTATCGGGGATTGAAACCTTTTCAACTATTATCTCATCCTCACAAACAACTTTACCAACAAGATTTGACTCCGACTCAGACGACTTGACCACGGTGACCTCTAAGACTCCAGTATCCTCTCCTAGACCTGACACTTTATCAACTGACTCCTGGATGTCTGAATCTACCTCTTTTAACTTGCTCATCAGCGCTTTATCTGCAATCTCCTTTAGAGCTTCTTCAGTCATTTCTTTGGAAACATCGATCACCTCCTCGACTGCTTCTTTCTCTGCTTCAAATCTTGAACACGTTCCAGTTCTTGGCTCTTCAAAATAATCTGCAAAAGAATCAAAAACGTTAGGAGGCAGAATAGATTTCATTGTATAAACAAATTCCTCCTGCCGTGATTGAAAGTTGAGAGCTTCATTCACTGATTCCTCAGCTTTTGCAGAACTATCTGTAGAAACCTCTTTAACAACCTCCGGAACCACCTGATCAGCAACTTCCATAACCTCTTCGATCACAATTTCAGTAAGAGAATCAACCATCTTAGTAACTACTTCATCAACCACCTCAGAATCAGACTCAACTACACTCTCAGAAACTACTTCACCGACATTCTCAGTAACCACCTCATTGCTAACCTTCGATTCTGCAACTGTCTCAGTAATCTCAACTACCTCAGCCATCATTGCTTGATCATCCTTTCCTGGAATATACTTGTCCCAACTAAACCCAGACACAACCTTCTCATCATCTTGGTTTACGATAAGTGCCTTCTCTGGTTTGTTCTCAATCTGAGGTCTCTGAACTGCAGATTATTGATTTGGTCGATGATATATAGCTTGTCTGTAATAATCGTTTGTAAACGGGTTCTGATGATTCAGCACTTCACGATTCGGACATTCGCGCTTGAAATGACCTCGTTCTTTGCACTTAAAACAAGTCACCTTTGACTTATCGAACCCTAATTTCTGATCAGGACCTGACAAACTGCTTCTACCCGTGATCTCCATAAAGCGTTGAGCTCTTCTAACCAGACTCGCCATGCACCACTTTATATCTATCAGTTCCAGTTCTTCCGGATCGATCTGATCGTAATCCTCTTTAGTCATATCGGGATTACCGATCCTACCAGCGACCAAACCTTCATAAGCTTCCAGAACTGATGCCAATAACGCGATGTGCTGCTTGGCTGCATTCTCGGTGATTTCATTCCCATTCTTGATGTTAACCGCAATGTTACACTGCACACCGGATACAAACGTCTGTTGATTTGACCCTGTAGAACTTTGAGGAGAATTCTGCTCAGTGACTTTGACATTCGGCTCGTAGTTGGCAAACGGAGTCGACTGACTCGACTGATAGGCATTTGGAGCAGCATATGAATTGTTGTCTGCACTAAATCCGGTTTGAATCTTTGGACTCTTAACATTAGTAGCTGCCGGACTATTCTTGTAATACAAAGACACATCCTGTGGCATATTCGCTGAATTCATCTTTTTGATTTTCACCAATTCCAACTCATAAGCTTCAATTTTCTCTATAAACACGCTCAAACTATAGTTCACGAAATCTGAACTATTTTTCAACATCATCAAGTATGTTCCCCATTCCTCATAGGGAAGTGCATCACATAACTTGTCTATCCACTCCTCATTCGTTTTTTCGATATTCAACCTTCTCATCTCTACCACCAGGTGACAATATCTCTCGATAAGCTGCTTTGTCGATTCACCTTTAATTCCCGTGAATATATCAAACTCTTTCTTTATCAATGCTTTCTTACTCTTGATCATCGACGCACTGCCTTTGAATTTCTGTTCCAAAGCTTGCCATATCGACTGTGCACTATCATCGTGCTGTAGTAGAACTAGAATATCCTATTTTATAGCTTGCTGTAGGATGCTAACCATCTTCTTTTCTGCTTTGAACTCGACCTGTTCTGCATCTGTAAGACTGGCAATGGTCTTCAACATATTCAACCCGTCTACCGGAGGAACATACTTCCTTCCGATCTTGATCCAGCACTCTAGATGATTTGCTTGCACCCAGTTTTTGAATCTCCCGGACCATCCTGAATATTCATCCAAACTCATCAATTTTGGAGGCTTCTGCATCGTTCCAAGCTCGTTTTCCAGATTGACATTCTGCATGATGCTAGCAGGACTCTGAGTAACTCCACCACTACCCGCAAACATGTTGTAAAAATCTTGGCTTTCCATTTTCAGTCGTAATGAAGAAATTTTTCAAACAGTTCTGATTAAGCGAACCACAGTGGCTGAATAAGCGAACCACAAAAGTAACAATGAGCGAACCACCACAGAACTTTGGAGCGAACCAGAATGTTGCACTAAGAGCGGATCAGGCAGCTGACTATCGAGCGAACCACAAATGATCTTTGGAGCGGACCAGAAAGATGTATTGTTCAAGCGGACCGGACGAGCGAACCAGCAACCAAAACTGCCATTTTGAGCGAACCAGAACTAAAAACAGGAGTGAACCAGCATTACTTGTACGTTGGAGCGTACCAGAAACGCGAACCACAAGACTGACAAATACGCGGTCCTACTTCACGAGAGTTTTTAAGTCACTTTTAGGCCGTATTTTGATCCGAATCTTTCAAGGGTTTGTTATTAGTGTATTTTACACCTGTTGTCCAAATTTCAGTCCATTTCCACCGTTCAAACATTCCAAATCTACAAAAGTTCGTGTAAAACGCTTCGTATCTAGCGATTCGATATCGGTTGTTAATTTACTTGTACAGTTTGTTTTCAAATTTCCTAAAATGTGTTTGCACTTTAGGGGGGAGTAAGAAATTTTAGAAAATCCAAAAACATTTGAAAATTTCTTGTAGGACCGGTTTTGACACCGTTCGATTGCGTAACGAACGTTCGACGTGCGGAATCCGTGAACGTGCGTGACCGAACACACAATAACGTACTAGAACCGTGAATCTATTGAAATATATGACGTGTACGATACAAGAATCACGTGGAGAGAACTTTCTCTCTCTAGACTTTCTCTCTCTAGACTAGATCTTCTCCAATGTCACAATGAGCAAAAGTCTTACACTTTACAACTAAAGCTCCTATTTATAGCCCTTGGAATTAATGAGATTTCTCATTAATTACCACAGTGACACCTTGCTAAAACTATCTAAATATTACAATAAAGTCCTAGATTTCTACAGTTTCAGCTACGGTTTGAATTGACAGAGGCGATAGACATTAATGCATCAACAAACTCCCCCTTGGATATTGCCGCAGTCAATTCTTAGTTAAAATAGTAGCGACTTGTCTTTCTCTCTCTCTTGAGTCTTCTTTAAGATTTAACGTCTTCAGCACTCACAAACTCCCTCTTGCTCGAACAGAATCCCGGTGGATCTGTCTTCAGCTTCAGCTCCCCCTTTCGGTAGTCTCTTCAAGCTCCCCCTTTCGTCAAGCTTCCGTGCTTTTGGGATGGACGCCTGGCTTTCCGTACCAACAGAATCAGAAACCTACACATCTCAACCTCTCGTAAGACAAAAAAATTTTGACTCTAAAAGAATTCACTCAAAATTCTCAAACATATAACACACAATATTTGTGATTCAAATTAATGAATCATCTAAACATTTGAGGATTATCTTCCAACTTCTCATCATCTTAACCAAACTAATTGTTCATCATGTTCAGCTCTCGGAATTTTGAAAATCAACTTTCCAACATCAGTTGTCGAAAATCTTTTTGGATTTTTCAAAATTTATGCTAAAACACACTAAACATCTTTTTGAACTTTTTAATAAAATGAAATACAATAAAGAAATATTTACAAACAATATTTTTGTGAGTTTGTGTAAGAGGATCATATCAGTTTATGAGACAAATCACTAGCACCGTTAAGCTTTAATCATTTTAAGTTCTAAACGATTCACCTTGATTGTCGATATACTGATCCATCTGAAATCTTCACACAAATTTCAATTTACTCAGGATACGATTTAGATGTCTTATGAACTTAGCTCATTCATGTGTCCCACCTCTTGAATATACTCCCGTATCCAGAATCCCAATATTCAGTCTTACAGGTGAGTATACTACAATGATATCTGTACATAAATTAGGTAATGCGAGGGCCGAGGGATCTCAGGTCGATACTTCCGTATACGCAGAGAGATATCAGCTTCGACTTTACGGTATGTCCCCTTTAGAGGATCTTTTAGCTACAACAGCAGCGACTATCAATTTTATTATTTCATCAGCATGCTGAGGGTTTATGCTATGTTTCAAGCATTTGCGGAAAGTATTATTCGAGGACTAGGTCAGAACCACCATTCAGCAGAAGTCCCGGAATAATACCCCAGACATCATTGAGTATAAAAACCTAGTATATCATAATACGAGACCTTTCAAACGAGATTTCAGGGGTTACCTATATATCCAAGTAGTGTTCCCCACGAATTTCACAAGTTTGAAATTTTAGATTTATATCCCGAATAAATCTACTAAATGTGCGAAAACCTATCGACACATCATTAGTGAAACCATTTATCACATTTGACATTTCATTTCTTTAGCATGTTGTGACAGTCCAACTGATTTACTATCATTTCCTCTTTTTCACAACAAAACTCATGTTGAATTTTTCAATGTTTTTGAATTTTTCAAATTTTCTAATTTTTTTAAAATTTTTCTCCCCCTAAAATCAAAATATGTTTCAATTTTGATTTTCTGAGAAAATTTGAAACATAAAGCATTAAACTATACAAACAAAGTGACAAACTGATGAGAATTGCTTCAATTCGCCATCCACTTGGCTTAAACAGTCAGAACTCCCCCTGACAAAAAAACTATTTTCCCATTATGATTTCAAAACACTTAAGTTTATTTTAATCAAAATGGTTTTTCCGGAAAATTAGTTTTGTGTGTCGTTTCTCAAACATGGGGTTTCATCACACTGTTTTAAATCACTTGTAAGTTTATCACAAAAACAATTTCCAATAATCAAACCACTTGTAAGATAGTTAAATCAAGTACAACTTAATGTCCTTGATTAACCACTTGTAAGTCGAAATATCACAGTTACCAACCTGTGAATTTCTCAAGAAAAATGCCGATTCCTACTCCCCAATTACCAACCTGAGAGTTCCGGCAAGTCAGGATTTTCAAGTACAGAAAGGTGACACCCCAGCCTGACCAGTCTTGGGTGCATCCGAGTTATTTTCACTCGGTGTATCAGTTATCCTCTTTGATTCATAAAATTCCTTTACCCCTTTGACTTTTCCGTCAACCATTTTTCCAAAAATGTTTAAAACATTGGGGTTAAAGGCTTTTTCAACATCAAAATGTTTCTTTTCAGAAAAAGATTGATTTGAAATTTCAACTTCGTCAACTTTTTGTTTATAATTTTCAGCTTGCAATGGTGGAAAGTTGATATCATCCATTGGCGGAACTGAATTTTCTCCTTTTTGATCAACAAATGGCTCTTCTGACTTTGACGAGTCAGGATCATCGCCAGAACGTACCTTCTTTGTTTTTGAAAAAACAAATTTATCATCAAAAGGTGGCTCCTTTGTTTTCAACACAACAGATTCATCGCCGACCTTTATTGGAACTGTTTGATCAACAAATTTTACCTTTACTCTACCTTTTGTCCTCAGATTTGTATCTGATGGATTCATTTTACTTGACTGATTTTTTGTTGAGCAAAGTGATTCATCAGAACTTTTATCTGAATTAACCATTGTACCCGAGGACAAAATCCTTTCAAGGTACTCTCGAGCTTTCTTTCTTTTCTTTCTCAGTCGGTCTTTCTGCCCTTGTGAAAGCTTCACTTTCTGTTCTTTCACCTTCTGTTCTTTGGGCTTTTCTTCGACCTTGACTGATTTCTTCATCTTTTTCTGAGATTTAGCCATCGATCTTTCCATTGATCTCATTGGACAATCTCTGGCAATATGACCTCTGATTTGGCATTCATAGCACCTTCTTGTTTCGAATCTCTGACTTCGGCAGTTAACAGCAATGTGTCCTCTCACTCCACAAGTGTAGCACACCCTGTTATCGTACCATTCACCACCATCAATCCAAACACTCAAATCATAACACTGATTTGATTTGTAGTACTCATGACTTCTCCTATAAACTTGATTTGACGCTTGAGCACTGTGGTCAAACCTGCACCACATATCACCAACTTTTTGTGAGTTTTGATTTTTCAATTTTTGTGGTTTTTTATCTTGATTGGATGATTGAACTGATGAGCTTTTATTTTTGTTTTGAAAATTTTTTGAATTTTTAACATTTTGTTTTTGTTCTACATTCTTCTTAACAGGTTTTTGCTTTGAGCATTCACCTATTTCAGTCGAATGTAAAACAGTTTCTTTAAATTTTTCTTTTAATTCCAAAAATATTTTCTTTTTCTCTTTTTCATCATCAGCTTTATCATCACAATCTTTAATTATGACTTTGTCATAATTTGTGACATTGTCACTTATTGGAACTGAATTGATCGGTTTTGGACAAGGATAATCTGGTGTTGATGACAAAGTCTCAAAACCTTTCAATTTTTCTTCAAGCTCTTTAATTTTCATCCGAGCTTTTTCAGCTTCATTTTCAAGCCGAATGATTTTCTGAAGATGAGAGTTTATTTCAATCTGTTTTTCAAGATTATTTTTAAAAATAACAGATTTTTCATCTTCTAAAATCTTCATTTGACTTTGAAAATCTTTTTCAATTTTCAATTTTTCATTTTCAAAATCTTTTCCTTTTTCTTTCAAAATTTTGTTTTCTAATGTCAAACTGTCCAAACCACTCAACATTTTGACATTTTCAGATTTCAAATTCTCAAAATTTTCTTGCATTTCAAAAATCTGTTTATCATCAGATTTCATCTCATCATTCAAATTCTTGATTTCCAATGACAAACTCTCTATATTCTTCAAGAGTTTGGCATTGTCTGATTCAGATTTTTCACAGTTTAAGCACTTCTCGGACATCTTTTCAGGTTCGGCTTTCTTCTCTCTTGCAGCTTGTCTTTCTTTGATCTTTTCCATTTTTCCTGCAAAATAAAAATTATAACTTTCAGGTGTAAGTTCTCTTTTATAAGATTCAAGTTTTCGAATTTCTTCACTATCATCATCGCTTTCTTCCTCTGATGATTGATCAAAAATTTGAGCTTTTTCTGAAACCTTTTCTTGTTTGTCACTTTTACTTCCAGTTTTATCAATCTCTCCGGACTCAGAATCAAACTCCTTTCCTGAATCAGATTTCATTTTTCTAATCTTTTGGAATTCAAGTTCTTGAGCTTCAATCTTCTCAATGAACAAGCTCAAATTGAAATCAATATGTTCAAAGTTCTTCTTCCAAGTTAACAAATACGTTCCCCACACATCTTTTGGTAAAGCATTTTCCAACTTGTCAAACCATTCTTCATTTTCTTTTCTAATGTTCCAACGCTTCATCTCTAGATATAACTTGACAAACCTCTCGATCAATTCTTTAGTTGATTCTCCCTTAAGAGCTGTAAAATTATCAAACATATCCATTTTTTTTATCAAAACAATCTAAACTCAGTTCAATCACTTTATCAAATTACTGAATCAGATGAATATCCGATTTAGTGACAAAAACTAAGCAACCACGGATCGGTTGTAGGATTTGCTTGGACAAGTATCCGATGTTTGACAATTTACCTTAACAGATTTGGGTATGACTCGATATATGTTGACTGCTCAAAGTTTTATCCTTTTGAAAATGGCCTTGGGATATACAAAATCTAAAACACAATTATGCAAATCACATGTGCCGTAAATGTCAGCTGATTGGGCCGCCTTTAATTCATATTCAACAACTTTCAATGATTGGGCCTTAAAATTTTTAGTGGGTCGGTGCACTGTTTAAGATACGTTTGATGATAGGGCCGGAACTAAGTGACTAAATCTGATTAGGCCTTCACTTCCACTAATCCGACAACATTATCACCAACATCTGATTGGGCCTTCATTTTTAGATCAAACCAATTTTATCACTATCTCGGTCACATGGGCCTTTAATATACATGTGATACAGCCGACAAATTTAATATGATGCCAGATCCAATTTCCGACAACCACTTAAATGATTTTACAATTTCGATGTGTGTGACCAACAATCAACGCAATCTTATTGAACCGAAGAACCGAAACCACAGTGATGACTGATAAGCGGACCTAATGAGCGAACCACCGATCTGACTAATAAGCGGACCTATTATTACACCTATGAGCGGATCTCAACTTTGACACAATGAGCGGACCTCAACTTTTTTGTCACTAAAAGCGGACCTAATACTATCACATGAGCGGACCTCCTGCTATCCTATGAGCGGACCTCACAAAATGTTCGAATAAGCGGACCTGAGTTTGTCAAATAAGCGAACCTATATTGTTCGTAAAAGCGAACCTGCAATTTTGACAGCGAAATCGAACTGAAAATCTTAGATTTCTCCTAAACGGTTAGGAATTTGGATCTGAAACTTGGTAGGGTTATAGATCAGGTGTTTACGCACAACATATCAAAAAATCAGACGATTTGGACCGTAAAATCCCGTTCAATTTTGACGAATTTCAGTAAAAACGTGATAAAAGTGAAAAAAATGAAGAAATAGATGAAATTCGGATCTGAAATCGCTGAAATCTGGTACGAATCAATGTGTTTGATCACTGCAATCGAGCTCCTAGCTCTGATACCACTTGTAGGACCGGTTTTGACACCGTTCGATTGCGTAACGAACGTTCGACGTGCGGAATCCGTGAACGTGCGTGACCGAACACACAATAACGTACTAGAACCGTGAATCTATTGAAATATATGACGTGTACGATACAAGAATCACGTGGAGAGAACTTTCTCTCTCTAGACTTTCTCTCTCTAGACTAGATCTTCTCCAATGTCACAATGAGCAAAAGTCTTACACTTTACAACTAAAGCTCCTATTTATAGCCCTTGGAATTAATGAGATTTCTCATTAATTACCAAAGTGACACCTTGCTAAAACTATCTAAATATTACAATAAAGTCCTAGATTTCTACAGTTTCAGCTACGGTTTGAATTGACAGAGGCGATAGACATTAATGCATCAACAGCTTTCTGTGAATGATGTTGCTTGTACAGGCTGTACTTACAAGCAGTTCCTTGACTGCAAGCCTCTGAATTTCGACAGCACTGGAGGTGCTGTAGCATTTGTAATATGGGCTGAGAAAACAGATTATGTGCTGCGAATGAGCAAGTGTGCGCCAGAGCACCAGGTCACTTACATTTCTGGACTATTCCTCGATGGAGCCCTGTCGTGGTGGAACCTCTAGGTTCAGACTCTAGGTGAGGCTGCAGCGTACGGTATGACATCGGATGAGATGAAAGAACTGATGCGTAAGAAGTACTGTTCAAGGGCTGAGATTCAGAAGCTGGAAACCGAGTTTTGGAATCTTAAGATGGAAGGTCCTAAGATAGCTGAGTACGTACAGAGATTCCATGATTTGTCCCGAGTTGTCCCCTACATGGTGGAGCCAGAGTTCAAGCGAGTTGAACGCTTCATTTAGGGATTGGCACCCCAAATAATGAACATGGTGACTACTTCGAAGCCTCCAACGATCACTGAAGCCATTGAATTGAGCGTGGCACTGACAGAGGAAGCAATTAGATTGAACAAGTTTTCAATCTCTAAGGGAAAGAAGAAGGAGACTCATGTCGAGTCGTCAGGGGAAAACAAAAGGAAATTCTTAAACTTCAAGAAGATTACTCGTGCGAGCAACAATGCCAACAAGCGTAGAAACGCTAACCCACCAGTTGAGGCACAAGCTGGTGCTACCGGTGTTGAGATTAGAGGAAAAGGGTATATGGGCACCCTGCCCAAATGTGATGTGTGTCAGTTTCATCACACTGGATGATGCAGAGCTGGAAAGTGTGAAACATGCGGAAAAGTTGGCCATGCCAAGGAGACATGCTGGTATGGAGTCGGTCGTAGGAATAGTGGTCAAAGAGGAAACGGGAATGGTAATGGCAATGGAAACCGTGGTGGAAACGGTTATGGGAACAGAAACCAAGGTGGAAACAATAATCAGGGAGGTAATGGAAATCGTGGTGGTTCTGGAAATCAAGCTGGCAACGGAAACCGTGGAGCAAACAATAACCAGGGCGGAAATGGAAATAGAAATGGTCGCGACCAAGGTTGTTTTGGTTGTGGTGATGTAGGGCATTCCAAGAGGGATTGCCCAAAGAACAATCAAGCTCAAGGAAGAGTTTTCAACATTGGAGCTAGGGAAGCTCGCCAGGATCCGAACGTAGTCACTGGTACGTTCCCTATCAACCAACATTTTGCATCTGTGCTATTTAATACTGGTGCCGACTATAGATTCATATCTCTAGAGTTTAAGGATATACTTGGGTTAGTTGCCAGTAAGTTAGATATTCTGTATTCGATAGAACTAGCTAATGGAAAGCTAGTAGAGGCTAACGAAGTAATTAGAGGCTGTGTGATAGAGCTGGGAGAGCGTGAGTTTACGCTTGATCTTCTGTCGGTTGAACTGGAAGTTTCGACGTAGTAGTTGGAATGGATTGGTTGTCCAGTAACCGAGCTGAGATCGTATGTCATGAGAAGATTATCCGTATCCCGATGGCGAACGAAGAGACGATTGTGGTACACGGAGAAAAGCATGATACGCCTCTACGGATTATCAGTTGTTTGAAGGCACGAAAGTTTTTGCGAAAAGGATGTGTCGCCTTTTTGGCTCAAGTTGTTGTTAAGGAAGCCGAAGAGCCGAAGCTGGAAGATATCCCTGTGGTAAGGGAATATCCGGAAGTCTTCCCCGAAGACTTGCCAGGATTACCACCCCAACGACAAGTCGAATTCCATATTGACTTGGTTCCAGGCGCCGCGCCTGTTGCCAAGGCACCTTATCGACTTACGCCTTCAGAGATGCAAGAGTTGTCAACGCAACTTCAGGAGCTTTTGGACAAGGGATTCATTAGACCAAGCTTCTCGCCATGGGGAGCTCCCATTTTGTTTGTTAAGAAGAAGGACGGTAGTTTTCGTATGTGCATTGACTATAGAGAGCTGAACAAGTTAACCATCAAGAATCGGTATCCTTTGCCGAGGATTGATGATTTATTTGATCAACTTCAAGGTTCGAGTTATTACTCCAAGATCGATCTTCGATTAGGTTATCACCAGCTGCGGATTCAAGAAGAGAGTATACCGAAGACTGCCTTTAGAACTCGTTATGAACATTATGAGTTTCTAGTAATGCCATTTGGTTTGACAAATGCGCCGGCAGTATTCATGGATTTGATGAGCCGAGTTTGCAAGCCATATCTCGATAAATTCGTGATTGTGTTTATCGATTATATTTTGATCTACTCACGAACAAAGGAAGAGCATGAGCAACACCTTAGAGCCATCTTAGAGCTGATCAAGAAGGAGAAACTGTATGCTAAGTTCTCGAAGTGCGAGTTTTGGTTGCGTGAGGTACAGTTCCTTGGTCATGTGGTAAACAAGGATGGAATTCATGTGGATCCCACCGAGATCGAGGCAATTAAGAATTGGGAAACTCCGAAGATGCCAATCGAGATCCGATAGTTTCTAGGCTTAGCAGGGTATTATCGCAGATTCGAGGATTTTTCTAAAATCACTCAACCGCTGACCTCCCTTACTCAGAAGGATAAGAAGTACGAATGGGGAGACAGACAAGAGGAAGCTTTTCAGTTGCTCAAGAATAAGCTTTGCGATGCACCTATTTTATCCCTACCCGAAGGCACCGACGACTTCGTGGTATACTGTGACGCCTCGCGTCAGGGATTGGGATGTGTGCTGATGCAGCGACAGAAGGCGCTTATGCTTCGCGCCAGTTAAAGGTTCATGAGAAGAACTACACCATTCATGATTTGAAGTTAGGCGTAGTGGTGTTTGCTTTGAAGATTTGGCGGCATTATTTTTATGGCACCCGATGCACAATCTTTACAGATCACAAGAGCCTTCAGCACATATTCGATCAGAAAGAGCTTAACATAAGACAGCGACGATGGGTGGTGCTGTTAAATGATTACAATTACGAAATCAAATATCATCCAGGAAAGGCGAATGTGATGGCAGACGCTTTGAGTCGGAAAGAGAGGATTAAGCCCATAAGGGTTAAGGCTTTAGAAATGATTATACAGACAGACCTCTCGTTGCGTATTCGCGCTGCACAGAGAGAAGCTCTTAAGAAAGAAAATCTAAAGGATGAATATCTCCATGGGATGGAGAAAAAGTTGGTACCCAATGAGGAAGGAACCTTGTATTTTATGGGACAAATTTGGGTTCCTCTCTTTGGTGGTCTTAGAGATGTGATTTTTTATGAAGCTCATAAATCAAGGTACTCATCCATCCAGGATCGGACAAGATGTACCAAGATTTGAAGGATTATTACTGGTGGCCAAGACTTAAGGGCGATGTGGCCACTTATGTTGGAAAGTGTTTGACCTGCACCAAAGTGAAGGCCGAGTATCAGAAGACTTCAGGACTCCTGCAGCAACCTGAGATACCCATGTGGAAATGGGAGCAGATCACAATGGATTTCATAACGAAGTTGCCCAAGACATCCAGAGGCCATGATATGATTTGGGTAATCGTGGACCGTCTGACAAAATCTGCGCACTTTTTGCCGATTAGAGAGAAGGATAACACAGGTAAGCTAGGCGAGCTGTACCTAAGAGAGATAGTCGCACATCATGGAATGCCTATCTCGATTATATCAGATAGAGATGGGAGATTTGTGTCAAGGATTTGGCAATCCTTCCGAGAAGCGTTTGGTTCTCAGTTAAATCTGAGCACAACATTTCATCCATAGACAGACGGTCAAAGTGAGAGAATGATTCAGACGCTTGAAGATATGCTACGTGCCTGCGTAATGGACTTGGGTGGCAGTTGGGACACTCACCTGCCTTTGGTTGAGTTCTCCTATAACAACAGCTACCATACAAGCACTCAAGCTGCACCGTTCGAGGCTCTCTACGGACGCAAGTGTCGATCACCGTTATGCTGGGCAGATGCAGCTGATAGACAGCTGGTTGGTCCTGAACTGGTTCAAGAAACGACAGATAAGATCATGCAGATCCGAGAGCGCATCAAGGCGGCTCGTGATCGACAGAAGAGTTATGCGAACCAAAGACGAAAACCTTTGGAATTTGAAGTGGGTGATATGGTTTTGTTGAAAGTCTCACCTTGGAAAGGTGTGGCACGCTTTGGGAAGCGTGGTAAGTTAAACCCACGATTTATCGGACCGTTCATAATTTTAAAAAGGATTGGTCCTGTGGCACACAAATTGGAGCTACCGACAGAACTTAATGGTGTTTATGATACATTCCATGTATCTAATCTAAAGAAAAGTCCAACACAAGAAACAATGGTTATCCCTGCTGATGAAGTTCACATAGAAGACACACTCCACTTTACCGAAGAACCCGTTGAGGTTACTGATTGGAAAATTAACAAGACTCGGAGGAGTAGTGTTAAACTCGTCAAGGTTCGATGGAATGCGCGTCACGGTCCAGAGTTTACTTGGGAGCATGAAGACCGAATGAAAGCAAAATACCCGCATTTATTCCCTAACACCCCTGCAGCTAGTAGTAAAGCCTAAAATTTCAGGACGAAATTTTCTTAACAGGGGGAGAATGTGACGACTGTCAAAATTCCAGGTATCCGTAGAACTATTAAACCATGATTAGTGCTTAATGACTGTGCTGCATTACAATTAATGACTTGAATTGCCTTCTGATTTCTGCTTTACACTTACATGTGCATCACATATTGCAAATAACATATCATTATTGCATGGGAACTTTATTGACTCAAATGATGCACGAAACACAGTTAGCACAGTTATCAGATAAATCAGAAATATGCTGATGGAATTCAGTATATAGGCAGACAGTGCGTTGAGACACAGAATGAACCAGAAACCAAGTATTACACTAGTATAGTGTGTAGGAAAGTGAGGATCATAAAACTGCCTTCCTAGTGATAGTTTAAGTGCCGGAAAGTGCCTAAAACTCACATAAACTGCAGAATTATGCAGAAAATCAGCAAAGTCAGCATTTAAACACACTTATATCATGCAGAAATATGGTTAAATGGTCCTGAATGCTTTCCTAAGTGTTGGGAATCAAAACTGTCATAAAAGGTAACATAAAACACACTAAATTGCATAGTTTAGCACCTTAACGAACCAGTAACCAACCGAACAACCGGACAGTACCCGAAACACCAAATTTACACTAGAAGCACTGTTTTAACATTACCAAGCTAGTTATGATCCCCGAACATCATAACACACCATGTAAATATCTAAGAACTAGATCCTTAACCGAATACTTGAATTCTAACTAAGTAGCTAACTATTAGTTTAAACCTAGTCTACTACCCCCCCCCCCCACCTATGGGACGGCCAACATCGCCCCCACCATTTTGATTTTGTTTCAATTTAATATTAGATCTTGTTGTGCTTTAGGGAACATAATAACCATAGGAAAATATGAATGGATGGATTATAAGAAGGACCTTAAGCACTTAACTTCATATCATTCACATAACACAACACCTTCACTCTTTCTCCTCTCCCTCTTGCTTGTTCTCGGCCGTAAACAACAACCACACCACCACCATCATTCACTCATCTTCAACTAGTTTCAAGCATACTCAAGGGTGATAGAAGGTGCACTCTATTTCTTCAACTAGGAGCTTTCGGAAGTTCAAGGACCTTCTTCATTAGCTTTTATCCACTCTATTTCTTCTCTTGATCATCCCTAGCCTTGAGCTAGTGGTAAGAACATCATACACTCTATTTTACATCTATTTCAAGTGGTTAAAGAATGATACATGTTGATTAACTTGAAGAACATTAAGAAACAAGAAAATGAAAATTTAACATAAGCCTAAATCATGAAGAAATCTTGATGTTAATGTGCCGATTTACTTGTTTACTTGTGAAAATGATGTAGATCATCATATGATCTTGCTAGATCATGATTAAAAACATAGCAATATAAGAGGATGAACATGTTGTAGGATCATAGATCATCCTCACAAAAGTCATGAACTTGAATGAATAAATTGTTTTCTTGATAAGTGATGGACAAAGTAAGTTTAAAGTCTTGTAAATCTAGGATTTCAAGAATGATTTTTCAAGAAACCAAGTTAAAAATACAAGATTTACTTAATCTTGGTTCTTACATGTAACACCTCGTAAAATCATGCCCAATAAAATAAAGACACGTGTCTTGGAAGGTAAACGTGTCATAAACCCGGATCAAGTTAAAGATGTATGGTAGGATTTAAAAGTGTCGACATGTTAATTAATACCTCTGAGCGACCTAGATATAAATCCCCAGACCCTAATCTGTTTTATAAACATCTAATATGCTCAAATCCAGTTATTTCTGATAATGTATAATTCAAATTTACAAAAGATGGGATTCTAGGTGCATTTACGACAAATATTCCATTCAAGACTTTTTCAAAAAGAGCCCAAGAATTACAAATGCATGGCTACACTCCCGAGGTGCCTCAAGTCTAAAAATATGATCCCCTTCTACAAATTATGATCAGAGATTCGAATGTATAAATGTTGCATGGTCAAAGCCTAAGAAATTACAAAATTTTTTCTTCTGATGAAGGCTTATGGACCTCAATGAAACCACCTTACGGTCCGTAGGGTGGCGGAGTTGGGCGAAAATTCCTGAAAAGCGGATACGGACCGCAAAGCCAAAGGCTTACGGTCCGTAAGACCTGTAACTGGGCAAATTTTTGGACAGTTGCCTGTTATAACAGGTTGCACCGCCTTAGAAGAGTGGTTTTCGAATTCAGGGGCTTTGCAACTGGTTTTTGGTAGTATAGGGACACCTGGGAACATCATACAACACTTGTAGACTTATTTGGATTGATCTCATGCATTCTAAATCCATATATATAGACCCTTAAGTTGCAACACATGAACTTGCACATTTGGAAATCATTCAAGGCATTCTCTGGAACTCACTGGTCATCAAGCAAGTTTTCCTAAGTTCCATAATCGTGATTAGGACTATTGTAAGCTTTCTTAACCTCTCTTAATTCAGTTTTATTAGTTTAATAGCCTAAAGTCAAACCCGTCGTAATTAAGGTTTGACTTCGTGATTAGTCACTAATGGTCCAGTCAATTCTCGAATTAAGAGTAGCTTTGAGTTGGTAATTATGTGGGTAATAAACCCTAAAAAGGGCACTCTCTGATTCCCACTCTAACTAGGTCAATTGTCGGGTCAAACTTGATTATAAAAAGTCAACAAAAAGCAATTTTTCAAATAAACACATAATTAACAATGTAGAAGCCATGCAACCTGTTTTATCATTCATATAACTTGGTAATTAATGTAAGAACATGCCTAAGCATGTTCAACCCGACAATTTTTAGTTTAAGCTCGGTTCGGAACCGAAAGTCACATAAGTGGAACTTTTGCTTTGACTTTCAGTTCTGACCCATTAGAGCATATTTTAGAAATGCCTTAGAGCTCTTTTAGGACCGGGTTACATGTTAGTATAACCCTCTGTGATTATACAACTTGGTTCATTAGTTATCCGATTCATATGCATGTTTCTGTTATATGCCTATATGTTGACTGTTATGCCCTTTTGACCTTAAAACGAGAATTTTGAAAATGTGAAAAGACAATAACCTTTGTTACTGAATTATAAACATGTCCTTAAATTTTCACATCAGTTTTAGGTCTAGATTAGGAGTTATGCTCAATATCGTAATTAGAAAGCTTTTTATTAATTAAACGGCGTAATTAGCATGAAGCCTATCTAAACCCAATTTTTGATACAAAACTTTTTACCCACTGATGTAAAATGATATTTTGGGATTTTTGAAGATTTTTATTTATTTTTAGGCTGAGCATAACATAAGGATCTAGCTTTGATTCGGTAAATGTCGGTTTTGCCCTTTTGGCCTATAAAATGAGTTTTACATAACATTTTGATACCAAACCTTTTGCTACTGATCTTATATGATAAATAAAATATTTTAAACTTTCTGGAATGATAAAAATATCAGCTTTTCTTATAAAACCCGGAAATCCCTTAAAACCGCATTTTTACGCGTTTTAAGCGCATAGTATAAGTTAAAACTATTTTTGACATATGAAACTTAATACCTACTAATGTTTTAAGTAAATTTTTTTAATTAAACAGTAAGCAAAAGTTTTGAACTCAGAATTCTAATTTTGACCTTTTAAGCTTATGTAAAATTACCAAAATGTCCCTTCGGGGCATAGTTTGGTTATAAATGGTGAATTTCACATATATGCAATACTCTACTGTTATGACTTATAAAAATAAATATTTTTACTGATTATATCAGACCTGAAACTCAGATTTATATTTAAACTCTTTTATAAGCTTTAAAATGACCAAATTACCCCTACGGGGCATAAATTGAGTTTAAATTCGTTTTGGGCATAATAGAAGGTATCCTACTGATATCACAACATATTTAAGGCATATTAACTTAGGAAACCTGTTCATGACTCATTTGGTTACCGTTACGCACTTTTCGCGTTCGGTGCGATTTATGTAACTAGTTTGCATAAATTAGCCGAAACGGGTCAAACCATATCATTTTTATCTCAAAATCCGGAATGTGTTTAGTTTACCCATATTAAACAAGTCTTCAAACTTGTCGGGTCTAAATCACATTCTAATCCGGTCTTCGCTTAATCGTGCGTTTGAACCGTATATCTTCCTTTAAAACTAACCGGTCTAAGTTTAGGCTTAATTAAGACCCGTTAGGAATCTAATAGGTTATTAAAAACCTTCGTTCCAGATTAGGAGCCCAGTAAAAGCTACTTGCACCCGCTGATTGTAATATATACTTGCTCAGGTAAATACTTTTAACTTATTTTCCCTTTACGGGCTTTGGATACGGTATTATAATAATACCGCTTGGTCAGGAATGTAGTTGTTTAAATCAGATTGTGATTAATTTATTTACATAACCCGTTTTAATCTGTTTTATTTGGTATATGGCCCTTGGGGTGTTAATGACCATGTCCCGGATATCCTTGGCATCATTCATTGAAATGGCCACGACTTAAGCACGGGGTGTAGGCATACACCTGACAGTTGCATATGTAAAAACTGGTAACCCACTTTAAGAAATTAAGCTTGTGGGCATTATGCCTGTGGCGTGTCAGGTAATCTTGTCCGGCTCTTCTAACCGGCCCTGACGGTCGACAAATAAGTAAAACTGTATACAAGATTATTTTTAAATAATTGTCCCAAGTTATAAAAGATATTTTGTGCCTTGTGCACCCAAATCAAATTTTATAAACTCTTTTCAAAATGAGTCGGTTAATTGTATTTACCAGTGTAAACTGACGTATTTTCCAAAAGGCTAAAATGCAGGTACTAGACGGAATAGGCTGGCTACTCCTGAGTGAATAAATAAAAGTCTTGCAAGCTTGGTCACTTAAAGTCTGTTGAACAATTATCTTTTATTCGATCCGCCTGTGGATCCTTTACTTTCCGCTTGTAATACTTTGATATTACTTATATTCGGTTTGTAATGTGATTCATCTTTTGCTTCCACTGTGCATTAAATTGTGTTGTTTGACTATGATGATATCAACTACGTCACGATACTCCCCACCGGGCCAACCGGTAATACGTGGAAATATCGGGGTGTGACAGGTTGGTATCAGAGCCAACATTGAGTGAATTAAACACTAGCCTTTTGTGTTTAATCTCAATGACACAGTTTGCACATTCGTTGATTTTCGAGTCTAGACAAAGAACTTAGGACAAATCCTAATTCGTGTTATATTATCCTTTATTTTTCCTTGTTGTTATCTTTGTTTATGTTGACAGGATCAAATATGCCGCCAAGATTCAAGAGAGGAAGAGGAAAGGCACCAATCACAGGCCACAACCACGAAGTCGGGCCTTCTCACAGGCGAACCCCATCTGTCACCATGACCACAAGTCCACAGGAAGACTGGAGGACGTATCTGGAGCCAGTGAGGCGATCTGTCTCGCTAAGTTCGTCACCTTCCTACCACCATTCATTCGGGCCCCAATCTGAAAACGAGCCTCACAACTCACATCCTTCTTTCATCCCTCTCCAGCGGTCAAACTCGCACCATTCCTTCAACGACCCGACACCCTACTTCCAGAGCCGGTTCAACCCGGCCAACTTGATTGAAGAACCAGTGGGTTTTAACCCATTGGGGCCAGAAGACCACTTCTCGGGTGACCATGCGATGGACATGGATGAAGATACCGATCCCGCCGAGCCTCCAACCGGGACACCTACTCACCCCATCGAGATCTCAGATGGGTCATCTTTCCATGGATCACCTTGTCGTGGTCCAGACAGCTACCAGGCGAGATTCGCCCAATATGACTGGTATTTTACCCCCTCCGACCACTCGTCTCCGCATCAGCAGCAGGAGCAGGATCCTTCTGAGGATTCGCGTTTTGTGGCAGTCACTCCGCCGCCACCACCACCAGTTCAGCAACCGCCTCCGGAGCCACTGAGGCGGAGAAGATCAAACGCACGGATGTCCGTGTGAGGAGGAGTGCGTATCAGCACCCCTCAACCTTCTAGTGGCAGTCACTACCCGCCACTATATGAAGACCCGCAGATGGGTGGGCCTTCAAAGCCCGTCTCCGAGGTGGACTCTGCGCCTATCGCGCCACCACCAATGGGTTATGATAACCCAATTCCTGCATACGCCGGTTCAGCGGCGTACAACCCATTTGAGCAGCCGACCCATACCAACTACAACTATGCTAGTGTTGACCCATACCAAGAAGCATGGAACTATAATGCTCTTCATCCTGAAGGGCCCTATGGAGGTCCTTGCACCACTGGATACCCGACTTATGGGTACCAACACCCGCCACCTCCTCAACCTCCACATCAGCAGCCACCGCAGCAGCCAGTAATACCGCTACAGCAACAAGAGGAGATTCTCCAAAGGTTGAGCCAGGTGGAGTGGGAAGTCCAAGAAGAGCGTAGGCACAACCGGGGATTTTTGAAGGGTTTGGCGAATTTAATCAAGAGGAAGAGCAAGAGAGGTCATTAGAATTCCTTGTTTATTTTTATTTAAATCAAGTCCCTGCGTGGACATCTGTTTCAGTATTCAGTCCCTGCGAGGACATGTATTTCCGGTTTAGCCCCTGCGTGGGCATGTTATTCTGTTCAGCCCCTGCGTGGGCAAGTCATTCTGTTAAAAGTCCCGTTTAGGGCAACCATGTACTCTTTAAAAATTTTAGTGGAATGTTAAATTTAAAATTTTCATTTTTGCCATTATATGCATAAATATAAAATATGAAATAAATAAAAATACCATTCCTTTTATAAGATCTGCCATTATAATAAAATAACAAAATCTTAAAGGCAAGACCTAGCCTGTATGTCATTTTAAGACAGGGCCAAGATGGTAGTCCATATTAAGATTCAGATCCTTTTTAACATCTGAAAACATGTTAACATTCCTGGCAATTGTGATTCGATAAAATCACATAAGTCATCTTTATATTGGATTCTTTTAAAATCCTTTCCTTTTATATTAATTAAACATCCATTAGTGATGAAATGCCTACGGGCATACTCATTGTCATATAAGACAAAAGACAGCTGTAGTCTACGACTCCATGTCAAGAAAAGGTAATGAACTATGATTCAAGCCTTAATACCTCGATCCTATAAGATCTTGGCCTATAATTTAAATTGTCCCTGTGACTTGGCCTTTTATGCTATTATTATAATTTAATTAAAATAAAGGATTATTATAATAAAAAATCCTGAATGAATATATTTAATAAATTAACCAATATGGTTATTAATACCATGGTTAATAAATCATCAAGAATGATAGTACTGTTATAAACTTCTAAATAAATCACTGTCATCATTTTATGTAGCAAGCAATCTACATGGCAGAGTCCGAGGAAGTCAACAGTCACCCTTTGGAAAACCACGATACAACCAGAATAAATATAACTGGTGGTGAACTTCGAGCATTAATCGATAGTGCCGTTGCTAAAGCTGTGGATAGACAGCCAAGGGAATCAAGTGGTACACATAGCTAAACTTTATCAGTACCCCATCCTAAATCTCACCCTAAGACTCACTCTGAGGCTCATAGTAAGCCACCTTCTAAACAACACGAGTAGAAGAAAGATGATGCTCAACACTCCTCGAACCAGCACAATGTTCCATCTAAGAAGACTGTATTTGATCGTGAACCACGTGCAAAGACTTGTACCTATAAATATTTTGTCTCATGCAAACCCAGGGATTTCACTAGGGAAAAAGGAGCTATTGATTGCATGACATGGTTAGACGAGATGGACACTGTGGTTGACATAAGTGGTTGCGCTGATAAGGATGTTGTGAAGTATGTATCCCAGTCGTTCAAATGTGAGGCGCTAGCATGGTGGAAGTCTCTCATTCAAGCTACTGGAAAGGTCCCACTATACAATCTGACGTGGGATCAGTTTGTCGCCCTTATTAAGGAGAATTATTGCCCTCAGCATGAGGTTGAAAAGATCGAGGCTGATTTCTTATCTTTGGTGATGAAAAATTTAGACTGTCAAGCATACCTCACCAGCTTTAATACCATGTCCCGATTGGTTCCGTATTTGGTAACACCAGAACCTAAGCGAATTGCTCGTTTCATTGGGGGTTTAGCCCCAGAGATCAAGGCCAGTGTCAAGGCATCTCGACCTGCTACTTTTAGGTCAGCAGCTGACCTATCTTTATCCCTTACCTTGGATGCGGTCAGGTTAAGATCGCTTAAGAACTCGAAGGAAGGTAAGAGGAAACGTGAGGACGATAGCTCACGACGGTCTGAGAAGAAGTTTAAGGGAACCACAGACCACAAGAAGAAGTTTGGGTCTGGCAAAGGTAGCCAGCAAGCAGATGAGAAGCCAAAGTGCAAAACTTGCCAGAAACGTCACTTTGGAAAATGCAGGTTTGAATCCAAGTCTCAGTCAAAACCGTCTGCATGTGGGTTATGCAAATCCAAGGAGCACAAGACATTAGACTGCAAGAAAATAAAGGATGCGACGTGCTACAACTGCAACGAAAAAGGGTACATCAAAACCAATTGCCCTAAATATGCCAAAAAGCCTGAAGAAGCCAAAAAGACCAATGCAAGGGTCTTTCGAATGGATGCACGAGAAGCCGTTCTGAATGATAATGTGATAACATGTACCTTCCTTATTAATGACGTTTATGCAAGAGTGTTATTTGATTCGGGTGCGGATAAGTCATTTGTAGATAATAAGTTTTGTAAATTGTTGAATTTACCTGTTAAAACCCTAAGCGTGAAATATGAAGTAGAGTTGGCTGATGGTACCTTAGAAACTACCTCAACTGTGTTAGATGGATGTTTTATATCCATTAGGAACCACTCCTTTCCATTATCCTTACTTCCTATGAAATTAGCTGGTTTCGACATAGTAATAGGCATGGATTGGTTATCTCATAACCAAGCCCAGATCATGTGTGACAAGAAACAAGTGGTGATCAAGACTCCGTATGGTGAGCCACTTACCATATAGGGAGACACTCAGTATGGGTTGCCTAAGCAGGTGTCTATGCTTAAGGCGTCAAGATGTATGAAGAAAGGTTGTGTCATTTACATGGCACAAGTGACTATTGATGAACCGAAACCCAAAGTTGAAGATATCCCTGTCATTTCTGCGTATCCCGAAGTATTCCCTGAAGAACTACCTGGTTTACCACCAGATAGGCATGTAGAGTTCAGAATTGACATTATTCCTGGAGCGACACTTGTTGCAAGAGCACCTTACAGGTTAGCACCAACAGAGATGAAAGAGTTAAGAACTCAACTAGATGATTTGTGGGCAAAAGGTTTTATTCGTCCTAGTTCATCTCCTTGGGGAGCACCAATCCTATTTGTAAAGAAGAAGGATGGATCGATGCGTTTATGCATCGATTATCGCGAGCTTAACAAAGTCACTATCACGAATAGATATCCATTGCCCAGGATCGACGATCTGTTCGATAAATTGCAAGGGGCAAGTTATTTCTCTAAGATTGATTTGAGGTCAGGCTACCATCAACTGAAGGTTAAAGATGAAGACGTGCACAAAACTGCATTTAGAACTCGCTATGGTCACTACGAGTTCTTAGTGATGCCTTTTGGGCTCACCAATGCACTGGCAGCGTTCATGGATCTCATGAATTGCGTCTGCAAGCCTTACTTGGACAAATTTGTCATAGTTTTCATTGATGACATTCTTATTTATTTAAAGAATCAAGCTGATCATGAGAAGCACCTCCGTTGTATTCTTAAACTCCTACAGCAATAGAAACTCTATGCCAAATTTTCAAAGTGTGAATTTTGGCTTCGAGAAGTCCAGTTTCTTGGACATGTGGTTAGTGAGTGTGGTATCTAGGTGGATCCCGCTAAGGTTGAAGCTGTCATGAATTGGCAAGAGCCGAAGACGCCCACTAAGATTCGCAGTTTTCTAGGTTTAGCAGGATATTATAGGCGTTTTATTGAAAACTTCTCAAGGATTGCTGCACCCCTAACTTTGTTGACGCGTAAGAATATTAAGTTTGACTAGGGTCCTAAGCAGCAGGAATCCTTTGACATTCTTAAGAAGAAGTTGAGCAATGCACCTGTGTTGACATTGCCAGATGGAATAGAGGAGTTTGTAGTATACTGCGACGCATCACACACATGCATGGGATGTGTGCTAATGCAGAAAGGCAAGGTTATTGCCTATGCTTCTCGACAGTTAAAGGTGCACGAGAAAAATTACACCACCCACGACTTGGAGTTGGGTGCCGTTGTGTTTGCACTAAAATTATGGAGGCATTATTTGTATGGTACCAAGTGTGTGATCTATTCTGATCACAAGAGCCTTCAACATCTGTTTAATCAGAAGAACTTAAACATGAGGCAGCGACGATGGATGGAAACTTTAAACGACTATGATTGTGAAATCCGATACCATCCAGGCAAGGCGAATGTGGTCGCCGATGCCTTAAGTAGAAAGGAAAGGGTTAAGCCGATAAGGATCAATGCCAAGAGCATTGAATTAAAGAACAGTTTGAATGAAAGATTGTTAGCCGCTCAAAAGGAAGCCGTATTAGAAGCTAACTATCCAAATGAAAAACTGGGAGTCACTGAAGAACAACTATCATATGGTAAGGATGGAATCCTAAGATTGAATGGACGAATATGGGTTCCAATTTATGGTGGACTATGAGATGTGATTCTTCAAGAAGCCCACAGTTTCAATATTCTGTTCATCCTGGTGCTGACAAGATGTACCAGGATTTGAGGGAAAATTATTGGTGGATAGGCCTGAAAAAGTCTATAGCTACTTATGTAGCCAAATGTTTGATGTGCGCGCAAGTTAAAGCTGAACACCAGAAGCCGTCAGGTTTCCTACAACAGCCTGAACTTCCCACTTGGAAATGGGAAATGGTGACTATGGATTTTATCACCAAGTTACCGAAGACAAAGCGAGGAAATGATACTATTTGGGTGATAGTGGATAGACTGACTAAGTCAGCCCACTTCCTACCTATTAAGGAAACACACATCTCAGATAAGTTAGCTCAGCTGTACGTGGATGAGATTGTATCCCTTCACGGGGTGTAAGTGTCTATCATTTCTGATAGGGATACAAGGTATACATCGCATTTCCCGGAAAAGTTTTCAGCAATTCCTCGGCACTCGATTAAATTTCAGCACTGCATATCATCCTCAGATGGATGGTCAAAGCGAGCGAACAATTCAAACACTTGAAGATATGCTACGAGCTTGTGTTATTGATCTAGGTGGAAGTTGGGATGATCATCTTCCATTGATCGAATTTTCATATAATAATAGCTATCATACGAGCATCCAAGCTGCACCATTTGAAGCTTTGTATGGAAGGAAGTGCAGAACGCCCGTTTGTTGGGCAGAAGTTGGAGATGTCCAACTAACAGGACCTGATATAGTGCTAGAGACGACAGACAAGATTGTGCAGATAAGAGATCGTCTCAAAGCTGCCAGGGATAGGCAGAAAAGCTACGCAAATAAAAGGCGAAAACCTCTAAAATTTGAGGTAGGTGATAAGGTTCTACTTAAGGTTTCACCCTGGAAAGGGGTAATGCAATTTGGTAAGAAAGGCAAGTTAAGCCCAAGATATATAGGACCATTCGAGATCATCGAATGTGTCGGATCAGTTGCTTACAAGTTAAACCTGCCTGAAGAGCTCAGTGGTATTCATAATGTATTTCACATCTGCAATCTGAAGAAATGTCTAGCTGATGAATCACTAGTCATACCCCATACGGATGTGCACATAGATGAGAGCTTGAAATTTGTTGAAAAACCATTGTCAATCGAGGATCAACAGGTTAAGAAGCTTCGGAAAAAGCATGTACCGATTGTAAAGGTCAAATGGGATGCCCGAAGAGGTCCCGAGTATACGTGGGAGGTAGAGTCCACAATGAAAGAAAAGTACCCTCATTTGTTTCAATAAATCTCGAGGTCGAGATTTCTTTTAAAGGGGTGAGGATGTAACACCTCGTAAAATCATGACCAATAAAATAAAGACACGTGTGTTGGAAGGTAAACGTGTCAAAAACCCGGATCAAGTTAAAGATGTATGGTAGGATTTAAAAGTGTCGACATGTTAATAATACCTCTGAGTGACTAGATATAAATCCCAAGACCCTAATCTGTTTTATAAACATCTAATATGCTCAAATCCGGTTATTTCTGATAATGTATAATTCAAATTTACAAAAGATGGGATTCTAGGTGCATTTACGATAGATATTCCATTCAAGACTTTTTCAAAAAGAGCCCAAGAATTACAAATGCATGGCTACACTCCCGAGGTGCCTCAAGTCTAAAAATATGGTCCCCTTCTACTAATTATGATCAGAGATTCGAATGTATAAATGTTGCATGGTCAAAGCCTAAGAAATTACAAAATTTTGTCTTCTGATGAAGGCTTATGGACCGCAATGAAACCACCTTATGGTCCATAAGGTGGCGGAGCTGGGGGAAAATTCCTGAAAAGCGGATACGGACCGCAAAGCCAAAGGCTTACGGTCCGTAAGACCTGTAACTGGGCAAATTTTTGGACAGTTGCCTGTTATAACAGGTTGCACCGCCTTAGAAGAGTGGTTTTCGAATTCAGGGGCTTTGCAACTGGTTTTTGGTAGTATAGGGACACCTGGGAACATCATACAACACTTGTAGACTTATTTGGATTGATCTCATGCATTCTAAATCCATATGTATAGACCCTTAAGTTGCAACACATGAACTTGCACATTTGGAAATCATTCAAGGCATTCTCTGGAACTCACAGGTCATCATGCAAGTTTTCCTAAGTTCCATAATCGTGATTAGGACTATTGTAAGCTTTCTTAACCTCTCTTAATTCAGTTTTATTAGTTTAATAGCCTAAAGTCAAACCCGTCGTAATTAAGGTTTGACTTCGTGATTAGTCACTAATGGTCCAGTCAATTCTCGAATTAAGAGTAGCTTTGAGTTGGTAATTATGTGGGTAATAAACCCTTAAAAGGGCACTCTCTGATTCCCACTCTAACTAGGTCAATTGTCGGGTCAAACTTGATTATAAAAAGTCAACAGAAAGCAATTTTTCAAATAAACACATAATTAACAATGTAGAAGCCATGGAACCTGTTTTATCATTCATATAACTTGGTAATTAATGTAAGAACATGCCTAAGCATGTTCAACCCGACAATTTTCAGTTTAAGCTCGGTTCGGAACCGAAAGTCGCATAAGTGGAACTTTTGCTTTGACTTTCAGTTCTGACCCATTAGAGCATATTTTAGAAATTCCTTAGAGCTCTTTTAGGACTGGGTTACATGTTAGTATAATCCTCTGTGATTATACAACTTGGTTCATTAGTTATCCGATTCATATGCATGTTTCCGTTATATGCCTATATGTTGACTGTTATGCCCTTTTGACCATAAAACGTGAATTTTGAAAATGTGAAAAAACAATAACCTTTGTTACTGAATTATAAACATGTCCTTAAATTTTCACATTAGTTTGAGGTCTAGATTAGGAGTTATGCTTAATAGCGTAATTAGAAAGCTTTTTATAAATTAAACGGCGTAATTAGCATGAAGCCAAAGATACAAAAATTTTTACCCACTGATGTAAAATTATATTTTGGGATTTTTGAAGATTTTTATTTATTTTTAGGCTGAGCATAACATAAGGATCTACCTTTGATTCGGTAAATGTCGGTTTTGCCCTTTTGGCCTATAAAATGAGTTTTACATAACATTTTGATACCAAATCTTTTGATACTGATCTTATATGATAAATAAAATATTTTAAACTTTCTGGAATGATAAAAATATCAGCTTTTGTTATAAAACCCGGAAATCGCTTAAAACCGCCTTTTTACGCGTTTTAAGCGCATAGTATAAGTAAAAACTATTTTTGACATATGAAACTTAATACCTACTGATGTTTTAAGTAAATTTTTATAATTAAACAGTAAGCAAAAGTTTTGAACTCAGAATTCTAATTTTGACCTATTAAGCTTATGTAAAATTACCAAAATGCCCCTTCGGGGCATAGTTTGGTTATAAATGGTGAATTTCACAAATATGCAATACTCTACTGTTATGACTTATAAAAATACATATTTTTACTGATTATATCAGACCTGAAACTCAGATTTATATTTAAACTCATTTATAAGCTTTAAAATGACCAAATTACCCCTACGGGGCATAAATTGAGTTTAAATTCGTTTTGGGCATAATGGAAGGTATCCTACTAATATCACAACATATTTAAGGCATATTAACTTAGGAAACCTGTTCATGACTCATTTGGTTACCCGTTACGCACTTTTCGCGTTCGGTGCGGTTTATGTAACTAGTTTGCATAAATTAGCCGAAACGGGTCAAACCTTATCATTTTTATCTCAAAATCCAGAATGTGTTTAGTTTACCCATATTAAACAAGTCTTCAAACTTGTCGGGTCTAAATCACATTCTAATCCGGTCTTCGCTTTATCATGCGTTTGAACCGTATATCTTCCTTTAAAACTAACCGGTCTAAGTTTAGGCTTAATTAAGACCCGTTAGGAATCTAATAGGTTATTAAAAACCTTCATTCCAGATTAGGAGCCCAGTAAAAGCTACTTGCACCCGCTGATTGTAATATATACTTGCTCAGGTAAATACTTTTAACTTATTTTCCCTTTACGGGCTTGAGATACGGTATTATAATAATACCGCTTGGTCGGGTATGTAGTTGTTTAAATCAGGTTGTGATTAATTTATTTACATAACCCGTTTTAATCTGTTTTATTTGGTATATGGCCCTTGGGGGGTTAATGACCATGTCCCGGATATCCTTGGCATCATTCATTAAAATGGCCACGACTTAAGCACGGGGTGTAGGCATACACCTGACAGTTGCATATGTAAAAACTGGTAACCCACTTTAAGAAATTAACCTTGTGGGCATTATGCCTGTGGCGTGTCAGTTAATCTTGTCCGGCTCTTCTAACCGGCCCTGACGGTCGACAAATAAGTAAAACTGTATACAAGATTATTTTTAAATAATTGTCCCAAGTTATAAAAGATATTTTGTGCCTTGTGCACCCAAATCAAATTTTATAAACTCTTTTCAAAATGAGTCGGCTGACGTATTTTCCAAAAGGCTAAAGTGCAGGTACTAGACGGAATAGGCTGGCTACTCCTGAGTGAATAAATAAAAGTCTTGCAAGCTTGGTCACTTAAAGTCTGTTGAACAATTATCTTTTATTCGATCCGCCTGTGGATCTTTTCATTCCGCTTGTAATTCTTTGATATTACTTATATTCGGTTTGTAATGTGATTCATCTTTTGCTTCCGCTATGCATTAAATTGTGTTGTTTGACTATGATGATATCAACTACGTCACGATACTCCCCACCGGTAATACGTGAAAATATCGTGGTGTGACATTACATAAATAAACCTCATTTTTAAGGGTTAAACAAGTGTAGAAACACTTATGTAACAAGAAAAATCCATGAAGAAATATTTTTAGAAAATAAGATTGTAAGTTGTAAAGATCTAAATTCTTTAAAAATGATGTTTTTAAGGAATCAACCACACTTTAAAGGGTAACAAGACTTACTAAATACCCTAGTAAGTTACTACAAAATTTTGTAAATTTTCAAGTTCATGAAATGGTAGTTTATGCTTGTTTTTGGCAAAATTGGTAAGTAAAGATAGTTTGTGGATTGATTGTGTTGATTTACAAAAGAAAATGATATACCTTGAAGGTATGGGAACCTTCATTTTTAGGGGAAACTATGGCAAAATTTTCTAAAAATTAAACACTTAGAAAAATATTTCTAAACAAATATTTACAAGTGTATTTCAAACCATGGATTTTCACATAAAGTTCGCCATAAATTTTTGTTACAAAAATAATAAATATTGGAGGTTGGTTTTTATAAATAAAAGTGACTAAATATGTATTTAGGAAATATATATTTAGATGGCACCATGTGTGTGATTATTTGTATATTATGTGTATTAGTTATATTATTTTAGGACTTGAAATAATATAACTCATCCAAAATACCAAAAATTACAATCCAAAATATTACCAAAATTCTAAAAATGTGAATATACAAAGAATACACAAAATATTGGTGAAACCGAACAAAGGAATATAACTCACAAAAATATTCCGGAAAATTTATTCACAAGTATATTTTTGGTAAATAATATTTTGGAACCAAGGGAATAAAAATATGATTTTTACAACTATTACAAATTATATCATATTTTTTACAAGAAGAAAATATATTATTTTTGGTGAATAAAAATAAATATGTTTTCTTGGAATTATTAGAAGGTATATTATCTTTGGAAGAAATATACATTTTCTCAAATAAATATGAAATGTATTATTTTTGGAGAAAAATAAGTTTATATATATTTCATAAGTTAGACTTGAAAATCTATTAATTTTTGGAACTTGTATGAAATTTACAAATATTTTTGCCAATGGAAAAATTATGAATAATTTTTCTAAATAATATTTCTTAAAATATATATTTTGGAAATATATATATATATATATAATGTATTTTTACTAGAAGTATTATTCCGGAAAAATTAATACGAAATTAAGTATAAGAATACTTAACAATTGTAGGAAAATACGTATTTTCCTACGTATAAATACACTTCGGAATACGACCCAACACATGGCAAAAATATACAAGTATGAATACAAATACAAATACAAATACACCCATCCTTGGGAAGGAAATACATGTATAAATACTTGAAAAGTATCAAGTTAAATTATATTATTTTAACAATTATTCCAAAAATTTAATAAATATAATTTAAGTTAAAATATTTATTATTTTAACAAATAATTATAACTTGGAATAATATTGAAGACACAAGAACGTAACTCAAAAACGCTAACTAATTCTAAGTCAAGGCACGACCCGCTCGTCTAATAGATCATAGTACGTTGTAAGTAGTCGTGTATAGCCGAAGGAGCTTTGAGTTACCCTTGAAGAACGCAAGACTGTGAGTTCATGATTCCCCTTTTCTTTTAACTGTTTTCAGTTTTATAACTTTGGGGGTGAAGTACATGTTACAAACTGTTTACAAACGTTATTATTTGGTATGGTTAGCTAAGGAAGGGTACTGCTAGATCATGTGAGTGGTGGGTATAACGCTTAAGACCATTAATCCTCATTGTAGGACCGAGGGACATGAGTGATAGGATAGATCTATTTGGGTGTAGCGAGCCCCACCCATGTTGGACCAAGGTTTGGCCCATGGGATGACTATGTCTTACAGCCGGAAGCCGGTGCAAAGTCTGCTAGGTTTGAGCCTTCCTGCATCACGTCACACATATTAATGGCCTTGCAAACCATTAATGATCTGTTTTCCTTGTTGCTTTCATACCAGGAGTTTATAAAACACACATACATACTTCCACTGATTTCAAAGGTTTATTCGTGCACACAAACAAACACATGAACTCGCTCAACTTTTGTTGATGTTTTCAAACTACATGTATTTCAGGGAATTAAAGGCGGATCTGGCGGGCGTATGGATGTTTCAAGTTGTGTTAAGAATAAAAGATGTCATCCATGGTCTTAGGGTTTGGTTAGTGTGTCTTATCCTGGACAAGACACATCTTCCAAAGCCTGGTTTTATCTAAAGTCTTTTGTTGAGTCCTTATGGAACTCTAAACAATTCGTATGGTTTGTAATTCGAATTTGAAATCTATGTGTCAAGACAATGTTGTTATGTTTTTTTTTTTTAACTTATTTAATGGATGATCATCGTTAGTTTTATCCTATAGTTGTTGTGATGATTGAACGCAATGATATTAAGCAAAGTCACACATAATCACGCTTCCGCAAAAGTCAGGGTGTGACACAACGTGAATTTAGTGAAGAGATAATTTTTAGGTTTATTTAATCTTTTTTTAACTTTTGTATTCAATTTTTGTCCTTTTTAAGGATCGGGAGTTTGAGACTCAAACTCCGAGAGACCCAAGAGACTCTCTGAATGGAAATGGAGTTAGATTATTAATTTAGACGATTCTAAGGATAATGACGAAAAAGAGGAATTAGAAGATACTGCCCAGAAAACCCAATTAAAAATACTTCGAGTGTCAATTCAGAAGCGGAACAGATTTCATGCAGTCTAATATGAAAATCTATAAGTGTTTTTATGTTTTTTTTTTCATTTTCAGTTGTTATGTTTGATCTAGACGTATGAATAAAGTTTATTTTATATTTGAACTTTATTTTTGGTGTTAATATAATGCAATTATTGACCATATACTACTAGAAAATTGGGCAATTGTGACCAAAATTTGCTACCGAAAAAAATGATAGCAAATCTAGCCACCGATTTGCTACGGAAATGAAAATAAGTGTATTTACCATGATATGGTAGCAAAGTGGTTGCAATTTTTGTCACCTTTTTATTTTCGGTGGCAATTTGTGGGAATGATACGCAAAAACTTGAAAAATAAAAAGGTATTTGTTAATTGTGACCATGTTATTGGTGACAACATGAAAAAATTCAAATAGGCGGATTATTTGTTTAGTGGATTTGCGCGCTACAAAAATTAATTAGGGTTCCAACCAAATAACTCTCCTCCCAAAATTTTAATCCTTGCTTCTCACCCGCTCCCCTACGTCTCACCAAATTCTTGTAATTAGGGTTCCTAATCTCCATGGAAATCCACTTGTAAGGTACAAATCCTCCACTCTTTCTTGATTTCTGCACTTGATTTAACTGTATTGTCAACTAAAATCACTTTTATTACCACCGATTTCGAGCGCCCCTGATTGGTGAGATTGGTGAAGGCTCATGGTAAGGTCGAGCTTCTGACTGATGATGACATGGGGAACAGTGAAGTCGGGCATAATGCTCTTGGTGCCGGACGAATTTTTGCTCAAGGGTGATTTCTCTAATCCCCTTTCATTTTTCGTCATTGATTTTTGATAATTTGATGTTTGGTATTACATTACATTACTGGTAAAATTCTTGTTGAATACTTTGCATCTATTATGAAAGAGTATACAAAATTAAGCTTCACAATCAAATGAGCTGATCATATGCAGTGTCAAATTTGTGTGGTTTTGTTCATTCTTTGGTGATTTATCATCTATGTTGCATATTAGACATGTTTGGATGAACATAAAATTTGATCACATTACAAAAGGAAAATATCACTAAAATGTAAATTGGGGATATATAGGATTCTTGTTTGTTTTCGATTTAAAAACGACATAAAGGTTCTTAAGTTGTTACAATAATGATCCTTGATTGTTGATTATGTTTACTAACAAGATTATACTTGTTCAACTAGTGCAGAACTTGTTGATGATGCTCTTGCCTCTGGAAAAATTTACGAAGACGAAGGTTTCAGTTACATCAAAGAATCTTTTTGCAAATAACACCTTGCACCTTATTGGATTGATGAGTGATGGGGGCGTGCACTCGCGCCTTGATCAGTTACAGGTGTGTAAGTTTCAGCATATAACCAGACCAACAACTATCTATCTACTGAAGTAGGGGTGCAAACGAGCCGAGCCGAGTCCGAGCTCAACCAGGCTCGAGCTCGTTTAACATATGAAAGCTCGAGCTCGAGCTCGGCTCGATTCGAGCTTTATTTCTAAAGCTCGAGCTCGGCTCGAAGGTAATTTTTCAAGCTCGAGCTCGACTCGTTTAGTATTTATTAATTAATTTTTATTAATTATTGTTATACATATAATTTAGTTATTTTTTTATATTTATATAAATGGTAAATATTATTATTTAAATATATGTTTAATATATTAATAAAAAATATATAAAAAGAAAGCTCGTTAAGGCTCGCGAGCCGGCTCGAGCTCGATAAGCAAAGCTTGGGCTCTGGCTCGTTTACTAAACGAGCTTGTTTTTAGGCTCGGGCTCGAGCTCGTTTAAGCTTGGCTCGTTCGAGCTTTTTTTCGAGCCGAGCTCAAGTAGCTCGCGAAGCAAAGCTCGGGCTCTGGCTCGTTTACTAAACGAGCTTGTTTTTAGGCTCGGGCTCAAGCTCGTTTAAGCTTGGCTCGTTCGAGCTTTTATTCGAGCCGAGCTCGAGTAGCTCGCGAGTAGCTCGGCTCATTTGCACCCCTACTTTTTATTGATAACCATCATGTCTAACTTATTGGTCTGCAGTTGCTGCTCAAAGGTGCTAGTGAACGCGGTGCCAAGAGGATACGTGTTCATGTACTTACTGATGGCCGTGATGTTGTGGATGGTTCAAGTGTTGGCTTTACAGAGACACTTGAAAAGGATCTTGCAGAGCTACGTGGGAAAGGCATTGATGCGCAGGTTACATCGGGTGGAGGTCGCATGTATGTCACCATGGACCGTTATGAGGTAACTCGTACATGTTTATAAGTATGAACCTCTTGAAAAAGTTTTACACATGTTCATAAGCTGTGTGGAAATGTCTCTGCACAATTGTTTATAACTTTTACATGTTTATATTGTCTTCTGACCCAAACAGTTTATACAATATTTATACCTTCTTGGAGGTTAAAAATCTGATTTTATTCATACCTTGAATGATCTTGATTTTATTCATACATATATCGGGTTAAAAATGTATCTTTTTGTTGAAAATTGTAATCTGTTATTTCTCCACTGCTGGTTTAGAATCAATTGTCGAGTTTCGTTGTTATAAAGTATTCAAGTTTACATGTTCGTTTATGTTAATGATAACTAATTTGTTAATATGGCATTACATGTACATCTCTTGGGGTTGAGAAAGTGCAAGGAAATTCATACATACATATAGATATACATAAATTAATTTTTTTAATATTCATTAAGCCCACACATTGGAGAAGTTTGGTTCAGGATATAGAGGTTCTTACTGTCAACTCATCAGCACTAGGAAATTCAAAGGTGATGCCATGGATGGTTCACAAGTCGATACAACAAGCGCCATCGAAATTATCACACGTAAGTTTATATCAATAATATAACCACATTTAATCAGAAACTTTGAATAAAGATTTTATGTTCTCTTATTACAGGTCATGGAAAAGCTCTTCCAGCGTTACATGGAACCAGTTGGCACGAGTGTTTGCTCGGTCTTTGGATGGCGCTCTTCGGCTTGTTCAGAGGGTTCAGATTTCTATCAAATTTAGTCTTTTTTTGTGTATCAAAACAACCTGCAAATTTGGATGTTTAATCGTCTTGTTTGTTTTCAGGAAAGAGATCCCATTGAAGGTCCTATGTCGCGTTTGGATACTCGTTTATGCATGTTTAATCGTATTACTGGTCAGGTTACGTAACAGGTCGTATTAACCAAATCCCGCATGGCGTGCCAGCTCAGGTTGAACCCGCCAAACCGTTTAGCTAAACGGGTCAAGTTCGGGTCAACCTGGTCGGGTTGACGGGTTGACCCGTTTAACCTATTTCTATAATATTATATTTTTTACAATATGTTTTATGTTATAATTAAATTTGGTGTGTATTTTATACTATACTTATAACTAAAAAATAAAAATTGACATAAGATTTTATGATTTTAATGTAATTTTATTATCTAATTTGTGTTTTTTTTTGTAGTAGATGTTAATTTTAATATATTAAATTGCAGAAAAAAATTTAAAAAATAAAAAAATTTGAGTTGAACTGGTCGGTTTCGGGTCAGCCTACGAATATTCGGGTCAGGTTCGGGTTCATATGTATGAAACGATTTTTGGGTTCGGGTCAGGTTCGGGTTTGTCTAAAATTTTCGGGTTCGGGTCAGGTTGAACCCGCGAACACAACCCGTTTAGCACCCCTAGTTGTGAACCAGAGAAGAACTCTACCTTGAACATGCTTTGGTGACAACTTAAAATATTATTAAAGGATTATTTTCTATACCTTAAGAATTTTATTGAAGGATTAATATATTTTTTTAAAATTTTTAGCAGAAAGAAGCAACTATATGAAGTATATGACTGATTTATATATGTATTCAGTATTAAATTGTTATTAATATTATGTGGTGGGAAGCCCGTATTATGTTGCTCCGGAGGTTCTTTTGAAGAATTATGGTTCAGAAGCGGATGTGTGGACCGCAGGAATGATACTTTACATATTACTCAGTGGTGTGCCCCTGTTTTGGGCTGGTATGTGCCGAACGTATTCTTCGTATTGTGAATTTATAATCAGGAAATGCTTAATTGCTTGCCTAAAAGTTTGTACTTTTTTATTGTAGAAACACAACAGGGGATATTTGATGCGGTTTTGAAGGGATACATAGACTTTGAGTCGGACCCATGGCCTCTTATATCGGGGCTGTTTGGTAGCCTCTGAATGGTCATTAAGAGGCTACCTCTTAATGGAACCATCAAGAATTTTACCAATGAGAAGGTAGAAGAATGTGACATGTGATGATTTACCATTCAGATGTTACCTCTTAACCATTCAGACTTGAGGTTACCTCTTATTCATTCAGAGGTTTTAAACCATTAAGAGGTAGCATCTGAATGGTCATTAAGAGGCTACCAAACAGTGCAAAGGATCTTATTAGGAAGATGTTTCAGACCGCCTAACTGCTCATAAAGTTCTGTGTATGTTGTGACTTGGTTATATATTGTTAGAATACCTCGCGTTTTTGCTGTCATTTAAACGTTATCTGAATGATACATGTCATCCTTGGATTTGTGAAAACGGTGTTGCTCCTGATAGAGCACTGGATCTAGCCATTCTTTCTCGTTTGAAGCAGTTCTCTGCAATGAACAAGTTAAAGAAAATGGCTTTGTGGGTACGTTCATATTCTTGACGGTTAATTACACGAATGCTATATTTGATTTATGCAAAAGTAATCTTGAATTTTTCTTGTTGTTTGGGTCCAGGTTATAGCCGAAAACCTGTCTGAGGTTTGAGAGAGATGTTCAAATAAAAAGATAAGGTGGATAAAGATACTATGCTCGATAGGATGTCACAAATTGAAGCTATGTTAACAAATACAATTCGAAGATAGGCTACAAACACTTGGTTTTAAATGTTTCGATGTTTATCATGTTAGGATAATTTTAGTTATCTGATGTTTTAGCTGTTATTTCTATTAGAATGTTTTATATACTTTTGATACATAGATGTTTTATATAATTTTGGGTTTTCGTGATCTTATTAGACTTTAATATAATTTTGTAATTTTATTGATATGTAATTTTTATGAAAAGAGCAGGAAAAAATGGAAAATCAATCTGAATCAAAAACCAATATTCAAGCAATCACAAAATGGTAGCAAATAATGGTAGCAAATAATTCAACAAGTTCGTTAAATGCCACCGATTTTCAATGAAAATGGTGGCAAATGGTTGGTGGCTAAATGGTGGCAATATCAAACGGTGGCAATAAGGTGGCAAAAAATCCGTCACAACTCGGTAGCAAACAAGAAGCGGTGGCAAATAATTTTGACCAATTTTGTGGTGGCAAAAATAAGGTGGCAAATATAAAAATGGTCGCTATTTGTTGGCATTAGGGCAATTGACACGGGTGTTTTTGTCACAACATTTTCGATGGCAAAATGGTAACAACAGAGAAATTGCTACTGTTTTGTGACCAAAAGTTTCATGACAAAAACCCTCTTTTCTAGTAATAAAGTTCAAAATAAAGTTAGTATCTTAAAGTTGCAATAAATAAATATTATAGTTATATATAGTTAAGGTAAAATTATAAAATATTGCAGTTATTCTTGGGTATTAATCTAATAATTTGTATTTCTTCATTAAAACTAATAAAGTAATAAACCTTAAAGCTAAACTAAAAAACTGAACTTACTATGATTTAAAGTTAATAAAGATGTAAACTCTTAACATCCTATTTTTTATAAAAACTGTTTTTAAAATTTTATAAAAGTATAAATTATATATATATATATATATATATATATACATAAACAAAATTTAACAATTAAAATTAAAGGTGTAAAACGTACTTACGAGTCAACTACTATTTTTTATTTTTATATAAAAAAATTTAAACTTAAAGTTTATTGGATGAGTACCATGTGGATATTTAAAAAAAATATGAACTTTAAAGAACAAAATTATAAACTTTATCATTTAACCAACAAAATAAACTTACTTTATAACTATAACAACTTATCTTTTATTTTTTGTCATTTGATTATTATTTTTTATTAAAAACGAAACTTTACATTGTAAACAATTTTTTTACTTTATTTATAAACAAAACATTTTGTTTTTATAAAAAAAGTAATTCTTTTATAAACATATTTTGTAACAAGTAATATAAATAAAATACTCTATAAATTTACAATCTTTACTAGATAAATACTAAATTGTGTTGCAAATTTTTAGAAATTATAAGTTCAACTATATTGTTATAGATAATATTAGCCAGTTTCAAAAGAATTCTTTACCAACTTAACTAGATACGTAGTAGATTGTGTTGCATATTTTTAGGGATTGTAAGTTAAAAGTAGAATCATATAGATAACATTAGCTAGGAACTAAAATCTGAACTTAGTATGATATAAAGTTAATAAAGATATAAACTCTTAACATCCTATTTTTTTATAAAAACAGTTCTTGAAATTTTATAAAAAATAATTTTTTTATATTTGTAAAAAAAAAATTAACAATTTAAGTTAAAGCTCTAAAACCTACTTACGAGTCAAATACTATTTTTTATTTTTATAAAAACAAAAATTTTAAACTTAAAGTTTATTGGATGAGTACTATGTGGATATTTAAAAAAAATTAAGAACTTTAAAGAATAAAATTATAATTTATAATGTAACCAATAAAATAAACATACTTTACAATTATAACAACTTATCTTTTATTTTTTGGCTTTTGATTATTAATTTTTATAAAAAAAACAATGTTTTTTGTCTTTTGATTATCAATTTTTATAAAAAAACAAAACTTTACATATATGTAACACTTTTGACAAATATTCACCACAATAATGTTATCATAAATATTATACGAAAAAGAAAACTACCAGAAATAAGTGCCGCAATGCAAAGTGTCGCCCCGCTGCATCGCGCGGGCACGCTACTAGTAATTTATATGGAGATAAAATAATGTATGCAATTATCTTATAAAAATATATTTTATATTTTCCTAAACTATTAATATTCCCCATACTTTTTCCCCGCTCTTGCCTTCTCTTCCTTCCCCCCCACCAATCCACCATAGCTAATATAATATCTATATTCTTCCACTGATTAATCACCTCTTCTCCCAATCCCGCTCGGTTTTCTCAAAATCAATTTATTGTTTGGCGCTTCTCTGCAAATAGCATAACTGGATCTTCGACTGTGGCTGCAAACACTACGGGATAGGTTTGTGATTGAAAACAGATAATGCTTAGGGAAACCCAATCGACCACATCTTGAATAGTTTTATGTAACATGATGAGGCCATTACTTGATAATTCTTCACCAAGAGAAGTCAAACTGGATGTTCTAACGGTGGTTTCAGGTGCAGCATGCATTCATACATAAGGTCAGTTCTTGTCAGCTAATTATATTTGTAATAAATGATATTACAAATTTGATATAGAAATGAATTTCTATGCAGGATTTTTAATGGCACATAGAGGGAGCAGACATCTTTAATTAGAGCTCTTAAAAGGCTTTCTTACTCATGAAGATCCTAATATACGTGGCACAACAGGTTTGGTTGAAGTTCGTGGAAGATTGTTCTGTTTCTCTTAAACGAGCTCTTATTACATTGGATAGGATAGGTGCCCACACACGTTATTGACTCTTACTGCGTGCACTCGGTCAGTCTCCAGTAGTTGGAACGCTCTGCGAGTCCGAAGATGAATGGATTGCCGAACATGTTTCTGCCATTCTCAAAAAAACCATTCATCTGTGATGGTAACTTTAACATCTTTGCTTGCTTAGTTCAGATCAGATGTTTGTTTATTTGTACACAAGGAGAATGTTTATTGCCATCTTAAAGTTGTAGTTGATTAACTTTATATCTGATTGCAGACAACCTTTGTTTGTCAGATGGAGCATCTTCAGCTGAACCGTTCATCGTATGTTAAATCTAACTTCCATTTAAGAATTACCTATAGTTCTTTTAGTGTAGAATAAACATTTTCTATAATTATGTGGAATATGGTTTAGCTAGTCTACGAAACTTGAGGTTTGCTGTTGCATATTATTATGCATGATTATCTTACTTTAGTGATTGCTCCAAGCTAAATGTCAAGTCTTTTTCCATGTTCTTGATGGTAGTAACTTTAGAAGTCATGTTTTTTTGAAGGTTTTAAAGAAAAGCTCAAAAAAGCTAAAATGTCAAATGTTTTCATGTTTTTGAGGTATAAATTCTTTGCCACTATGACTATGGCCTTTTAAAAGGGTGTACCTGTTGGCACACCCAAATCCCTATATGCACACCAAAAAGGGTTTTTTGTCCTATATGCACACTCTGCAGTGTCGAGTTGTGGCCAAAGCGTGGCGTTTTGGTCCGGTCAACCAGACAAAAGACTAACGGGTGTCTGACGGGTCTGTTGACCGGACCAAAACGCCGAGCTTTGGCCGCATTTTGGTCCTGTCAACCAGACAAAAGACTGACCGGGTGTCTGGTTGACAGGACCAAAACGCGGTCAAAGCTCGGCGTTTTGGTCCGGTCAACAGACCCGTCAGATTTTGTCTGGTTGACCGGACCAAAACGCCGCGCTTTGGCCACAGCTCGACACTGCAGGGTGTGTATATAGGACAAAAAAAACTCTTTTTGAGCAGACTATCTACACACCAAGTGTGCAAATAGTCTCCCCTTTTAAAATTCACTATGATTAGCTGTTGTTATTTGTGCATTTATTGGTTTCGAAGCTTTATAGTTTCTTGAAAGTGAAAGGTTCTACGATTGTTGATCATGTGAAAAGTAATGAGTAGACAATTTTATGCACCTTGCTTTTTGTTTTTTCCCAGATTTTAAAGAAAGAGTTAACTGCAATTTTACCCCCTGGGATTTAGGCCAATTGGCACTCTGACCCCCTCTAACGAAATAATTGCAACCCCCCCCCCCCCCCAACGTTGGTGTTATGTCGTACATTTACCCCCTGGCGTCAAATCCCATGGTTATCTTTAAACGGTCAAAGAAGGTCAAAGGGCAGAAATGTAATTTTGCCTTAATAGTTACCTTATATAATACTATTACCCCTGTACTATTACTTCCAACTACAATCTTACCCCCTAACCTTGTTTCTCCTCCCTTCATCTTCTTCGGCGAAGCTTCATCTTCTCCGGCGAAAGTCAACGCCTACCTCAGCTCACCTCCTTGGTAGTAATTACTCATTGATTAATATACCCAATGAGCATGTTGTTCTGAACTTGAATCCGGTCGCTACATCCAAGGATAACAAATCAGTGGCGGATCCAGGCATTTTTTTTACTGGGTTCACTTTTTTAGAACTGAACATAAAAAACTTCGGGTTGGTTCAACGGTTCGGGTCAGGTAAGGTACATCACATGTAAAAATACGATACAATTGTATTCATAAAGTAAAATGAACACAACTTTACTTCTGATCTTGTCAACCCAAATGTAACTTCTATAATTCGTACTTTATGCATTGACTATAATCTATATTGTGAGCTAGGCATTCTTTTAATCATAATAACCCCTAATTGCTTCTCTTGATAATACAGCATTAGTAAGACCACTTTGCATCATACATGTAACATAATAAGTGTTGCTGGAATTGTAAAAAGATGTAAACTATTTCCTAGCTTTATAGCTTACTATGATGTTAAATGGATAGTATTTCCTAGTTTTACAACTAATAAAAATAAACAGATTAAACGGGTCGCGAACCTACCAGGGTGTCCTGAACACGGCATATTTAGCTAAACGTGTTTGCGGGTTCGATCCTAAACTGACCCAAACCTGTTTAGGCTAAACTCAAACCCGTGAATTTCATGTTATGTTTGTGTCGTGTCAAAATCCATACATAAGTTTACCCTAAAAATAAATGTCATAGCAGGAAAATCTTTGATCCTAAATGGATGATTTTTATAAAAAGTAAAGTATATTTTGATGTATTAAGAAGACTAATGTCTAATGGTGCATCAGATTATCAATTTAACATAACAATTTAACATCAGATTATCAAAAAATTAACATCAAATTATCAACAATAAGTCAAATTAACATCAGTTAACACACCTGTGAAGAACGGCCGGAGGAGGACGGTTGTCGGCTGGAAGAGGAGAGGCCGGAGCGGAGGGCCGGAGGTGGTCGCTGAGGGAGGAGGAGACAGGGTGAGGGTGGAGGCGTCGCTGTTGTTTTTCAGTCCGTAGGTAGCCTGTTGTTTTTTTGTTATGGGTGTTGTAACCCTAAATGGGTTTTAAAGAAAAAAATAAAAATAGAAATTAAAAAAAGGGAACAAAAATTTAAAAATTGTATCATACAAGATTCGAACCCGGGTATCAAGAGTGAATGAACAAGGATTAACCAGTGCACTACCAAAGCCTTTTTGTTTATGGGTTCCCTATATATTTTACATATGGGTTCCTTATCAGTTTGTTATATATATTTACACTAAAAATAAAAAATCGAATGGGTTCCTGGGAACCCGATCTTTCTTAATAAGTCCGCCCGCTGCCTGAACATTCATATTAAAACCACTATACAGAAGCAAGCACATCTGCTGTCTTCTTACATTTGAGACTTGAGAGGCTGATGAATGCAAAAATAAAAACAATATTTTAAACACATGATTCATGCAAATTTTGATTATGAAGGGAGTAAATTAGATAATGCCAAAAAGTAAGACACGCGCAACAACAACAAGAAAAAGAAAAAAAGGAAAAAAAAACATATTTTTGTAACACTACCAGATGTCAAGTGCATCTACATAAAGCAAAGCAAAGCAAAAACACATAAAATCCCAAACCTTGTTTGAAATTAAAGAACAAAAAGTTACTGTTCTTGTTGTACTTGTTACCAAAACAAAAAGTTACTATCTTCATCCCAATCTATCACACAGTAATTGTGCTGAATTTGCAAGTAATCAAAACTAAACTCTGACATGGGTGTCTTTATTCTCTTCATGAGCCCAAGATATTCTAATTTTGTGCAAGTCAGAGCAACTGATTCCACATCTTCCCAAGAAAAATTGTAACACGAGTGGAAAGAGCTCAGATCTGTGTGAATTGGTGGTTGAGGTGGATGGTGGAGGAGATGAGGTGGAGGTGGGTAGCGGCGATGGAGGTGGAGGAGGGTGGTGGCGGCTGATGATGGTGGAGGTGGTTTGCAAGAACTATTTAACACCGGCGTAATATTGCAGAGTACAACAAATCACAGGGGGTAATTAGAAATGACAATTTAGTCATTTTACACTAGGGGTAATATTACAGAGTAGAACAAACCATAGGGGGTAATATGAAAGGCTAAGATAGTCATTTCACATCCCAGTTAACAGATCTGTTAACTTATTTGACGGCAGGGGGTAAATGTGCGACATAACACCAACGTTGGGGGGGGGGGGGATTGCAATTATTTCGTTAGAGGGGTCAGAGTGCCAATAGGCCTAAACCCCAGGGGGTAAAATTGCAGTTTACTCTTAAAGAAAAGTATTTCAAGGCTGGAACGTTGAATTAATCAACTGATTTTGGTGGTTAGATTTTTAGTAACGAGAAATAATATTTGCATATACAAGTTCATTGCAGGTTGTACAAGTAAGAAAAGAACCAATTTGTTTTTTTTTTAATAGCTAACAAAATCAATCCCGAGCACTCTCGAGGCACTCGCTGGACCAAACGGAGTACTCCGAGAGTAACCCGAGTCCACCACCAATTCCGAGGAAAACCCAGTAATCCACTCGCCCGTATGCACGACAGTGAAATTACTGGTTCACAGAGCTCAGTCCCATTTGGCTATTTTTTAAGTTCACAGAGCTCAGTTTAGTTTAAGTAAATCATAAATAAGTATGATATAGCCTAATGATTTCTGTGTACACGTCTCTTCCAAAAATACTCGGGTTCGAGTCATGCTGATCAAAAGTCTTACTTTGTTTATTATATCAACATCCCATCTTTTATTTTTTAACTACGTTAGAACCCCGTGTATCACACGGGTTGAATAAATGTAATTTTATATATTAAATAATTAAAAGTTATATCTTTATAAACCCTGTATATTGTACGGGTTAAATAAATGTAATTTTATATATCAAATAATAAAAAAAAAGTTATATCTTTGAAAACCATGTGTATTACACAGATTAAATAAATGTAATTTTATATACTAAATACTAAAATCGTCGTATCTTTAAAAAACCCGTGTATAATCGGGTTGAATAAATCTATCAAATAATAAAAAATTACATCCTTAAAAACCCCCGTATATTACACGTGTTGAATAGATCTAAAAAAGAGTTATATCTTTAAAAACCATGTCTATACACAGATTAAATAAATGTAATATTGTATATTAAATACTAGAAACGTCATATCTTTAAAAACCCCATGTATAGTCGGATTGAAAAATCAACTAAATAAAAAAAATTATATCCTTAAAAAACCCTGTGTATTACACGTGTTGAATAAATCTAATTTTACATAGCAAATGATAAAAAAGTTATATCTTTAAAAACTTCGTGTATTACACGGGTTATATAAATGTAACTTTGTATAGTAAATAATAAAAAAAATTATATTTATAGTAAATAATAAAAAAATTATATTTATAGTAAATAATAAAAAATTTATATTTTTAAAAACCCCGCGTTTTACACGAGTTGAATAAATATAATTTTGTATACCAAATAATAAAAAAAATATTTTTTGTTAAATTAGGATAAACATTTAATATTAATTTATTATTTATATATTTAAGATAAGATAAGTAGGAAAGAGAGGTATTTGTTTTAAAAATATATTAAATTAACAATTTAGATTTGAGGATAATATTTTATTAAAGTACGATAAGATTTACTATTAATTTATTATTTATTTATTTATTTAATTAATATAAGATAAGTATATATTTGAAGATACCTTCAATGAATGACACGTGTCCAAAACTTGGTTTCTTTTATTATAGTAGATAGATTCTAGGTATCCCTACGTTAGTACTATCATTTTTTATCATGCAAAAATATTATTTAAATACCAAATATCACTAAAATAATAAAGGATTTTTTTTTTTGTTATCTACAATTTAAAACTTTCAATACTTTTTGTGTTCTTTATTGAATTACGCAACCTTTTAAAATAAGAGTTGCAACTAAGTTTTAACAATGCAACTTTTGTAGCAAAAGTTGCAAATTTCGATAATATTTGCAACCTTGTAAGAAAAAAGTTGTATTTTTAGTAAAATTTGCAACTTCTAATAAAAAGGTTGCAATTTCAGCAAAATATTGCAACTTTTATGAAAAATGTTGCATTAGATCATTTAATGCAACCTTACAAAGCTGTATTAGGGTCAAATGCAACACAATTAAAAAGGGTTGCATCTAAAAGGTTGCAATAGCCTCATTTTATAGTAGTGTAAATTGAGTTATTTTAGAGTCCATTTTGGATAGAAAAGGGAGCATGTAACATTTGTTTCTTGAATTTATGTGATTATCTTCACTCTCTTCCTTTATTTGGTAAATCAAGATCTGAACTCATTCATTTTGACAATTTATTCAATGATTTTATCAAATTAAGAGCAAATTATTGTTTAGTTATATATACCATCCTGTGACACAGAATTGCAGAGTTCCAAATTTATTCAATGATTTTATCAAATTAGCAAATTATTGAACTATTATCTGGTTATATTTCCCAGCTGGTGACTGCCAATCGCAGAGTATAAAATATATGAATATGTAGAATCATGACGCACTTGAATTATGATAGTGCAAATTATTAGGCCATCCGTAGTCATAACGCCCCTTTGTGGGCGTTATGCGACACGTGGCGCGCCACGTCAGCGTGTGGGCGTTATGGGGCCTTATGCATTTAAGCCCGTAGTCATAACGCCCCTACCTCATCATTACCCAATTAATTAATAAACCCTTAAATTATAGATATATATGTATATATATATATGTCTGTGTGAGTGGAGGGAAAACAAACAACAAGCATGGCGCCGCTATGGAGGTCGCGCCCCTCTCTTCTTTCTCCTTCATGGCGCCCCTCGTTTTGGTGTGCCCGGCGCCATGCCGGCGCCATGACCGGGCATACCGCCCCACTACGCAAGACCTTAGTGTTTATCTATGAGGAAGCTGACAATGATTATATCCATTGCTGTTTTTATAAGATGCAGACTCAATTCTGACATAATGCATTTTACACTTTGTACTACAGATTTGTCAACCTTCACAGCAGGAAGCAAAAGCCTAAGTTTACTTAGGGGCTGTTTGGTAGCCTCTTAATGACTATTCAGATGCTACCTCTTAATGGTTTAAAACCTCTGAATGAATAAGAGGTAACCTCAAGTCTGAATGGTTAAGAGGTAACATCTGAATGATAAATCATCACATGTCACATTTTTCTACCTTCTCATTGGTAAAATTCTTAATGGTTCCATTAAGAAGTAGCCTCTTAATGACCATTCAGAGGCTAACAAACAAGCCCTTAGAAGATTATGATGCTGGCTTCCTTTTTTTTCAGTATCTTTTTCATTAGTTTTATAAAAATTGTATATAAATAGGTTGTTTTATATATTTCTTCTCCACTCCGTCTTTCACGTCAGAATAATTTGTCGGTTTTACCAAAAAGAAAATGCAAAAGTCCAAAATCAATATGTTGAATCAAACCAAACAAAAGTCAAAAATCAATATATTAATTTCTTTTTCTATATAATATACCATCACCTTCAAAAAAACACAAACAAAAGTCCGAAATCGATATATTACAATATTTAGGAGACAGCCGGCAAGGTAGAATCTGATTTTTTATATAATATTCCATTTGCCTTCCAAAAAAATACAAAAGTCCAAAATTAGTATATTAAAATATTTGATATTTATATAATATACAACACCTTCCAAAGACAAAAATATATTGAACTATTTAGTGGACAGCCGGCTTGCAGGTTAGGTAATGCCCGGTGATGGTTATTGTACATTTATTTATTATATCTAAATATTTTATATTTTAAAATTTTTTATTATAATAACTATAAACCTTATTCCCATCTTTTTTTTGCACCATTTCGCTCACCTTCCTTTTTATCACATCAATGAATACAACGACCTTTAGGGTTGTAAACCGTTTTGACCCGTACCGTTTCGACACAAACCGTTTAAACCCGTACCGTTTCAATGCGAACCGTTTCGACTCGTGCCATTTCGATGCGAACGGTTTCGACTCGTACCGTTTCAAATCGAACCATTTGACGCGAACTATTTTGACCCGTATCGTTTCAACACGTACTGTTTCCAGTTGTACCGTTTCGACCCGAACCAGGGGTTGTGGGTGCCAGGGTGATGGATTCCAATTAATTTGACAAACAAACACAACAAAAATAGAATTGATATTCCAATTCCAACCGTTTTCAATTCAAATTGGAATGTTAAAATTACAAATGTAATTCCTTCAAATTCTGATTCTATACAAATTCCAATTTCAGTTCTAAAACATTCCGCGAACCAAACGCCCCCTAAGTTTAATTGGAAGACTACGATGTCCGCTTCCTTTTTTCAATTTCTTTTCCATTAATTTTATAAAAATGTGTATAAATGGTTTGTTTTATATATTTCTTCTCCACTCCGTTTTCACGTCAAAATAATTTGTCGGTTTTACCAAAAAGAAAATACAAAAGTCCAAAACAATATATCGAATCAAACCAAACAAAAGTCAAAAATCAATATATTAATTTCTTTTTCTATATAATACCATCACCTTCAAAAAACACAAACAAAAGTCCGAAATCGATATATTACAATATTTAGGAGACGGCCGGCAAGGTAGAATCTGATTTTTTATATAATATTCCATTTGCCTTCCAAAAAATTTACAAAAGGCCAAAATTAGTATATTAAAATATTTTATATTATATAATATACATCGCCTTCCAAAGAAAAAAAACAAAACAAAAATACATAGAAATATTTAGTGGACAGCCGGCCTGCACGTTAGTAGCCCCCCTATGGTTATTGTACATTTATTTATTATATCTAAACATTTTATATTTTTAAACTAGTAAAATTCCCCCGCGCTACGCAGCAGGAATTCGGTCGGTGTCAGACTGCTTTGTAACTGTTATTAGTAACGTAGCGACACTTGGTATAGCAACCAAAAGAGAATTAAAAAAAAGTTCGTTATATAACCGAAAAATGTCAACACGTTTATAAAATAATCAAAAAGTGTAAAAACGAATATCGGTAATGATTCATATTGTACCGGAACCAATATACCAATATAGATACTCAATATATAAATATATTACAACAAAGATAGTATTTATTATATTTTGTAAATAATTATAAATCTATACGTAAATTTGTATATCAATACGTTTGGATGCTTATTTTATTAATTCAAATACTCTTATTGAGATAACTTTTTAATAATTTTGTTTTGTAAATAATTGTAAATCTATATGTAATTTTGTATTTCAATACGTTTGTATTCCTAATAAACTGATCGCCTGATCAAGACATATTAGTAAACTAACAAAAACTAAATACATATTTTTATTACAAAAGTGGATGAAAAAATAAATGAATGTCATTAGATATCGTGTAGAAAGATTTCATGAAAACTTATACATATTTAAGAGTTTTATTTTTTTAATAGGTTGTTGTAATGTAAATTAAAAAGTTTAAAATATGTTTTTTGAGATGGGGAAAGAAATGCATAATGTGTTTTGACCAACCTCCACCTCCACGTCTACCCACGTAATACCTTCCGTCATTTACTCATCCCTTCTAAAAAAATTTTTGTTTTCTACGCAAAAACACAACTACAAAATCACTGAAAATCCACCACCACCGGCAACCCTTTGGCCACCATAATTCACCATAGACCCATCGCTAATGTTACCGCTACATCCTCCACAACCGGCATACAACCCGCCCACTGCCGCCGGAAAGATTTCCATTGTCTCATCCGTAACGATCCAACACCCACTTTCTCTCTCTCTTCACACTGTAAGATCTGTTCTAGATAGAGACATGCACTCCCATTGTCAGTGTCGTCTTCATCTAAAACGCAGCCAACAGTCGTCGTCGTCATTGCAGGGTGGGTGTGGTTGTGAAGCTGGCTGATTTTGCGCAAGCGGTGGCGGCGGCTGTGGTTGTTCAGTAATACTGTCGACTGCAGCTGTGGCTTTCGGGAAAACAGCTATGTGTGTGTGATTGAGATGGATGACGGGGAAAATGGCAGGGGTCCATTGGTTTGCTTACACCCCCGTTGCCGATCGTCGAAGTCATTGCCTACTCCTTTTCTCTCTCTTGTCTCTCACCGGAAACACAAACCCCGATTTTGACAAAAGAGACACTTTAAAACCGCTAGATGCCGGTCATAACATACCGGGAAACCTAAACTATTGCTAAGGCCTTTCAAGATTTGATATTATATAAAAATTCATTATTCTAATAACTATAAACCTTATTCCCATCTTGTTTTTTTGCACCATTCCCCCCACCTTCCTTATTATCACATCAACGAATACAACGACCTTTAGGGTTGTAAACGAACACGAACAAGTCCATGTTCGTGTGCGTTTGTTATAGAAATGCAGATGTTCGTAAACTATTCATGAACACGTGTCGAACAGAAGTTTATGTTCGTGTTGCTTTGTTAAGTAATTTTAGTTGTTCGCGAACAGTTCTTGAACACTGGTCACAAAAACAAACGAACACAAACAAACACTAAACTTGAAATTAAAAAAAAAAAAAAAAAAAAAAAAAAAACCCATACAACAAATCAAGTTTAGCTAACTTAAAGACATAATTATCTAAAGTTACTTAGACGTATGCTAAAAATATGTCTTTAATGTCCAACTTTTTCATATGTTTAGATAAGGGTTTACATTTTACTATTTTTAATAGGAAAATTGGTAATTAATAAACCAACCTTTCCTCAGTTGGTAAAGAATAATCCTACCTACAGAATTGGTAAATAATAATACTACCTTTCAATATGTTGGTACTCAATGGACCTCCGTTAGTTTTTTTTAACTGAAGTTAGTTTTTAACTTTAATTTATTACACAAACAGTCCCTGTAGTTATAATTTACTAGTTTTAACTATGAGTTAATAGCCAAAATGGTCCCTGAGGTTTGCACCACCACCGCCACCGCCACCACCACCACCAAATTGATTTTAACTCATTCTATATACATGACTAAACTGCAAGGACCAATCTGCAATTTCCTCAAATTGATTTCAAACACAAAAAGAGGCCGCTTAATCAGTCATCCCTTCCGGCGAATTCGCCGGAATCCGGCGAACTCGAAACTCTGTTATCCAACCGTTTTATCCCGTTTTTTCTGCATTAAAGCTTGTCTCCATCCTATAACAATCCTATGACGAAGAATTATCCCGTTTTCGTAGTGGATTGATGTTTATCCGTGAACCCAAACCATCCGAAAAATCTGATAACCATCGTTATCTGTTTATCCTTGCAAACGGGTATAAATACAAGACCTCTAATCTCATTCCAATTCATCTCAAACAAATTCACACTTAGATCTATCTCTGCGATCTTTGCACATCTTGCCGGTTTAATTAAACTCCGGTCAAACTCCGTTCATCGACCTTTCCGAGCTCATTAGGTTAGTACTTTATACACAGTCCGTTCGATTACTAGTAGCTGATTAAAAACCTGAACATAATTAGTCTTAACAATGGTTTCTACATGTTCAATTCCTATTTATGAATTAGGGCTGTATGAACAATTTGGGGATTTAGGGTGAAATAACTTCTCAATCCAGTTTATTAACTCAAGTTTTGAATTAATAAATTTACTTTTTTCTTATAAGTAGTAAATCTATTTGTTGTGGTGGTGGCGGCGGTGCGGTGGTGGCGGTGGCGGTGCGGTGGTGGTGGTGGTGGTGGCGGTGGCGGTGGCGGTGCGGTGGTGGTGGTGGTGGTGGTGGTGGTGGTGGCGGTGCAAACTTCAGGGACCATTTTGGCTATTAACTCATAGTTAAAACTAGTAAATTATAACTACAGGGACTGTTTGTGTAATAAATAAAAGTTAAAAACTAACTTCAGTTAAAAAAAACTAACGGAGGTCCATTGAGTACCAACATATTGAAAGGTAGTATTATTATTTACCAATTCTGTAGGTAGGATTATTCTTTACCAACTGGTGAAAGGTTGGTTTATTAGTTACCAATTTTCCTATTTAATATAATTATTAACCAATGTTTAAGGGGAAGTAAAACTTAAGAGGGAAAGTGAAATATTAAAAAACATTAAAAAACTTTTAACCAAACAAATGAACACGAACCAACATAAACGAACGTTCACGAACGCAGTCGAACGAGCGAGACCTTTGTTTCTGGTCGTTCATTAACTAAACAAACGAACTTTCCGCCGATCAAACAGAAGTCTAAGCCGTGAATTTCATGTTAAGTTCGTGTCGTGTTATCATTCACACCCGTATTTAGAACTTATGTTTAATCATTCTTTTATGTAATTGTAAAAGTCTTTAGGGTGTAAATACGAAAGAAAAAGATCAATTATTGGTGCTGATTTGTTGGTGTAAATACGAAAGAAAAGAGATCAATTATTGGTGCTGATTTGTCAACAATAGATGGGTATATATTTAAAAGAAAATATCTTATAATTTGTTTTCTTTTTTAACGGTGTAGGCCAGATTACTCCAAAATGATTGGGACAGGGTAGGTACCGCCCCTGCATGCTGATTGGTGATCTGAAACATTACTTGGAACAACGTTGACCTTATATCTGAATGAATATCTGAACCACTGTACACAACTCTAAACTCTCAAGCATTCACAACATCAAACCTTTCATTTACAATCTCACCACCGTAAGCAACCAATGGCTGAAGTCGTGCTTTCTGCCCTCCTCCCTGTCCTCTTTGAGAAGCTGACTGATGCAGCTTTGAAAACCATTGCTCGCCACAAGGGACTTGATGCTGAGATCAAGAAGTGGCAGAGATCCTTAAAACAAATCCAAGGTGTGCTTACTGATGCTTCTCAGAAAGAGATAACCAGTGCACCTGTGAAAAGATGGCTCAATGATCTCCAGCATCTGGCTTATGACATAGATGACGTACTCGATGGCTGGTTGACCGAAGCCATGCAAAGTGATCAGTCCACCCACGAGTCAGAAGGCATCACCAGCAAGGTAAGAAAGCTAATCACCCCAACTTGTTGCACTAATTTCCCACGGGATGCTACGATGCTTGCCAAGTTAGATGATATTTCCACCAAATTAGAAGATCTAGTTAAGGAGAAAGCTGACCTTGGTTTGAGAGTGGAGGAGGAAACCAGGCCAAGAAATAATAATAATGACAACAGAAGATTCCGATCCGCTGTTTTTGATCCATCTAGCATTGTTGGACGCCAGGCTGAGAAAGAGGCATTGGTCCAACAATTATTGTTATTGGATGGTGAACCACGTGATAAAAACTATAGCATTGTTCCCATAATTGGTATGGGTGGGGTTGGAAAAACAACTCTAGCTGGGCTTTTGTATAATGATGTACGAGTCAAGGATCCCTTCAAACTCAAGGCGTGGATTTGCGTCTCAGATGAGTTTGATGTCTCTGTTAGAAGCAAAGAGATCTTTATAGCTTTTGGAGGTGAGTTAAAGAAGGAACATGAGAATTTTAATAAACTTCAAGAAGCTCTTAGAGATCACCTAACACAAAAAAGATTTTTATTGGTGTTAGATGATGTGTGGAGTGAGAGTCCTGAGAATTGGAAAACCCTCTTCAGTCCCTTCTATACATGTTCTCCAGGAAGTAAAATCATAGTAACAGCACGAAAGAATATATTACTAAAAAAGCTGGGTTACAATTCTCTATACAAGCATCTGGAGAGCCTGTCAGATGATGATGCTTTATCTTTGTTTGCTCTACATGCATTAGGGGTAAGAAATTTTGATTCAAACTTGTCACTTAAACCACATGGTGAAGGTATTGTAAAGAAATGTAAAAATTTGCCTCTGGCATTGATCGCACTTGGTACATCACTGAGGACAAAAAAAGATGAAGATTCATGGAAGGGAGTGTTAGAAAGTGAGATATGGACATCACCAGTTGAAGGTGAAGTTATCCCAGCGCTGAGACTTAGCTACCATGATCTTTCGGCACCTTTGAAGCGGTTGTTTGCATACTGCTCCTTATTCCCCAAGGACTTCTTGTTTGACAAGGAGGAACTGATTTTATTATGGATGGCTGAAGGGTTCTTCCAGCCAACTCCAAGCGATTCAAAAGAAGAACCCTTGGGTCACAAATTCTTTGACGAGTTGTTGTCAAGGTCATTTTTTCAACATGCACCTAATAATGAATCATTATTTGTGATGCATGACCTCATGAATGACTTGGCGACATCTGTTGCTACCGAGTTATATTTAAGGTTAGACGACGAGTCATGGAAGAATATTAAGAAGATGAAGCTAGACAAGTACCGCCATATTTCATTTGTTCGTGATGAATATGTAGCTTACGAGAAGCTCCAGGTACTTGAAAACGCCAAATGTCTCAGGACATTCTTGGCAACGTTTGTTGAGGAGGTAAAAAGTTGGAGAGGTTTTTACTTATCCAATAAGGTTCTCACCGACTTGCTCCCTGAGTTACCATTATTAAGGGTTCTAAGTTTGAGCGGCTTTGAAATAAGTGAGTTACCGGAGTCCATTGGTACTTTGAGGCACTTGAGATATCTTAATCTATCTCAAACTCGTATCACACATTTACCAGAAAAGGTTTGCAATCTTGTTAATTTACAAACATTGATCCTGTTTGGTTGTGATGAATTAACCGAGTTGCCCAACAACTTCCTAAAGCTTAAAAACTTGCTACATCTTGACGTTAGGGACACCAAGCTTTCGTTTAAGATGTTGTTAGAGATTGGTAAGTTGAAAAGCCTACAAATTACTCTCTCAAAAATCAATATCGAAAGTGAAAGCGGAACTGAAATAGCCAAACTTAAAGACTTTAAGAATCTATATGAAAAAATTTCCGTTAAAGGTTTGGAAAAAGTGCAAAATGCAACCTATGCACATGAGGCGAACTTTTCACAAAAGAAGCTTAGTGAGTTGGAGCTTGTATGGGGTGATGAGCTAAATGATTCACGAAATGACATGCTTGAAAAAGAGGTCCTAAATGAGCTGAAGCCTTGTCATGATAAGTTATTAAAACTCAAACTTATGTCATATGGGGGATCAGAGTTTCCAAACTGGGTTGGGGATCCCTCGTTTCTTCATTTGAAGCATGTGTCAATAAGGGGTTGTAAGAGATGTACGTCAATACCGCCACTGGGACAACTACCGTCACTGAAGGAGTTGTTAATTGAAGGCTTACATGGGTGGAAGAAATGGTCAGGGGCTGTGTTTCCACGCTTGCAAAAGCTTGAAATAGAAGATTGTCCTAATTTGGTTGTAGTCACACTTGAAGCAATGCCTTCATTGAATGTTCTAAAATTAAAAAAATGTGACAGTGGTGTGTTGAGAAGTCTGGTTGAAGTAGCTTCAGCAGTCACTGAGTTGAGAATAAGGGATATTTCAGGGCTTAATGATGTGGTGTGGGGAGGTGTTATAGAGTATCTTGGGGCAGTTGAAGAATTAGATATACGGCACTGTAATGAAATAAGATACCTGGTGAAATCAGATGCAGATGCAAGTAAGATTCTTGTGAAGCTGAGGATATTGGCAGTGGGGTTTTGTGATAATTTGGTGAGTATAGGAGAGAAAGAGGAGGAGGAGGATAATTGTAGAAGCAACATCCTAACATCTCTTAGGACGTTGTATGTGTCTGAATGTAAGAATATGGAGCGTTGTAGATGTCCAGATGGCATTGAGGAGTTGAGTGTCGTTGAATGTAGTTCAATGACAGTTGTATCCTTTCCAAAAGGAGGACAGGAGAAGCTCAGGTCATTTAGAATATGGAATTGCAGGAATCTATTGGAAAAGGAGTGGGGAGGACAAAAAATGAATATCAGCAGAAGCAGCATGCCCATGCTTGAACATGTAAGTATAAATAATTGGCCAAATCTGAAATCAATCATTGAGCTGAATGACTTTGTTCACCTCACTGAATTGATTATATTCCGCTGTGAAAACCTTGAGTCATTTCCAGACACTTTAACATCGTTAAAGAAACTGGAAATAAGAAATTGTCACAAATTGGAGGTTTCCTTTCTTGGTGACAATCTGACATCGTTAAAGGAACTGGCTATAGTCAATTGTCCAAGAATGGATGCTTCTTTACCTGGTTGGGTTTGGCCTCCCACTCTGCAATCCTTAAAAATTGGGAAGTTGAAGAAGCCCTTCTCAGAGTGGGGCCCACAAAGTTTTCCAATCTCACTTGTGGAACTATCCTTATACGGTGGTGGTGAAGATGAAGATGAAGTGAGTAGTTGTAGTGAATTGTCTCATCTTCTTCCTTCATCTCTTACTTCTCTTACTATACGTGATTTTGCGAAATTGGAATCATTGACAACGGACCTCCAACACCTCCAACGTCTCTATTTTGAACGTTGCCCTAATATGAAGAAAGTGTCTTCACATCCCCAGCAACTCACCTCCCTCCACCATCTCTCTTTTATCAGTTGCCCTAAGATGATGGATCTACCAGAAAAGTTGTTGCCTTCACTCTTGAGTTTAGAAATCTGGGGTGATTGCCCAAAACTGAAAGAAAGATGCAGTAAAAAGGGGAGTTACTGGCCCCTCATCTCCTATATCCCCTATATCCGCATACAAGATTAACATATGAAGGTATCTCTGCCTCTACCTTTGCCCTTTAATGCTTTTAAATTAAATTACTGATTTATAATATTTTTTTAACAAGCAATTGTTCAACTTAGTACAAATTAATGTTGGTACTCGTATGATAAGGCCAACTATTATTACTACCAGTGTTTGAGGTAACCTTAAACCCATTATAACCTGTTTAAGATGAAATGGGTTTAATGGATTAAATTTCCATGAAATATTTAAGCGTTTGTTCAGCAAAACTATATTAAAAAGTTATTTTTTTTGTAAAGTATTTGATTTTGATCATTCTTACTTCTCATCAAATACAAATGGGTTTTAACTTACAAAATATTAATTGTAAAATGTAAAAAAAAATCGTTATTTTAGAGTAGAGTTTTTTTAGAGTCCGTTTTGGATGGAATGAGAGCATGTAACTTTTGTTTCTTGAGTTTATGTAATTATCTTCACTATGTTTCTATATTTGGTATATCAAGATCTGCACTCATTTATTTTGACAATTTATTTAATAATTTCTTCAAATGAGCGAATTACTGAATTATTATTTAGTTTTATTTTCCAGCTTGTGACTCACAATTGCAGAGTCCCAAATATATGAATATGTAGAAATCATGAAGCCCTTGAATTCTGTTTGCTGCCATATGACGTTGCCATGAAGCCCTTGAATTAATTCTGTTTGTTGCCAATTTTACAATCTGTAGACTAATAACTTACTTTTGATTTGATGCTGCAGATCCAATTGTGATGGGAAGCATTTTTACACTTTCTACTAAAGATTTGCAAACCTTCACAGCAGAGAGCATAACATTATTGGTGGATTATGATGTTGGCTACCTTTTTCTTTTATTGATTTTTGTCAATACCTGTGCATAAAAGAACCAGTTGACTCGGATTCTATGTTGCTGGTAATGGGTCAGACTATAGATTGTATTTTGTATGCAGTGACGGACACAGGAATTTTTTCATGGGGGTGCGGAATATTTTTAAAAAATTTAGGCCGCCTAGATATATAAATAAATAACTTTGTTCGGGTCGGGTCGGTTCGGGTTGGGTCGGATCATGTAAAACAAAAAACATCAAACTAAAATCTTTGAGTGTTCAACCATCAATATTCCTTAATTTTCAAGTTTTGAATTTCAACGTTTCAAACCCTATACTAGAATCATATAATGAATAAGAGATTAAGAGACAAGAAACTCATCCTATAAAGACTAAAACAACCTCAAATTACCTCAAAAACACATAAAAGTTTAAACTTTTTTAACGCATCCTACTATATTATAAGTCTTGAACAAAATCACATAAACATTAAAATAACAAAAAATAAAACATGTACCTGTTCGTGGGCGGAATTAAGCTATTCTTCGCCGGAATTTTGCAATCGCCGTCGGGGGTGGGGGTGTCGTAGGTCGCTGGCAGTGAGATGAGGCAGCGGGAGGGCGAGAGTCGCACAAAACTAGCAGTCGATTGGGCTTTTTTTTTTGTAAACTAGACTGATTTTGTTTAGTTAAAGTTGTATTTGGGTTGGGCTTGAATTGATATTAACTTATTAGGCTTGATGGAATGAATTCAAGTTTTATTAAAGGTGTTAGTGGGCTAACTTGTTTACATAATTGGGTCGGGTTTCAACCGTGTTCACAATTTTTTTATATAAATTCCTAACATTTTTTCTAAGGGGTGCGGACGAAAATTTCCAAGGGGTGCTGTCAGAATTTTCCAAAGGGTGCGGTCGGGAATTTCGCGGAAAATACCACTGAATTTTTTTTTTCAAGGGGTGCAGCCGCCCACCCACCCCATAGGGTAGGTCCGCCCATGTTTGTATGTATACCTATTACTCTATTAGTGATCGTGCATCACTGATGTTAGTTGTGACTATTTCATCATTTTATTTAACCAAAGTGCCGACGATTCGAAATCAATACCATCACCCATTTCCCTCTTTTTTGTCACTATTGCGATGGGCTGCGGTGTGTTTGGGATAAAAGATCAGCTTTTCTTTGGTTTTCTAAAAATCTGATTTTCGATTCCAAAACATAACCAGTGGCAAATTTAGTCTTTGTGTGTCTTAGAAAAAATCCAATAAAAGAGCAATATCAGAGGAGTTAAGACAAAATGATTGATCAACAACCAGCAACTTAATATGACAACTAGATAAGTTGCACAAGAATTGCAAGAAAGTAAAACTAAAGCGAATATACACAATCCAGGAAACCAATTTGCAGGAGACCCAAAAAATAAAAGAAAACGAAATCGCAACAATCGGTCATCCATACTTCAAACAAATCATTTTGGTCCGCAAATGAACAAACTGAAGACCCATCTTTCATTCTTTATTTACCCACAGGTAATGAAAAGCTGTCTGGTTGTAAAGAACACATTGCATTAGATTTTGATTAATTTTATAAGTATGCCTATTTGACTGTTTATGAACAGATGAGTAATGGTTCACGTGGACTCATTTTCCTTGGAGACTTCTACTTGGCGGGGTAGGAGGTTGAGAAAGCTTCCCTGAGTTTGTTACGATGAAGTCGAATCTGTTTCTTCTTCTGCAAGAAAACACACAAATTCAAGCAAATAAGTACAAATAATCAATTTTAACTCATTTACTTACTAATGGGTCAATTCTGATTATGAAGAGAGAGAGAGAGAGAGAGAGAGAGAGATCTTACTAAAAAGTGACTTCACGGTTGGCCTTTTAGGTTTTGTACTCTTCTTCTTCAACTCAGCTGAAAATTAATTTTAGAAAAATAATGATATTGCCTTATTTTGGGATAAACTTTTTAGGATAAAAAAGGAGAAACAAATGAAGTTGTGTACAAGGAGAGAGCTAGTTACCGATTCCCGGGACTTGATGTTCGTTTATAATTTCAAAGTTTTTATACGCGTAACCCATAAAGTTTACATCTTTAGAGGATAGCATCTGCAATTGCCAAAAAGAAGTGGAATTACATGTAAATTAGAACACAAAAGACCAAAAGAGAAAAGTATTTTATAAGAGTAATGAAATAAGGTAAGACAGATCAAGTGAATCCAAAGTACAAGTATACAACATAGATAAGGTAAAATCTATAGAATCGTATATGATATGCATCAAGTCAACGTAAAGTTAAGTGTTTAAAAAATCCATTTACTCATTTGTTTGTGCACATAATACATTGTTTTTACTTAGGTTACGCATTATGTTTAAAAATTCCGCTGGAACAAATGTTTAAATATTCTTCTTATTTAGGTTATGCGTCTTATGATGCAAAATGGAATCATCGCCGTCTTCGCTCCAAATCATTTCAAATTTCTTTCTTTTTATGTTTGCAAAGAGAATAGGAATGGTAAAAATAGCTAATATCTTTGTTGTTATACTTTTAGTAAGGCTGGCAAATCGTGTATTAACAGGTTTAACAGGTTTCTGATGGCGCGCACAACATAAGTTTCAAACATGATTACGACTCGTTTAACTGTTTTCTACCTCATGTTCATAAAACAGTTTTATGTTTTATGTATAAAGATGAATAAATGATAGATCCTAACATTGTAATTTTAATTATTTTAAAAATTAAAAAAGTCAAAGTGTGTATTTTTCAGTCAAACAGGTCTAATCGTGTCTTAACAGGTACCCAATTGCCAACCCTAACTTTTAGTAATAAAATAATAAACTTTGATTTTGTAACATTGTTTATTAATAACATTGTTTTTGTAATCATAACTAACAAGTCAAATGCTAATTAGACCGGACCTAATTGCCCAAAATGTTCTACCCAAAAAACCATATCCGAATTTAACATATTACTATTTATGTGAACTGAATTTAAACGAAACTAGGGTAAGTGGATAAGAAAATTTAGCTAGGTTTAAATAGCTCCAAATTAGTATCATAATCTACAGAACATATTTACCATGGTTGAAATTGCAATCGGTAAACCAATAGTCTTACTAACCTTTCTCCAAGTCCCTGATTTTGTTGATGAAGGCATTTGGTTTTCACCCTACAGTAATAGCATTACACCAACAACAAAACACTAAGTAAGCAAAAAGGAAATTAAATAAATAGTCAAAAACTACAGTAGTACACCAACTAACGAATCAACCTCTTCAAACTTTGGGTATCTAGCTCCCCATTAACTTCCGGAATAAACGCAGCTTCCATCTGATACAATTTTTCCCATTCTATACCCTTGAACCATGGGTGTGCCTGTAAACGCCAAAACGACACATTAATCTCTCTCTCTGTAACTACTAAAAGCAAAGTTAAACCGCACATCACCTTTATTTCATGCGCCCCTTTGGTCCCAAGCCTTTTTTCAACATTACAAAGAAGTTTACAGATTAAATTTTTTGCCTCTGGAGACAATTTCGCCTCGTCCGGAAATTTCAAATGAGTTTTCCAGTTCACTATCTGTATAAGCAACGTACAACTTATAAGCATAGATAAAAACAATGATAAAGGATATGATAATCGATTATGTAATGCTAAAGGGTGGGTAACCCACAAGCATTTCATATGTGATAGCCCCAAGAGACCACCTACATGCAGGAAAATATAATCCCATTAATATCAATTGAGAGTGTAAATTTCTGATACGGCCTAAAAACACGACACGAACTTAGCACTAAATTCGCGGGTTTGGGTTTAGTCTAATCGGGTTAGTGTCAGTTTCAGGTTGAACCCGCGAACCCGTTTTAACTAAACGGGTCGGGTTCGTGTCGAACCCGTCGGGTTGGCAGGTTGACCAGTTTGACCCATTTATATAAAATTTTGATTTCTCAAAATGTGTTTTTTTGTTAATAACTTATATTGGTTGGATATTTTATAGAATAATTATATAATTTAAAAGAGAACTTGACATACGATTTTATAATTAAAATGTAATTGTTTTATATGCATTTATATTTTTTTGTTGTAAAATTTTATTTTTTAAAATATTAATATGCGAAAGAAAATAAAAAAATAAAAAATTTCGGGTTAAAAGGATCGTGTTCGGGTCAACCCGCGAATATTTGGGTCATGTTCGGGTTCATGTGTTTGAAACAATTTTCGGATTCGGATCAGGTTTAGGTTCGTATAAAATTATTAGGTTCGGCTCGGATTGGATACAAACCAATCACACTCCATTCCATATCCTTTCTTTAGCAAAACTTCAGGAGCAATATAATCAGGTGTGCCGACAGTAGAATAAGCCTACATGGTTTCAACACCAAAGATTCTTAAAACGCTCAATGCCTTAATATCAATGCATTTGCTAAAATGAAACTAGTAAAATAGCTTACAAGCATCCTCCTATTTCGCTGCCTATGCAGCAGTTGCTCTTGTTGAGTGTGTTTTGGTATAGCTGGACGCCCGTCACTTTGAAGGGCCCCGAATAAGTTATTTGCAGCGGTAAAATCTTTCTCTTGAAAGTTGGTGCAGTCTAATGATTTACATAATCCAAAATCAGACAATTTCGTGAGCCCAAATTTATCGAGCAGCAAGTTGTTGGGGTTTAATATTCCTATGAATGTAATTATCTTTGTGTATTGATTGGATTGCCAAAACAGTTTCCCCAATGTAAAACCGAGATTCATATTCGGTCAACGTATCCTTTCGCATGAGTAAAGTCATCATATCTCCACCGGGAAGATATTCCATTATGAGCTAAAAAGGGATTGGTGAATTTGACTTTTGTATGGTTGGGTAAAAAGTAAGATTATTTACCTCACTAAATGCACTCCTGAACGACCACTTATGTACTAAAAAACAATGAGTAAAATGACTTGTATACCCTTTTGAAGGACCATTTATCTACTCAAATTTAATGAGGTACTGTAACTGTGAACTACTAAAAGTGTATAAAACCAACCCCAGCCCAACTCTCCCCTAAACCACACTATCGCCAATCCTCAAAATAATTTTAAGAAACAAAACTCAGTAACTTAATTTCGAATTCATGCCTATTAAACAAAGGAGATTGAGGGAAATTATCCAGTACCTTCCGAATAGGTTGAAGTTATCCTCGTCTCCGGCATGTTTTTGTGAAACAATACATGGGATTCCAGCCTCATTTCACACAAGCCGCCAATGAATATACTAATCTCAGCTACCTACCAAAAACTCACCAACGAAATACCACCTCCGACGACACCATACCTCGACCATCGTCACAATCGAAGGTGTATGAGAGAAAAAAACAAAAAAATCAACCTAAGAATCCACCGTGCAGACACAAAAACACTTTGAAGTAGCATGTTGACCATCAGGTGTGCTGAGCTGGAACTTGAACAAGGAATATGTCCCGGCTGTAAATTTAAAGCCGACGTCTCCTTCTACCTCAAGCCACCATATTTGTTGAGGATATGCAATTGTATGAAATCTGCTCAAAAGAAAGAGTTCGTTAAAACAATATTTATTTTAACGAACCAAGAATTCTTGACTTTGACAAGTATCTCTAATTAAGGGTTAGAATATAATAGGAAGTTTTTTTTTGCTAGGAAGTAATCTTAATTATCAATTGATTTAATCAATGACTAAGATTAAATGAGTGAAATTGAAGATCAAGAAAGAGGCGCGTAGGTTTGTGTAAGGGCATTGTAGTCAATCCAGGACAATAGTTTCTCTCTCCTCCAATTCCCTCCCATTTTTTAAACGTTAATAACTTCTTCATACGACATTATTTTTTTTATAAAAATTACACCAAAAAACTAGCGTTTTTTTATCTTTAAAACAAGTATACTATTGCTATATTTTCGAATTTTTTTTTTGAAAACCCAGTTGCGTAAAACGCAATGGAAAAAACCTAGTTGCTTAAAACGCAATGAAAAAAAACGTAAAAAATGACTTATCTCTAAAACGCAATGCAACAAAAACATAAAAAGAAAGTGTACTTTCTAAAACGCAATGGACTGAAAACACATAAAAATGTGTTTACCTAAAACGCAATGGACTAAAAACACTTGAAAAATGTGTTTTTCTAAAACGCAATGGCCAAAAAACACTTCAAAAAATGTGTTTTTCTAAAACGTAATGGCCAGAAAACACATAAAAATGTGTTATTTCTAAAACGCAATGGCCTAAAAACACAAAAGAAAGTGTTCTTTCTAAAACGCAATGGACTGAAAACATAAAATAAAGTGTTTTTTTCTAAAACGCAATGAACTAAAAATACATAAAAATGTGTTTTACCTAAAACGCAATGGACTAAAAACACATAAAATGTGTTTATCCTAAAAGGCAATGGACAAAAAACACAAGAAAAATGAGTTTTTTCATTCTTTTTTAAAACGCAATGGACAAAAACACACGAAAAATGTGTTTTTTCATTTTGTTATAAAACACACTTATAAAAGCAATAGATTAAAATACGATAAAACGCAATGAATTGGTTTGTTTTATAAAACATAAAATACAAAAGCAATAAAATCAGAATCATAAAAATATAATTTCCTTTCATTTTCAATAAACTAACATAAAACGCAACAAAATTTATAAAATGCAATAAATGTTTTTCTTTTACCTAGATACTGTTCACACTCAACCCTCATTTTTCTGATCTTTCTTTCTCTCTCTCACACTCAACCACAAATCCCTAAAATCCTCTCTCTCTACGATTTAAAACAAAAATCCTTCTTGAAGATCTGGCATACATTTTCACTCAGCAGTTTTGGTATCTTTGTCTTGATGGGGATTGGAATGAAGTCTAGTTTTATATTATAATTATGGAAGAGATCAGATTCCTTTTTCCCCCACACACTCAAACTTGAACACAAACACAAATCAGTTTCTTTCCATAAAACGCAATAAAGAAATTCCGGCAATGCTGCTTCCGTTCTCTCCGTCCAACACTCCTCTCATATTTCCTCTCTCCGTCTTTCAGATCTCGATCTACGAAATTTTTTTATCAGATCTGATGAAGTTCGATTGAGATTAACGAGTGTGGTGTTCGTTGTTGGTGTGTGTCGCCAGTTGTGGATTGGTGGTGAGGTATAGAAAAGAAGATGGTGGTGGTGGTGGCGGCGGTGGTGGTGGTGGTGGGGGAGGGCGACAGTTGGGGTTATGGTGGTGGGTGGTGGTGGGTGATGATGGTGGTGTGGGATGAGATGAACATAAAAGATAGGGCATGTTTGGCTAAGCTTATTAGAGTTAAAAAAGACTTTTGGGAAAAGGACTTTTTGAAAAGGAGTTTTTAAAAAAAGTGTTTGGATTAGCTTATGGGGTGGGAAAAGCCAATAAGTCAATAAGTTGTTTTTTAAAAAGTGTTTGGCTTAGCTTATTGATGTAAAATGACTAAAATGGGCATTCTTTCATAAGTCAATAAGTTGCTTTTTAAAAAAGTGTTTGGCTTAGCTTTTTTGTTTCCCTTCTCTTAATAAAAAGTTTAATTTAATAAAAAAAACCTACAAAATAAAAAATATGTCTTTTACAAAAGTTAAAACACAATAATACCACCATAGTTCTCATAATACATTCATCCATACAATTGAAATGATGTCATATTCATCTCCGCAATGTCATTATATCTTGCGCAATGATATCTCGGATCGCTAACATATACATATCATCATTTGTACGACGTGTAGCCTGATCTTCTTCGCGAACTTCATCGCTAGTACCACCTCGTCTAGGATTGTACGATTCTTGTTGTGCCCTATCAAATGCTTTATCAATCTCACTAGCCTTTCTAATATAGTTATGGATCGCCATCGACGCTATCACAATACTCATTTGGTGTTCATACGTGAAATTAACATGCATATCTCTCAATAACGCCCACCTAGCTTTCCACACTCCAAAAGTACGTTCAATGATATTTCGCAATGATGAGTGGTAATAGTTATATGTCTCTTTTGGTCCGCGAGGAGCACGCATAGCACTAGATTGTGCACGTCGAAAATCCGGTATATGATAACGAATGTTCGTACCTTTGTATGGAGCAAGATACCCTCTAGTATTTGAGTATCCGGCATCAACAACATAATATTTATCTGCAAATAAAAAAAACAGCTGTTATTCGTTTTAAATAAGTATTAAAAGCATAAAAATATCATTACTAAAATTATACTAACCACCCGTGGGATGTGGAAATTGAAGTTCCGGTCTCTCTAACGCTTCATTGAAAATTCTCGTGTCATGTGCAGTCCCCTCCCATCCGGCCCACACAAATGTAAAACACATGTTAAAATCACACACAGCCATTATATTTTGTGTAGCGTATCCCTTTCGACCAATGTACTTCGGTTGTTCGTTCAATGGAACTGATGCCCTCACGTGTGTCCTGTCTATAGCGCCAATGCAGTTCTGCAAATACAAAACGATATCATATTTAAATCATTTATTAAAGTAATTGTAGCATTAGATACATCGAGCATTAGATAATACCTCGAACATTGGATAATACCGAGGATTGTTTAATATATGTGCAGGTACATCATCATTATAGTTTGCGGCTGGCTTGATGATATCAGCACTCATCCTAAGCACGGCCGCCAAAACTCTATAGAAATGTCTATGAATTGTTTCCCCGGAATGATTAAAAGATTCTTGCACGAACCTATTTGTACATCCATGAGCCAAAGTCATCAATAAGATTCCGACCAACTCCTGAATAGACACATGACGTGTTTGTTCCAATCCGTATTTAGTAACAAGATCAACGCATAACTGTCTAAAAACAGGTATGTTCAGCCGAAACATATCATAACACCGTCTCGGATGGCCATTAAGAATTTCATTAATAAACTGGTGCCCAGTGCGTTCCGAAGTGTGACATGGTGTTCGCGCGTTACGCAAATTACGAGCTATTATAATCCCTCTCACAACTTCGGCACGTAACCTTTTAAATCCTATAACCTCATCATCCATATACTCTTCATCACTATCATCTGAATCAGAGTAGTCACTATCCATCCGGTATAAATTAAATGTCAAACCATAGCATAAATTAAAACGTCAAACAACACATAATGTCAAACGATCACATATATTTAAATGTCAAACCATAGCATAAATTAAAATGTCAAACTGTTAGTGCACTATGTCTATTGACTTCGTCTTGTATCGAGTCATGTAATGAGATAGGATAGGATAATCAGTGCTTGAGGTTCTAGAAACTGATTTTAGTGGATTTGTGAGTGATTCCGCTTGAAACTGACAAAGACATGTTCAAGCGAAATCAACATAGCTGATTCCGCTTGAAACTGCCTTGGTCAGTTCAAGCGAAATCACACCTACTATATATAGAGCACTTGTCTGTTTCATTTGAAACATAATTAATGTGTGTGATCTGGTAACGAAGTGCTGCCAGAGTGTCTCTAGGTGCTGTAATTCTATCATAATCAATATAAGAGACATTATAATTACATCAAGCGTCCGTGTCATTGATTCCGCCTTTGATTCGGATAAACAACTCTTCTGATCGACTCATTCAGGTCGTACGACGATCCTACACAAATACATAATGTCAAACGATCACATAAATTAAAACGTCAAAATATCAAATAAGTCATTCTTCCATAAGTAACTTAAGGAACTCCATCTTTGCTTCATGAATCGTTGGATACATAAAATCTTCACGGTTTTGCTTTTTGATGAAGACACGCAAGGCTTGTGAATACTTTTTTGAACCTTCTTCAAAGTCGGGAAAAGTGACGACAATGTTCATGCAATCCGCTATTGTAGCCGAGGGGTCATTTGGTGGAAAAGTTTGAGTGCTTTTTGTTGATAAGGCATCAAGTACAACATCTAGCTTTTCCTCAAAAGATGAAGTTTTACTCTTCGTTGAACGTTTGTTGGCAACATCCTTATTCTTCTTCCTTTTACTCGAACTACTTTCAACAAAACTGGTAAACATAGGCTCATCATCATCTAAATTCATTTCGTCACTGTCTCCTTTCCCCTCCACGTTTTCCTCGAGTTGAACATCGCTCGGATTGTTGTCGTTTAAAAATTGCAATGGCGTCTGAGTTTGATCCCTAACGGTAACACAATCCTGAAATAAATGAGCATAATGCGACTCGAATATTTCCAAATTTGCATCCTTAAATTTGGCAAAGTCTTTATTTACCTACGAGTTAAGACGGTTAATTAATGGATTTTCAAGTTGCAAATACAAATTCATTAATTAATGACTTACCTTTATTTTCTCCTCCCACCACTCATCCGATGCCTCGATTAAGCTTCTCTTCCCACCGATCCCAGTTTCAAGCCTTATTAAGCGGTCATAAAGCTTCCAATCTTTTTTCATGGAGTCCCATTTGTTTTTAAGTTGTTTTCTATCAAAGACTTTGCCGGTTTTTTCGTTCATGGTTTTTTCTATATTCTCCCACCCAATCTTATTAAAGTGACCACACGGTTTATTCCCTTTTCTAGTTTCAAGCAAGCAAGCATCGACAAAGTCCATAAACGCATCATTATTCCACAAGAATTTTGGTTTATTCTTTTTAGTTGACGTTTCACAATCAACAACATTTGTGTGGTAAGCATCCATTATCTGATACATACGCATAAACATATGGATCCAAATCTGATTAATCGAACTGATACAACAACGATACAGCAAAAAGATGCATTAATTTTGTTTTTACACTTGCATACGGATACAGTACACTGTCGATATCATATACACATGAACATATGGATCCAAATCTAATTAATCGAACTGATACAGCAAACAATACAGCAAACAGATTCATGAATTTGTTTTTACACTTACATATGGATACAGTAACAATCAACAGGTCCAAATCTGATTTGAAACATTAACAAATTTAGCATGCCATTTTAAACAGATGCATTAACAGATCCATACCTGATTAATCGAACAACAAACAGATCCAAGTTGAAACAGCTTTAACATACAATTTTAACATGCAATTTGAAACAGATCCAGCTAACAATACAGCTTTAACACCAAACAGATCCAATTGAAATGGCTTTAACAGATATGGTGGCGATTCAGCATTCCGTATAAATGAAACGAAAAAAGGGAACCAGATTGATAAACATGGGCAATCGATGTGAATTGAAACATACCTGCTGCGGTGTTGAAGTGGGGAACGGACGGAGGTGGAGTGCCGGAAAAGGAAGTCGGAGGTGGAGCCGCCGGAAAAGGAAGCCGGAGGTGGAGAAGGAACCTGGGGCGGCTGCTTGTGTTTACGGTAGAACACAGGAGAGTGGAGAAGGAACGATGATATGTTTGTTGTTTGTAGGGCACAGATACAAAAATATAAGGGGTGTTAAAAATAAGGGGTATATTAGTAATTTGTTGGTTGAAAAGCTATAATCTGCTCAAGAAGTCACAAATTCATGACTTTTCAAGAACTCCTTTTTATACATATCAAAAAGCCATTTTTAAAAGTCCTTTTCAACTTGCCAAACACTATATCTAGCTTATTGGCTTTTTGATAAGCCAATAAGCTAGTTTGAAAATCTTAGCCAAACATGCCCATATACTGGGTTTTTTTAGAAATAAGACGAATGTTTGTATTGGACTAAAATACCTTTCTCATTTGTATTCCTACTTTGCCAGGTGGATGGTTAAGATTACTTACTATCCTTCCTACTAGCAAGATTAAACTTCCTATTTGATCATCTCCCCTGTAATTAAACCTAAAATCTTTTAAAAACAAGCAACATATTGCAAATTTTTCAGCCTTATCAGTTTACAGTGTAATTTAGAAAACCATATACCGATTCTATCATTCTAATTATTAGGGTTTAAATTTAAATAACCAAATTTAACTAACCCAATATAAAAAAAATAAGAAAATTCACCTTGATTCATTTGTCTCGGTGTCTCCGATCACGAATTCCAGTAATGGTGAATGCCTTGCAAGAAATTGACAAAAATACCCCTCCAGTCCTTTTATCCAACTAAAATTCCTGAAACAATTATTCACAATTACAATTTTGACCGTCAAAAGTCAACAAAACCAGTCCAAACACCAACAATAGTTAAAATTGATTAGTTTCAATTAAAATCGAACCTTATTGATGCAGGGCATATCTTTTATTTATTTAAAATTTAAATTTCCTTTTTTTATCTTTTTTCTTGTTTAGTATAGGTAGGATATCTAGAGTTTATTGTTTTTAGAGTTTTTGAGTTTGCTTATTGTAAAGAAAACCTTTAGGTTTCTTTGAACCATTCGGTTCCAAGTCTATGATTGAATCATTGTGTTTGAGCCATTTGATCGCACGCGAAACTGCATCAGTTGGCATCAGAGCTTTGGTTATTCAAATGGCTCTGCGTGGAGGAAGATGCTTGCTTGATCGTAGATTCGCCGACAGAGGTAATGACAAAAGTATGTTTGTTTCATGTACTCGTGGTGAAAATTGACGTCCTGTTCGTAGATCCGCCGACCGAGGCAACGACAGAGTTGATTCCGACCCATGGGATCTGAAGATCAAACGGCTTCGACAACGAGTCCGAGATCTTGAAGAGATCCAACGGCTCCGACAACGAGTCCGTGATCTTGAAGAGATCAAACGACTTCGCCAACGAGTTCAAGATCTTGAGTTACAATGATGAATGTTCGTTTGTGCGGGAGGTTCTAAGCGGAATTACTGTTCAAGATGATAAACAATTGAAAAACAAAGACAATATTGATCATGATGCGAGGCATGATGCTATGGTGGTCGTTGGTTGTGAAACGGTGGTCAAGGGTGGTCATACGCTGTCCTTGGATCACACTAAATTATTGTCGGTTAGTTGGTAAATTTGAATATTATCGATTTCATAAAGCAATCTCCAGGAAAGGTGGGAATTCAAAGTGGAAACAATTACAAGTTTTGTGGAAATGGTTGGGTTGCCATAGATAATAATCTGGTTTCTATAGATAATATTATTATGCATGATGAGGTTAAATGTTTGCCACCCAAGCATGAGACACACGCACTAATTCAAAAAAATGGGGATTACGTGGAACCTTCAAATACAAATAATGATAAAGTGGACATGGGGTTATTTGTGAATGTATTTTTTACTAACAACAGTCGTCTAGTAGATTGTGGGCCACAAGATCAGATGGTAAGAAACGATTGCGAGGGGCCCATTACTACTACTTTGGTTGAGATTAATTCACTAACTTCAAAAATTGCCATAATAAATTGTTTAGTTGGAGTTGAATTGTTTGAGCGGGTCAAATTTACAACGATTGCAACATCTTTCTCTGTGTAAAGTTGAGCTATTTAGGTGGGTCGTGATGATAATAAATCGGAATCGGGTTGATGTTCCTTTTGATCCGGGTGGCTTTGGTTCGAAGACAAAACTCGAGGACGAGTTTTTTTGAAGAGGGGGAGTATGATGCAGGGCATATCTTTTATTTATTTAAAATTCAAATTTCCTATTTTATCTTTTTTTCTTGTTACGGTATCTACAGTTTATTGTTTTTTGAGTTACTGTGAAGAGGGGGAGTATGATGCAGGGGATAAGCCAAGTCAAACACGTTTAAAAAAAAACAACTCATTGGCTTACTGACTTTTCCCATCACATAAGCTAATCCAAACACTTAAAAAAAAAAAAAAACTCATTTTCAAAAAGTTATAAGTCAATAAGTCATTTTAACAAAAAGTCATTTTTTAGTTAAACTAGCATTAAGACCCGCGCGCGTTGCGGCGCGGATTCTTCGCAAACATCGAATGGATTAGTCCAAACGTTATGTGATACGTTAACCATATGAAAACACACATTTTGACGTATTTGATTAAACTCAATGTAACCTATATAAGCATTGCGATTGGATCAAAACATAACGTAGATCAAATTATAGAGTAAAATCATAACGTATTATATATGACCCAAGTCATACATAGAAAACGTAACGGGTATAACGCAAAAGTTGACAGGTATAATGAAAAGAGATTAATTAGAGCTTTTAAATAATAAAAAAAAGAAACCACAATTTGACTCCACTTGGATCCTAAGAAAATTTACAAAACATTCATAAAATAATCACGAAAACATATTATATTTGATCCGACTCGTTTTGCCGCGCTCGTTGTAGATTTTCATGAGGTTTTTTAAGATATAAAATTACTTGGATCCAAACAAAATTTACAAAACATTCATAAAATAATCACGAAAACATTATAAAAGCCTTTACATTTTAGGACCCGCGCGTTGCGACGAAGTTGTCAAATGGAGAAAAATAGACGCACTGCGATTGGCATGTCAAACGGGAAAAAACGTTGAACCCCACACGCACGTTGCGACGTGTTGACTCGCAAAATATAAAAAGAAACGTAAAACGAAAAACTTGCGAAAGATGAAAAATATAGGGGATCAAAGTTGAAAATATAAAAGTGTTGGGGTTAAATTGTAAAAGATGAAAAACTTTTGGTTAAAAGTAAAAAAGTAAAAGGGGTTAAAATGTAAAAGATAAAACCTTTTGAGTTAAAAGTGGAAAATGCAACATTTTTTTTTTTGAAAAATCCCCAATGCATATATTACAACAATATAAAGCAACAACTTGTTGCAAATTTATAATATGGAAATGTGCTTAGCCAAACACCCCCTAATTATACAAATAGTCCCTCTAATTATTGAAAACATAAGCCAACAACCTCCGTCCCATATTTTCCATTTTTTTTGAACGGCCAACAAATCCTCCAAATGGGCTACTGGTGAAATTCACCACATCGGGATACACTCGCCTCCGAACCAGGGAAAACCCTCACATAGGGCGAAGCCCGTGAACACTCGCCCGAAGGCACGACAGTACGATGAGGTAAAACATGCTCAGTTCAAGGATCGAACTAGCGATCTCCACCTTTTCGCCTAGTCTCCAATCATCACCATGTGCCGTAGAAAATAATGGGGAGGTCAGGAATCGACCTTGACTCCCTTAGAACACCAAGTATTTCCTTTACCACTCAACCACCACCTCATTGACATATTTTCCATATATTACTTTACAAATTTTCTTCCTCCTCTAAAATTACTGATCAAGTTCTTTTGCTTTTCATTGGTTAGCCATCCACCTTTCCTGCTTTTAATTGGTCACCACCACCCCCTCTCCTAATACCAGCATCTGTTTAAACTTTAAATTTAATTTAAAATCAAGAATATTTTATTATTAAAAAAATTTAAAATTCAAAATAGACAAAAGTCAAAATGTAACTTTAAACAACTCGATACTGATAAATTGGACTGAAAATGTGAATAAAAGTTATCGAAGTCTAATTATCTCTATTTTCTTGTCTGGATTCTATTTATTTTCTTTGGTGAATTAACAAGAATCATATCATAATAGTGATTTGATTCGGTTCTTGGTCGATTGAAAGGGGTTAGGGTTAGATTTGATGCACCTTTTACGTTCGGGGTGAAGTTCGTGTGTGATCGAATTGAAGGAATTGTGGAGATTGGATTTTGGGGCTTTTGCTTCTAATCACGTCTAAGGTATGTTATTATCACCATATTGTAATATCATGGCCATTGGGATTTATTTAGGAGGTCAATTGAAAGAGACATGAAGTTAGGGTTTCAGTAACGTTAAATTTGGGGTTTCTGTAATTCGTGTGCTGTATGATCAAATTAACAACCAATTCAGGTTATACACATCTAAGATGACCCAATGTAATGTATTTTAAGACTTTTTATTGATTTGGGTGGCCAATTGTAAGAAACGTGAAATTAGGGTTTTCAGTATTTTCAAATTTGGGGATTTTATAATTCATAAGGTATTTTTCTTCAGGAATGGAAGTCTTTACACAGAGAAAGATGTTGCAATGGTTGTAAGGCAGATGCTAAGAGTTGCGGCAGAATGTCATTTTGATAATGGCATTTTTTGTAAATAAATGGATTGGTTTCTCTATGGCAAAAAATGAATTTTGTTCGTGACTGTTTTAACATAAATCGTAATATCATATTTTTTTCTCCATTGAATTCAGAAAAAAAACCGGTTGTTTTCGGTACATCGCCATTTTTTTGTCCAGAATTTTAGTTTTCGTGTTTTCTATTCTTTTATAATAGTTAGTGTGATATATATGAGGGTTATTTTCAGGACATCGTCGAGTTTTGTCCACCTCATATCTGGATTTCAACCCGCCATGAACCGTGTGTTAAAACTTAACACGGACCCACATCAACCAGCAACAATGCCACCACTAGTGTCCAACAATCGCTGCACTTTCTTCAGTAAAGTATGTAAGACCACTTGCAACCGTTTCACGACCGTGCCATGTGGAATGGGCCATGGTGTGATGGGGCGACGCACGCAACTACAGGCGGCGTGAGGGGCCTCACGACGTGGAGATGGGTTGTTTGGTGGGGGCGGGTGAGTGTAATGGCTAGTTTTTTTCCCTTTATCTTATATTTATATGTAAACGACACAATACACACAAATATACCACACTACCCACAATCTTTTCTACTTCCCACAATCTTTTCTACTTCTTCTACTCAAATCCACTCACTCAAAAAAAGCACGAAACCGTTGGACTGAAGAAGACATCGCCGCAATCACGACTTGAGTTAACGTTTCAGAGAACGGGGCACAACAAAACGTCACGTTTGGACGCGCTGCATATCAAGAATTTTGCCAGAATTTAGACGCAAACAGCCGCTCAGCAGACTGTTGTAACATCCCAAAATTTACAAACCTTATGAAACGGGTATACGGAGTATTCGGGTTTTACCAAACTTCCTGGGTTGACGATTTAAGACGTACAAGGTGTGACTCAACGGAGATAACTAGGTCAAGGGTTCGGTTGTCATTATTTGAAATGATTTTATATAGCTTTGGGGACAATTTACATGAATAGATTTTGAGGGGCCAAAGCGTAATGCTAGAATTTTAAAAACCATAGCCATGCGGCTGGGTTGTTTACGGCAGAAAGAAAAACGCGACAGATAGAATAAGATTGGACGAGGGAAGGGGTGGTGATTCGTGTTTGTGGCTTCCGGTTGTGATTCCAGGTAACCTAATCCATCCTATATGGTTTACTTTGCGCTTGGGGATTGAATTAGTTTGGATTCGGGTATAGTTTTGGTGGAGATGTCGTATACGGTTGTGATGTTGTGCGATGATTGTGTGCTTATCATGGGTTACGGTAAGGGCGATGAAGAGGTATTGTGCTGATGTTTGGTAATGTTAGTGGCGATGCAGTGACGGTGGTGTCGTGATGCAATGGTGACGACGATACGACGATGGTGCGTGATGACGTGTAGCTTGGCCTGAAGACGAAGGTGCGCACGTATGATGATGACAGTGTGTGAAGGTGACGATGTGAGTGTGTGTAAAAAAGACATCATGTGGCATCGGGTTTACTATGGTGAACTGTTAATACTCGATGATTGTGAACTGATGAAAAATCGATGCATGTTGTGCCATAGAAACCATGTAATATAATGTTGTATATTATATTAGTGTATGGGAAAATTCATGTAATATAATGTTGTGACATGGGAATGGGTGGTGGATGTGCATGGAAACCCGGTGCGGGTTCACGGGTTCGAAGGGTCCGGGTGATCCGAACTTGATGACACACAAGTTAGTAGACTTCAAGACTCAAGTTCGAGATGCAGTACGAGACAGTTAGCTTACGGTTTTGGAGCTTTGCAACCGGTGAGTTATATCTCTTTTTTCTTAAGTAGTTTTGAGGCTAGTATACATGCTTTTCATGTGTTTTTCATACGTGTTACGAGTTATTATTGAATTTACGAGCTTTGAGATTTAAAATTTTCTATTAACGTTTTCCTTGGTTAATGGTTTTTATGACGTATTAGCTAATTGGGCTTTAGTTATCCTGCGTGGACGTATGATGTTTTATTAGTGATGTCGAGATCGTAAAGGTATGAGGCGTGGTACGTGTCGATATTAAAAGCACGACTTATGTCGTGTGAAATTTTGATTAGTACATCAATCATAGGTTTCAAACCTTAGTTAGTGGTAGCGGGAACGTTAAGGTAGTAGTTGTCGAGTAGTTGACGTGCTTTAGACCTTATATGTGTCTATGTTCCTTATGTGAATTAGCACCCTTGAGGTGCTTGATGCGGGTCACTTGTGATGTGTTGGTTGTCGAATCCAGCAAATAAATATAAAATAAACCTACTTAGACACACTAAAAATAGTATGAATGGAATTCGTGTCACAACCCCCGACCCCTACCCTGAGAGCGGGCGGCCGTGGGCCAGTTTCGGTGGTATCGGTGTTTATTAATTTGGCAGCGGAAATTTTCATCAGGACCGTAGTTAGGAAATATTTTTATCAGAGTAAACCACCATATTTTATAAATACAAACACATGGGAAAAACTCAAGTTTTTCTGTGATTACATTTATAATAACAAGTGAGACAAAACCAGATTTTCCTTTATAGTACATTTATAGGGAATAAACCATAATTATTGAAAACAATTTTCCTTTTTTAATTAGGAACTTTTATAGCCACTTTTCTAAGCCTTCAGTGCTCCCTAGCTGGCTTTTATGGGCTTTATACTAAGTTACCTGAAACACGTGTTTAAAACATTTTATCAGCAAGAAATACTGGTGAGTGAATCCCAGTTTAATCAAAACATGTTTTATCTTTTCACAGTATTGAGAGCGATCACATTATTTATATCTACACAATTACTCATTCAGTACTGTCAATCTTGACTGGTGGGTCATATTACTCATTGGCTACCTCATTGTCCAATGGTAACGTCTTCCACATTTTGTATACAAAACCCCAACATATCGGCAGTAATTGAAGACTACAAAGACTCAATCACTGCTAATTATAATTTAAAAAAATAAAGGTTTTGTAAAAATAGTTTACAAAAAGGTTTACAAAAAGAGGATAAACTCACATTGCTAATTTAGGTATTTCCCTTGTGACTTCCTGGTTATAATCTATTAATTAAACAATGCACACGCGTTAGTATAATAACCCAATTTACATTAGTTACACCTTCCCCGAGACAGAAACTCCAACGACCACGTCGGGCAGAACCACGACAGCCTTTACGGAGCACTAAATCAATCGGGCAGCGTATCTAATACGTAACCGAGGGTTATAATACTTACAACGAGGCAGAGCTTCGCTATTTAGGGGGTATAATGCCCGGGTATTATAATTGCTATGCAGAATATTGAGAGAGAATATGAAAATTTTGAACGAATTCAACTGAATCCGATCGAGGCTATTTATAGTGCTGATACAGCACTTTGTCGCGCCCCGCGAAAGCCAGATAAGGAGTTTACGCGGCCCGCGAGGCCCTAAGGCGGCAACGAGGTTTGCTGAGTCATCGACACGTGGCGGAACCGGACCTTTTCCTAACGTTGAGCTGTCGCGGCCCGCGACGAATAGAGCCAAGGGCTACGCGCCCCGCGAGCGCCCCTTGAATTTTGTTTTATTTGTTATTTGTTAAATTAAAGGTTATTCGGGTCCGTTATATATACACGGGGTGTATTTTGGGACATTTAGGGGTGTCTAAAATATTTTAAGGAGGGTTGTTATATCTTGGGTATAACTCCTGGACTGTTTAATAAAATATATAATGCACTCGCATTAAGTATAGTAACCTAATTCAACTTTATCCCTACGTCACGAGACAGAACCCCAACAAACTTAGTCGGGCAGAGCCTTGACATTCGTTACGGGGCCCTACCTCAATCGGACAGGGTATCAGTGATCAGGGGTTAAAACACTTAAAACGGAGCAAGGCTTTATTATTATTATTAAAGAAAAATATATAGAGAAAGTGGTGAGAGAGAGAGAGAACGATAATGAATGTACAGATTGAATTGTTCTATTTATACATGTTAAAAACATGGAGCTCAAGTTGACATTAAATTCAATTTGATTATCAGCAAGACACGTACACCATATTTCATAATTGCATATGTTGAAATTATAGAGTTACACGTACATATACAATTTTTATGGTTTTTGATTATTTTATATATTAAAATAAATTATTATTTATTCTATACGTACATTTTAAATTTTGATTATTATTATTATTTTATTAATTTATATATTATAATTAATTCAGCTGTTTCATTTATGGCACGTATAACTTCTAAAATATGACGTTTTATAAAATAATGAATATGTCATTAGAACGAGAATAATTTTATCTACATTTTGAACAAAGTTTCATTAAAAACGGAGTAGGTTCCAATATAATGTATTTTAATTATTAAACGGTTTTTACGTTCGCCAAAATACCTTATATTTCTATCGGTCAACTGACCCATGACCTATTCGTGTAATAACTTTATTTTAAAAATTTTAGGAATGTTACATCGTGTCCACAAGGATACAAATTAATTAATTATGCCAAAAAGATTTTATCCAGATACGATTGATTTGAAAGGGGATTTTAATTTAGACTAAAAATTATTGACAACGAATAATTATATAAAAATGTTAGAGTAAAATGCACGGATAGTCTCTGTGGTTTTGCAAAAATAACACCTATAGTCCCCAACTTTTGAAAAGTACACCGGTGCTCCCTGTGGTTTGACAGTTTATTACTCGGATAGTCCCTGGAGTGGATGACGGTTAGTTTTCTCCGTTAAGTGTATGTGAAATGACAAATTTACCCTTCATCTTCTCCATTCTATAAAAACAAAACAACCCCGACCCTACCCAACCCCCCACCTTTCTCTCTGTTTTCCCCACCATTAACCACCAACCACCACCCACCTCCCACCTACACCACAAGTAACCACCTGATCTTTGCACCTTTGTTCATTTAGAATTCCAACCATTTCTTTGCAAGTTTTGTGAAGAGAAAACAGGAAATCAAAGCCAGTGTCACATGATTAGTAGATGAGCGGTGGCGATGGAAATCGAAATTCACTATGAAAGGGTGTTGATTCAATCTCATATGGAAATATAAATGTTAGTTTAAATTCATTGCATCACGGATTTTCGATTGGTCTTCAATTTATTGTTAAAGTGTATAATAGCATCAGAACATAAACAAAACCCTAACAAGACTAATCAATGAATGCGCAGAATTATCAGCACAGACAAATTGACTAAACAATTGAACAACTAATTTTCAGAATACTTGCTATTGAATTCACTCAGACACTTCTTAATACAATCAAAAGTAGAACGCCGACGACATCGTAAACATAAGCGCACCAACGGTGCTGCATAATAAGCGCTCCAAATTTACAAAAAAAAACCACAAGTTCAATACTTTCAAAACACAAAATTAACTCAGGTAAACATATACCGGACAGAGAGACGAACTGCCATGATGAAAAGTTGCTCTATCATTTTCAAACAAGCTTGAATTGATGATAAAATCTGAGACATCAACAACAGAGAAGAGGTAAATTACTTACCTTAATCATGACAGCAGGTGAAATCCGTAACCTTAATCAACCAAAAAAGAAGATAAATTTAAAGGAATTTTCTGTCTTGTCGAATTCGTAAGAAGACGGATGATGAAGATGATGACACTCCATTCAAAACCCTCGTTCTTATGGTGGGTGAGAACAAAAAGGCAGATGAGACGATAACACAATCTAGTGGATGGACGAGAAGAAGAAGGGTAAATTTGTCATTTCACATCTACTTAACAGAGAAAACTAACCGTCATCCACTCTAGGGACTATTCGAGTAACAAACTGTCAAACCACAGGGAGCACCGGTGTAATTTTCAAAAGTTGAGGACTATAGATGTTATTTTGCAAAACCACAGGGACTATCCATGCATTTTACTCAAAATGTTAATTAAAAAGATTTGGGTAAACTCAGATATTAAAAGCTAATTTCAACACCAGGGCAATTTCTTGATCTGGTTCGTCTTACGATCATTAACGGTCACGGTGCAATGATCTTTTTTAAATAATAGTTTGTATCAATACTAGACGTCACACAGTTCGGACATCCACTCTATCTAGTGTCTAACCAAATGCCGTTCGTTGATTAGAGCCAACCCGCTACTCTAAGCTCACGTCATTCGGATTTTAGCGTGCGGGCTGCGTGATAGAAATATCGATTTTAATTAACTACACACCTCGTTCGGAATGTTTAATTATATTATATAATTGTATAATAGTTTGGGTTCATAGACAAACTCAAAATATTATTTTGTTCCTAATGTTAAAAATTAAAACTTTATTAGAGTTGTAAAAATTGACTGAACTTTATTAGAAAAAATAATAAGTTGATTAAGTTTACTAACAATCTAATATTTTTCGGATTGAATCCGTATAAAAACGAGGATCACATTAACAAACCATTAAAGAATAGAATCTAACATAACCGTTCACACAAGTTCATGAACCAAAACAAAGAAAATGTGCCCCGATGTCGAAACTATACGGTTCTAACCGAACATAATGGCTAGTTCAATCAATACAAATACTAAAGAAAGCATCCAAAAATTCAACTTACGAAACAAAGACAGTGTTTTTGTTGTTCAAGAAAATCACCAAAAGAAAATGCTTTTTCTCCTTTTTTTTTTCTCCTTTCGATTTGCAGTTACCGTCCAAAGATGATGCTCCCTCTTCTCTCGTCCAGTTTGTTGATGATCGATCCTTTATCTCTTAAGTTTTTTTTCTTTTTCTTTTATTCCCTTCGTTTATCTTTCTTTCTATTAGAAGCCCAGCTCACTTGGTTATTGGTCCATCAAAACCATCTATATTTTGATGTCAAACGATGACCCACTAGAATAAAAGTAAATTGAGCCCATCATTATTTAGTTTGGATGTTGCAAATTGCAATCCAACTACTATGTCAATTGCATCTTTTCTAATTCACTTTCTTTGATTTAAACAACTTCTTGATCCATACTTGTTTTAGCTTGTGTCCCTCATGATAGATCAACCTCTTTCATGCTCATTATCGTTCGCAAACGCTTCCCACCTACAAAAACAACAAATACGAACCAAAGTTGATTCCATCCTACCAAAATATGTATTTCCCCCCAAAATATGTATTTCCCATAATGATGTAAGGTGTGTGGTCTAAATGCATAAAATGCAATGAAAATCTATACTAAAAATATAATAAAGTATGCTTAAAAATGCAATTAACATGATGACAGTGTTATCTTCAGGGTGGCGTTAGGTCACCAGAAACACCCTGGAGGTGTTTAAATGATTAGCCCTAGTGGCAACGACGAACCCTTCAAGGTAAATATGCGGGAGATGATGACGGCTGCAATCTAGTAATCTGACCAAAAGAGGGGGGTTACGTGCAGCAAATTGAGACGAGCTATGGTCACTTCTTAGTGATTTGACCAAATTATGTGTTAGGTTCCCACCTTTATTACCAAAATGGGTTATTTAAAAAATATTTACCATAACAGGTGTTTTTCTATATTTCTTTATTTTTAACTCTATTATAATTGTTTTCAGTATTATTTTATATTTAATAAACCTCTTTTCACATATTAATTTTTTTCTTTAATCAACGCATCAATTTTATATTCAGTATTACTAATTCCTCAATTCATGTTTCAATTTTTATCGATTATCTCAAACATGTTGCCACTCTTCTCTACATACATCCATGGAGGTCATTAACTAAACACTTCTTCATATTTTTCTTTTTTTCTAACTTATTATAATATTTTTCTTTAACATTTCTGAAAGTTTGGCTTTGTAACTAACTGCTTAATGTTTTGCGAATTCGCTTATCTGCTGCTTCTAGCTTCTCTAAAGCACTTGACTAAAAATCCAAGTTAATTCGTAGTGTGGTACAACTATTTTAGAATGTTCCAAATAACAGGCATGGAGATTAATGTATATTTATATCACATTTAGCGAGCATAGCTAAACCTATTTGTGTTATATTTTAATGTATATTTATATCACATTTAGGCTTTAGCGGTGTAAACGAGCCGAGGTTAAGTTCTCATAATTTAAACAATTTAAACAAGCCGAGAAAAATACAATGAGATGACCGAAGAAAAATTATTTGTGTTATACTTTAATGTATATTTATATCACATTTAGTGGTGTAAACGAGCCGAGGTTAAGTTCTCATAATTTAAACGAGCTGAGAAAAATACAATGAGATGACTGAAGAAAAAATAAAATAGTGATAATAAGAAAAAATAAAATAGTGATAATAAGTAATCGTCTAAAAAGTAAAAAGAAATTAACTTTAATAGATTAGTTTAAAGTAAAGAAATAAAGTAAAACACCCATTTTGGTGTAAATACTTTTCAAATTACCCATTTTTATAAATATTTTTTCCCACCAACACCCTTTTGGAAAAAAAAAAAAAAAAAACCTCTGTGCTTATGTGTTTCGCGCAAGTTAAATGGTGGGTAAATGATGTTTATTTGTGTAGTTGATGAATGATGCTAAATTAGGCGGGTGACGAACGATGTTTAATTATGTGGGTGACGAACGATATATAATTATGTGGGTGAAGAATGGTGTTTCATTATGTAGTTGTAGGAGGTTAAGTACAATTGAATTTATTCTAAAGAATATCTTGTACGTTTTGAGGAACAAGTTTTAATGGATAATCTTACTTAATGATAAACGAGGCTTTTAGGCCATTAATTGTTATTTCCTAGATGTGGGTCGTTTGGTTAATTGGCCTATGAATTAAGACGCATTAAGGGACTGTCCTTCGGTGTTTACGTAATGTAATCCACATAGGAAGGAAATACTTGTAGGGTCGTTGGTTGTAAGTTACAGGTTGAGTTGCGGGTCATTCTGGGTGACAGGTTAGAGTCGTTGAACTTTAAGTGGATGTTAACATATTTGAACAAAACGTTGGTAATTTTATAACGATGGTGTTTTGGGTTTTAAAATACATCATTTATGATGTGTTTAAAATGCTTTAATATAAACTGTTAGAACTCACTCAGTGTAGCGTAGCTGACTTTTGCATGTATGTTAGATTGTATTGTAGGCGTATGATTCAAGTTGGTGACACTCTTGGCTAACGGATGGGATGACTCGTGAGTATGGTGGATGGCATTTGTATTATTTTCATTTGACAATATTTTTAGTTTTTAACACATCTGGTACTGTTTTTAATTAAAATTTCCGCAACGTACTTTTGATAAAAGACTTGTTTTTAACTAGTATACTGTGATGTGAACCGAGTGTAGAGTACCCACTTTGAGGTGTTACAACTGATCTATTTCAAGGATACGGGATTTGAGAGTTAAGGTTACCACATTTAACCAAATATTCAACATCGTTATGGCGCGCGGTGACGATGTAATAGAAGATGAAACGATCTTAGAGGCTCATGTTGAATACCCGAACACTTACCGTCAACCTTTTAATCATATCTCGTCTTTGCAATTACTAAGACAACACCCTGTGTTAGTTGTTGCTCAGACGATTCGGGTGTTAAAGATTAGTGTTGATTGTTTCTAGTTTGTTGTTTTTTTATCAAGTTTGTTGTTTTTTGTTTCTTATCTAGTTTGTTGTATGTTGTTTCTTATCTATGCAATGTCCTTATTTACTGTACACCATTTGAAAATTTCATCTATGTATCTACGAAGATTCCTGTATTCCTATTCCTAACGGCTATATTTTGAATTCAAATCCCAACGGCTATATTTAAAATTCGAATTCCAATGGCTATATTTTGAATTCAAATCCGAAAGGCACTATTCCAACGACAACATTTGAATTCAAATCTTAATGGCACTATTACAATGACTATATTTTGAATTCAAATCCCAACGACACTATCCAACAACTATATTTTGAATTTAAATTGAACGGATCTTTTCCAACGGCTATATTGTGAATTCGAATTGAACGACACTATTCCAACAACTATATTTTGAATTCAAATTGAAAGACTCTACTCCAACGACTATATACTACCTAAAAATTTACATCATCTCATTCAATGCAGATGCGCAACTTCTTCTACCTGTACAATCACAATTGTTCTTCTTCCAAAGATATGGGTGGCAGCGACTAGCGGCCTTCAAACCTCAGACGTTACTCTCGGCGACAACCAAACCCTCTGACACACTACCATCCACCGACAGCAAGACCAACCATCCAACAGTCAACCATCCACCTTCGGCACACTACCATCCACCAACAAGAAGACCTAGAGAATCACCTCGTCTAAATCCTCGTCTTTTCAACCCTTCACCTGCAACAATAAACCCTCCACCTCTAGAACGGGATCCTTGGGGTGGGATAACAGATGAGAAGTCAAGTAAGGCTCTGGACAACACCATGGCTATCTACCAATTGGGTCGTCTATGAATCAGGGAAAGCCAATCAAACTTAATTGCAAACTCTCCACCTACAACCCCTCTACTCGAGAATCGCCTTGCAACACAAGAGGGCCACCTGAAGGGTACAAATATGACCCATGTTAGGAATACTAGTCACCTCCTCCTCCTCCTAACGATGGTCTAGCAACTCCGCTTCGTAATTATGGACGAAATCTTCGGGATGTGAGGTTAGACGGTCATGATAACGATTGTAGCCTGTCTCCTCCAGCACAACTACTACGAGGACTATGTGGGGATGCATTAGGGGTTTTAATTATGTATGTGTAATAAGTAATTTAGTTTTCTTTAATACTTTAATTAGGGGTGTGTAATAAGTAATTTAGGCTTGTATAATATGTAATTTAGGTTTGTGTTTTAATAAACATTTATTGTGTTACTTAAAATGTATAAAAAGTAAATTAATCAAAATAAATATTTAAAAACGTAAAAAAGTGAATTAGATAACTTTATTACATAAAAAATAAAAATAAATAAAAACAAAAAAGTATTTAAATAATTTTATTATATAAAAAAGAAATAAAAATGGGATTAAAACGATTGGGGGGGGGGGGGGCTGATGTGGAGTGAAAGGGTGAAACCATTTTAGGTGAAAGTGAAAGAAAGTGAGAGAAAGTAAGAAGGTGATTTGTCAGTGAGGTGACATGCACTTTATGACGTCGTAGTGACATGGAGTGAAAGGAGCGTGAAACGGTTGCGGATAGCCTAAGATTAGAATTGAGAATAACGTACAATTTTTTTATTTTTATTATCTATATAGTCAATGTAGAAGCTTATATGCCCTAGAGACAACCTTCAGGTGACTTTTAACCGTTTTGAGTGTTAAGTCCCTTTTGACACATTTCCCAATTAGCTAAAAATGTATTTGAGGGAATTTGGTATAAGACATAATCTAAATGAACTCATTCACAAGTAAATGAGTCAAAGTTGCACCTCTAGCCTTTTTTATTTTGACCTCGTGTTATGTAAAAACTGCATTTTGGAGTAAAATATCACATTATGTTAGTAAAAGTGGTTGGTAAAAGTTGGAAATTGATGATGATCAATCATAAACTTGGATAAATCCTTAATTTGTACTCTTCAAACATCTGCGACTAGGCGTAACATCGGCCGTACTGTTTCACATGAACCAAATCATCAAACAGAAAGTAAAATTCTTATCAGTTAATTTGTTTTCTTAGAGGAAGAAACGTCAATTGGTGGATCCCACCAACTATTTTCTCAAATGTTCTAGTAACATTTTCAATCGCTACTGTCACACCCCAACCGATGGCGGAAACATCGGGGCGGGACGAAATAGATTGCAAGAGACGTCATAACACTATCTTACAACAAGTATTTAAAATTCAAAAATTCCATTTCATTACTAAATTCAAGTACATCATTTGAAATAAAATACGACAAAGGAACATGAAGCAAAATACAACAACAATACTAAAATTAAAATGTGTTTCTAGTCAATCCTACTAGATTCCGTTCATCATCATCAATTTCTAGCAATACGTATTAAAGTATAGATCAATACGTAAAGTATTGGCGAACATACAAGTTTAAGTACTAGCATAAGTATAAAAGTTTAAACGAATCCACATGGCATAATTGTTATCTTAAAACTAACATACGATACTAGCATGCAACTATGAATGTCAACCCAAAGATTCCCGCTCGCGTAATCTCATCATAGCAATGATAAGACTGTTTGTTTAACTTAACATGACCTCAAGAATACGGGCGGTGCGTTAGTCATATAGCGCTATACATGTTAAGGGAGGCTCATACGAAGTTAATGATAAGTATAAAGCATAAAGAATTCTAGCATATATTAGTCCAAGTATAACGTATTAAGCATGTATGTTGGATTGTTTGTTTGTGATTTAAGCATAAAGTATGTGATTTCGTGAGTTTAATAGCATATACGTATGACACCCAAAAGTGTTAAAAGTAAAAAGGGAGTCATGTATACTCACGGTTTTGCAAAGCGTTCCTAGCAACCGAGAGTTTGACGAGCGTTTGAGTTTGGAACACCGAAGTTACCCTACAAAGGGAAATGGAGGTGTGTGAGTAGTTGGATTTGGCGAAGGATTCGGATTTGAGATTAAGTATAATAAAGTATATGTATGTGAAAATAAATTTTATCTTAAACACTCGTTTTGACACTAGGTTTTATGTGATTTCATGGGTCCTAACTTGCCCATTAGAATCACAAACGGGGAATTTAGAACGCATATAGAATAGCCTATGTTGATAACACTTAACCGTAAATCGGTTAGCGTCACGAATTTGGATAATTATATATTTTATGTTATATAGTAATAGTCTATCATATATTATCGTAGAATTCATGTAAGTAAAGCATGGAGGTATGAAATACCTCATTGTAAGATTCACCAAAGCACAAGGTTTACCAACTTAGTTGGTAAACCCGGTTGGTCATGAATCAAAGTAAAATGCAACTAATATACTAACATACTAAGTAGCCAAATAAGAACAACCCGGGCGTGTCACACCCAACATGGCAAATGTTGGAGGCGAGGCAAATGTTGGAGGCGAGGCGTGGTGAACTTACTTTAGGACTAGGAAACTTGTCACACCCCAACCGATGACGGAAACATCGGGGCGCGTCACTGAGCGAAACAAATTGTCCAGGAGAAATCCATAACAGCTAATATTACCGAATATTTAACGTTAAGTCCCATACCAAAACATATCCAACAAAATAATTATTACAGGCATTGTATCTCAAAGACAATAAATTGTTTCGACAACTCAGAATTTTAATTGTTTGTTTCTAGACCCATCCTATCTTGATTCCAAAAAAAAAAAAGATAGCTAGCAAGCACGGCATCCTAAGCTTTCAAACACCTGTCACATACGTTAAAATAGCGATCAATACACATTGTGTAAATGTGAGCATACAAGTTTAATAGTATATTAGAGTTCGAAATCGTTTACGCATAACAAGCATGTAACATGTAGCAAAGTGAAGGCTAGTAGGTTGTCGACAATGAAATATGCACAGACGTGACTGCGAGTTGTAGAATGCGTAACACATATCACCACTGTGACATGTGAGAAAGCCCTTAACAACCCCTGTCCACGACAGGTGCTGAGTCCAAACTATAGTACTATCGTTGCTAAGGTGTCAGGCAACAATCACTGTATAAATATAACATACAGGCATTCATCAAATAACACGTAGCATGCAATACGGTCAGCGTATAAATAGTGTTTTCGTTGTGTGTCGATTGTGATTTTGCATAAGTAACGTATGTAACACCCAAAAGTGCGTAAAGCAAAAAAAGGTCCGAGTATACTCACAGATAGCGTTTAGTAACTAAACACTCTCTTGGATTGAAGGGGGCGCTGAGAGATTAGCCTGAACAGTTAACGATAGCATAAGCAATGAATGGCATGTTAAACGGTGAAAAGCGACTAAGTGACGAATGGTAATCCGGTCGGATGACAATCCGAACGGATGGTCATTCGATCGGATGTCAATCCGTTCGGATGGTCATCCGATCGGATGGCCATTCGGTCGGATTGACATTCGTTTGGGAGGGATGTGTTTGTGTATGATGACTTTGAAGTTTTTGTTGTAGCATTTTGAAAACAGAGAAGTATCTCTACCCTCCAGGTCGTTCGATCGAACGGTCGGTCGATCGAATAGCGATCCGTTTGGCGAGACATTTCAGTTGAGAACAAGTTCACAGCAGGATGGTCATTCGATCTGATGGTCTTCCAATAGAATGGCAATCCGTTAGAACTGATGATCCTTGAAAAATTATGAAAATGTTTAAGTGTGAAGTCCAAGTGCAATCCGATCGGATTGTCGTTCGATCGGATGGCAATCTGATCAGACGGCAATCCGTCCAACGATCTGATCATTTTGCAAACTTAGAATTTTGTTAAGTTTTGACAGTTTTGCGGTTTAGTTGAGACGGTATGACAACGTGTTAAACAACGAAACCTCGTCAAGTTCAAGTCGTCCGATCGAAATGGGAATCACCCTAGTCCGTTCAGCTAACTGTTCATGACGATTGTTCATGTTCAACCCGAAATCGGTTGTCTCTTTGGTATGAGTCAGATGTCAGGCCGACACTTTACTAAGAAATGAGTAGATGGCCTGAACGAGCTCCGATTCTATCGGTTTTGAGTGCATTGAGTGTAAAAGAGTTGAAAGAAAGTTGGAAAAGCATCTCTCAATCCTTTTATCGGTGAAAATGTTTAGATCTATGCGAAAACAATGTTAAATCATGTGGAAATCTCTTAGATCTGAGTTGTTCTTGGTGAAATGAGGCCAAAACTTGAAGTTCATAAGAACTCCATGATGACATCATCCTAGAACACCTCAAATCCGCTGATTTCACGGTTAAAAGTTAAGATTCAAAGGTGAAAATGATGAAGAAGTGTGTGTAGATGATAGATGTACAAGATTTGAGTTGAAAACTTACAAGAATCGTGAGAAATCGAGAGAAAAAAGGTCTGGAATGTCACACCCTGACTTTTGCGGAAGCGTGATTATGATGTGACTTTCTTAATATCATTGCATTCAATCATAACAGCAACTATATGATAAAATCATAGATTTGTCATCCATAAAATAAGTTTAAGCATAACAACATTGTTTTTAAAACGTAGACTTCAAATTCCATTGTTACAATCATACAAAATGTTTATGAGTTCACTAAGGACTCTTTAAAAGATATTAAATAGCATCAAGGTTTGGAAGGTGTGTCTTGTCCAGGAAAGAGACACACTGACCAAACTCAAAGACCATGGATGACATCTTTATTCTTAACGCAGCATAAAAACTTCCAACGCCCGCCAGATCCACTTACAAATTCCCTGAAATACATGTAGTTTGAAAACATCAACAAAAGTTGAGCGAGTTCATGTGTTCGTATGAGTGTATGTATAAACCTTTGAAATCGTTGTAAGTATGTATGTAAGTTTATAAGTCCCGGTATGAAAGCAGTAAGGAAAAGATCACCAATGGTTTGTGTGACCACCTTGGTTTTCACACTCGTATTTGTTTGGCTTTCATTGTAACAAATACCGTATTTGGAATGAAACTTATTTGAACGTACTTGCTTTGTGCTTATACATGCTTATACCAATACAAACACGCGAAACACGTGCAAATTTGTTGAGTTTTATGTCATTAAACAAGGTTACATAAACTATAAGGGCCAATTATGACATGTTGTGAAACTACAATCTGAAGGACCTATTTGTCATTCTTTGAAACTTTAGAAATACAAGGGTTAAAAACGCAATTATTGAAAACTACAAGTTTAGGGTCCTTTTGGTCATTTTTGAAACCTATTTATAAAAGAAATAATTATAATTTATTGTAATTTTAAAATCCAGGGTCCATTGAGTCATTTTCTCAAACTTGAACTATAGGGACCAAACCTGCCACTTTTAAACTTTATTTAACTAAATTCAGATTTGATTATATTCTGAAATAGCAGGCTACGGATTTTAGCAAACAAATCACAAAACTCCAATTAATCTTTGTTTATTCCTCCTTTAATCATCACACAACAGTCCTCAACCCTTTTACAACCCATATTTGCAATTTTTTGACCCAATTAGATGCTTTTTCCCTTTACACCAAAGATTTTTTATAAAAAAATTCAAAGTGGAATCATTCCACCATTTATTGTCCATTTCGGTTCAAATTGTTTAAAGTTCTTTTTGATTTGTCCAAACCCCACCATGACATATACAACTCATTGTTGCATTTAACCGACACATTATCGTGCTTTTCACTATGAACCGAAAAACTTTTATAAAAGAAAAAAAAAGAGATTAAAGTGGATCGATTCCACTGTGTTCTGTCGAATCTGAGATCAATTGGACCTGTATATAAGTTCCGTATATCACCACTAAGCTTGTACACCCCTCAAAATTCACCTAAACTCTTCGAAAACGTCAGAACAAGAACCTGCAATCTTGCCGGAACCGAACCAATCGCCGGAATTTAGTCGATACACCATTCCAGCCGATACCGGTTCATTTTTATTGTTTCAATTAGTTCGTTTATGCTTATAGAATGTTTCCCCAAAGTTAATTTAAATATATCATAGGTTTACCAGTAGAAATCACGAGTTTGACTTTTAGTTTGACCGGGTCTTCTGACTTTGACTTCTCTTTGGAGAAGATGACCAGGTCCTGTTTGGTTATAAGTTTAGCAGTCCTAAACCAAACACAAACAGAAGCTTAGCCCAGTGGTTAAAACTCTGTTTGGTTACAGTACAGACCCAGGTTCGAACCCAGGGGTCTGCATTTCTTTTTAATCAATTAATTTTTAATATTTTCAACATTCCAATAATTTTTATAAGAATATTAATCAATGTTGCTTTTATTAAAAATGTGAAATAGTCAATTTATTTATAAAACTAATTTTTATGATATTAAAACAGTTTATTACTAAATAAATTCATAATAAATCAATTCTTAAGAATTAAAATCTGAAATTTTCAGATTAATTATTTTAAGTGTTGATCTTTACAAAAATAATGTTGCTACTAATATTTTATATAACTTCAATACTTATAGAATTAAATCAGTAATATTCAAGTTCAATAATTAAAAATGTTATTTTTAATTATTATGATATAAATTAATTATATCACTTGTACAATATTTTGCCAATAATCATTATATTTAATTATGATATTAGTTAAATATATTTGATTTATTATTACAAATGTTTATATCAATACGATTGTACATTTTTATTATTTATGATAAATAAATATTTTTCATAAATAATTCCTCTATATCATGATCTTTTTCCGAGTCCTCTAAACATATAATCTAAACACTATTAAATACAATAAATGCTCAACAAATCCCGTCAACACTATACGACCTCAATATTGATACATTATTCTTGTTCATGAATGATTCATTAGGACAACTTTGAGTCCTTATTATCGGACACTTTAATCTTGACTTGCGTATTCGGAATCGCCTGCAAAATAATGTGAGTACATAGATCCCCTCTTTTTACTATTTTCAATTGTTTTGGGGTGATTCATATGTATCAAAACGATTTCGATATTTTAACGATGGTTTCAACGCGATTGAGATGGTTTATACTAAACTAATAACGATTTCGATAATGTGAACGAGCTTGTTTGGTGGTATTTACATAACAAATGACATTCATTAATTTCGGCCAAACCGACTAGTATTAGGTTATGGTACCATAGGATCCGACAAATCCCGTTATCAGACTTGACCCATGGTTATGTGTGGGTTAGGTGGGTAACGACTGAATCTGATGAACTGTTAACTTACCCTTTGGAGGTTTGTTAATACTATATTATTTTTTTTTTGAACAATTGGGAATGATGAACAAGTCACAAAGGTTTGAATGTTGTTAACAAGCCAACCAAAAAGTAGTTTCACAATTAAAACGAGAACGATTGGGAACGAGAACGATATTAAACGATTGTACGATTTTTGAACTACTTTGTACGATTTAAACAAATGAACGATGAGCTATAACGAGAACGAGTTAAATGATGCCACACAACGATGTTTACGAAACTATATAAACCATACGAGGTTTAATACGAGAACGATTTACGATTTGGTTTACGAAAAACAAATGTTTTGGGTTAAGATTCATGGCAATAAGGTTTATAAATGGTAACCAATCTGTTTTGACTTGGTTATTCATTTTACAATACAAACATTTTACAAATAATGTTTTCTACTATCGATTAACGAAGCTGTACGAGTTGTTTTAACATACAAACGAGCCATGAATCTGATACTCACACAAAAACTATGTACTCGCCGGCATTTCTTTGCTGACTTTGTTTTTACATATGTTTCAGGTAATGTTGCTTAATGTTGATTCCGAATAGGATGCATGCTCACTTAGGACCGGATGAGGCCTTAGTGATTTAATAACGATGATAATAGTCTATGTTTGGTTTGCTTGTTTAAATTCAAGACAATGTTTAATATGTATTAAAATGAAACTCTTGTATCCATGGTTTGAAACAATAATTCTGTTACAACACTCCCCGACGTTTCCGCCACGATTTGTTGTTTTACGTGGTCGGGGTGTGACAGAAGAGTTGGTATCAGAGCCAATGGTTATAGGGAATTAGGTTATTAGTAAAATTTTGACCTAGACTATAACTTTCTAGGACCCCAACACGAGTTGATTTGAGTTTAGAATTTTTTAAAAACAAAAATCCGAATCTACTTCAAAAATTCGTCATCCGTTCTAGGATGATTGATTACTAGGTTTTGAACCCTCTGTTATAAGGTCTTGAACCCTTCTAGTTTGACTCATTTTTTTTTTTGCTTTGTGCCTTTTGAGTTTTCAAAATCTCGTCAGAGTTTGGGTCTAAATAATGTGAACACGTGCAAACTGGAAGAGTGAATGCCTGTACCCTGAGTTTTCTGTCTAAGGCTAGAGTGTTCGTACAAATCCACATAATCGGACCCGTCACTCTTACCTGGGAACTCTTGGGGTGAGTGTTCACTTATAGGCGAGCATGTCTTCGCGATACATTATTTTGATTCATTACTTTGATTAGTCTCTGCGTGTCGTTTGTTTGTTCGAGGTAACGAACAAATGATCGCCTTCCCTACGATTCGTCGATATTTTCAATACCTCTTGTTTTTCCTAATTGTCGACCTCACTCGTTTCTCATATTTTCCTTGTTAGACAATGCCTCCTCGACGTGATGCACAATCTTTTACTGCTGAAGAACTCGCAGCCCTTGTCACTCAGCAAATGGCTGCTGTGTTTCCAGGCATTGTGACCCAAATCCACGAGCTGTACAACAACAACAACAATAACAATGCACAATGTAATTTCAAGAGTTTCAATTCTGCAAAGCCGCTAAGGTTTTCTGGGACACAAGGAGCGACTGCACTCCTTCAATGGTTTGAAAGTATCGAGAACACATTCAGACATGTGCAATGTCCGGATGGGCGTAAGGTTGAATTTGCATCAAGTGTGTTCGAGAAGCGTGCTCTTACTTGGTGGAACGGAGTGATGCGTGATAGGGGTGCCGAAGTGGCGTTGGCACAAACATGGGAAGAGCTTCGAGCTCTCATGATGAGAGAGTTCTGTCCCCGTCACGAAATTCGAGCTTTGGAATGAGAGTTTGACGATCTGAAACAAGATGGGGGAAACCACCGTGCGTACACGGATCGGTTTGAGGAGCTCAGTCTTTTGTGTCCTACTATGGTTACCCCGTTGGAGAAGGCGATAGAGAGGTATATCGATGGTCTACCCGATTCCATCCTGGATATAGTGACCGGTAATAATCCTACCACCCTTCGCCAAGCAATCGAGTTGTCTGCTACCCTGACTGAGTCTCAAGTCAGAAAGGGTAAACTCAACCGCAATGGCGATAAAAAGAAGACGACTGATTCTGGGAAGGACAAGAATAAAGGTAAGGGTAAAGAAGGTGAGTCATCGAAGAGGTCAAAGAAGCGAAAGGGTTCTCAGAATTTTGCAGTAACTGCACAAACTGCTCAGAACCCTCAGAACCCGCCAGCTCAACCTCCTGCGAAGAAAGCGTATGCTGGTACCGCACCTCATTGTGCTCGCTGCAACGCTCATCATGTTGCACAACAAGCTTGTAGGCAATGCACAACTTGTGGTAAGCTTGGGCATCTGGCCAACGTTTGTCGTTCGGGTCAGAATCAGATTGTTCGGAATCAAGCTCCAGTTCAGGGGAATGCTCCTAGATTCCCACCGGGTACATGTTACAATTGTGGAGAGCTTGGTCATTTCCGCAACAACTGTCCGAGGTTGGCAAATGCAAATGTAAATCCAAACGTGAATGTCAATGTCAATGCTAATGCGAATCCCGCTCGTGGGCGAGCGTACAATCTGAATGCTAACGAAGCGAGGGCTGACAACGAGGTGGTTAATGGTACGTTTCTTGTTAACAATCGACCCGCATATATTCTTTTTGATTCTGGCGCCGATAGAAGTTTTGTTTCATTATCTTTTGAATCTTTGCTTGCGATACCTAGAACTAAACTGAGGAAACCCTTATCTGTCGAAGTCGCTACTGGTAAACCTCTTGTTCTCGATTCTCTTATCTGTGATTGTCAGTTAAACCTTGATAACCATCTTTTTCCCATTGACCTCACACCGATGCAACTTGGGAGTTTCGATATTATTGTGGGGATGGATTGGTTAACCAAACATCATGCTGAGGTGGTTTGTTTTGATAAGATTGTTCGTATTCCTCTTCCGTCTAGCGATATTCTGGAAGTTCGGGGCGAGAAACCATCTGGTGGATTGAAGCTTATGTCGTGTATGAAGGCCCAAAGATATTTGCAAAAAGGATATGTTGCATTCCTGGCACATGTCACCGAGGAGAAAAGCAAGAGTAAGAGTATTCAGGATATCCCAATTGTTCGGGATTATCCAGAGGTGTTTCCCGAGGAACTGCCTGGTTTGCCTCCAGTTCGTCAAGTCGAGTTTCATATTGACCTTGTACCCAATGCCAATCCAGTTGCGAAAGCACCTTATCGTCTTGCACCGTCAGAGATGCAAGAGTTATCGAAACAGCTTCAAGAGTTATCTGATAAAGGATTCATCCGTCCGAGCTATTCGCCTTGGGGAGCTCCTGTCCTCTTTGTGAAGAAGAAAGATGGATCTTTTCGAATGTGTATCGATTATCGTGAGCTTAATAAGCTTACCATCAAGAATCGATATCCCCTACCTAGGATTGATGATCTCTTCGACCAGCTGCAAGGTGCTTCATGCTTTTCCAAGATCGATCTACGATCTGGGTATCATCAACTTCGTGTTTTCGAAGAATATATTCCCAAAACTGCTTTCCGTACGAGATATGGGCATTACGAGTTCACTGTCATGCCTTTTGGTTTGACGAATGCCCCAGCTATCTTCATGGACTTAATGAATAGGGTTTGTAAACCTTATTTGGATAAGTTCATCATTGTGTTCATCGACGACATTCTCATTTATTCAAAGTCTCGAGCCGATCACGAGCAACACCTTCGTTTGACATTGGAACTCCTAAAGAAGGAACAACTTTTTGCTAAATTCTCCAAGTGTGAATTCTGGCTTAAAGAAGTTCAGTTCTTGGGTCATATTGTCAATAAGCAGGGTATTCACGTAGATCCATCCAAGATTGTTGCAATTAAGGATTGGAATACACCGACAACACCTACAAAAGTTCGTTCTTTTCTTGGTCTTGCTGGTTATTATCGACGGTTTATTTCTAACTTTTCAAAGATCGCGGTTCCACTCACTGCTTTGACCCAAAAGAATAAGCCTTTTGAGTGGGGGCCTAAGCAAGAAGAAGCGTTCCAAACGCTGAAACAGAAGCTCTGTGACGCTCCCGTTCTATCTCTACCTGAGGGAAACGATGATTTTGTTGTCTATTGTGACGCGTCAAATCTAGGACTTGGTTGCATTCTTATGCAACGAGGTAAAGTCATAGCTTATGCATCTAGACAGCTAAAAATTCACGAGAAGAACTATACGACTCACGATCTTGAGTTAGGAGCTGTGGTTTTTGCGCTTAAAATCTGGAGACACTACCTCTATGGAACGAAGTGTGTGGTTTTCACAGACCACAAAAGTCTCCAGCATATTCTCAGTCAGAAGGAGCTGAACATGAGGCAACGATGTTGGGTTGAACTCTTAAACGATTATGATTGCGAGATCCGCTACCATCCTGGTAAGGCGAATGTCGTGGCCGATGCGCTTAGTCGAAAGGAGCGAGTCAAGCTTCATTCTGTTCAAACTCTATCTGATATTCAATCTCGTGTTCTTCAAACACAACGATCTTGTGTGTTCAATGACTTATTGAAATATGAGCTACCACTTCAACTTGAGCTTAAACTCAAAAGGAAAGACGACGGTTTACTCTATTTTGAGAATCGTTTGTGGATTCCGAATCAGGACGATCTTCGCACCTTAGTAATGTACGAATCTCACAAGTCTCGATATTCCATCCATCCTGGTGCTGATAAAATGTACAAGGATCTTCGTACTAAGTTCTGGTGGCCCGGTATGAAGAAGGATGTTGCCTTATATGTATCGAAATGCCTAACTTGTCTCAAAGTCAAGGCTGAACATCAACGACCTTCTGGTTTGCTTGTACAACCAGAGATACCGGTTTGGAAGTGGGAGAACATTGCAATGGATCTCATCACTAAATTACCGCGTACATCTAAAGGTCATTATGCTATTTAGGTTGTAGTTGACCGTTTGACAAAGTCTGCTCACTTCTTACCAATCCGGGAGGATTTCTCTGCTGAAAAGCTTGCAAAGATTTATGTAGATGAGATTGTATCACGACATGGTATTCCTTTGGATATCATTTCCGATCGTGATGCTCGGTTTTCATCTCAATTCTGGAAGACCATGCAATCTGCTTTGGGGACCCAACTAAATCTAAGCACTGCTTATCATCCCCAAACAGATGGTCAATCTGAGAGGACGATTCAAACTTTGGAGGATATGCTTAGAGCATGCGTGATAGATTTTGGTGGTAATTGGGATTCTCATCTGCCACTGATCGAGTTCTCATACAATAATAGTTATCATGCTAGCATTAAGATGGCACCATTCGAAGCTCTCTACGGTCGAAAATGTCGTTCACCCGTCTGTTGGAATGAGATCGGTGAAGCTCAGCTTACTGGACCTGAGCTCATTCTGGAAACAACAGACAAAATCAAGAAAATCCGCGATAATCTTATGACCGCTAGAAGCCGTCAAAAGATTTATGCAGATTTGGGACGCAAGCCTATGGAATTTCAAATTGGAGACCGTGTCCTACTCAAGGTTTCACCTTGGAAGGGAGTGGTGAGATTTGGAAGGAAAGGAAAACTTGCACCACGATATGTTGGACCATTTAAGATTGTTGAAAGAATTGGAGAGGTTGCCTATCGACTAGAACTACCTCCAGAGCTTGGAAATGTTCATCCGACTTTTCACGTGTCCAATCTGCGAAAGTGTTTAGCTGATGCTGATCTTCACATTCCTCTCGACGAGATTCAAATTGATGAAGCGATGCACTTTGTCGAGAAACCTGTGGAGATAGTGGAACGTACATACAAACAGTTGAAGAACGAACGGATTCATTTAGTCAAAGTTCGCTGGGAATCCAAACGTGGCCCCGAGTTTACTTGGGAACGTAAGGACCAGATGAAGGCAAAATATCCGCATTTGTTTTCACAAGATTCCTCTAAATAAAATTTCGGGACGAAATTTCCTAAAGTAGGGGAGACTGTGACCACCTTGGTTTTCACACTCGTATTTGTTTGGCTTTCATTGTAACAAATACCGTATTTGGAATGAAACTTATTTGAACGTACTTGCTTTGTGCTTATACATGCTTATACCAATACAAACACGCGAAACACGTGCAAATTTGTTGAGTTTTATGTCATTAAACAAGGTTACATAAACTATAAGGGCCTATTATGACATGTTGTGAAACTACAATTTGAAGGACCTATTTGTCATTCTTTGAAACTTTAGAAATACAAGGGTTAAAAACGCAATTGTTGAAAACTACAAGTTTAGGGTCCTTTTGGTCATTTTTGAAACCTATTTATAAAAGAAATAAATATAATTTATTGTAATTTTAAAATCCAGGGTCCATTGGGTCATTTTCTCAAACTTGAACTATAGGGACCAAACCTGCCACTTTTAAACTTTATTTAACTAAATTCAGATTTGATTATATTCTGAAATAGCAGGCTACGGATTTTAGCAAACAAATCACAAAACTCCAATTAATCTTTGTTTATTCCTCCTTTAATCATCACACAACAGTCCTCAACCCTTTTACAACCCATATTTGCAACTTTTTTGACCCAATTAGATGCTTTTTCCCTTTACACCAAAGATTTTTTATAAAAAAATTCAAAGTGGAATCATTCCACCATTTATTGTCCATTTCGGTTCAAATTGTTTAAAGTTCTTTTTGATTTTTCCAAACCCCACCATGACATATACAACTCATCGTTGCATTTAACTGACACATTATCGTGCTTTTCACAATGAACCGAAAAACTTTTATAAAAGAAAAAAAAAAGAGATTAAAGTGGATCGATTCCACTGTGTTCTGTCGAATCTGAGATCAATTGGACCGGTATATAAGTTCCGTATATCACCACTAAGCTTGTACACCCCTCAAAATTCACCTAAACTCTTCGAAAACGTCGGAACAAGAACCTGCAATCTTGCCGGAACCGAACCAATCGCCGGAATTTAGTCGATACGCCATTCCAGCCGATACCGGTTCGTTTTTATTGTTTCAATTAGTTCGTTTATGCTTATAGAATGTTTCCCCAAAGTTAATTTAAATATATCATAGGTTTACCAGTAGAAATCACGAGTTTGACTTTTAGTTTGACCGGGTCTTCTGACTTTGACTTCTCTTTGGAGAAGATGACCAGGTCCTGTTTGGTTATAAGTTTAGCAGTCCTAAACCAAACACAAACAGAAGCTTAGCCCAGTGGTTAAAACTCTGTTTGGTTACAGTACAGACCCAGGTTCGAACCCAGGGGTCTGCATTTCTTTTTAATCAATTAATTTTTAATATTTTCAACATTCCAATAATTTTTATAAGAATATTAATCAATGTTGCTTTTATTAAAAATGTGAAATAGTCAATTTATTTATAAAACTAATTTTTATGATATTAAAACAGTTTATTACTAAATAAATTCATAATAAATCAATTCTTAAGAATTAAAATCTGAAATTTTCAGATTAATTATTTTAAGTGTTGATCTTTACAAAAATAATGTTGCTACTAATATTTTATATAACTTCAATACTTATAGAATTAAATCAGTAATATTCAAGTTCAATAATTAAAAATGTTATTTTTAATTATTATGATATAAATTAATTATATCACTTGTACAATATTTTGCCAATAATCATTATATTTAATTATGATATTAGTTAAATATATTTGATTTATTATTACAAATGTTTATATCAATACGATTGTACATTTTTATTATTTATGATAAATAAATATTTTTCATAAATAATTCCTCTATATCATGATCTTTTTCCGAGTCCTCTAAACATATAATCTAAACACTATTAAATACAATAAATGCTCAACAAATCCCGTCAACACTATACGACCTCAATATTGATACATTATTCTTGTTCATGAACGATTCATTAGGACAACTTTGAGTCCTTATTATCGGACACTTTAATCTTGACTTGCGTATTCGGAATCGCCTGCAAAATAATGTGAGTACATAGATCCCCTCTTTTTACTATTTTCAATTGTTTTGGGGTGATTCATATGTATCAAAACGATTTCGATATTTTAACGATGGTTTCAACGCGATTGAGATGGTTTATACTAAACTACTAACGATTTCGATAATGTGAACGAGCTTGTTTGGTGGTATTTACATAACAAATGACATTCATTAATTTCGGCCAAACCGACCAGTATTAGGTTATGGTACCATAGGATCCGACAAATCCCGTTATCAGACTTGACCCATGGTTATGTGTGGGTTAGGTGGGTAACGACTGAATCTGATGAACTGTTAACTTACCCTTTGGAGGTTTGTTAATACTATATTTTTTTTTTGAACAATTGGGAATGATGAACAAGTCACAAAGGTTTGAATGTTGTTAACAAGCCAACCAAAAAGTAGTTTCACAATTAAAACGAGAACGATTGGGAACGAGAACGATATTAAACGATTGTACGATTTTTGAACTACTTTGTACGATTTAAACAAATGAACGATGAGCTATAACGAGAACGAGTTAAATGATGCCACACAACGATGTTTACGAAACTATATAAACCATACGAGGTTTAATACGAGAACGATTTACGATTTGGTTTACGAAAAACAAATGTTTTGGGTTAAGATTCATGGCAATAAGGTTTATAAATGGTAACCAATCTGTTTTGACTTGGTTATTCATTTTACAATACAAACATTTTACAAATAATGTTTTCTACTATCGATTAACGAAGCTGTACGAGTTGTTTTAACATACAAACGAGCCATGAATCTGATACTCACACAAAAACTATGTACTCGCCGGCATTTCTTTGCTGACTTTGTTTTTACATATGTTTCAGGTAATGTTGCTTAATGTTGATTCCGAATAGGATGCATGCTCACTTAGGACCGGATGAGGCCTTAGTGATTTAATAACGATGATAATAGTCTATGTTTGGTTTGCTTGTTTAAATTCAAGACAATGTTTAATATGTATTAAAATGAAACTCTTGTATCCATGGTTTGAAACAATAATTCTGTTACAACACTCCCCGACGTTTCCGCCACGATTTGTTGTTTTACGTGGTCGGGATGTGACAGTTTGCAAGGCCATTGATATGTGTGAAGTGATGCAGGAAGACTCAAACCTAGCAGATTTCGTCAGTAAGACATAGTCTCCTCATGGTCCACTCAGCGGACTCAGGAGTGGGGCTCGCTACACCCGAATAGATCTATCACTCATGTCCCTCGGTCCTACAACGAGGATTAATGGCCTCAAGTATCTGCCTACCCACTCACATGATCTATGGTTCTTTCCTAGGCTAACCATACCAATAGTATCTGTATGTAATCCTTTTGTAACATGTATTTCACCCCCGAAGTAAATAAACAAAACAGTTTAAAGAAAAGGGGGACATGAACTCACAGTATTGCGTCTTCGGTACTCGTAACTCGAAGCTTCCTCTAGAACGCACGACTACCTACATGCGTACTACGGTCTGTTAGACGAGCGGGTCGTGCCTTGTCTTAGTAGTGATTAGTGCCTTTGAGTTACGTTTTAAAGTGTCTTCAATATTTTTGTAATAATACTTCTCAAGTATTGTTATTCGTATTTCCTTCCCAAGGATGGGAGTATCTCATACTTGTGTATTCGTATTCTTGTATTGGTATATCTTGCCATGTGTTGGCATCGTATTCCAGTGTGTACGTATTTCCTTAATAAATATCCCATATATATTTCCAAAACAATATATTTTCAAATCTCATTTAGAAAATATATATAAACTTATGTTGTCCAAAAATATTGTATTTCCAAAAAATATATATTTTTCCCAAAAATCATATATCCTCTAAATACTCTAGGAAAATATATTTTTACTTCCAGAAATAGTGTATTTTCCTCTTTGTCGAAAATACGATATACTTTGTAATAATAACAAAAGCATATTCTCATTTCTTTCGTATCCAAAAATATATTCATAACGGCATTTTCCGGAATACTTTGTAAATTACGTTCTTGCGTTCGATTTCGCAATATTATGTGTGTAACTTATATTTTTATTCCTTGTGATATTTGGTATTATTTTGGATTGTATTTCCTTGGTATTTCGTTAAGTTATATTATTTTAAATCCTTAAATAATATAACTAGTTCACAAAATATACAAACAATCACACATGTGTCTTTTACGTAAATATATATTCTAGATATATATTTATCCATTTTTATTCATAAAAACCAACCTCCAATGTTTGTATTTTTATAACAAAATCTATGGCAAGGTTTATATTGAAAACCATAGTCAAAACATACTTGTAAATATTTGTTAGAAAATATTTTCTAAGTGTTGGTATTTTTAGAAAATTTTGCCATAGTTTCCCCTAAAAATGGAGGTGTCCATGCTATTTAAGCATATCATTTTCTTTTCATAATCAACACACAATAATCAACAATCAACCCTAAACAATATTATACTTACCAAGTGTTAGAACAAACCCATCTATATAAAGATCATGAACTTGAGTTTGCATAAAAGCTTGTAGTAACTTGGTAGTATGTCTAGTAGACTTAGTTACCTTCCAAAATGTATTTATTTCTTTAAAAATCTCATTATTAAAGAATTTAGTTGTTTACAACTTGTAAACATATTTTACAAAAACGTTTCTTCGTGAGATCTTCTTGTTTCATAAGTGTTTATACACTTGTTTCACCACTAAAAATAGTGTTTGTTTAAGTAAGAACCAATATTTTCTAAAAATCACATTTTAAACTTGGTTCTTTTGGAAAACCATTCATAATTCTTAGATTCATAAGATTACTAGCTTACTTTGTTTGTTATTTTCCAAGAAATCCTGTTATTCATCAAGTTCATGTTTACACAAGAAGATGATTATCTTATTTCATCACATAATCATCCTCTAACTTGCTAGATCATGTGTTTAATCACAATCTAGCAAGCTCCTTATGATGATCAACATCATAATCTCCAAACAAACAACACTTAAACATCATACATATGCTAAACAACATCATTTCATCAAGATTTCATCATATGTAAACTTTATGTTCAAGATCCATGTTTATGTCTTTTAGTGTTCTTGTGATTTACAACATGTTAAATCTTTTAACCAACTAAAATAGAAGTAAACAAGGGTTACAAGGATCTTATTACTAGCTCTAAGCTAGGGAAGAACACAAGATGAAATGGAGTGGATAAAAGCAATTGATGGAGGTTCTTCAAGTTCTACAAGCTCCAAGCTCCCTTGAATGAAGTTTAACACCTTTGTGAGGCCTTAGAATGGATGAGCAAGATTTGATGATGATGGTGGTGTGGAGGGGGTGTTCGGCCGAGAGCTTAATGGAGGGAGGAAGGAGAGTTGAAGTGTGGTGAAGTGGAAGTGAGTCCTTATTCTTATAACCATCTTACATCTTTGTTCATTGGGTAATATGCTCCCATAGTACATTACATAATCTAAGCAAATCTTATGAGGATTTAAGCAATATCTAGTGAGATTGTGGGAAAATTATGGTGGGGCCATCCATAACCGAATACTAGCATGGGGGGGGGGGGTTAAATGTAATTTTTAAATGGTAATTAGTTAGTTAATAAATCAAATCCAAGTATATAGTTACAAGGGTTAGTTAATAGATATTCTAGTGGGTGTTAGGGTGTTCGGGGATCATTACTAGCCAAGAACTAATAAAACAATGCTTCTAGCAATATTTTGGTGTTCCGGGTAGTGTCCGGTTGTTCGGTTAGATACCGGTTCGTTAAAGTGTCAAGTTATTCCGTATAGTGTCCTTTATGTAACCTTTTGTGACACTTTTAATTCCCGACACTTAGGAAAGCATACATGACCATTTTGCCATATTTTTGTATGTTACTAGCTTGTTAAAAGCTGAATTTTGCTGAAATATGCAGAATTCTGCACTTTTAGTGGGTTTTAGGCACTTTTCCGTCACTTAAACTATCACCTAGTGACGCAGTCTTATGGTCCTTACTTCCCTACACTCCATACTAGTGTAGTACCTTGTCTCTGGCTCGTACTGGGTCTCAAAACACTGTCTATCTATGTACTGACATTGTCAGTATTTTTCTGAGCTATCCGCTAACTGTGCTAACCGTGCTTTGTGCATCATTTATGTCACTAAGGGTTTGCATGTAAAAATGAAGTGACCATATGAGATGTAATGCACATGTATGTATGATGCAGAAATCAGAAAGCAGTTTAATTCATTAGTTGTGATTAAGCACAGTCATTAAGCACTAATCAATATTAATTAATTATATGGATGCGTGCAAATTTGGCAGTTGTCACATTCTCCCCCTGTTAAGAAAATTTCGTCCTCGAAATTTGTACTACCTTAACTCCTTAGGGTCACATTATGCGTATATGTATATGGATAATATTGAGGTAGGTAATCACCAAACCGAATCAAACCTTATTCACATCAGGTGAATCCAAGAATATATAGCAATACGAATCCAATGGTTAAAAGGTATGTGCTTTTAGCATTTGATGTCAAAGGGCATGAGATGTATAGATGTATAATCTAGTGTAATTCAGTTAACAGGGGTTCCTCAAAAGAGGAGTTTTGACCAATAGGATTTCAACAATCGATCACGATATGTCGACGAGTTTTTACGAACCATAGCATCCGCTATATGAATTCAAAATCAACAACTCAAATGTGATAATAACATGAAAATGATCTGTCAACTTCCGAATAAATGAATGGTAAGGTTTAGTGTGTTGACATTCTTGAATTGCGAAAATATGCTGAATGAAATACAAGCGAATCTGGTGTATCATTGTCTTAATTCATAGTTGCATCAGAAATGTTTAAACGACAAGACAAACAAAGTATATGTAATTTTGTGTGATGCAGTTGACCATGATTAGCGCTAGCTACAAATTTGTATTGACACCTCCAGGTGTCGTAATGACGTAATTAAAAAATAGTGGTGACCGAACAAGTTCACCGTGTTTGAAATCAAATGAAAGTGTACTGAGAAAATCTGAAGATTTGATTTACACAATGTTATAGAATTTTCGGTTGAATACGTAACATCAAAGAACTACTGTTTCTGATTGAAGATGGAAAGCAATAAACACTGCAAGGTATTCAATTTATAACGAAAGAATCGTCAGGAGGTACATCGTGCTATGAAATGAATCTATATACCATTGCCTTAACACACAACTGTGTTGAAACCGCTTTAATCGTGAGAAACAAGACGGATTTTAGAGCAAGTTAATGAATAAACAATTAAATTCGTGTATGAAGTGAGTACCCAAATTAGTGCAAGCTTCAATTTTGTGAAAGTATCACCGCAAGGTATCGAAACCAACAAACGATTTAGTGGAGTCGTAGACCAATCAAGTCCACTACGACTCGAAACAAAAGAACCTTTGCAAGAATATTTGAATATGATGTTCTCAATACATCATATGGCGTCTCAAATCGAACATGCGAAATGGATAAGTTCAAGCAATTGAACTTGGTTTCAGCGTAACCCGACAATAAACGTATGTATCAGCAAGGAAATCTCGGCATGGTTACAATGATAAACCATGAATGTAACTTGAAATAAAAGTGGTTTCAAGAAAGTGTGTTGACTTGATAACAAAAGAGTCAACAATTACAATAATGTAGGTCATTCGAATCATAAATCAGTAGTATTTGAATTTCAGTGAAGCGTTTATTCGAAACGAAACCACATGCGTAGCAAATGGTGCTTGGGTGACATATAAGTTTTCGAGTACTGAAACAATGAGTATTTGCTAAGATGAAGAAATGACCAAGTATCGAAGCAAATGTGTGTTCGCTCTCAGCGAAGAAAATTGGCGCGATGCAACTACCATTAAGAGGGAGAAGAGATGTAAATATCTACTCGCTAGAAGCAAAAGTAAAGATTTCAACAAAAGAAATTTAAGTACTCTCTGTTTTGTTAACTGAAATAGCATGTATGTCAGGATAATGGTGTTTGCTTGAGTTAACAGATATGGTTCCTAAGTAACAATTTTTACGAGTTTGGACCTGGGTTCCCAAAGATCCCAAGCACCTGTTTTCTAGATTCTCAGAGTTTCATATTCTGTATAAAATTGTTTTGTGCAGCGTGTAGGGAATACCATTTTTGTGTACGTTTAAAACAAGTTATTGTCCCACAATTTCCCCGGTATACTTTGTTCCTGAATCCACAGCTAACGACACTCGATCAACAATCAGTCGTGATATAGTAGCTAGATCCTTACAGTTAGCTGAATAATTCGTTAATCCTCGGCAAGAGTTACCGACTCTTGTTGGTTAGTTCGTTCGGCTCCTGGTAGTTGATGCTCATTTGAAAATCATCATCCTTCTTCTTGACGAGCAGAACTGTGGTTACCCATAACGGGAAACTTGGTCTGTTATCTTCCTTCTCTAACAATTACTGAGGTTACACTGACAATCCTTGCATCTCCGAAGGTGTAAGTTGCTAGGGTGTATTGACTGCAGGCGCGACATCTGGGATCAAATTGATGCGAAGTTCGTCTTGTCGTTGAGGAGACAATTCAGGCAAGTCTTCGAAAGACTTCAGGATATTCTCTTATCATAGGGGTGTCTTTGAGTTTTGATTCTTCGGCTCCCTTGTCCCCGACATGAGCCAAGAAAACACCACATCCTTTACGCAACAACTTTCATGCCTTCAAGCATTCAGTAATTTGTAGAGGCGTATCCTGCTTCATGAGTCACGATTGTTTCTTCGTTCGCCATCGGGATGCGGATATCAATCTCCGCTCGATTGTTCGACCACTAACCCATCCAGGTTACCTCGTTGAAGCTTTCCAACTCAACTGGCAGTAGATCAAGCATAAATTCACGCTCTCCGGGTTCTATCTTGCCGATTCCAAGTACTTCGTTGACTTCCACTAGCTTCCCATTAGTTAGCTCTATCGAGTGCGGGTTATCTAGCTTACTTGCTACTAAACCAAGTATACTCTCAAACTCTAGAGATGCGAAGTTAAAATTGCAACAGTATCTAGCAACACAGATGCATAACGTTGCCTATATGGGGCGTACCGTTATCCACGCTTGAATTCCTGGCGTGTCTCCTTAGCTCTGGTGTTGAGCTTTCATCCTTGTGCCTGATTGTTTTTAGGGCAATATTTTCTGAAATGTTTTTTGCTTCCACAGTTAGAACAACCTTGAGCACATTTCTGTTTGTCACTCGTTCTGCTTTGACAATTGTCATTGTCGTTGTTTCCTCCGTGATTCTCGCTGCCATCTTGGCCTCCATTTCTATGTTCAGTATCTTGCCTACAAGTTTCTTTAGGATGCCCCCTCTTGCCACAGTTATCACATTTTCCATATTTACATCGCCCGACATGATAACGTAGACAATTGTCACACTTAGGTAGGATACCCATGTAGTCTTTTCCCTTTTTGGCCTTCTTCTTGTTACTTGCCCGAGTAACCTTCTTGAAATTTACGAGCTTTCTCTTGTTATCTCTAGATGACTCTACAGGAGTTTCCTCTTTCTCTTCCGTAGTGGAAAATTTTCCTAGTCTAACCGCTTCTTCAGTGAGCGCCACGATTATGCTGATAGCCTCGGTGATCGTTAGGGGTTTAGATGTTGTTACCAGGCTTAGAATCTGATGTGCCAATCCCCCGATGAAGCGTTCGATCTTCCTAGATTCTGGTTCCACCAGACGCGAAGAAACTTGTGATAAATCGTCAAATCTCTGCACATACTCAACTATCTTTGGTCCTTCCATTTTCAAGTTCCACAGTTCAGTCTCCAACTTCTGGACTTCTGCCCTCGAGCAATATCTCTTATGCATCAGTTCCTTCAGTTCATCCCACGTCAAAGCATACGCAGCAGTCTCGCCCACTGTCTGAACTTGAAGGTTCCACCATGACAGAGCCCCATCTACAAATAGTCCAGCTATGTACGTGACCTGATGTTCTGGGGCACATTTGCTCAATCGTAAAACAGAATCCGTCTTCTCAACCCAGAGCACGAAGGCTAAGGCACCCCCAGTGCCGTCAAATTCTCGAGGTTTGTGGTCCAAGAACTGCTTGTAGGTGCAGCCTTCGCTGCGTTCGGAGCGAAGGGCCTCGAGCTGTGCAATGGCCTGTGAGATGCGCTCTTATAGTTCTGCCGCTGTCGCCGGCAGAGGGTTGTTGGTAGCAATGTTCCCTTGTATCGACATCTTCTAAGAAGAAGATTGGTTAGGTCAGGTTGTATTTGTTCAGGGAGTGCATATAGTTGTTTAGAGGTCATATGTACATACACGTATTTGATTTTTTTTATATTAACCAATCAAGCAATAGTATAATCATAGCATAACCAAATAATTTGGGAATTATGTTTAATGAGAGCATAGCAAGCAAGCACGTAGCATTATAATTATAGCACACACATATAGACCAACAACGTGCTTAACGAAGACATAGCGACTGAGCGTTCATTGGTTATTGGCCTCAAAGTATTGTCGCATGTTTAATGATGATTGAGCTCTCATTATCCTCCGACCACAATTGCATTATCTTACAAAATGTATCACGTCAAAAGGGACACAGGGTCACCCTCCCCTTGTCCAACAAGTATATTAGTGTATCAAAATCACGTAGTCAGAAGTGGCCTTCAAAAGTCTCCACAATCTCGGCTTATCATTAGTGTCTTTACCCAAAAGTAATCCGCATAATCCAGAAACCAACTATACTGGTGACTGAGGTGGAGGAGGAAAGAAAAGCAAACTGCTAACATGCGTGAACTCCTCCTCGAGCTTGTATATACGTCGAAGTAATTAACTGATCTGCCGCTCGACAGTAAAGAAACGAGCATCAAATCCTGGGAAAAGTGTAATAGTAGCAGGTGAGAGTGCCAAAGGAATCTTTAGTAAATGTGGAGGATCAAAGTATACTGGCAATAGACAGGGTGGAGGACGTGGTGTCAGCTCAAGTTCCAACATTCTGCGACTCATATCCTCAAACTGTAGCTAATGTTACAGGAGCAACTCATCCCGTGGGTGGCCTCCATAATGTGAGGGATGGTAAGGGTCTAAAATCAGCATAGTGTATTATAGGAACCATCGAAATGGCTCGTCCATCAGTGAAGCATTGAAAGGAGCAAACGGCACGGCTTGTGAGGTTGGGGGAAAAATGCTGTTATAGATAAAGGATCATCATACGGGTGCTGCCCTGGAGTACCTTCCCGGGGTGCGGGTATGACTTAAGAGAAGGCGATAGGCATGTCGGCGCAATGGATGTTGGTCTTCATAGGAGCAACATCAGCGGTGAAGGTGCAGGAACAAACGTCTCAACCAATAAGAAGATCATCAGGTGCAGGTACTGGGTCAGGTATAAGGGGTGCAATATCTGGTAGACCCAAAGGAAAGAGGATCATGATCAAGCAAGGGCTCAGGATCAGCAGGTGCAACATCAAGCTGACCCAAAAGGAACAGGAGCTGGCTCAGGAGCAGGCTCTGGGTCGTGTAAAGGTGTGGCATCTCAAGTAGGTGATAGTGCAGCAGTCATAGCGACGTCGTCGTCTGAGTCAGTAGTAGAAAGCTGTAATCCGGTCGTCTGTAAGGCTGCAGATGTCACAGACTTAAAGTAGTCTGAATTCGAGTGTATACTTAGAATCAGAGGATAGCTTGTTAACAGGGGCCTTAAGAAATGAAATTAGTAACAACGTTATCGTCTAATTTTCTATCATCATGGGCGTCATCAGGAGGACCATTGATAAACATGTCAACGTCAACATCAACCATTCGTCGAGTAGCCAACCTTCGGAAGGAATGTCCACAGGAGGCGCATCATCGAGGATCGGAGCCAGGGTGTGCTCACCATCGGGATGACCAGTGATGAGATGGTCATGGACTGAAACAAGGATGACAAAAAGATCCTTGTCAAGGAAGCCATCAGCAAGGGTAAGTCATAACCAAAGTCTGGTAGCGTGAACAGTTGGAAGTCGTCCTCGTCCTCGGACAGCATATCAGGACCACTCTCAGTGTCTGATGCAAATATCTCAGGCTCAGGTGCAATCTCATTATCTGTGGCGGTGGCCGTAGGGTTGTCAATGTCTGATAACTCGCTTTCTAAAGAAGGTGACATGTGTGCTGATACGTGATATTCATAGCATGTACATTTATAGTAATCATTTAGTATATTGCAAACAAAGACAAGTCATCATGTAACCATGTATTCACATTATTCTTCATGAAACTTTCTATCCTTCCTAGTCTCTCAGACTAAGCCTCCCAGTCTCTTAGACTGAACTCCCTAGTCTCTCAGACTAAGCTTCCTGGTTTCCCAAACTGAATTACCCAGCCTCTCAGACTGAATCTCCTAGTCTCTCAGACTAAACTCATAGTTTCCCAAATTGAATTACCCAGTCTCTCAGACTGAATCTCCAAGTCTCCCAGACTAAACTCATAGTTTCCCAAATTGAATTACCCAGTCTCTCAGACTGAATTATAAACATAAATCTTGACATGTGTTTCATGTCTTTTGTTTGAAAAATGTTTGTTTCCTGGATCTGGGCGTTTTGTGTATGTAATGAAAACATGTTTGTAAAAATATTTTTGTGAGAGCCCTAATGATCGTAGTCTAGACTCGAGAAGGAATCCTAGTTCACTACGATCGAAGCTCTGATACCAAGCTGTCACACCCTGACTTTTGCGGAAGCGTGATTATGGTGTGACTTTCTTAATATCATTGCATTCAATCATAACATCAACTATATGATAAAATCAAAGATTTGTCATCCATAAAATAAGTTTAAGCATAACAACATTGTTTTTAAAACGTAGACTTCAAATTCCATTGTTACAATCATACAAAATGTTTATGAGTTCACTAAGGACTCTTTAAAAGATATTAAATAGCATCAAGGTTTGGAAGGCGTGTCTTGTCCAGGAAAGAGACACACTGACCAAACTCAAAGACCATGGATAACATCTTTATTCTTAACGCAACATAAAAACTTCCAAAGCCCGCCAGATCCACTTGCAAATTCCCTGAAATACATGTAGTTTAAAAACATCAACAAAAGTTAAGCTAGTTCATGTGTTCGTATGAGTGTATGTATAAACCTTTGAAATCGTTGTAAGTATGTATGTAAGTTTATAAGTCCAGGTATGAAAGCAGTAAGGAAAAGATCACCAATGGTTTGCAAGGCCATTGATATGTGTGAAGTGATGCAGGAAGACTCAAACCTAGCAGATTTCGTCAGTAAGACATAGTCACCTCATGGTCCACTCAGCAGACTCAGGAGTGGGGCTCGCTTCACCCAAATAGATCTATCACTCATGTCCCTCGGTCCTACAACGAGGATTAATGGCCTCAAGTATCCGCCAACTCACTCACATGATCTATGGTTCTTTCTTAGGCTAACCATACCAATAGTATCTGTATGTAATCCTTTTGTAACATGTATTTCACCCCCGAAGTAAATAAACAAAACAGTTTAAAGAAAAGGGGGACATGAACTCACAGTATTGCGTCTTCGGTACTCGTAACTCGAAGCTTCCTCTAGAACGCACGACTACTGTTGGTGCATGCGTCTGTTGACTTCGTCTTGTATCGAGTCTTGTACTAGTTTGTATAGATCAGGGCACGCAAAACGAGAAATCTGTCGAAAATAGGTCAACAGGCAAGTTCAAACGAAATTACATGATGTAATTCCGTTTGAAAGTGACAAGCTGTTTCAAACGAAATTAGCTTTGCTAATTTCGCTTGAACCTGTAATCGTTTGAACCTAATCTCGTTTAAACTATGATTCCGCTTGAGTCATGTTCAAGTGGAATTACTTGGCCTATAAATAGTTGAGTCCTGATTCCGTTTGAGTGATTCTTGTATGTGTGTTTTCCGACGGCGAAGCTCTGTCGAAGTGTCTACAGATCTGTATTTGCTCAGATATCAATCAAAAGACAGTTATAAGTGTATATCTTGCTGAATCACACACAATATGTATGTTTCCGCCTTTCATATTGTGTAGAATGCCTCTGATCGACTCGTTTCGGGTCCGCACACGATCCTACAAGTGGTATCAGAGCCAGTTATGAGCCAATACACTTGAATCAGTGCCTTTTTCTTCACTTTCTTGGACTTCTGGACAATTTAACGGAGAAAATGGACTGATTTTCTGATATTGTGTGTAAAATACTGTTTTAACAAACCCTCGAAAGAATCAGATCAAAATTCAAGCTAAAAGTGACAAAAATGGACCAAAAACCTGATTCCATTTGAACGAGCCAACTAATTCCGCTTGAAAAATTGATGTTATTTCGCTTGAAATAACTATTTCTGCTTGAAAAGTTGATGTAATTTCAAACGAAATTACTTATTCCGTTTGAAAAGGTAATTCCGTTTGAAAAGTTTGGCTAATTCCGTTTGAAATCAGGTCTTTGGTTAATTCCGTTTGAGATAACATCTAATTTCGCTTGAAAGTGTAATCTCGTTTGAAAATCAATCTAATTTCGTTTGAAAGTCCATCTTATTCGTAATTCCGTTTGAAAGTCTGATTCTGTGTAAAAACTGATTTCGTTTGAAAAGTTCTATTTTCAAAACTTGAAATTTTTTTCCGTAATCTGATTTCGTAAAATGGAAAATCAAGAGTTTTATAACCTCTTTGCCAGCGGGGGAATGACAGCAGCACAAAACCCAGGCAGTATAGTGCAAAACGTGAATATGGAGAATGAGCTCGGGACGATGCAGAAACCACCTAAATTGATGAATATCGATGAGTATTCTGGGTGGTCTGGAAGATTTAAAACATGGGTACAAGCCAACCATTTTGAGTGTTGGATGAAGATTGAATTGAAATATGCTCCTCCTAAGGATGGTTTGGGTCTTGAGAAGGCGATTGGCAGTTTGACACAAACTGAACAAGAAGATTTCAAAGCTGAGAAGAAGATGATGAGTATTCTTCAACTGGCGATTAAAGAGGATATCTTGACGTTGTTGCAACATGAGGATAATTCACAATCCATTTGGCAGTCGCTGAAAGTAAAGTTTCAAGGGAGTGTGTCCATGACCAAAAGCAAAAAGGCTTTGATAAAGAAACAATTTAACATCTTCACTGGTATAAAAGGTGAAACTATAAAACAATTGATTGAAAGATACTGCCATCTAGTTGTGGAGATGAAGAGATTGGAGATAGCCAAGACTAATGAGGAGTGGGTTGATAAATTGGCAGATGCATTACCTTACGATGAATGGGGTACTTATTTGCTAGTGTTGAAAAACAGTTCAGATTATGCTGGTATCAACCTTAGTTCGTTCATTGAGAAGATCGAAGCACATGAGTTAGAGTTAACAAAGATTAGACAGATGAATTCTTCCAATGTTCAACAAGATGTCTCTCTGTATTACAAAGGTAGTATTCCAGCAACATCAAACTTAAGTCCAAAAGTGCAAACAGCTTTTAGTGCAGATTCAACTTCCGGTGCTTCATCTAGTACATCAAGCAACAACAAGCCTTCACCGTTTGCAAGTTATGAGCCAAATCCTAAAGCTCCCGAACAAGTGACTCCACAGAGTTTGCATGGAACTGTTCTCAAGCAACAAAAACAAAACAGGAAGTCTCTAAAAAACTCAAAGAAAAGGTTGTTGAGAAAAATGAACCACCAACTGACAAATTTCATTTTTTTGAAAATTCAACATACGAAGTTGGTGAGTGTTCAAAGACAATTTTTTATCAAAAGAGAGCTAAACATGACAATCAAATGTGGGTTGTTAAGAAGTTTAATGAAGATGTAAAGAAATTTGATGTGAAATTTGGCGATGAATCTGATTCCACAAAGTCAGATGAGCCACAGTGTGAAGTTAAAGAAGAAAACTCAGTGCCTGCAATGGATGATGTTCATTTTCCACCATTGAGGGCTGAAAAATTTAAATCAAAGGTTGGAAAGGTTGAGATCTCGAATCAATTCTATTCTGAAAAGAAAGAATTTGATGTTGAGAAAGCGTTTAATGGAAATGTGAAAAAGATTTTTGGGAAAATGGTCGAGGGAAAGGCAAAAGGGGTAAAGGATTTTTATGTAACAAAGAAAGCAACTTTTTACCCGAGTGCAGATGAGGAGGTAACATCCAAGTTTGGTGAAGCTTGGATGTCTGTTTTTCATATGTGAGAATTATGACTTGCCGGAGCTTCTAGGTTGGTAAGTGAGGAGCATGAATCGGCATCTTTCTTGAGAAATTCATGAAAGTGATTTCGACTTACAAGTGGTTTTTGGTTTGATACTTACAAGTGGAAAATCAGGGACATTAAGTTGTAGTTGATTTTCTACAAGAGTTGTTTGGTGATCGTTTTTAACATTGTTAAATTTCTCATGTGATATTGAGAAAAACAATATGATGAACCCCTAACGTTACAAGTGGTAAAATCAACAAAACTTATTTTCCGGAAAAATCATTTTGGTTAAAACAAACTTAAGTGTTTTGAAATCATAATGAGAAAATAGTTTGTTGAAAGGGGGAGTTCTGATTGTTTATGCCAAGTGGATGGCGAATTGAAGTGATTCAATATCAGGTGTCAATTTACTTGTACAGTTTGTTTTCAAATTTCCTTAAATGTATTTGAATTTTTAGGGGGAGTAAGAATTTTCAGAAAATCCAAAAACATTAGAAAATTTGAAAAAGTCAAAAACATGATAAAATTCAAAAATGGGTTTTGTTGTGAAAAAGAGGAAATGATAGTACATCAGTAGACAGTTACAGTATGCTAAAGAATTGTAATGTTTAAATAGTGTTAAACGGTCTCACTGATGATATGCCGATAGGTTTTTACACATTTAGTAAACTTTTTTGAGATATAAACTAAATTCAAACTTGCTTATTTCGTGGGGAACACTACTTGGATATATAGGTAACCCCTGAAATTTCGTTTGAAGGATCCCTCTTTCTGAGATACTAGGTCTTTATGCTCAGTGATATCTGGGGTATTATCCCGGAACTTCTGATTTTGCGGAAGCAATGGCCTAGTCCCTGGAGAATACTTTACGCTTGCTTGAAATAATAGCCTGCCCTCAGTACAAAAAAATGATGAAACATTGAAAAATGCTAATCATGTGCTGTTGTAAAAAAGATCCTCTAAAGGGGACCCACCAAAAGTCGAAGCCGTCATCTCTCTGCTGAACGGATGTTCTGACCTGAGCTCTCACGGTTCTTCGCATTTAACCCCTTACATATATCATCTGTGGTATACTCACCTATAAGACTGAATATTGGGATCTGGATACGGGAGTATATTCAAGAGGTGGGACACATGAATGAGTTTAAGTCCTTAATACACCTAATTCATATCCTGAATCAGTTGAAATTTGTGTGAAAATTTAAGTGGATCAGTATATCGGCAATCTAAGTGAATTGTTTAATTCTTAATGTGTAACTAAGCTCAATGGTACTTGTGACTTGTCAAAAACTGATATGATCCTCTTACACAAACTCACAAAAATATTGTTTGTAAATATTTCTTTACTGCATTTTCATTTAGTAAAAATCCAAAAAGATTTTTAGTGTGTTTTAGCATAAAATTTTGAAAAATTCAAAAAGATTTTCGACAACTGATGTTGGAGAGCTGATTTTCAAAATTCCAAGTGCTAAACATGATGACAATCAGTGAGGGGGAGTTAGTTTGAAACAAGAAAAGATTTTAAAAGAAAATGTTTTTCATAAAAGTGGTTTATCAGATTTTTTCATTGAAAAATTTTTCTGGTTAAAATTTGAGGGGGAGTCTGTAATTATAAATTTGTCAAATTTTAAATTTGTGAAATTTATTTTTGGGTTAAGAATGTGCAGGTTTAGCCAGGTTTCGATCATGAATCTGTGAAAAGAGCACAAAGCCAGGATGCGATTCTGGAAGAAAGGGAAAGAAGATTGTGGATGCTTACACTATCAGATAATTCAGATAGTGATCAGACTGATAAAGACTGAAGACGTTGAAGACTCGACACTGAAGACTCGTCAACATTCGAGGGGGAGTCTGTTGGTGCATGCGTCTGTCAACTTCGTCTTGTATCGAGTCTTGTACTAGTTTGTATAGATCAGGGCACGCAAAACGAGAAATCTGTCGAAAATAGGTCAACAGGCAAGTTCAAACGAAATTACATGATGTAATTCCGTTTGAAAGTGACAAGCTGTTTCAAACGAAATTAGCTTTGCTAATTTCGCTTGAACCTGTAATCGTTTGAACCTAATCTCGTTTGAACTATGATTCCGCTTGAGTCATGTTCAAGCGAAATTACTTGGCCTATAAATAGTTGAGTCCTGATTTCGTTTGAGTGATTCATGTATGTGTGTTTTCCGACGGCGAAGCTCTGTCGAAGTGTCTACAGATCTGTATTTGCTCAGATATCAATCAAAAGACAGTTATAAGTGTATATCTTGCTGAATCACACACAATATGTCTGTTTCCGCCTTTCATATTGTGTAGAATGCCTCTGATCGACTCGTTTCGGGTCCGCACACGATCCTACAACTACCTACATGCGTACTACGGTCTGTTAGACGAGCGGGTCGTGCCTTGTCTTAGTATTGATTAGTGCCTTTGAGTTACGTTTTAAAGTGTCTTCAATATTTTTGTAATGATACTTCTCAAGTATCGTTATTCGTATTTCCTTCCCAAGGATGAGAGTATCTCATACTTGTGTATTCGTATTCTTGTATTGGTATATCTTGCCATGTGTTGGCATCGTATTCCAGTGTGTACGTATTTCCTTAATAAATATCCCATATATATTTCCAAAACAATATATTTTCAAATCTCATTTAGAAAATATATATAAACTTATCTTGCCAAAAAATACTGTATTTCCAGAAAATATATATTTTTCCCAAAAATCATATATCCTCTAAATACTCTAGGAAAATATATTTTTACTTCCAAAAATAGTTTATTTTCCTCTTTGTCGAAAATACGATATACTTTGTAATAATAACAAAAGCATATTCTCATTTCTCTCGTATCCAAACATATATTCATAACAACATTTTCCGGAATACTTTGTAAGTTACGTTCTTGCGTTCGATTTCGCAATATTATGTGTGTAACTTATATTTTTATTCCTTGTGATATTTGGTATTATTTTGTATTGTATTTCCTTGGTATTTCATTAAGTTATATTATTTTAAATCCATAAATAATATAACTAGTTCACAAAATATACAAACAGTCACACATGTGTCTTTAACGTAAATATATATTCTAGATATATATTTATCCATTTTTATTCATAAAAACCAACCTCCAATGTTTGTATTTTTATAACAAAATCTATGGCAAGGTTTATATTGAAAACCATAGTCAAAACATACTTGTAAATATTTGTTAGAAAATATTTTCTAACTGTTGGTATTTTTAGAAAATTTTGCCATATTTCCCCTAAAAATGGAGGTGTCCATGCTATTTAAGCATATCATTTTCTTTTCAAAATCAACACACAATAATCAACAATCAACCCTAAACAATATTATACTTACCAAGTGTTAGAACAAAGCCATCTATATAAAGATCATGAACTTGAGTTTGCATAAAAACTTGTAGTAACTTGGTAGTATGTCTAGTAGACTTAGTTACCCTTCAAAATGTATTTATTTCTTTAAAAATATAATTATTAAAGAATTTAGATGTTTACAACTTGTAAACATATTTTACAAAAACGTTTCTTCGTGAGATCTTCTTGTTTCATAAGTGTTTATACACTTGTTTCACCACTAAAAATAGTGTTTGTTTAAGTAAGAACCAATATTTTCTAAAAATCACATTTTAAACTTGGTTCTTTTGGAAAACCATTCATAATTCTTAGATTCATAAGATTACTAGCTTACTTTGTTTGTTATTTTCCAAGAAATCCTTTTATTCATCAAGTTCATGTTTACACAAGAAGATGATTATCTTATTTCATCACATAATCATCCTCTAACTTGCTAGATCATGTGTTTAATCACAATCTAGCAAGCTCCTTATGACGATCAACATCATAATCTCCAAATAAACAACAATCAAACATCATACATATACTAAACAACATCATTTCATCAAGATTTCATCATATGTAAGCTTTATGTTCAAGATCCATGTTTATGTCTTTTAGTGTTCTTGTGATTTACAACATGTTACATCTTTTAACCAACTAAAGTAGAAGTTAACAAGGGTTACAAGGATCTTACTACTAGCTCTAAGCTAGGGAAGAACACAAGATGAAATGGAGTGGATAAAAGCAATTGATGGAGGTTCTTCAAGTTCTAAAAGCTCCAAGCTCCCTTGAATGAAGTTTAACACCTTTGTGAGGCCTTAGAATGGATGAACAAGATTTGATGATGATGGTGGTGTGGAGGGGGTGTTCGGCCGAGAGCTTAATGGAGGGAGGAAGGAGAGTTGAAGTGTGGTGAAATGGAAGTGAGTCCTTGTTCTTATAACCATCTTACATCTTTGTTCATTGGGTAATATGCTCCCATAGTACATTACATAATCTAAGCAAATCTTATGAGGATTTAAGCAATATCTAGTGAGATTGTGGGAAAATTATGGTGGGGCCATCCATAACCGAATACTAGCATGGGGGGGGGGGGTAAATGTAATTTTTAAATGGTAATTAGTTAGTTAATAAATCAAATCCAAGTATATAGTTACAAGGGTTAGTTAATAGATATTCTAGTGGGTGTTAGGGGATCATTACTAGCCAAGAACTAATAAAACAATGCTTCTAGCAATATTTTGGTGTTCCGGGTAGTGTCCGGTTGTTCGGTTAGATACCGGTTCGTTAAAGTGTCAAGTTATTCCGTATAGTGTCCTTTATGTAACCTTTTGTGACACTTTTAATTCCCGACACTTAGGAAAGCATACATGACCATTTTGCCATATTTTTTGTATTTTACTAGCTTGTTAAAAGCTGAATTTTGCTAAAATATGCAGAATTCTGCACTTTTAGTGGGTTTTAGGCACTTTTCCGTCACTTAAACTATCACCTAGTGACGCAGTCTTATGGTCCTTACTTCCCTACACTCCATACTAGTGTAGTACCTTGTCTCTGGCTCGTACTGGGTCTCAAAACACTGTCTGTCTATGTACTGACATTGTCAGCATTTTTCTAAGCTATCCGCTAACTGTGCTAACCGTGCTTTGTGCATTGTTTATGTCACTAAGGGTTTGTGTGTAAAAATGAAGTGACCATATGAGATGTAATGCACATGTATGTTTGATGCAGAAATCAGAAAGCAGTTTAATTCATTAGTTGTGATTAAGCACAGTCATTAAGCACTAATCAATATTAATTAATTGTACGGATGCGTGCAAATTTGGCCGTTGTCACATGGAACGCTGGTCGAACTAGAGGGAGCTGTCACATCACTGTTGGTGATGTGACAGGGGTATTTATAGGTTGCCAAAAGAGGAAAGTGCGCATAGGTGACGGATCGGATGTCACATCGATCGTATGCCCATCCAATCGGATGGTCATCCGTTCGGATGACCATTCGATCGAACGGTCAATCGATCGAAGTGGTCCTGCGAGTTTGGTTTCGGCGTTTCGTTTAGCGTTTTGAGCGTTGCGGTGCGTTTAAGCGAGTGTCGATTAAGCGATGCGATAGATTACTAATAATCACACAAATACTATATCTAACATACAATCATCCTAAATACTTGCGTTTAGCATTTGTGGTTATGTTGCTTGCGATAGAGTTGCGTTTGCGTTTCGATTAATTACTCCTAACATATAGTAAACATGCACAAGTAACACATAAATAGCACACACACGTAAAACAATATACAGAATCTCTAAATTACAGCTGCGATTGTGATTACGATGCGATTAGCGATACAACGATAAAACATGCGATTAAACCTCGATTATTAAAATTTACTCCACATGATACAACTAAAGCAAATAATTTAAAGAATTCGATTACAATCCAAGACGTACATTCACTAGTTAAGCAAGGAGTGACAGATCGTAATTAGCAATCTTTCCTTCCTTTGACTTTGACTTTGACTTGTACGTTGACTTTAGAAACGCGGGTTGTTACAGCCTCCCCTACTTAAGGGAATTTTGTCCCGAAATTAGGCCTTAGGCGTAACAAACAACTACGGGTACTTCGCCTTCATGTCACTTTCGAGTTCCTAGGTGAACTCTACGCCTCGCTTGCCTTCCCAGCGAACTTTCACAATGGGAATGCGTGAGCGTCTAAGCTTCTTGGTTTCTCGATCCATGATCTCGACAGGCTTCTTCACGAAGTGTACTGTTTCGTCCACTTGTAGATCCTCAAGTGGAACTTGTAAATTCTGCTCAGCCAGGCACTTTCTGAGGTTCGACACATGGAAAGTTGGATGGACGTTGCTAAGTTCCTACGGTAGTTCGAGTCTGTAGGCCACCTTCCCAATCCTTTCCATGATTTTAAAGGGTCCAACATATCGAGGCGCGAGTTTCCCTTTCTTGCCGAATCTGATCACACCCTTCTAAGGTGAAACCTTTAGGAGTACGTGATTGCCAACGTCAAATTCAATGGGTTTGCGGCGTCTATCGGCGTAACTTTTCTGACGACTCCGAGCTTTCAGCAGATTATCTCAAATTTGGAGGATCTTGTCAGTCGTTTCTTGCAGCAGCTCCGGACCGGTTATTTGCGCATCTCCGATCTCATACCACACAATCGGCAATCGACATTTTCTTCCGTATAATGCCTCAAATGGTGCCATTTGAATGCTAGAATAATAACTGTTATTGTACGAGAATTCGACCAAAGGTAAGTGCGTGTCCCAATTACCACTGAAATCTATGACACACGAGCGAAGCATGTCTTCAAGAGTATAAATCGTTCTTTCAGTCTGACCGTCGGTTTAGGGATGGAAGTCGGTACTTAGATTTAGCGTAGTACCGAGGGCAGATTGAAACTTTCCCAAAGTCGCGAGGTAAACCGACCATTGCGGTCAGAGATGATGTCACGAGGCATCCCGTGTCGACAGATGATCTCGTCGGAGTAGATCCGGGCTAATCGTTCTACCTTGTAGTCTTCCCGTATCGGCAGAAAATGAGCAGATTTAGTCAGACGGCCAATGATAACCCAGATGCTATCGTGGCCTGAAGTCGTACGCGGAAGTTTCGTGATAAAGTCCATGGCTATGCTCTCCCATTTCCACATCGGGATCTCGGGTTGCACGAGCAAGCCAGAGGGTCTTTGTTGTTCGGCCTTGACTTTCGAACAAGTCAGGCACTTCGAAACATAAATTGCTATATCCTTCTTCATTCCAGGCCACCAGTATCATAGACGAAGGTCATGATACATCTTGTCGACACCAGGCTGAATGGAATATCGGGACTTGTGGGCTTCGTCCAGCAGAATTTGTCGTAAGTTAGTGCGCTTGGGAATCCAATTTCGGTCCAGATAATGGAATATCCCATTCGATTTATTCACTAACTGATCACCATTATAGAGGATCCTTTCCTTCTTCAAGGTGCGTTCGGTAAAGCATGCTGAGCGTCACGGATAAGAGTTTCGAGATGGTGCTGGGCATGAACATTACGAACACTATGCAAATAGCTTCGTCTGCTGAGAGCATCGGCAACGACATTTGCTTTGCCAGGATAATAATGAATCTCACAGTCATAATCGTTGAGAAGTTCTACCCATCGGTGTTGACGCATATTCAGTTCTTTTTGGTTGAGGATGTGTTGTAGGCTCTTGTGGTCGGTGAAGACCGTACACTTGGCACCATAAAGGTAGTGTCGCCAAATCTTCAATGCAAAAACAACTACGCCTAGCTCGAGGTCATGGGTTGTATATGTCACAACCCCCGATCCCTGATCCCCGGGAACGGACGGACGCGAGCTCAGAGTTTGGTGGTATCAGTTTGTTTAATCTCGCAGCGGAATTTTCATCAAGACCGTAGTTAGGAAATGTTTATCAGAGTAAAACCACCATATTTGATATTAATAACATGGGCAAAACCCAAGTTTCTTATTACAATACATTTATAGGGACAAACCCTATTTTATTTAAATTTAAAACATTGTTTCTTAGATAACTTTTATAGCCACTTATTTTCCAAGCCATCAGTGCTCTCGAGCTGGCTTTTTCCCAGTTGGCTTTCACATTGTGTTATCTGAAACATGTTTTAAAAATATTTTGTCAGCGGGAAATACTGGTGAGTGAATCCCAGTTTAATAAAGAAACATTTTATCAATTAACACAGTATTGAGAGCGATCACATTGTTTATTTCTACACAATTACTCATTCAGTATTGTCAATCCTTGACTTGTGGGTCATATTACGCATTGGCTAACTCGTTGTCCAAAGGTAACGTACTGTCGTCCCGACTTATTACTCGCAAGTAATAAATTTTGTATACAAAACCCCAAATACCGGCAGTAATTGAAGAACTACAAAGACTCAATCACTGCTTAATCGCTTTATAAACAATTTAAGGTTTCGTAAATTATTCCAAAAAGATTAACAAAAAGAGGATAAACTCACAAAAAGGTTTACACAAAAAGAAGGATTACTCACTTTGCTATCTTAGGCTTCTTGTAAGGGTTTCCTGGGTATAATCTATAATTTATACAAATGTACATTGGTTAGTATCATAACCCTTTGAAAATATTAATAATACCCTCCCCGAGACGGCATTCCAACAACTACGTCGGGCAGAACCACGACAGTTGTTACGGAACCCTAATCAATCGGGCAGCGTAACTATTACGAAACTGGGGTTATAATACTTACAACGGAGCAGAACCTCGCTAATTTAGGGGTATAATACCCGTGTATTATAACTTCTCTACAGAAATTGTGATTTAAGATTGAAATGTGAGCGACGAAAAACGTAAACTGATGAGTTCTATATATAGTGCTGATATTGGGCTTCCAGGCGGCCCGCGTAAGAGACAGGCCAGGGTTACGCGGCCCGCGTCAACCCTAGTCAACGCTATAGCTTGGCCCGGTCATCTACTAGGTTCGACACGATATCGACACGTGTCAGCTCAGAGATGCACCATCATTTGGAACACGCGCGGCCTGCGTAAATTAATAAAGGATCTTACGCGGCCCGTATGAACTAAAGGGATAACGGTATCAGGTTTTAAACTCTGATACGGCCCGCGTAAACTTGAGGTGAGGTCCTATGCGGCCCGCCTCAGCTTACTATTTCTTATTTTTGATTTATTTTATAAGCTATAACGTATTTCGGGCTCGGTTTTCACATACGGGGTGTAATATAATACATATTGAGACATTTAAAGATATAATAGGGTGTCGGAAATATTATGAGAACATTGGTTTTACCGAGGGTTGTTACATTCTCCCCACCTTGTTTTAGAGCTCGTCCTCGAGATCTACTGGAACAAATGCGGATATTTTCTCTTCATTTTTGACTTGAGCTCCCATGTGTACTCAGGTCCTCTTTTGGATTCCCACTTTACTTTAACTAGAACTAGTCTCTTGTGTTTGAGATTCTTGACTTTTCTATCTTCAATTTGTAGAGGTCTTTCTACAAATTTGAGTTGTTCATTTACCTCTATATCCTTAAGAGGTACTATCAGTGATTCATCAGCTAAACACTTTTTAAGATTAGATACATGAAACACATCATGTATTCCTGCCATTTCCTCTGGCAATTGTAGTTGATAGGCTACAGGTCCTATTCTTCTGATAATCTTGAAAGGTTCAACATACCTGGGACTTAGCTTTCCCCTTTTTATGAATCTTACTACTCCTTTCCAATGAGAGACTTTCAACAATACTTTTTCTCCTACCTGAAACTCCAATGGCTTGCGTCGGTTATTGGCATAACTCTTTTGTCGATCACGTGCGGCTTTCAGTCGTTCCTTGACTTGAATAATCTTGTCAGTTGTTTCTTGTACAATCTCAGGTCCAGATAGTTGCTGTTCCCCAATTTCTGCCCAACAGACTGGGGTTTGGCACTTTCGTCCATAAAGTGCTTCGAATGGTGCAGCATTGATACTTGTGTGATAACTATTATTATAAGAAAATTCTATTAAAGGTAAGTGATCATCCCAATTACCTCCGAAATCAATTATACAAGCTCTAAGCATGTCCTACATTGTTTGAATTGTTCTTTCACTTTGTCCATCTGTTTGAGGATGATAAGCTGTGCTTAACCTTAACTTGGTTCCCATTGCCTTTTGGAAACTTAACCAAAAACGAGATGTAAAGCGACTATCTCTATCAGAAACAATTGATAAAGGAATGCCATGTAAAGAAACAATTTCATTTACATATAATTTAGCTAATTGTTCCATACTAATTGTTTCTTTCATTGGTATAAAATGAGCTGACTTGGTTAGTCTGTCTACAATTACCCAGATTGTATCATTTCCTTTCTTGGTTTTGGGTAATTTTGTAACAAAATCCATTGTTATCAATTCCCATTTCCAAACTGGCATTTCTAATTGTTGTAACAAACCTGAGGGTTTCTGGTGTTCAGCTTTAACTTGTGAACAAGTTAAACATTTAGAAACATAGGCTGCTATGTCCTTCTTCATTCCTATCCACCAGAAATTTTTCCTTAAATCCTGGTACATTTTATCACTTCCTGGGTGCATCGTGTATTTAGACTTATGGGCTTCTTCTAGTATACGATTACGCAGGTTTCCTAATTTAGGTATCCACATTCTCTTTTCATGGAATCTCCATATTCCATCTGTTCCTTGTTTTAATTCTTTTAGCATACCTTTTAGCTTTTCAGTATCTTCCTTGATTACTGATTCTTGTGCTTCTCTTATCTGATCATTTAAATCTACTTGCAGATTTAATTTAAGAGAATGCATCCTTTTTGGCTTTTCATGATACTTTCGACTTAAAGCATCTGCCACTACATTTGCTTTTCCTTCATGATACTGAATATCACAATCATAATCACTAAGAAATTCCATCCAACGTCTTTGCCTCATATTCAACTCTTTTTGATTAAAGATATACCTTAAACTCTTATGATCAGTGAATATGGTAAACTTACTACCATAAAAATAATGTCTCCAAATCTTAAGAGCAAAAATTATAGCTCCTAATTCTAAATCATGGGTTGAATAATTTTCTTAATGATTCTTAAGTTGTCTAGATGCGTAAGCTATAACTTTCTGACGTTGCATCAATACACATCCATAACCTAATTTAGAAGCATCACAATAGACTACAAAATCTTCAGTTCCTTCTGGTAATGCTAGTATAGGTGTATGGGTTAATCTTTGTTTAAGAATTCTAAAGGCTTCTTCTTGTTTTAATCCCCATTCAAACTTAACAGATTTACAGGTTAGCTTAGTTAAAGGAATGGCTATTCTAGAAAACTCCTTAATAAATTTTCTATAATAACCGGCCAATCCTAAGAAACTTCTAACCTCAGTTGGTGACTCAGGGGTTTTCCATTTAGTAATTGCCTCAATCTTAGTTGGGTCTACATGAATTCCTTCATGATTGACTAAGTGTCCAAGGAATTGTACCTGTTCTAACCAAAATTCACACTTAGAAAACTTAGCATAAAGTTTTTCCTTTCTTAACAGACTTAAAAGTGCGTGCAAATGCTTTGCATGATCCTTTTTACTCTTAGAGTAAATTAGAATATCATCTATAAAAACAATTATGAATTTATCCAAATATGTCTTACATATTTGGTTCATCATGTCCATAAATGCAGCTGGGGCATTGGTTAAACCAAATGGCATGACAGTAAATTCATAATGACCATACCTCGTTCTAAATGCGGTCTTAGGAATATCATCTTCCTGTACCTTTAATTGATGATATCCTGACCTTAAATCGATTTTAGAGAAAAATCGCGCTCCTTGCAGTTGATCAAACAAATCATCGATTCTCGGTAATGGGTACCGATTCTTAATCGTGACCTTGTTTAATTCATGGTAATCAATGCACATACGCATCGATCCGTCCTTCTTTTTAACGAACAGTGTCGGCGATCCCCATGGCGATGAACTTGGCTGTATAAATCCTTTTTCTAACAATTCGTCTAGTTGTTTCTTTAATTCTTGCATTTCTGCAGGTGCCAAACGGTAAGGTGCTTTGGCAATTGGTGATGTTCCTGGTAGCAAATGAATTCTGAATTCAACTTCTCTGTCTGGAGGTAGTCCTGGTAATTCTTCTGGAAAGACATCTGAAAACTGAGATACTACTGGAATATCTTTTAGTTCTTTTCCTTTAGTGTTAGTGATTATAGAAATCAAATACACTATAGAACCTTTTCTTATACAACTTGCAGTTTTCATCACAGAGATGAACTTAGTGGACCTAGAAGGTTTATCTCCTTTAATTGTGATCATTTTGCTTTTTGGTGAATTTACTTGAATTAACTTTTGATCACATAAAATATTGGCTTTATTGGCTATTAACCAATCCATTCCTAAAACAACATCAAATCCTGCCAGATTCATGGGATATAGGTTTGCAATAAATTTCTGATTTAAAATTTCTATTCTTGCTCCATGCAAGATTTCAGATATCTTAACGGTTTCTCCATTAGCTGTCTCTACTAAGCATTCTAGTGGTAGTTTAGTTAATGACTGATTTAGAAATTTGCAAAACGATGTATTAATAAAACTTTGGTTTGCACCAGAGTCAAATAATACTTTAGCAAAAACATCATTAACTAAAAACGTACCACCTATGACATCTGGAATCAATTTGGCCTCATCTGCAGTCAGAACAAATGCTCTAGCATTTTTAGTATTCTTGTTATCTGTAGCTGGAGCTAATTTTGGGCAGTTTGGCTTGATGTGACCTTGTTCTCTGCAGTTGTAGCATATCCTGCTGTTTTTCTTCCTGCAGTCTTCTTCCTTGTGTCCCGATATTTTGAAAAAGTTACAGTACACAGGGCATCTTCCTGAATGCTTTCTTTTGCAATTCCTACAGTAGGGTGCAGAGGTAGAACCTACATTTCTCCCACGGTTAGAATTTCTAGAATGAAATTCTTGAGTCAATTTCTGGGTTAGGTTTCTCCTTTGATCCTCTTCTTGGGTTCGGACTAATTCATCAGTCAAGGTATTGGCTAGTTCGACAGCTTCTTCTATGGTTTGAGGTCAAGCTACCTTGACTACATGTCGTATCTCTCCGATTAATCCCCATATATAACGGGAGATTAACACTGGTTCTGGTGAAGCAAGAGTTGGCACTATTCTAGCATATTCAAAGAATATTTTAGTGTACCCTTTGCTATCCACACCAGTCATCCAAAGGTTTAGGAATTTGTTTGCTATTTGTTCTTTTTCATTGGGTGGGCAGAATTTCCTTTCTACCTTGTTTTTAAATTCTTCCCATTCCATACTGTAAGTTCTATCACTTCCTCTTGTCTGGAGGATAATGTTCCACCATTCTAGTGCTGCATTCTTAAACAGATTAGAAGCAAACAATATTTTATCTTCTTCAGCACACTTACTTATCCTTAAGACTGCCTCAGTCTTTTCTATCCAGCGTAAGGTTGCAATGGCCCCTTCATTGCCCGAGAATTCCATTGGTTTACAAGACCAGAATTCTTTATAAGAACAACCGTTAGGCACGGTTCTTCTTCTTTTGGGAATAGGAATTTGAAGTATAGGCCCATTGTTCACGCTGTTTTCTGGTTCAATTGGTCTCTTACTGCTATGTTTACTTTTATTATTCGCTTCTTGAATAGTTTGAATAATAAATGGCATGGCATCTATGATTCCTTGTGCCACAATATGTTGAACGACACTATTATCCATTTGGTTTTCGTTGTTATGGATACTCGGATTCTCGTTAACCACGTTAATGTTACTCTGGTTATCATTATTCAGATTTCCTTGATTTCCTTCGTCGGCCATCTGAATTTTAAACATTTACCCCATATTAATATCACAAATAATATCTTAATATAGTTGGTCACATGACACTCAATCTAACCAAAAACGTAGATCATTGCTACTTACTCTATTCATATACTTATGCGTCTATTACTCACTAGTACAGAAATAAAGATTACAATACCAACAGAAATAAAATAGTAATATGCATCCGTACACACATATTTTTATTTTATTTTTATTTTTATTATATTATTATTATTACTACCGCTTCTTCCATTCTAACATTCACGGATATGGATTTATCCAAAAATCCATATTACGTTCATCGTATTTCCATACGAGACGCTCTCCCACCTGACGCATTCTCTTACTGCTCTCTAAAATTTCCTCCCCGAAAGTCCTAAGTTCTTGAACGTTTTCTGCACTCATTGGGGGTGCAGGTTCTCGGACTGGGTTTGGAATCTGGGGTGCATTTTCCTGATATGGGGGTGACAGTTCCTGAAATTGGTAAGGATCCTCTAATATCTCCCTAATATAATCATCTTGGTAATAGGGATCTAAAGGGTCCATACCTGGGTAGGCTTCTATATTCTGTATGGGTGGATAATCCTGGATAGGGTAACGTTGCACAAAGTCCCTATTGTTGTCCCACCAGGGGTCGTAATTCGGGTCTAACGGATTTTGTGCAAGCACCCTAGGGATTTCTTCTGGGTTAAAGTCGTGCATCTCCACTTGGTTTTCCTGATTTTCTATCTCCATAGGTTGTTCTGGGTTTTGTAGTTGTGGGGCTACTAGTTGTTCCAGACCCGGGTCAGCAGCAGTTGTAGCTAAGATATGGAAATTAGCTAGGCTTCTATTAAGCATATCTTGCGTATGGGCATCTGTCTCTCGCTTAATAGCAGCTAAAGCCCTTTGCTGTTGCAATTTTCGCATTCTTTTCCTACGAGCAAAAGCTTCTTTACTGAACCATCCTCGTTTCTTATTAGGAAATGGTTCTTCAGATTTAGCTATAAAGGCAAATATCCCATCATCCTGATCAGCAGTATACCCAGAGAGGGCAGGCTGTGATGATGTACCTTCACTCCTAGGTGAATCAGCTAACTGACGATTCACGTCTGATGGTCCTTGATCACTCATACTGAAAACTAACAGATATTCAAATAACACATAACAAATAAATACAGTTATGCACGTATTTCCGTAATTATTTCCTAACACAAAATTTAGAATTTAAGTGTCAGCAGAACACTTCTTTGGCTCAGACCAGTGGCTAGGCTCTGATACCACCTTCTGCCGCAACCCTCGATCCCTGATCCCGGGGAACGGACGGACGCGAGCTCAGAGTTTGGTGGTATCAGTTTGTTTAATCTCGCAGCGGAATTTTCATCAAGACCGTAGTTAGGAAATGTTTGTCAGAGTAAAACCACCATATTTGATATTAATAACATGGGCAAAACCCAAGTTTCTTATTACAATACATTTATAGGGACAAACCCTATTTTATTTAAATTTAAAACATTGTTTCTTAGATAACTTTTATAGCCACTTATTTTCCAAGCCGTCAGTGCTCTCGTGCTGGCTTTTTCCCAGTTGGCTTTCACATTGTGTTCCCTGAAACATGTTTTAAAAATATTTTGTCAGCGGGAAATACTGGTGAGTGAATCCCAGTTTAATCAAGATACATTTTATCAATTAACATAGTATTGAGAGCGATCACATTGTTTATTTCTACACAATTACTCATTCAGTATTGTCAATCCTTGACTTGTGGGTCATATTACGCATTGGCTAACTCGTTGTCCAAAGGTAACGTACTGTCGTCCCGACTTATTACTCGCAAGTAATAAATTTTGTATACAAAACCCCAAATACCGGCAGTAATTGAAGAACTACAAAGACTCAATCACTGCTTAATCGCATTATAAACAATTTAAGGTTTTGTAAATTATTCCAAAAAGATTAACAAAAAGAGGATAAACTCACAAAAAGGTTTACACAAAAAGAAGGATTACTCACTTTGCTATCTTAGGCTTCTTGTAAGGGTTTCCTGGGTATAATCTATAATTTATACAAATGTACATTGGTTAGTATCATAACCCTTTGAAAATATTAATAATACCCTCCCCGAGACGGCATTCCAACAACTACGTCGGGCAGAACCACGACAGTTGTTACGGAACCCTAATCAATCGGGAAGCGTAACTATTACGAAACTGGGGTTATAATACTTACAACAGAGCAGAACCTCGCTAATTTAGGGGTATAATACCCGTGTATTATAACTTCTCTACAGAAATTGTGATTTGAGATTGAAATGTGAGCGACGAAAAACGTAAACTGATGAGTTCTATATATAGTGCTGATATTGGGCTTCCAGGCGGCCCGAGTAAGAGACAGGCCAGGGTTACGCGGCCCGCGTCAACCCTGGTCAACGCTATAGCTTGGCTCGGTCATCTACTAGGTTCGACACGATATCGACACGTGTCAGCTCAGAGATGCGCCACCATTTGGAACACGCGCGGCCCGCGTAAACTAATAAAGGATCTTACGTGGCCCGTATGAACTAAAGGGATAACGGTATCAGGTTTTAAACTCTGATACGGCCCGCGTAAACTTGAGGTGAGGTCCTATGCGGCCCGCCTCAGCTTACTATTTCTTATTTTTGATTTATTTTATAAGCTATAACGTATTTCGGGCTCGGTTTTCACATACGGGGTGTAATATAATACATATGGGGACATTTAAAGATATAATAGGGTGTCGGAAATATTATGAGAACATTGGTTTTACCGAGGGTTGTTACAGTATAGTTCTTCTCGTGGATTTTGAGCTGACGAGAGGCGTAAGCGATAACCTTGTCCAGTTGTATGAGAACACAACCAAGACCAAGGTTTGAGGCATCACAATAGACAACGAAGTCATCATTTCCATCGGGTAGAGCGAGAATAGGAGCATTGCATAGCATAAGCTTGAGAGTTTGAAAGGCAGTCTCTTGTTCGGTTCCCCAAACAAAAGGCTTGTCTTTATGCGTCAAAGAAGTAAGCGGGACAGCGATTTTCGAAAAGTCAGCGATGAATCGACGGTAATATCCCGCCAATCCGAGGAATGAACGAACATCGGATGGTGATTTTGGAGTAACCCAACTCTTAACAGCTTCGATCTTCGCGGGATCGACGTGTATACCTTGACTATTGACGATTTGACCGAGGAATTGAACCTCCTCTATCCAGAATTCACACTTGGAGAACTTGGCATAGAGTCGATTCCCTTGGAGTAATTCGAGAACCAAACGTAGGTGCTGCGCGTGTTCGGTTTTCGACTTCGAATAGATAAGGATATCATCGATGAACACGATGACGAAGCGGTCAAGAAATGGTTTACACACGCGGTTCATCAAAGCCATGAAAACCGCAGGTGTGTTGGTTAAAACAAAGGGCATTACGATGAATTCATAATGGCCGTACCGGGTTCGGAAAGCGGTTTCGGTATATCTTCTTCCTGAATGCGTAACTGGTGATAGCCTGAGCGTAAATTATAACATTCCCAAAATTTGTAAATTTAAAATAAAGTTATTACACGAATAGGTCATGGGTTAGTTGACCGATAGAAATATAAAGTATTTTGGCAAACGTAGAAACCGCTCCCGGGATAGGGGTTGGGGGTTGTGACATAAATCGATCTTAGAGAAACATGTAGCATCTTGTAATTGATTAAATAAATCATCGATTCGGGGAAGGGGATAACGATTCTTGATGGTCAGCTTATTCAACTCCCTATAGTCGATGCACATCTGAAACGACCCATCCTTCTTTTTGACAAAAAGGACTGGCGCGCCCCAAGGAGAGGTACTAGGGCGGATGATGCCTTTGTCAAGTAATTCCTGGAGTTGGCTAGAGAGTTCGATCATTTCGGACGGAGCGAGGTGATAAGGAGATTTAGCAACAGGGTTGGCTCCAGGAATGAGGTCAATACGAAAATTAATATCACGGCTCGGGGGTAAACCAGGTAAATCATCAGGAAAGACGTTAGGAAAATCACGAACCACAGGCACCTTGTCTATTGCCTTAACTTCCTTTTTCTCCGCTACTACAATGTGCGCTAAGTAAGCTTGGTATTCCTTACGGAGATACTTGCTAGCCTGGACACACGACATGAGTTGGAGTTTCTTCGAAACGACTTCACCATAGACACACAATTGATCACCATTAGCGAGCGAGAAGCGAATCATCTTATCAAAGCAAACAACTTCAGCACGATTTTCATGAAGGAAGTCAATGCCTACTATGACATCAAAACTACCGAGCTGCATCAGAATAAGGTCGGTAGGAAAGATGTGATTGTTGAGTTCAAGAGTACAATCACGTAAAACGGAATTGACAGCGACGGTTCTTCCAGTGGCAACTTCAACATGGAACGTCGAGGGGAGATGGGCGCGCTTACGATTAAGGAGCTTTTTGAATTCTAACGACACAAAACAGTTATCGGCTCCAGTATCAAATAAACACAAAGCATATATACCATTTATGAGGAACATACCATTAACCACATTGTTATCTGCTTGGGCCTGGGGGACGTTGATGTTGAAAGTACGTCCGCGGGCTGCTGGCTGCTGTTGTTGCTGAGGGTGATGCTATTGTGGCTCTTGCTTCACCACTCGATTTGGGTACATGTTTGAGAAGTGGTTGGGATCACCACATGCAAAGCAAGCTCTAGCGTGGATCGCGGGTGCAGGAGCCGCATGTTGGCCTTGAGGAGCAGGAAGTAGAGCTTGTTGAGCATGAGCTTGCCCTTGAGCTGGAGCTAGAGCTTGACGTGGACCAGTACGGCAGTTGGCGGTGAAGTGGCCATACATATTGCAGTGAACACAGTATCTGCAAGCAATCCCCACGGGATGATGATAAGTACAGGTAGGGCAAGCCGGGTGTGGACCAGTGTATGCACGCTTAGCCAGCGGTGCATGGGTGACTGGTGCCGCTACTTGGTGGTGTTGGGGCTACGGTTGAGCGGGTACTACTTGGAGCAGAGTGGCAGCTGTGACAGCGCAATTTTTGCTACTGTTGTTGTTGTTGTTGTTGTTCTTTCTCTTACGGTGGGAGGACTTCGAAGCTTGCGGAGCAGCGATGGTTTCAGCGGTGGAAGCAGCGGTAACTTGGTGAAGATTCTTGGAGGCATTATCAAAGTAACCAGCCTTAACTCGCTTGTCGTTGATCTCGGCAGCGAGCAGGAAGGTTTCCTCAATAGTTTTCGTCTTCGCGGCTTGCACGAAATCAGCCACGCAGTCCGGTAGAGCACGGATGTATTTCTTGATGGTGATTTCGGGGGTAGTAACTTGGCCTGGACAGATTATGCTCAGCTACTTAAAGTGGGCAGTTAAACCAGCGTTGTCGCCACCCTCTTGTTTGATGTGCCAGAACTCGTCCTCCAACTTTTGAAGCTCGTGGGGAGGGCAGAACTCTTTCATCATGATGTCCTTCAACTCGTCCCATGTAAGCCCGTAAGCTGCATCATTCCCTTGCTTGTTTCTTTCGGCAGTCCACCAGTCTAGAGCCCTAGACTGGAAAACGCCGGTAGCGTTAACTGTGCGAAGGTTTTTCGGACAGCCGCTTTGGCGCAGGGTGACTTCGATAGAATCGAACCATTGAAACATGGCAGTAGGCACGTCTTCTCTGGTGAATTCTTTGGGTCCGCATGCTTTAAACTGCTTGAAGCTAAAAGTAGCTCGTGGTGAATCAGCCCGGGACTCTTCAGAGGACTTGCTAGCGTTTTCATTCAGCTCGCTAACAATTTGCAGTATGACTTTCGGCATTTGCTTAGCTACCAGAGAAGCGATGCGCTTGTCCTCATGATTACGACGAGCAGGGCGGGAGTGAAACGACCCAAATGACGACATTGTCTGCAACAGACATCGCCATAGGACTCAGACACTATATCATCGAATCTCACCTCACACGCACTACTACTAAAGCTCAGGAACACATTTAATCATATAAGCACACGGGCACGTAACACATAACCACAGAAACACATAAGCACGTAAACACATAAGACACTTAGCACGTAGATCATCGCAACACACGAGGACACACTATATTTTGCACGTATTCACCTACATGTATTGCACGCATTCACCTATCATTCAAGGTCGCGCGTTTGAGAATAGCGATTGCAATTAGCGAGTACACAGCGAGTAGTATGGCATAATCGAGTAACATAGCATACGATTTGTTGGCGTTTTGAGATAGATGTGTAGTGCTTGTCACACCCCCAAAAAACCACTTGCGGAAACACCGCGGGGCGTGTGATGTACCAGGATCTAGCCACCAATCACATTGAACTTGTAACTATAATTAAAAAAACATTCATTCATTAACATAAAGTGTTACAAAACGTTAGATGTAATTCATTGTATATAGCGGAAGCATAACTCATTTGTTAAATGTTTCATAATCATATATATACAAAAACCATTAGACTTGTATTGCGATTCCATGTATCTCGACCCATGACCACTCCAGCCTTCCAGACAACAAGTCCTAATGATAAAAACCTATAGACCTGCAAGCATGCAGACAAGTGTGTCAGACGACGCTGGTGAGTTCAAAGTTTGTTAACGTCTTTAGATACCAGTTACCAGATTAAAACGTTTCACAGATTTGATGTTGTTAATCATACGCTTACCGCCGATAGCTCCAGATTATTTGCCCTAAACCCCAATGCCTCTATCAAAGCAATGGTCAAGATGGGGGTCATTAGTTCACTCCCGACCTCCTTGGTGCGGTGTGAGGGTGCCAAACCTAAATTGCGCTATTAACTAATACCATGTTGCCTTCCCGACAACAATCGGGTAGGAGGGACTTGAGTGATAGATATACGTGTATTAACCAATAACCCAGGTTTAACATTCCATTCGAACCCATTACCCGACATTCCTCCCCGGAACGTTTACCAGATGTCCCACCCCGGGACGCATGCTTGGAAAAAGAGCAGTGAACTCACATTAGATTTGCTCGGTATGTCTCGTTACATTACCCGTTCCCAGTTGGTCAACCAAACCCTATCGTGGTTACCAATCAACATCAGTCACATAATCACAAGTCACGTATTTGTACACAGTGAGTCACGTAGCACATAGTAAGTGTTTAGTTTTCATACGCATTTACATCACAAGTTGATGTTCCCAACATTAGTCACTGGTGACACCAGTTTCATAATAATCGATTCACGTGTTGTCACTGATTGCATTTGGTTAAGATCATAGTTTAATACATATGAAGCACTGAGTTTCCAAACAAGTCTACATACTGAGTTCATGATACATAACAATGTTTTACAGATAAGTTGACTACCCACAACAGTTAAGTCAAGACTCTCATTTCTGGTTATCATTATCATCATACAACAGACTAAGTTTCACAAACACTAGTGTACAATCATCATAAACAACCCTACTGCTCAGCTCATTACTTACACGACGAAACACCATATGTTTCGTTGAGATGAGGGGTAACGAAACACCTAGTGTTTCGTCGAGGATATGGGTGACGAAGACCCGTGATTCGTCAACAGAGGTTTCGTCGACATTGATTGTTTATCAATAGTCTTTCGTCACTAACCCTAACAACTAACAACCAAATTCAATCAGCCTAATCATGTTCATCGACATTCAACTTTTCTACCCACCCGATTTATCAATTCATCAAAATAACATCAGGTTTATGCAATCATTAACATTATGTCATCCTAGTTAATTAACAACCTTCTACCGAGTCCATCAATATCAATTCGGAGCATGAGTTCGTATACACATCAATACAATCAACACACTTGTTATCATGAACCCTAGTTATTCACTAGCAATTTATCATCATAAATTAACATCGATTCCAGCATGTAACACATATCATCGAGTTTACTTACAACCAAGCCTAGATCAATTACACAGTTTATTATAATCACATATCACAAAGGTTAATTTAACCATATTCACAAAATTACTAGCACCAAGTTATGTCTTACCAAAGAAAACTAATCACATCAAAGATCAATCATACCAGTTTTGTCGACGTGGAAGAGATGGATGGCTTCACAAAAAGGAGCGGTTACGAAGGAGAGACTGCCGTCGAAGACTAGAGAGAGCCTAGGGTTTTGTTGATTATTTCCTTACATACGTTTATGTGAATATAAGGTAAATATAACTGCTTTATACTTGGGCCTCACCTGGGCCACAGGCCCACACGGCGAAACACCACCTAGTGAAACACCTCCTGGTGAAACATTTCCTGGCGAAACTCCTCCTGGTGAAACACCTCCTGGTGAAACACTTCCTGGTGAACACCTCCTGGGATCTCGGATTGTCACATCATCCCCAACTTGAAAGAAATTTCATCCCGAAATTTGATAAGCAATCTAAAACAGCACGGTGTTAGATCAGGATGGCTGTGGATTTTCCCCAAATGCCACATCATCCCCAACTTGAAAGGGAATTTCGTCCTGAAATTCGCTAATGATATCAGAAGTTGATACAACCGTTTGAACAACTGAGGATACTAGAGCTTACTCCGGTTATTGCGCTCCCACGTGAACTCCGGTCCACGTCTTGAGTTCCAACGAACTCTCATGATTGGAAATTGGACTATGCTAACAAACCTTACCTCCTCGTCTATGTCTTTGATTGGCTCCTCGACAACTGCAATTTGTCTAATAAAGGCGTCACAAATGTTTCATCAAGCACTGCCTTAGATTCGAGACATAAAGGACATTGTGCACGTTACCCAATTCGTCGGGTAACTCGAGTTTGTAGGCCACGCAACCGATTCTTTCCAGAATTCTGAATGGCTCAACGTAACGTAAATTAAGCTTGTCATGCTTCCCAAACGTACCACACCCTCCCAGGGTGAGACTTCCAGTATGACACGTTCGCCTGCAGCGAACTCCCAGTGTCTCCTAAGTTATCAGGTTTCCTGGCGGTCACGCATTGTCGCCACACGATTTCCAATCTAGATAATCTTCCCAAGAGTTTCGAGTACAAGTCCTGGACCTGTGATTAGGTTGTCACCCATTCTAGTCCAACAAGGAGATCGGCATTATCGTCCAAGCAATGCCTCAAACAGAGCTGTCTGGATACTAGAATGGTATTGACTGCAGTAGAACTCAACCAAAGGTAAGTGTCCTTCTAACTATTGCTAAATTCAATCACACACATGCCCGCAACATGTCTTCGAGTGTCAGAATGGTTTGTTTACTCTGCCCGTTTGTCCTACGGTGATAAGCAATGCTCATGTCTAGACGTGAGCCAAGAGTGTTGTGTAGTGCCTGTCATAAATCAGGTATAGATCAAAATCAAAGGTATCAGGAGTTGGCACCTCGTGCCTAAACACCGCCTCTCTCAGAGGGATATTCACAGCTTGCGAAGACTTGTCAGTTTCCTTGATTGCAAGAAAGTGTGCCGGTTAGATGAGACAATCAACCATCAGCCAGGTGATATTGTTTCCATCTCGTTTTGTTAGTAGACTAGCAACAAAATCCATGGCAGTCTGTTCTCATTTTCCATATGGGTGTTGCTGGTTGCTGATACTCTACCTTGACTTTCCCACAAGTCAAACATCATCCACATATATCGCTAGGTGGGCCTTCATGCCCGATCACTAGTACAAGATTTATAGATCCTGATATCCCTCATCCAAAACCCAGACGACTAGAATATCGAAGTCGGTGTGCGTTGCTCACACAAGGTCCCTACAGTTGCCGTATAATGAGGTCCACATTCGTTCCTTGAGGTAGCGAATATCGTCCGACCTGCCAAAGGTTGCTTCTTCATGCTCCGCATGGGTTTAACTTGAAAATCCTCTTCCTTCAGTTCTTCAGTTTGAACAAAGCGAGTCTGAACAGATAAGTTAGAGTCGATAGTGAGTCGCAAAGCTCGTGCACGTTCGGGTTTCATAGTCGTAATCATTCAAATGTTCAATCCAGCGATGCCATTAACTGATTTAGCTCTTCCGAAACCAGGGTACACGGGAGGCCCTTGTGATCGGTCTAAGAAGTGCATTCGGTACCGTCCAAGTAATGCCTCCATTTTATATCCAAAGACCACGGTTTCCACCGCAGGTTGTGTGTCGTGTAGTTCCTCCTCGTAACTCCATTACGTAAGTCATCACCTTCTCATGTTGCATCGGCGAGTAACTGGGACTCTGATTCGAACCATCATGGTATACCACTAGATCATCAATACTCTCGGATAAAGACGATGCTCAGTGCATTGTAGAGTTAAATTTCAGTGGCTGAAAAAGGCGTTCTCAGTTTTGTCTCTCAAGAGTTCACAGCACCCCGCTGTACTAAAGAGGTTAATGCTGCGCAACTTCGAAAATTCCGCGATGAATTTACGATAGCATCTAGCGAAACCAAGAAATTGTTGTATCCCGAACGAATCTTTGGTGCCAATCGGTTTCTAACTGAATGGGTCGTAGCGAGATCCACATGTATTCCACTTATTTGATTTCATGGTCAGAAATGAACCTCTTGAATCCAGTAGTTACATTTAACCAGACTTCGCACGGAGTGGCTCCTCCCTCAGGAGCTCTAAAATAAGATACATATGCCGCCCATGTTGTTCCTTTCCCCCGGTAATGATTCAAAACGTCATCAACAAACACGGTCGATTCTTGTGGTCCATGAAGCTGCTGGTGTGTTGATTAACTCGATGACCATGGTGTACAAAGTCGCAATGGCTGCATTGCGTTTGATGTGCCGTTCTAAGAGCATTCCCCCTTGGACTTCCCTCTGATGATAGTTCGTTCATTAGTCAATCCTCGAATAGAAGCTTGTCCCTCGCAACTGGTCAACAGGTTGTCAATACATGGTCGAGGTAAGCGGTTCTTAACTGTCACCTTGTTAAGTTCTCGGTAATCAGTACACGTACGAAAAGGCTTATCTTTACGGATATAACTGAGGCTCCCCAAAGCGAAAAACTAGGTCCAACAAAACTCCTGTCCAACAGTTCCTGTAGTTGATTAGACAGTTCTTGCAACCCTCCTGGTGCAAGACGGTAAGGAGTACGAGTAATCAGAGCTACCTCTGGTCGTGAGATCAAACTGAGTTTCTACCTAATCAGTCATGGAAGTAAACCTGAAAGTTCCTCGGGTAGCACATTGAGGGTAATCACGAACAACTGGTGGATCCTCGATCCTCTTTTTCCTAGCCTTAACGTCAATAAAAGTTGCTAACATAGCAGGGTAATCCCTCCGTAGACACTCCTGGCTTTCATTGCTGAAATGACGCTAACCGTTGCGCCACTCTGACGCATTAGAACAGATAACAATCCCCCATTAAGGAGAGGGATACGCAAAATTTTCTCCTCACAGGGTAAATCTATCAAGAATAACAGAAGAAAGGTCGATATCAAACACTTGTCCCACAAGGTCGACTTTGCATCCCAACGAACATAGGAGGTTTCCTTTGACTTGCCATCAGTCAGATCCACAACAGGTTCGGTTTCAAGAAGCATCAGGGTTAAACAAAATAGAGATGAATCGATTACTTTCCCTTACAAGCTACCATGTTGCTATTTTGTCTGGCGTCGCTTACACCAATCCTAAATGCCCTTCCACAAATATCATTTCCAGTGTTGTTGTTTTCGTTACAAGGATTTCCAGTACTGTCGTCATCCCCTTGGTTGTTGTCGTCTTGAATTATCATCGGCCTATCCATGCCGTAGGAACCTTCACTTCCATACTATAGGTTGTGATTACAAGTACCTTGATGTTGACGTAACTGTTACCTCTACTGTCATTGCTTGAAGCGGAGCCCTACGATCTTTCACCGACAGGGTCCATCTTTTCCCGTTTCGTGTCACGTACTAAGACGATACTCAATGTGCTGGAAGCTACGCGTTCCACACCATAGTCGATTGTCATTGCTTATGTCCCGATTGATTCGTAAGAGTTAACTCCCATGAGTCGCTGGCTGGGGTTAAGGATTAGATTGAAGTCAATTCGCTGGTGGTCATTGCCGGTAATCAGGGTCGTCCAAATACTGAGTTTGGTAAAGTACTACGTTTACCATTTTCTCCATCGTCCTTGCAAGTTGACTGAGTAATACACGGTATGTTTCCAGGGTGTTGCAGAAGTGATCGCACTTCGGGGTCTAAGTCGTCAGTACATTGAGTTCCCATAAACAAAGAGAAGTGAGAGTGGTATAGACCAATCATTGACGCTGCAACATCCAATTCAGGGACGTTCGTACAAGCACCTAACATTCTACTTAGTTCGCTAGGTGTTCAGATGGGTGTTCAGGTAATACTCGATAGCATCGAGATTTGTAAGGATTCAGAAAGGAGTGATAAGATCACATTCAAGTAGGAGACAATCACTACTATGACTCCTATAGATTTGTTACGTTTCTCACTAGTTAAATAACAGAACAGAACCCCTTTTTCACTTGTTAAAGCTCGCTGGGACTCGCATGCACCCCACATTATTATTATGTGTGCACCCACAATGATATTGTGATTTGCATGCTCATCTCAGTTCCTCCTAACTCGTCTCAAATGGTTCTTCAAACCCAGATATCAATGGAGGTTGTCAAAGTAATAAGATCACAAAATCCAAGGACTATGGCATACTATCAACGCATCATAAAGTAAGCAAGCAATCCATGCCATCATGCTATAGTGACGAGTGTGTGTTCGTATGTCACGTCATAAACAAAAGTGTGCTAGTCATGTAATGTATGCAACAAGTGAGAAAGACGAACCTTACAATCTGGAGCTGAGTGTCATGGTCGTATTCACGTATTCAGAATTGTTCGATTATAGTCTGGTTTTACAAAATGTTTTAAAACCAAGTTCACTATAACCAGTGGCTCTGATACCAAACTGTCACACCCCCAAAATACCACTTGCGGAAACACCGGTGGGCGTGTGACGTACCAGGATCTAGCCACCAATCACATTGAACTCATAACTATAATTAAATAAAACTTTCATTCATTAACATAAAGTGTTACAAAACGTTAGATGTAATTCATTGTATACAGCGGAAGCATAACTCATTTGTTAAATGTTTCATAATCATATATATACAAAAACCACTAGACTTGTATTGCGATTCCATGTATCTCGACCCATGACCACTCCAGCCTTCCAGACAGCAAGTCCTAATGATAATAACCTATAGACCTGCAAGCATGCAGACAAGTGTGTCAGACGACGCTGGTGAGTTCAAAGTTTGTTAACGTGTTTAGATACCAGTTACCAGATTAAAAAGTTACACATATTTGATGTTGTTAATCACACGCTTACCGCCGATGGCTCCAGATTATTTGCCCTAAACCCCAATGCCTCTATCAAAGCAATGGTCAAGATGGGGGTCATTAGTTCACTCCCGACCTCCTCGGTGCGGTGTGAGGGTGCCAAACCTAAATAGCGCTATTAACTAATACCCCGTTGCCTTCCCGGCAACAATCGGTAGGAGGGACTTGAGTGATAGATATACGTGTATTAACCAACAACCCAGGTTTAACATTCCAGTCAAACCCATTACCCGACATTCCTCCCCGGAACGTTTACCAGATGTCCCACCCCGGGACGCATGCTTGGAAAAAGAGCAGTGAACTCACCTTAGATTTGCTCAGTATGTCACGTTACATTAGTCGTTCCCAGTTGGTCAACCAAACCCTATCGTGGTTGTGACAAGCCGAGTTTTCAAGGTCCTTACTTGACACGTTACTCGTTTCGCAAAGTGTTTTCTTACTTCGATTGCATTGTAACTTGTTGGATATGTGTTTGGTGTTTGTATTATTGTTTGGTTAATTAATGAAAGTTTATGAACTGTTAAGACTGCATAGACTTATCACATGCATTCCCTGTTAGATGAAACACTAGACTTTCGCCAACATCTCTCTTTGACGAAACAGTTGACTTTCGTCACACCTTGAGCCGACAAATCATATGTTTCGTCTGGGTGTCTTTCGCCGGCCCACATCCCATGTTAGGCCCAACATCTCTTTTATATATTAACTCATTACGTAACTGGGCATAAGTTTGGACGGTAAACCCTAGAACGCATTCCCTTCTGTGCGGCGACTACCTTGAATCCTCGAAGCCTCTATATCGATCAACTTATCATTCCTTCTATCTCGGTTAGTGTTTAACCATTATTGATTGTTGGGTTGAAATCATCATTAATTGTTGTTAAGTAATGCTTGGATCATGATTGGATGATGATTTTGATAATAATAAGTCACTAGATCTATGTGATTATCAGTTACGGTTGTATATGGTGTGTAAATTAGGGTTTCATGATTATGATCGTATGTTTAGAATATGTAGTTGAACATGGTATGCAACTCTGATGTACTTAATGATTATGATTCATGTTAGAATTGATTGAGCATGAAACACTGATCTTGTAACATTGATAATATGGATGCTTCGAGTGTTGAGATCTCTAGGGTTGATTGGATTGTAGTGATTATATAATTGGTAATTAGGGTTTGTTCGATAGTAAATGATTCTGGACAAATTGCGCTGTTTGATCTAGATTGAAAACGAAACTGTTGATGATTCTGTTTGATAGAAATCAGGTACTAGTGATTGAAACTTAGCGATTGAAACTTGCGTAACTGATGCTTTGTGATTTCGACGAAACTTGGTAGTGTTTCGCCATAGCTGACATCGACGAAACATATAGTGTTTCGCCATAGCTGATCTTTGCGAAACTTAGGGTCTTTCGCCACATCCCATCCAACGAAAGATGATGGTCTTTCGTCGGACAGTTATTCGTCGGGCAACCTGTTGGGTTTGGGTTTGGGTTCTGGTGGACAGCCCAGTTATCTCTTGTGTGTTATTGTATGGGATATGATCACATGTATGAACCAAGTGTATGCTATGTAATGAACTGTGACCTGGTGATGATTGTAACATGTGTAAAATATATGATTTGGTTAATTACGAAACTGATTTTGATTTGGTAACCACGGTAGGGTTGGTTGATTAACCGGAACAGGTAACTTGTTAAATACCGAGCAAACTAAGGTGAGTTCACTGCTCTTTTTCCAAGCATGCGTCCCGGAGAGGGACATCTGGTTATCATTTCGGGGAGGAATGTCGGGTTATTGGGATGTGTGTTAATACTCGTATATCTATCACTTAAGTCCCATCTACCGATTGTTGTCGGGGAGGCAACGGGGTATTAGTTAATAGCGCTATTTAGGTTTGGCAACCTCACACCGCACCGGGGAGGTCGGGAGTGAACTAATGATCCCAGTCTTGACCATTGCTTTGATAGAGGCAATGGGGTTTGGGCAAATAAACTGTAAGCCATCAGCGGTAATCGAGTTATTAACAACATCAAATCATTGTAATGTCTTATACACGTATCTGGTAACTAAAACGTATTAAACAAACTTTGAACTCACCAGCGTCGTCTGCCACACTTGTCTGCATGCTTGCAGGTCGTTAGATTCTTGTTTATGGACTTGCTATCTGGGAGTCCTGGAGTGGTCATGGGTCGAGACTCTTGGATATTTGTTTTGTGGATTTGAACACTTGTTTTGAAACGGTTGAAGTACATTTTACATTATGCTTCTGCTGAACGATTAATTTAGTTTTAACTTATGACTTGGATTTATATTATGAAATGAATCGAATGTTTTATTTAAATATTTATTATTGGTTCAACGTGATTGGTGGCTTGGATCCTGGTACGTCACACGTCCCACGGCGTTTCCACAAGTGGTGTTTTGGGGGTGTGACAGTTTGGTATCAGAGCCACTGGTTATAGTGAACTAGGTTTTAAAACATTTTTATAAAACAAGACTATAACTGAACAGCTTCGAAATCGACCATGACACTCAGCTCCAGATTGCAAGGTTCGTCTCTCGTTTACTTATTGCATAGTATATCTAGTATACACTTATGTACAATGTTGCACGTAATTGCTCACTTAGCACAACAGACTGAATTCATACGTATTTCCCCTGAGTTATGTGATTGATAGAGTCACAGTGTGTTATCCCGTTAGACTTTCATGACGTTTGTTCTGTGGTGTCTTCTGCTTTGCTACTTGAATTTGAGGAACCTTGTAGCACGAGTTGGGAGGAGCTGAGATAAACATGCAAATTGCATTGTTATTATGGGTGCATATATAATAATAATGTGGGGTGCATGTGAGTCCCAGTGAGACTCAACAAGTGTAAAAAGGGTTCCGCTCTGTTGATGATGTGAATATGGTAATCTGTAGAAGTCATTGTGAGGTTTGACTCCTACCTTATATCGATCCTTAACTTTTTCCCTTCTCTTATTTAGAATCATGAGTGGACGAGGTCATGGACGTGGTCACATTGCGATGACCCAGGCTGAGCTGACTAACTTAATCAACACCCGTGTGGCTGAAGCCTTAGCGGCTTATCAGGATGGTACGAAATATGCCAAATACTCTTTATTCTTGTGTCGCGTACACAACTCTTACCCCTGTGTTGTATTTTCTTTCGTCCATTAGGTCAGCAAGCGCATCTGAATTAAAACAATTCGCCTGCTTCTACTTTTAAGACATTTATGGATTGTAAGCCACAGACCTTCAGTGGGACTGAAGGGGCTGTGGAGCTACTTCGATGGTTCGAGAAAGCTGAGTCAGTGTTCGCTATGTGCAACTGTCCCGTGGGGGACCGGGTGAAGTATGCTACTGGCACATTGGAGGATGGTGCCCTAACTTGGTTGAATGCCCAAGTGCAGATGTTGGGTATTGAAATAGCTCATGCAACCATTTGAGATGACTTAAGGAGCTGATGCGTGAAGAGTACTGCCCTCGCGTGAGATTCAGAAACTTGAGAATGAATACTACAATCTGAAGATGGAGGGGTCTGAGATTGAGGCATACATGAAGCGATCCCACAAATTAGCAAACATGTGCCCTAACTTGTCTCGACCCCCACCACGAAGTGTTGAACTGTACATCAAGGGTCTAACACCAGCAGTTAAGAGTTTGGTCACTGCTGCAAATCTTAACAACCTGCCTCAGATCATCCGTCTAGCACACAAGATTACCGACCAGGAGGTCGAGCGTGGTTCGCTACCTCCACGTGTTTCTGCTACTACCCCTACTGCAACAGCTACCACACCTGCTAGTGATAACAAGCGTAAATGGAATGATGCTGACAAAGCAACCAGTGCAAGCCAATCTCAGAAGAGGCCTAACAACAGTAATAATCGTAGCTTCAGTCAGTCGTCCTCAGTAAACCAAGGCCAGGGCAGCAATCAGAATCAGGGCACCTACGCTGGTAAGAAGCCAAAGTGAAACAAGTGTGGTTATCATCATCATGGACTGTGTGTCCGGGCTTGCCATAGGTGCGATAAGTTGGGCCATGAGGCAAAAGACTGTAGAGTCTCGTACCCAAAGCAGCAGCAGCAGCAGAATCAGCCACATCAGCAACAGCAAAGACAGCAGCCCCATCAGAACCAAGGTAATAGGAAGGGGTGCTTCCAGTGTGGGGACGAGGGCCACATTAAGAGGGATTGCCCTCAGCTGAACCAGAATGCCAACGACAATAACAACCGTCAGAACAACAACAACAACAATGCTGGGAACAACAATAATGGCAACAATGGGGGCAATGGTGCTCGTGGAAGAGTGTTTATGATTGGTGCTGGTGATGCTAGGACGACGACAATGTCGTGACTGGTACGTTTTCTGTGAATAACCTCTTTGCTTCTGTACTATTTGATTCCGGTGCCGATTGGAGTTATGTGTCCCTGGAGTTCAGTCAACGATTAGGGTTAACTCCAACACCTCTAGAAGCTAAGCACGTAGTAGAACTAGCTGACGGTAAGACAATTGAAGCCTCACACGTCCTTATGGGGTGTAAATTAGATCTTGTGGGTCAAGTATTTGATATTGACCTCCTTCCTGTTACCCTCGGTAGTTTTGATGTAGTGGTTGGTATGGATTGGCTGTCTAAGCATCAAGCTGAAATTCTCTGTAAGGAGAAGATCGTACGTATTCCTCTCCCCAGTGGAGAATCTTTATCAGTTCAAGGGCATCACAGTGGTGCGATGGTTGGTATCATCTCCGCTATGCAAGCGCAGAAGTGTCTACGAAAGGGGTATCCTGCTATTCTAGCACTTGTTACTGATCCTCAACCTGAAGAGAGAAGGATCGAAGACCTGCCAGTTGTACGTGAATTTGCCGATGTGTTTCCTGAGGAACTTCCTGGTTTACCTCCTCACCGTCAAGTGGAATTCCAGATTGATCTCACGCCAGGAGCAGCTCCGATTGCGCGTGCTCCCTATCGTCTTGCACCTGGAGAGTTGCAAGAGCTATCTAATCAACTTCAAGAGCTGTTAGATAGAGGTTTCATCCGACCCAGTTCTTCGCCTTGGGGAGCCCCAGTCCTGGTCGTAAAGAAGAAAGATGGGTCCTTTCGCATGTGCATAGATTATCGAGAACTCAACAAGGTGACAGTGAAGAATCATTATCCCTTGCCGCGCATCGACGACTTATTTGACCAGTTGCAAGGTTCTAGCTTCTACTCGAAGATCGACTTAAGATCGGGTTATCATCAGATGAGAGTCCGAGAGGAGGATTGTTCCAAAAACAGCTTTTCGAACGCCGTATGGGAACTATGAGTTCTTAGTTATGCCGTTTGGGTTAACAAACGCACCAGCGGTCTTCATGGACCTCATGAACCGGGTATGCAAACCGTATCTCGACGACTTCGTTATCGTGTTTATCGACGACATCCTGATTTACTCAAAGAACAAGGAAGATCACGAGCGGAACTTGCGTCTCATTTTGGAGCTTCTGAGGAAGGAGCAGCTCTACGCAAAATTCTCCAAGTGTGACTTCTGGATTCGAGAGGTGCACTTCCTTGGTCACATTGTGAATGAATCAGGGATACATGTGGATCCTACTAAGATTGATGCTATCAGAAATTGGGCGGCACCAAAGACTCCTTCAGAGGTGCGACAACTTCTTGGCCTTGCTGGGTATTATCATAGATTTATAAAAGACTTCTCGAAGATCGCACAACCTCTTACCTCGTTGACACAGAAAGGTGTTGTATACTCATGGGGAATGAAGCAAGAAGATGCTTTCCAGTTGTTGAAACAAAAACTCTGCAGCGCACCGATCCTGTCTCTACCTGAAGGTACTGAAGATTTTGCAGTATACTGTGATGCTTCTATTTAAGGTCTCGGTTGCATGTTGATGCAACACGAGAAGGTGATAGCTTACGCTTCTCGACAGCTGAAGATACATGAGAAGAATTACACGACTTACGACTTAGAGTTGGGGGCCGTGGTTTTCGCGTTGAAAATCTGGAGGCATTACCTGTACGGTACCAAATGCACTATCTACACCGATTACAGGAGCCTTCAGCATATTTTCGACCAGAAGGAATTGAATATGCGACAGCGTCGCTGGGTAGAACTGTTAAATGACTACGACTGTGCAATCAAGTATCACCCAGGTAAAGCTAACGTTGCAGCTGATGCCCTTAGTCAGAAGGAAGCGAACTTAAATGTGTATGAGCCTTACAGCTCACAATTCACTCGAATCTACCTGATCAGATCCGTGCTGCTCAGACTGAAGCATTGAAGGAAGAAAACTATAAAGCCGAGTATTTGCGAGGCATGGAGAAACAGCTTGTAGAGAGATCTGATGGTATACTCTACTTCATGGAACGCATATGGATTCCCTTGTTTGGTAATATTAGAGAGCTTGTGACGGACGAAGCACACGAGTCTCGATAGTATGTTCACCTGGGTGCGGATAAGATGTATCAGGACCTCAAAGTTATGTATTGGTGGCCGAAGATGAAAGCTCACATCGCGACGTATGTGAGTAAATGTTTGACATGTTCGAAGGTTAAGGTGGAATACCAGAAACCGTCTGGATTGCTTCAACAACCAGAAATACCCATGTGGAAATGGGAGCAGATTGCCATGGATTTTGTCACTGGGCTACCTAGAACTCAAAACGGGAACGATACCATTTGGGTAATCATTGATCGCCTCACGAAGTCGGCGCACTTTCTAGCAATCAAGGAAACAGATAAGTTCTCACAACTAGCTGCTGTCTACCTAAAGGAAGTGGTTTCTAGGCATGGGGTGCCGACCTCTATTATCTCGGATCGTGACCCACGTTTCATTTCATATCTGTGGCAGTCGATGCCCAAATCGTTTGGCTCACGCCTCGACATGAGTACTGCTTATCACCCACAGACGGATGGTCAAAGTGAACGAACCATCCAGACACTTGAAGACATGCTGCGAGTGTGCGTGATTGATTTTGGCAAGGGTTGGGAGAAACACTTGCCTTTGATAGAGTTTTCTTATAGCAATAGCTACCATACCAGTATTCAGGCAGCTCCATTCGAAGCATTGTATGGACGGAAATGTCGTTCACCTATCTGTTGGGCTGAGGTGGGTGAGAGTCAGGTTACAGGCCCGGAACTTGTACTTGAAGCTTCTGAGAAAATTATTCAGATCAGGATTCGTATGGCGGCAGCGCGTGATCGTCAGAAAAGCTACGCCGATAAGCATAGAAAACCTTTGGAGTTCACAGTTAATGATCGTGTTATGTTGAAGGTCTCACCCTGGAAGGGTATGGTGCGTTTTGGGAAACGCGGCAAGCTTAACCCTCGTTATGTTGGACCATTCAAAATTCTGGAGCGAATTGGTAAAGTGGCCTACAAGCTAGAGCTACCTACTGAGTTGGGTAACGTTCGTGATGTTTTCCATGTGTCGCAGCTGAAGAAGTGTTTGTCCGATGAAACACTTGTGACACCATTTCAAGAGCTCAAAATAGATGACAAATTGTAGTTTGTCGAAGAACCAATTGAAATTATGGACCGGGAAGTCAAGGTTCGTAAGCATAGTCGGATTCCAATCGTGAGAGTTCTTTGGAACTCAAGACATGGACCAGAGTTCACATGGGAACGCGAGGATCAGATGAAGCTCAAGTATCCTCACCTTTTTCCGAAGAAGCAATCTAAACATGGTGTAACTAATGAATTTCGGGATGAAATTCCCCTTCAAGTTGGGGATGATGTGGCACCCGCGGAAAATCCACAGTCATCCTGAGTTAACACCATTCCGGTTTGGAGTACTTGTCAAATTTCGGGACGAAATTTCTTTCAAGTTGGGGATGATGTGACAATCCGAGTTTTCAAGGTCCTTACTTGACACGTTACTTGTTTCGTAAAGTGTTTTCTTAGTTCGTTTGCATTGTAACTTGTAGGATATGTGTTTGGTGTTTGTATTATTGTTTGGTTAATTAATGAAAGTTTATGAACTGTTAAGACTGCATAGACTTATCACATGCATTCCCTATTAGACGAAACACTAGACTTTCGCCAACATCTCTCTTTGACGAAACACTTAACTTCCGTCACACCTTGAGCCGATGAATCATATGTTTCGTCTAGGTGTCTTTCGCCGGCCCACAGCCCATGTTAGGCCCAACATCTCTTTTATATATTAACTCATTACGTAACTGGGCATAAGTTTGGACGGTAAACCCTAGAACGCATTCCCTTCTGTGCGGCGACTACCTTGAATCCTCAAAGCCTCTATATCAATTAACTTATCATTCCTTATATCTCGGTTAGTGTTTAACCATTATTGATTGTTGGGTTGAAATCATCATTAACTGTTGTTAAGTAATGCTTGGATCATGATTGGATGATGATTTTGATAATAATAAGTCACTAGATCTATGTGATTATCAGTTACGGTTGTATATGGTGTGAAAATTAGGGTTTCATGATTATGATCGTATGTTTAGAATATGTAGTTGAATATGGTATGCAAATCTGATGTACTTAATGATTATGATTCATGTTAGAATTTATTGAGCATGAAACACTGATCTTGTAACATTGATAATATGGATGCTTCGAGTGTTGAGATCTGTAGGGTTGATTGGATTGTAGTGATTATATAATTGGTAATTAGGGTTTGTTCGATAGTAAATGATTCTGGACAAATTGCGATGTTTGATCTAGATTGAAAACGAAACTGTTGATGATTCTGTTTGCGAGAAATCAGGTACTAGTGATTGAAACTTAGCGATTGAAACTTGCGTAACTAATGCTTTGTGATTTCGACGAAACTTGGTAGTGTTTCGCCATAGCTGTAACAACTCTCATCAAAAAGTACTATTTAGTATTTTAATTATCCAATAGGAAACCCTAATTAAGAAACCCAAGTGAGCCTGAACAAACCCTAAAATTTTCAGAACAATCGGAATCAGGATCAGGGCCCTAAAACTCAGGGGGGGTAAACCCTACTCGGTAAAATCTAAACAGTTTGCTGTCAAAAACTTAAAATCACATGAAACCAACTCATCCAAGCTACTGGGACACGAAGCTAACCTAGGGTAGAGTAGGGCCTGTCGCGCCACGCGACAGGAACAGGTGAACCCTTCGCGTGGCGCGAGGGGGTTGATTTTCTAGTTATAAATAGTAGGTTGTGGGACTGGAACTTCTGCGTTGATTTGACGTTTAAATTCCTTTCGTACACGAAGTTATAGTGAAAATAGTCTGAAAACACACACTGATCTCGAAATTCTGCCGCAAAACAGGGTATTAGCACGATCGCTGCTACGATTCATTTTCCGATCGATCAATGTACTCAACGGGTGTTTAAGTGCTGCCCACATTAGGGTGATGCTTTGTCATTAGTCGTTAATTTGACAGATGTTAAGCATAGCGCTTTGTCACTCGTTGTGATGGTTGATCTCGTGAGTTATCGTAAATGCTGTATTGATTACTAACCCAGTTTTGTGTGCATTGTTATCTAAATTAGGTTAACCAGGCTAATTCATAGAATAGACTATGTCCGTACTAAATCAGCAATGTGAGTCATTCTCTCTTTTTATCAAATCTATTTACAAAATCATGTTTATTTTCAAAGTTATAATTACGGGGATTAAGTCTTTGTAATCACCAAGTTACAGCCGGTATGTGGGGTTTTGTATAGATTACTTGATAATCGTCACCATTGGGGCAGCCAATTGGGGGATATGACCATAGTCACAGATTCGGTCGAGTGACAAATACCGTGGGTAGTTGGTTGATAATAGAAACATTGTAATCATTCTTAATACTGTAAATTATAACAAATGTGTCATTTTAGTAAATAGAATGATTCACTCAGTATTTCCCGCTGACATAACCTTTTTCAAACATGTTTCAGGTGATCTGTTGTAATTCAGGAAAAGTGCTGGGGAGCATTTCAAGCTTAAGATAGTGGCTCATTATAAAATAAAGAAATAAGTTTTGTAATATCACTATTTCATAGTAAAAACAAAATATTGTAAATTATTGGGGTTTTATCCCTTATTGTGAAATAAAATAAATCGGGAAAATTTTAGCTTTAAACGATCCTGTTAAATAAACTTCCGCTGTTAAACTCAATTAAATAAATACCACGGGATTTCTGTCCTGCGGCTCTTGAAACGGGTCAAACCGGGTTGAGGGCCGTGACAGAAAAAGGTGGTATCAGAGCCACTGGGTTAAGCTAATTAAGTATTTAGAAATACTTAATTTTTCCTGATTACTATTATGTGATTATGTGAGTTATTAACTGATTATTTGTTAGTTACAGTATGGGTAAGCAAAAGCTGTCAAGCATCTATCTTAAATTAGATAGATCATCCAATGAGAAGGGAAGTTCATCCCGAACCAAATCCTCGAATCAGGCTGAAATTCCTGAAGAAGGAATATTTGTGCGAAAGGCACAATACAAGGAATCACTTTCTCCTAGAAAAAAGGAGTATGATTATTAAGAAAAGTAAAGAGCAAATCCGAGAAAAGAAGATTAAACGAGAAACCCAGGAATTAATTGATAAATTACCTTGGGAAGATAAGCTAGATGAGAAATGGGCAAATTTATATATGCTAGCTATAGTAGCAGAAAATATAAATCTTTAAATATTTTAAAATTTTAGCACCTTACCCTTCCAATCTAGAAACCCTGTGCAATAAATAAAATTTCAAACCCTAAGAGTGTTTTCCAGTTATCTTTGTAATAAATTAGTACATAGTATGTAATAAATTAAAAGGTTATTTATGAATTTTAACTGAGTATTTTATGCATTTTGCATATATGCTACATCAGCATGAGTGAGATATCTGAAGCCTTTTAGAACCTTAATCTTTACCCGGTGAATATCGAAGTTTCCAAAGAATTTACTGGATACTTTCATGATATAGAACAACCTGTAGAATTCAATGCTCCACCCTTGAAAAAGCCAAAACCCAAGAAAAGAAGGAAATACGTTTGGGGAAGTCGTATACGTAAGAAAAATCCAGCTACAAAACTTCTCAAAATAAACAATCCTTTGAAAAAGGGAAAAGAAATTATAACCGAAGAAAGTCCTAAACAGCAGGAAATGGAAACTGAAAACAAAGAAGAGGTTAAGGAGATGGAAAAGCAGTTTGAGGAATATTCTAAAGAAATAGTAATGGAAGTTGGGCAAGGCTCTAGACCAACTCAGATAGAAATCGGAGAGAGTTCCAATCAAAACCAGGGAAGGACCTTTCAAGATGAGATAGATTTCTTATTGGCAAGCTGTGAAACAATTCAGCCTGTTAATAATAATATTTTTACTTATCCTCTTGAAAACCAACTCCCTATGAATTGGGAACCAGCAATTCCAGACCTAATAGTCCACTCCCAACCCATAGGAATGGACGAATGGTGGACGAACGATTGGCAATTTCAAAATATTGTCAACGATCCTTGTTCCTTTCTTCCACAATTCGATCCAGAACTCCTACCTAATCCACCCATGAGTAATGAAAACATGGCTGAACTTCGCCACTTTGGTGAAGAGTTGTTTGATGCGGGAAGTAGAATCAGGGAAATAGGGGGACAAATTGCCTGGAAGTACGATGAGAGGGAACTGCGTTTTTAGGATGGCAAGTGACGAGAGATAGTATGATGGTAAAACGGTGATTGTATAATAGTAAAATTAGTCTGTAAATAACGAATAAAACTCTGTAAGATATTGGTGTGTACTGATGCATACTATAATAGATATAAAATGAAATCGAGAAATCGATTGTTTTGACTATACTTGTATTGTAAAATTTTCTGATTGTTTGTATATAATTGTTATTTAGCAGATACTAATAGAAATTTATATATACATTATCAGATGGCAAACAGTGGTAATGAACCTATAAATGAAGTTAATCATTCTGAGCAACATTCAAAAGATCAATATATGACTCGGCAAGATATCGAAACCATTGTTGCTCAAGGGATAGCCAATGCTATTCCAGCATTCGTTGCTGCTATAAAGAATCCAATTGAACCGCAACAAATTGTCCCTAGTAAACAGATCACTGAAGATAACTTCAGTAATAGTGTAAATGGAGGCAATAATCATGTTAATCATAATAGGGAACCACATCAAGCTCCATTACCTAAGAAAATGAAAGCTGCAACACCTGGTTGCACTTTCAAAGAATTCCTTGCTTGTAAACCCACTGAATTTGCAGGCAACGAAGGAGCAACTGCATCACTGCGTTGGTTAGAGAAAACCGAAGCAGTCATTGCAATAAGTAAATGTGGTAAAGATGATCAGGTCATGTACGCATCAAATCTCTTCAAAGAAGGAGCACTCGAATGGTGGAATACTGTGTTACAATCAAAAGGAAGAGTAATAGCTTATGCTATGACTTGGGAAGAATTTAAGGGTTTGGTGGAAAGAAAATTCTGTCCTGAGTATGAAAAGGAACAGATGACGAATAAGTTTCTAAATCATCGGATGATGGGTGTAGATTGTCACGGTTATACCTCGACATTCTTTGAATATGCTAGAGTGGTACCAACACTGGCTTCGCCAGAACTGGTACTCATTTCTCGCTATATTTGGGGGCTAATTAGTGAAATCCGCAATATTGTTAAAGCTGCGAGACCTCGCACTATTGATGATGCGGTATAATTAGCTAATACTCTAACCGATGAACTGGTGCGCACAAAAGATGAAGATAGGAAAAAGGAACTAGCTCAGAAAATTACCCAAGGATTTCGTGTGGGTAATGATAACAGTTTCAAGAGAAAAGGAACAGGGCAATTTCCAGCTCCGTCATTCTGCAGGAAATGTAAAAAGAAACATTATGGAAGATGCGATATCACTTGCAATTTTTGCAAAACTGTAGGACATCGTGAAGAAAACTGCAAAAAGAAGACCGTAATCTGTTTTAACTGTGGAGAAACGGGGCATTATAAAACAGAATGCCCTAAATTGATCAAACCAGTAGATAACAAACCCAAGGCGACCGAAGGAACTACTAAGAAAAATGCCAGGGCATTTCAGCTGACCACTCAAGAAGCAGAACTCATTCCGGATGTGATAGCGGGTACGTTCTTAGTTCACAACGTATACGCAAAAGTATTATTTGACTCTGGTGCAAACCAAAGTTTTATAAATACTTCATTCTGCCAAGCTCTTAGTTTACCTTTAACCAATATTAGGCAGATTTTTACAGTTGAAACAGCAGACGGAAATTCAGTTAAAATAGATAAAATTTTGCAAGAAGGAAACATAGAACTTTTAGGACATAAATTCTCTGCAAAACTATTGCCGATGAATTTAGCTGAATTTGATGTTGTATTAGGAATGGATTGGTTAGTAGCCAACCATGCTAGAATCCTTTGTGATCAGAATTCCATAGAAATTCAATCACCCACCGGAGAAGTGATTAAGATTACAGGAGATAAACCACGTAAGCCCATGAAGTTCATATCAGTAATGAAAGTTGCTAATTATGAACGAAAACAAGGAATAGTGTATATGATTTCGGTAATCATTAACACTAAGGGAAAAGATCTTAAGGAAATACCAGTAGTCTCAGAATATCCTGATGTATTTCCAGAAGATTTACCAGGACTACCTCCAGACAGGGAAGTAGAATTTAGAATTCATTTAATTCCAGGAACTACACCGATAGCCAAGGCACCTTATCGGTTAGCACCTACAGAAATGTTAGAACTGAAAAAGCAATTAGATGAATTACTAAGTAAAGGATTCATACAACCTAGCTTATCCCCTTGGGGAGCGCCAGTGTTGTTTGTAAAGAAAAAGGATGGTTCAATGAGAATGTGTATTGATTATAGAGAATTGAATAAGGTCACAATTAAGAATCGATACCCATTACCTAGGATTGATGATCTATTTGATCAACTTCAGGGAGCTAGATATTTTTCTTAGATAGATTTACGCTCTGGATATCATCAATTGAAGGTACAAGAAGAAGACATACCTAAAACTGCTTTCAGAACTAGGTATGGTCATTACGAGTTTACAGTCATGCCCTTCGGGTTAACGAATGCACCTGCAGCATTCATGGACATGATGAATAGGATCTGTAAACCGTACTTGGATAAATTTGTAATTGTCTTCATAGATGATATACTTATTTATTCCAAAAGTCAGGACGAACATTGTCAGCACTTGCATGCACTCTTAACTTTATTAAGAAGAGAAAAGCTTTATGCCAAATTCTCGAAGTGCGAATTTTGGTTGCAAGAAGTGCAATTCTTAGGACACATGGTGAATCATGAAGGGATTCATGTAGATCCTGCAAAGATAGAGGCAATTACCAAATGGAAGGTTCCACAAACAGCCATGGAAATTAGAAGTTTTATAGGATTAGCTGGATATTATAGACGGTTTATTAAGGATTTTTCCAAGATAGCTGTACCATTAACTAAGCTAACCTGTAAAGCCACTAAGTTTGAATGGGGACCTAAACAAGAAGAAGCTTTTAGAATATTGAAGCAGAAGTTAACCCATGCACCAATCTTAGCCTTACCAGAAGGAACTGAAGATTTTGAAGTATATTGTGATGCTTCAAAACTAGGATATAGATGTGTGCTTATGCAACGCAAAAAGGTGATTGCATATGCATCAAGGCAATTGAAAAAGCATGAAGAAAACTATACGACTCATGATTTAGAATTAGGAGCCGTAATTTTTGCCCTTAAGATTTGGAGACATTATCTGTACGGAAGTAAGTTTACTATCTATACAGATCATAAAAGTTTAAAATATATATTTGGGCAAAAAGAGTTAAACATGAGGCAAAGGAGATGGATGGAAATCTTAAGCGACTACGACTGTGATATTCAATATCATGAAGGAAAAGCAAATGTAGTTGCAGATGCTTTAAGTCGTAAGTATTATGAGAAACAACGACGAGTTCGTGCTCTCAGATTGAATCTACAAATAGATTTAATGGAACAATTGAAGAATGTTCAAACTATAGCAATCAAAGATGATGCTGAAGGAATGAAAGGACGAATGAAGGAATTAGAACAAGGAGCAGATGGAATTTGGAGATTCCACAAAAGTAGAATTTGGGTACCTAAACAAGGAGACTTAAGACCTAAGATTTTAGAAGAAGCTCATAAATCTAAGTATACCATGCATCCAGGAAACAATAAAATGTACCAAGATTTAAGAAAGAACTTTTGGTGGATAGGAATGAAAAAGGACATAGCAAGATATGTTTCTAAATGTCTTACTTGTTCACAAGTTAAAGCAGAACATCAGAAACCTTCAGGATTACTACAACAATTAGAAATGCCAGTATGGAAATGGGAACTTATAACAATGGATTTTGTTACTAAGTTACCCAAAACCAGAAAAGGTAATGATACAATTTGGGTAATTGTGGATCGATTAACCAAATCAGCTCACTTTCTACCTATGAAAGAAACCTTTAGCATGGAAAGATTGGCAAAATTTTATGTAGATGAAGTTGTATCCTTACATGGAGTTCCACTCTCCATTGTTTCGGATAGAGATAGTCGTTTTACTTCCCATTTTTGGAAAAGTTTTCAGCAAGCTATGGGAACTCGACTAAATTTGAGCACTGCATATCATCCTCAAACCGATGGGCAAAGTGAAAGGACAATCCAAACTCTAGAAGATATGCTCCGAGCATGTGTAATAGACTTTGGTGGAAGTTGGGATGATCATTTACCATTAATTGAATTCTCCTATAACAATAGTTATCACTCAAGCATTGAAACTGCTCCATTTGAAGCATTATATGGAAGAAAGTGAAGAACTCCAGTTTGTTGGGCAGAAATAGGAGAAAATCAATTATCAGGTCCTGAAATAGTACAAGAGACAACTGATAAGATTACTCAAATCAAGGAAAGGCTGAAAACGGCTCGAGATCGCCAAAAAAGTTATGCAGACAATCGATGCAAGCCGTTAGAATTCCAAGTTGGAGACAGAGTACTACTGAAAGTTTCTCCTTGGAAAGGAGTTGTGAGATTCGGTAAGAAAGGAAAGCTAAGTCCAAGATACGTAGGACCATTTTCAGTGATCCAACGTATAGGACCAGTTGCTTATCGTTTAAAATTACCAGAAGAATTAGCAGGAGTACATGATGTATTTCATGTATCCAATCTCAAGAAATGCTTATCAGACGAATCACTGGTAGTACCTCTTCAAGACATAGAAGTAAACGAAAAGTTAAAATTTGTGGAGAAACCTCTTCAGATAGAAGACAGAAAAGTGAAGTTTCTCAAACACAAACGACTAGTTCTAGTCAAAGTCAAATGGGATTCAAAGAGAGGAGCTGAATACACTTGAGAGCTGGAATCAGAAATGAAACGAAAATATCCACATTTATTCCAGTAAAATCTCAAGGACGAGATTTTTATTAAGGTGGGGAGAATGTAACAAATCTCATCAAAAAGTACTATTTAGTATTTTAATTATCCAATAGGAAACCCTAATTAAGAAACCCAAGTGATCCTGAACAAACCCTAAAATTTTCAGAACAATCGGAATCAGGATCAGGGCCCTAAAACTCAAGGGGGGTAAACCCTACTCGGTAAAATCTAAACAGTTTGCTGTCAAAAACTTAAAATCACACGAAACCAACTCATCCAAGCTACTGGGACACGAAGCTAACCTAGGGTAGAGTAGGGCCTGTCGCGCCACGCGACAGGAACAGGTGAACCCCTCGCGTGGCGCGAGGGGGGTGATTTTCTAGTTATAAATAGTAGGTTGTGGGACTGGAACTTCTGCGTTGATTTGACGTTTAAATTCCTTTCGTACACGAAGTTATAGTGAAAATAGTCTGAAAACACACACTGATCTCGAAATTCTGCCGCAAAACAGGTATTAGCACGATCGCTGCTACGATTCATTTTCCGATCGATCAATGTACTCAACGGGTGTTTAAGTGCTGCCCACATTAGGGTGATCCTTTGTCATTAGTCGTTAATTCGACAGATGTTAAGCATAGCGCTTTGTCACTCGTTGTGATGGTTGATCTCGTGAGTTATCGTAAATGCTGTATTGATTACTAACCCAGTTTTGTGTGCATTGTTATCTAAATTAGGTTAACCAGGCTAATTCATAGAATAGACTCTGTCCGTACTAAATCAGGAATGTGAGTCATTCTCTCTTTTTATCAAATCTATTTACAAAATCATGTTTATTTTCAAAGTTATAATTACGGGGATTAAGTCTTTGTAATCACCAAGTTACAGCCGGTATGTGGGGTTTTGTATACATTACTTGATAATCGTCACCATTGGGGCAGCCAATTGGGGGATATGACCATAGTCACAGATTCGGTCGAGTGACAAATACCGTGGGTAGTTGGTTGATAATAGAAACATTGTAATCGTTCTTAATACTGTAAATTATAACAAATGTGTCATTTTAGTAAATAGAATGATTCACTCAGTATTTCCCGCTGACAAAACCTTTTTCAAACATGTTTCAGGTGATCTGTTGTAATTCAGGAAAAGTGTTGGGGAGCATTTCAAGCTTAAGATAGTGGCTCATTATAAAATAAAGAAATAAGTTTTGTAATATCACTATTTCATAGTAAAAACAAAATATTGTAAATTATTGGGGTTTTATCCCTTATTGTGAAATAAAATAAATCGGGAAAATTTTAGCTTTAAACGATCCTGTTAAATAAACTTCCGCTGTTATCAATTAAATAAATACCACAGGATTTCTGTCCTGCGGCTCTTGAAACGGGTCAAACCGGGTTGAGGACCGTGACAATAGCTGACATCGACGAATGTTGGGATTGAACCCTACCAGAGGAACAGATGATGTAAAGCCAAAACTGGTTCACAATAGTGGATTCGTCATAAACTGTAGTATGCACTAGACTTTCCCCTTGGAAGTGATTCAAAACAGCTGCTGAACCCTAAGCACTGATCATTTACAATAACTGTTGCCCTTTAACAACTAATGAAGACTTGAAGAATGATGAAGTATAAACACTGTTGCTCTATCTTCTGTTGTTCCCTAAGTGCTGTTGAAGACTCAAGTACTGACCACTCAAAGACTTATCACCTTTGAACAAAGCACTAATGTTTGAACATCAGTGCTTAGTTTACAACAGTTGAAAGCTGAAACAGTTATTTACTTTTGCTTTGTATATTACTTATAATCAGTGTTTCTAGTCATCAGTAGTTATGTAGATCAGTAGTTAAAGGTTGTTAGGTTGTTAAACGTCACTTTCATGGTGACGTCAACAAAGATGCTTCAGTGGTTTGTTTTGCCTATAAATGAAACAGTACCCTGTACTGTTTCATTTGATTGTCTGAGAGATTTTATCTCCTCCAATCCTTTCATCCTGTATGATCATCCATTGGGCATCTTGCTGAGGGGGAGTTTAGTATGTAAACATGCATTGTAATCTTTTGATTTGTAATCTTTCGACTTAATGAAAAGCACATGTTTATCAAAACTATTTCTCTTTGATTGTGTTTACAAAGTTTGTTTTTCAATTCCGCTGCACTTTATATTACTTCATATCCATTCATTGTTCAAGTTATAACAAACAAACATGATCATGAGACCCTCCGATCCTAACAATTGGTATCAGAGTCTGGACAGTCAAATTCGATCTAACAATTAATTTGACGTAACAGTTCAACTCAAAATTTATTGATACCAAGGTTGATCGTATTTGTTGAAAAACAGAGTAACGAGTAATCATGTTCAAAGTTGTCTATTCAAAAACTCTGTAAAACAACCAGGATGTCATAAGACATACAAAATTCTTGTAACAAGTGACGTCATGCATAAATCACCAATAGTTTCAGATCTGAGAGTTCGTCTGGTGACTTTGGTTTGATTATTCTCTGTACAAAATGACTTAAAATGTTATTATGAAGCTTGTGTTGTTTTCATCATAACTGCTGCTAAGGTGTTTACCTCATGATTAACTAAGGGCTATGTTCGGATAAAACATTAGCGCTTTTGTTAATATAAAAAGAGGGAAATTAAAACTCAAAAGGACCAAATCAATTTTGTTAAAAATACATTAAGAGTATCAGGAGTCAAAATTGTCTAAATCATGAGTAATGTGAAAATTGGCATAAGCATGTGTAAAAATGTCCAAATTTCTCAAAACATTGCTGGAAAATGATTCTGGATTAAGTATTCTTTCTATAAAAACCTCCCAGTGAGTATTTCAGTACTTATAAATGGGAAGGGTAAAAATGGAAAGAAGAAAAATCACAAAAACTCATAAGAGTGTTTATCTCAAAACTTTTGAAGTCAAAAGAAAAGAGTTAAACATAAAGAGTCAACAAATTAGGTTAACAATGGTCATTAAGCAACTGTGTGCATTCATTGATTCAAGGAAGTTCAGGTATCAAAAGTATTTCCAGTGATTGAACTTACAAGAGGATTAGACAAAATTTTTCAATGTCATCACATGGTAATGAAGTCTATAAAAGGTCTTTCAAAACTCATGTGAACATGTCTCCTCATTTTTGCAATCAACTGACAAGGAAATGGTCCCAAATAGTGGTTATTAAAATATATTTCAAACCACTGACCATATTCCTAAAACTTGAGAATGATGTGATTATGATCATATGACAAGTAATAATTAAAGAATTATACCAGATCCTTTTGATGCTGTTTCTAGAAAACCTTTGAAAATTTTTCCTTGAAAAGGCTTTTCTTCAATAAAACAGGATATATCAGTCTTTATTTTTCTTAAGAATGATATATTTTTGTACTCTTACTTGTTTTTTATAGTAAAAGTTTCATTCACTTGTCAGGATGTAAAACCCTTATATTTTTTGTTTAGGGTAATACACTCCTTGAAAACAGATCAAAAGAAGATGGTGCAAAAGTCAGGATCATTTCAGACTCAAGTTTTCATCACTGATTAAAGATTGATTGCCAACAAACCTTAAAATGCTTGACTACTCATGCTTTATTAAAAGGATATATCATAAATTGTGTGGTCAAAGTAAAAAGGCTATCATTATCTGGGATACTCAACCACTGTCAAAATTTTACAATATTTTAAAAGAAATATGATATAAATGGGTGGTAATACCATGAATGTATATCCCTGAAAAATCTGCAAATGTGTTAATCTTGATAATGTGGATTTAAGATGTGTTTTGCAAAGGATGATATTTTACAGATATCTTATAATCACCATCAAGAGATGTGGGACGTGATATTGTGATTCTACAAGACAAAATCATTTCCTTCATCTGAGCAGCAGTTGTTCAAAACAACTATTAATGCTCACTCACTGCTACAGCAACAGTTGCAGACCAAAATTAGTCTCAAAATCCTTACCATTACCTTCCATCTAAACCACTGATAATAGAAGTCCATCAAAAATGGATGGAGACCACCTGATTGTTAAGCAACTAAAATCAAAAATCAATAATCTCATTCATCCATCATTTACCATCAGATATCACCCTGTGAAGGTTTGCTATAAAAAGGTTTGATTTCTCTAACTCATATTCAAACTATGGATCAACTGGTAGATGTGCTTACCTAAACATTGGACATATTTGCCCCTGAAAAGTTGATCACTAGGACTGATATGCCTTTCATGGATGAACGAGCAAAACTTGTTTAAACATGCATTTTAGGCATCAAAATGTTTTCAGAAAATCAAAATCCATCCTTATAAATAATTAAAATGAAATTTTTTTCATAAACCTTAAAAGTCTGACTTAACCACTGTTTTGGTTCAAACATCTGTTCTACTGAATAATGTCCACTGCTGAAAGTCAACCTCTGTTCTCTTATTTCCTTGGTAATCACTGTTGTTCAAAATCAGTGCTTTAAACCAATGATATGCTTTCCACTGATAGTGAAAATCACCCACTGTTTTTCATGTGTCCTTTTAGCAACCACTGATACTTATACCATCGGTGGTTTCCTAAAACAACTGTCTTCCACTTTTCATCTTTCATCAGAGGTTGGCACGTGGTCAGTACATAGCGGTCAGATCTTTTGTAACCGTTGCCATGCCAGCTTTCGTTTTTTCTCTATAAAAACACTGATCAAAACCCCCAAACAGGGTTTTCTCTGTCGAATCGAATTCAAAATTCCTTTCTAAAACAGTTTTCCCCAAATTCTCTCACAACCTTCATCAGTCTTCACTTCATTTCGTTCAATTCTGTTTCAATCATGGTGAAAAAGGCCAGCAAATCTAAAGCAAAGGCGCCAGCCAAGGTTGAAATTCCATACAAATGGTCTCACAATTACTTGGGTATCTTTGAAAAACCCAGTGACACCGAAACTTTCAATTCCATCATCGACACTTTATCATCCACAAAGTACAAAACTTTGCTCACTTGCAATGCAACCGTCTACATCGATACTCAACGAGAATTTTGGAAGAATGTTACTCTTGAGAAGGTGGACAAAAAGGTTGTTGCCATCAATTCCATAAATAAAAGGTGTAAAAATCTCCATCACACCTCAAGCCATATCTGAAGTTTTTGAGCTCAACGATCTTGAAGGTAAAAATTCTTTTCCGAAAACAGAGTACCAAAGAGATTTTCTTGAAAGTGGGCATGGAGAAGAGATGAAAATAGATACTTTACAAAAATGCAGTTTTCCACCTGCTACAAGGTTTTTATTTCATACCCTCCTTGTGTGTGTGTTTCTAACAAAACCACTGCCTTCAATGAAATTCCATTGAAGATACAATATCTGGGTTATGCTATACTTCAAGATGAAAATTTTAATTATTCCTAGGTAATCTTCTATAACTTGGTCAAAAATGTTGAGAAAAAGGCTTTCTTACTATTTCCAAGATTTTTGAGTTATTATTTTGAGAAAAAGTTTTCAAAAGATAATCCCCATGTACTTATACAGGGTCCTCCTTTTCAAATTAATAGTTTAACTGCTGAAACATTCACAAGAATGTTAAAATCTACCAAAACACAAGCAGAGGTGCATGAGCAGAATTTAGCAGCTACCACTGCTCCTCAGGTATCTGCTGCTGAGCCCACTGCTCTAGGTGATCATAGCAGCACAACCACTGCTATGAAACCCACACCTACCATTACCAAAAGGACCAAAAGAAAATCATCCAAAAAGCCCCCCAAACCCAAATCAAAGGCAACTCTGGAAGATGAGATACCAGAGCAATTGCCAATGACAGCACAAAAGTCACAAGAAACCACTGCTGCTACTTCCTCACAGCAGATGATAGAAATATCTCAACCCATGACTCAAACTCCTCCTGCTTCTTCACAAAAAGAACAGGTTGTACAAATAGGGACACCACAATATGATGCTCTAGAATCATTTGATTCTATCATCCGCAGCCCACTTCCCGGGGCAAACTCGCTTTCAACACCCAACCTCACCTCCACAATTCCTCCACAAACAAAATTATTGTTGGATGTTCTTGATTTGAATCAGACACAAACCAGTCCTTTTCACTCACCTATCATTGAGAACATACTTCAACAAGTGACTGGGTCTGGAATATCAAACAGTGCTAACCCACCAACAACACCTGAGGAGGTTACACCCCTTGAGTTACAAGTAACTCTTGGTGGTAGTTCAAGTGAAGCAACCACTACAAGTGCTGAACCCACTGGTTTGCATTTGGACAGTGGTTTCATTAATAAAACTTCCTTGAAGGCAATTTCTTCTCTGGGAACATTTGTGTATCCGGTTTTTACTGGTTCACTAAAAGGTGTTTCTCAAATTGAAGGAAGAAGTCCCCAGTACCAAGAAAAAGGGGCATCAGTGGATGATTTCTGGAATACAATTCCTGAGTCAAGTACTGTTACAACCACTGTTAGTGGGAAATCAGATGATCCCATTAAATTGGGTGATGGTTTAATGTACCGAGAATTGACGGACAGAATTGACAAACTGGATACCTCTGTTGTAGAGATTAAAGATATGCTGCAACAGTTGTTGAAAGTTCAAAAGGTACCAACCATTGCTGCTCCAGCTCAAGCATCTGCACAACCTGCACCCGCTGCAAATGAGTTATGGAACCTATTTCAACCACTGCTCCAACAACAAAGACAATTGGCTGATCAGCAGCATGAAATACATGTTCAAATGCTGAGAAACATGATGGAGTCAAGGTTTAAAGATACACAAGTTGATATCAAGGAAATAAAGTCCCATTTGCTAAATACCACTGGCACTGCTCCTCCCACTGTTCTCTTTCTTGATAACCCCCCTCCAGATAATGCCAAAAAGGGGGAGAAAATCAAGCAGTGGAAGAAGAAGAAGGGAATTGAAGATGGTCCTTATATAGAACCAGAAAATCAAGCATGACTAAAAACATTCCCTTGCCAGATGGTAGTAAAAAAGATTAATGTTACAGAAAATGCCATTGCTGATGCAAAGGCAAGTGTTAAAAAAGATAGGGAGGCAAAGGATAAAGCCAGGTGGGAGTAAGAGAAAAGAGTTTTTATGGAGATGAACGAGCAGGGTGTTTCAGAGCCAAAAGATGTAGAAAATCCTAAGCCAAAAAGAAATCAGCCCACAAGAAATGTGAGGCAGCCCAAAACCACACCGTCCAGAAAACCAAAACATGCTTCTAAACTTACAAAAGGCTCTAAACAACAATCTCCTAAACCAGCAGATGTTAAGACTCCTGCTGTATCAACAACTGTTGATACTTCAGTGGTTTCAACAGTTGTTAGCCAAACAACTGCCACCACTTCAACACACACCATAACCACTGCCTTACCACCACCACCAAAGATCACTTCACCACCAAAAACATCATCATCACCACCTTCACCTCCTGCCAAAAAGCAGAAGACAACAGGTGTTACAACATCTGTTGTAGTGACAACAGTGGTTGAAACACCAGTTGTTTCAACTACTGTTAGTCAATCACTTATCACTTCAGAGGTTTCTTCTAAAGCCATGGTTCCTTTTGCACCAAAGACTGATACAAAAACACCTTCCCCTAAAAAGGTACATACTAGAAAAGGGAAATTTCAAGTGCATGATGATGATATACCTGCACCTGCTCCTATTTCATCTGCTCCGTATAATGTGACTACACCACAACCATTCATTCCACCAATTCTATCCAAACCAATAAAAGATCCAAAAATCCTTGAAGGATATGATCCTGCTGACATCACTCCAATAGTTGCAACTTATCCACTAGAAGTAGAAGCTGTCAAGAATGAAATGAGACAATTCTACATAGTGGATGACCCTTCAAAAAGAAGATTTCCTTCTCTTATGGGATTCAGGAATACAGCAAATATGGATGAGTATCTAAAACTCAAAGCCAGGCAAGCTGATATAAGAGCTAGACTTGAATGTAAAGATCAAGGTGATAAAGCCATTTCTGAAAGAATGGAATTTTTGCTCACTAAGGTCAAACAAATGGAAGATTATGCAAGAGACCTGAGCAAAGATATGTCAAATCTACCACCTGAAGCTGTCCTACAAAAGGAAATGAGAAAGGATTATCTTGCATTCATCATGAAAGAAAAATTTTATCCAGCTAAAGAAGAACAATTCAGTGAATGGACACTCATTGCTTTAATGCATGAGGTGAACAGAATTGAGAAGATCAAGAACAATCCAGGAATGAAAAGGTCAGCACCAAATTGGAGCAAATACAAAAAGGCCATTGCTGATCTTACCTTGGAGTACAAAAGGAAGAAACAAGAGCTGGTGGATGCAAAGGTTGGACCTGCCAAAGCCATAGCAAAATGGACAAGGCAATACACAGATGAGGCTTATGAAAGGCTAAGGAAAAGAAGGATGATGGATCCTAGCTTACCAAAGAAGCCTGAATACAAAGAGCCAAAACAGATCAATAATTCTAAACCACTGTTCACATCAGCAGATGTCTCAGCCATTGAGTTAAATCAAAGAAAGAGACAAGAGCAGATTGAAAAAGAAACAGCAGAAGATATAGCTGCTGCAAATGAAATCATAAAAATGGCTTTTAAACAAATGACAGCTGAAAATTCTGAACTGACAAAAGCTCAGGGTACTGCTCAACAAATTTTCACAAGGCCACAATCTCCAAACTCATCAGTAAATAAATTTCTCCCCATAAACCCATTGAATTCAAAGATACTAAAGTGGATGTCTGATCAAAAGACCCACGTATTGACATTGCTCAGATCCAATGGGGAGGTAAAGCACATTTCAAGAGATCAAGCACTAGGCCTGGGTGTTGAAGATTTACAAGATCTTCTGAGCTTAAGTTGTACAGGGATTTGGATGACACAAGTTACATGGATTTTGAGTTGCAATTTAAAGGACAAGTTAGGGAACTTCTGATGAGACAATAAAGATCCAGAATAATGAAGGGTTTTGGCATCATCTGTTCCAGGGGGTGATTGTTGGGATTGAACCCTACCAGAGGAACAGATGATGCAAAGCCAAAACTGGTTCACAACAGTGGATTCGTCATAAACTGTAGTATGCACTAGACTTTCCCCTTGGAAGTGATTCAAAACAGCTGCTGAACCCTAAGCACTGATCATCTACAATAACTGCTGCCCTTTAACAACTGATGAAGACTTGAAGACTGATGAAGTATAAACACTGTTGCTCTATCTACTGCTGTTCGCTAAGTGCTGTTGAAGACTCAAGTACTGACCACTCAAAGACTGATCACCTTTGAAGAAAGCACTGATGTTCGAACATCAGTGCTTAGTCTACAACAGTTGAAAGCTAAAACAGTTGTTTACTTTTGCTTTGTATATTACTTATAATCAGTGCTTCTAGTCATCAGTAGTTATGTAGATCAGTAGTTAAAGGTTGTTAGGTTGTTAAACGTCACTTTCATGGTGACGTCAGCAAAGATGCTTCAGTGGTTTGTTTTGCCTATAAATGAAACAGTACCCTGTACTGTTTCATTTGATTGTTTGAGAGATTTTATCTCCTCCAATCCTTTCATCCTGTATGATCATCCATTGGGCATCTTGCTGAGGGGGAGTTTAGTATGTAAACATGCATTGTAATCTTTTGATTTGTAATCTTTCAACTTAATGAAAAGAACATGTTTATCAAAACTATTTATCTTTGATTGTGTTTACAAAGTTTGTTTTTCAATTCCTCTGCACTTTATATTACTTCATATCCATTCATTGTTCAAGTTATAACAAACAAACACGATCATGAGACCCTCCGATCCTAACAACGAAACATATAGTGTTTCGCCATAGCTGATCTTGACGAAACTTAGGGTCTTTCACCGGATCCCATCCGACGAAAGATGATGGTCTTTCGTTGGGCAATCTGTTGGGTTTGGGTTCTGGTGGACAGCCCAGTTATCTCTTGTGTGTTATTGTATGGGATATGATCACATGTATGAACCAAGTGTATGCTATGTAATGAACTGTGACCTGGTGATGATTGTAACATGTATAAAATATATGATTTGGTTAATTACGAAACCGATTTTGATTTGGTAACCACGGTAGGGTTGGTTGATTAACCAGAACGGGTAACTTGTTAAATACCGAGCAAACCAAGGTGAGTTCACTGCTCTCATTCCAAGCATGCGTCCCTGGGAGGGACATCTGGTAATCATTCCGGGGAGGAATGTCGGGTTATTGGGATGTGTGTTAATACTCGCATATCTATCACTTAAGTCCCATCTACCGATTGTTGCCGGGAGGCAACGGGGTATTAGTTAATAGCGTTATTTAGGTTTGGCAACCTCACACCGCACCGGGGAGGTCAGGAGTGAACTAATGATCCCAGTCTTGACCTTTGCTTTGATAGAGGCAATGAGGTTTGGGCAAATAAACTGTAAGCCATCAGCGGTAATCGAGTTATTAACAACATCAAATCATTGTAATGTCTTATACACGTATCTGGTGACTAAAACGTATTAAACAAACTTTGAACTCACCAGCGTTGTGTGACACACTTGTATGCATGCTTGCAGGTCGTTAGATTCTTATTTATGGACTTGCTATCTGGGAGTGCTGGAGTGGTCATGGGTCGAGACTCTTGGATACTTGTGTCGTGGATTTGAACACTTGTTTTGAAATGGTTGAAGTACATTTTACATTATGCTTCCGCTGAATGATTAATTTAGTTTTAACTTATGACTTGGATTTATATTATGAAATGAATCGAATGTTTTATTTAAATATTTATTATTGGTTCAACGTGATTGGTGGCTTGGATCCTGGTTCGTCACACGTCCCACGGCGTTTCCACAAGTGGTGTTTTGGGGGTGTGACAGTGGTTACCAATCAACATCAGTCACATAGTCACAAGTCACGTATTTGTACATAGTGAGTCACGTAGCACATAGTAAGTGTTTAGTTTTCATACGTATTTACATCACAAGTTCATGTTCCCAACAGTAGTCACTGGTGACACCAGTTTCATAATAATCGATTCACGTGTTGTCACTGATTGCATTTGGTTAAGATCATAGTATAGCACATATCAAGCACTTAGTTTCCAAACAAGACTACATCCTGAGTTCATGATACATAACAATGTTTTACAGAAAAGTTGACTACCCACAACAGTTAAGTCAAGACTCTCATTTCTGGTTATCATTATCATCATACAACAGACTAAGTTTCACAAACACCAGTGTACAATCATCATAAACAACCCTACTGCTCAGCTCATTACTTACACGACGAAACACCATATGTTTCATCGAGATGAGGGGTAACGAAACACCTAGTGTTTCGTCGAGGATATGGGTGATGAAAGACCCGTGATTCGTCAACAGAGGTTTCGTCGACATTGATTGTTTATCAATAGTCTTTCGTCGCTAACCCTAACAGTTAACAACCAAATTCAATCAGCCTAATCATGTTCATCGACTTTCAACTTTTCTACCCACCCGATTTATCAATTCATCAAAATAGCATCAGGTTTATGCAATCATTAACATTATGTCATCCTAGTTAATTAACAACCTTCTACCGAGTCCATCAATATTAATTCGGAGCATGAGTTCGTATACCCATCAATACAATCAACACACTTGTTATCATGAACCCTAGTTATTCACTAGCAATTAATCATCATAAATTAACATCGATTCCAGCATGTAACACATATCATCGAGTTTACTTACAACCAAGCCTAGATCAATTACACAGTTTATTATGATCACATATCACAAAGGTTAATTTAACCATATTCACAAAATTACTAGCACCAAGTTATGTCTTACTAAAGAAAACTAATCACATCAAAGATCAATCATACCAGTTATGTCGACGTGGAAGAGATGGATGGCTTCACAAAAAGGAGCGGTTACGAAGGAGAGACTGCCGTCGAAGACTAGAGAGAGCCTAGGGTTTTGTTGATTATTTCCTTACGTACGTTTATGTGAATATAAGGTAAATATAACTGCTTTGTACTTGGGCCTCACCTGGGCCACAAGCCCTCACGGCGAAACACCACCTGGTGAAACACTTCCTGGCGAAACTCCTCTTGGTGAAACACCTCCTGGTGAAACACCTCCTGGGATCTCGGGTTGTCACAGTGCGAGTCGTGTGTGTCGATCAAAGCGAAAAGCAAAAAGCGTATAAATCACCAAAAATCGAATCACACAGCAGGTGAAACCACATAAAACACATAAAATTCCACAAAAAAACGACAAATGTCAGAGTCAGTGAATGCGGGCTCAGAATCGAAAACACATAAAATCAGCAATTGCGAGCTTGAAATAGGATATGGATTGTCTCAGTTTGATAGGCGTTGACCAACCAAAGTGATTCGACTCTTCTCAGGGACTGTGAGTGCATGTCTTGGCCTAATAGACTGTGCTCTATCACCGCCACACGGTGAATGGCACGCATCCTTTCAGTCAATCACGCGACTCGATTCGTTGGAATCCATCGAGACTTTGGTGAGAGTTTTGTAAAACCAAAATAAAGAACGGAGTGAGTCATCAAGATTCGGGTTTCACCCCTAGCGTAACGACCACATTCCTGTTTGTGTGATAGAATCATGAGATAGCGAGAGAAAAATTTCGTCGAAGTACGGATTTCACTCATGATTCAACGCAACTTCTCTTCTTTATAGTAAAAATGCGGGTCGAACAAGCGATCCAATCGAGAGTTTGTGGTTTTCACACCTAGTCTCGATCTAATCTGTGACAACCGGTGATTTACGGCTCCTAATTACGTGATTAACAGATAATTAACGCAACAATAAAATGTGTTTACGATGCAAATTAACTTAATTAGGCCCTCAGTAAGCTTAGAAACGCCTATTTGGTTCTACAGTACGCATATGACGATCTACGGATAGATTGCGGAATATTAAACGATAACGAAATGAAACCGTACGAAATACTGACAACGCCGACAAGTATGGATGTTACACGAATATTTTATACTTATAAATTAATTTTGTGAATTTATTGGGCTTCCGTGCGACACAAATGCAAACGTGAACTAAAAACGCGATGGTAGGAAACGCATCGGCAACGAAACGGAAGCGACGAAGACGTCTGTCACCTTCGAAACTTACATTTTACGCTATATTTAGCTCCGTAATAAAATTTTAGTAACTACAGTCGAAACCAGATTGAAAAACGGTTTAAAACAGCAACGACGCGATTTTTTTTTTCGCGATTACTATCGTAAACAACAAACGAACGCGACGACAATGAGTACCGGTATTATTCTACATATTTTCAAAACTAAAATTTTATATTATGACGTTCCGACAATTTCAGGTTTTGATAACGGGTCGCGTAGGAATTACGGGCCGCTTAAAAACGGGGATTGAGCTTGTGGGCCTTGGGCCCAAGCCTAAAACCCACAAACTAAACCTATAACTAAATCTCTACAAAATCTCTACAAGAGATTCTTGTCTCAAAAGTTGTATTATTTTAGAAAAAAAATGTCTGTCCTTTAAGGTACACAAGTATATCTTTTGATCAAATCTTTTAACTTCTCAAAATACTTTTTCTCTGTGTTCTCTTCTATTTATTTGCAGGGGCATCTAAGAAACAAAGGAGTCATCTTCTATCTAACACAAATAACAATACACAGAGAAGTCATCTTCTCAAATAGAATATCCAACCCTATTCTCTCATTCTAAAGAATCTGAGCACACCATGAACCCCCTCTGCTCTCTCTCGATTACTACTGCACACAAAGGAAAAGGGGGCTTCTTCTTCATCATAACACTAGACCCACAACCAGACACACCTCTCAACCGCACCCTCTCTCCCACTCGATGAACTGACCGGAGCCGGACCTCCGACCGGCCACCGGCGATTGGTTATTTCCGTCGATCAACCCCCACACCCCCTCGTTCGTCTGGTAAACAACCGCACCCCCTTCCCCTCTTTATCGAGTTAACGGCTGCCACCACCAGATGGTGGTGGCGTGTGACGGTGTAACACAGCGAGACGAGATAGAGAGAGAAGGACTGGAAAGGAGGAGAGAGAGAGAACCGATGATGGTGGTGAGCGACGGCGGACAGACGGCAGAGCCGTCGGACCGGCGACCTGAAGCGCCGGAAACGGCAGTGGTGATGGCTATGGTGTGGTTCGAATTCTGGTTTCTTCGAGTTCACATCAGTTCACGTCGGGTCTGGATTCAGTTCAACAAACTCAAGTTCAGATAACTCGGTTCAAGTTCGGGTGTTTCGGGTTCACTCCTTCAGATTCATGTTTGGTCAGCAGATTCGGAGACTCGGTACGGCATTCGGCATCTAGGTCCGGCGGTCAGCGTCTTGGACCGCCGGTCGGCGTTAAGGTCCGGCGGTCCTTGTTATTATCCGATAGATTACCGGTAAAACCTCTATCCAGTTTCTTTCACATTTGTTTACTGTTGAAGATTCATGAAGATGATGGATTCACTGTTTTGAAGGTGATGTCGATTTGCTGATTATTGCACATGTTTTTTATTCAAGTTCGGAACTCTCGAGTTTGCTGGTCAAGTCTTGGGTCCAGTCAACTCTGGTCAACGGCTCCGGTTGGGTCAAACATCAGTCTTGTTTCGGGTCAGAATTGTTTCAAGTGCGGGTTTTGGATCGGCTCGGGTCGGGTCGCGGTTAGTGGTTCGGGTCGACTCGGTTAAACCCATTCAACTCGGTCAACTCAGTCCACGTTTCGACGTCTCGACAAGAGATTGGTAAATAATAATGACACTTTCATGGTTTATTATATATTTAATGGTTGTTTACTTACGCGAAATCGAGCTCCCGAACCAATCAAACAAATGAATTATTAGTTAAAAGTACTTGAATTATTCATTAGCTTGTCTATATAAATTGATCATATACATATAAATTGATTGAATTTTGAAAAATAACGACAACTTGTGTTGTCGGGGGCATAAAAAAACAGAGGAAACTCTGCCCGTTTTTCGAGAAAATCCGTAAATACGAAGTGTTTTATCATAAAATAAAACTATCGGATTCAAATAACTTTTCTTGACGGCACTTTACAACTTACAAAAACGACGATTCAGATATTATTTACGACGATAAATATCGTTGTTATATTTATTCTAAACTTCGAAATTAGACAAATCTTTTATAAAAACAATATACTTATTTATATGGTTTCAAACGACGATAACCTGATTTCATTATTACAAATAAATATAGTTTCTATATTTCTTTCAAACGTCAGACAAAAACGACGATTCCTTTATAAAATAAATATAGTTTATATATTTACTTCGAACATCAAATAATTCGATTCTTTCATAAAAATAAATATATTTTCTATATTTATTTCACATAACGAACAACACGAATTCATTCATACAAATACATATAGTTATGTATTCATTTTAAATATCAAACAACACCAAGACTTAATGATCTTACCGACAATAAACGTACTACATACACATACGACTTCTCGGGACGATGAAGCGATCTTATCGCTATATTTATATATTTTTATATAAATATTTATATATTTTAATAATCTTTCGAGAACTAGGTATTCCAAGACTTAATGATCTTACCGACAATAAACGTACTAGATATGTATGACTTACTCGTTTTCATTAAGCTAACGACTTATCGTCGAATCGTTCGGTTAACGATTCGGTAGAGCTCGATGACACGTAGTTTAGTTACTGCGTTTATTTAGAAACCTATAAGGTATCCCGTGTTAGGAATATTGTAGAATGCACGCTAGCAAGTCAAGTCTTGGAAACGACATCACGAAGTCGTAATTAGCTAGCTTTGCACATGGAAATTCAGGTGAGTTCATAACCCCACCTTTTTACGGTTTTACATTTTTATAAATGTTTTCGGGGTGGAAAGACATGCACGTTTTGTAGAAACATACAAAGCTTTCGATGAACAAAGATTGCATATTTTTAGACAAGCACGTTTTGCAAAGACATACGAGGTTTTTGAAGGAACAAAAACTACATATTTCTAAACCATGTTACAACACGTTTTAACTACACAAATGAATTGTGATTTCCATTTAACTCAAATGGTTTACGAATGAATCATACTAAATATACCGGTTTTACAAACAAATGCGTATTATCGAAAAGTGAATGATTTTCAAGACTAGGGATGAGATCGTCTAGTTATAATAATGGGACTGGGTGGTCTGCGTTTGAGAAACGGGACACCCAGTGAGTAAATGTTACAAAGGATTACATACAATTACAATTGGTATGGTTAGCCTAGGAAAGTATAGTAGATCATGTGAATGGGTAGGCGGATACCTAAGACCATTAATCCTCGTATAGGACCGAGGGGCATGAGTGATAGATCTATTTGGGTGTAGCGAGCCCACACCCATGAGGACCAGGGAGGCCCATAGGGTGACTATGTCTTACAGCCGGAAGCCCGGTACAAAATTTTCTAGGTTTGAGCCTTCCTACGCCGTCACACATACCAGTGGCCTTGCCAACCATTGGTGATCTGTTTCCTTGTTTGCTTTCATACCGGGGTTTTACATATTACATACCATGTTTTATACAAATTCAAAGCATAGGATTATGCAGGCATGAAGTCAAAGTCAGGGTGGGCATTGACAAGTATACAAACTTTACAAATACAAGAGTTTACGAATACATGGTTCTACGAACATAATGCGTTACAAATACAAAGTTTCCACATAACTTGACAAGAAAATGATTTTAAATTCGTTTTCTCAATAATATTTCACAAACCGGTTATCAAAAAGATTTGATTTAAATCTTTTCCAAAACAAACTATGAACTCGCTCAACTTTATGTTGATTTTTCGCATGTTTCTTTCTCATGTTACTTTTTCAAATCATGGCACGGTTGGAATAGGAGATCCATTCGAGATTCGAGTACTTAATGGGTGTTCGTTTTCTAGAAGTCTTAGCTTATTTGCTTCCGCTGTGTAATGAAGATACCGGTCCAGTCACGCCAAGCTCTGATATTTCGGGGTGTGACAGATTGGTATTAGAGCTATAGGTTACACCGAATTAGGTTTCTGTAGAGATACCTAGGCTCTAACCTCACTTTCCTCTGGGAACTTAGATTATTAAAACCTGAATACATACAGAACGCTGAAGACTCGAATATGGTCTCCAACCGTTGCCGAAAAACAAACCGTCGAGATTTTGTTTTCATACATACGCTATTGTGGTGTTTTACACACGGTATATAAAACAGTTACGTACAGTACACAAAGCTCTGAGAGTTTAGGAACATGCATTTAAGACCTTCGAAAACTTATGTTGAAGTGCATTAAAGGTCATCACGTAGGAACCGCGCATATTAACTCGGGCACACACTATTATCCATACTGTCTATGATATTTTAACTTCCCGAGCAGGCAGCCTACGCATAATGAAATGCTAGTGCACGAGGATGCATGGAACTCAAATTTTACGTCAACGAATGTCAGAGTACATCACATTCTACGCGGACGAAACACTAGTGCACAGGTATACGTGAAACTTAAGCTATACATCAACGGAGGTTGAATTACGTCACATACGACTTACGAGGTGAAGTCACCAAGAAGACACTGTGGAGCATTTCAGCGATGATGCTAATCCTGTCAGCACGAAAACTATCGATCAGGAAGCGGCGGTTTGGCACGCGGTCCTGCAAATGACACGAAACACGCCAAGGAGAAGACGTATGTCTCCGCATTCCCCCTAACTCATAACGAAGAATACACTATGTTCGACATTCCATGGTAATGTCACCTAACAACCGGATATCACACGCAACCCCAGGTAAATTTCTTTTATTGAAATTTCGACTTTCACATTTACTGAGTAGATTTTCGTATCCCTACTCCCCTTGGTGGTCATTGTATCACGATTATTTCTTTCAGTATAGCGAATATTCAATCGCTTCATTTCTTGAGAAATTCATATGTTACACATGCATCGGTTGTTACGCATGTGGTTTCATTTCGAATAAGCGTTTCATCAAAGTTCAAATATTATTTCACTAAATCTAATTACTGATTTGTGATTTGAATGATTCGCATTATTGTAATTGTTGGCTCCTTTGTTATCAAGTCAACACATTTTCTTGAAATTTCTTTTCTTTTCAAGTTACATACATGGTTTTTCGTTGTGACCATGCCGAAAGTTTTCTTGTCGATACATGTATTTATTGTCGGCTTGCGCCGAAATCAAATTCAATTGTTTGAACTTGTCCATTACCCATATTCAATTCAAAGCATCATATGATGAATTGGGAGCATCATATTCAAATCAATTTTAACGAGCATTTCATTTGTCCTGAGTCGTAGTAAACTTGTTTGGTATTCGACTCCATTAAATTGTTTGTTGATTTCGACACCATGTGGTGGTGCTTTCATTAATTTGAAGCTTGGGCTAATCTCGTTTACACATCTTATGCACGGATTTAATTATTTATTTATTGAATTGTTTTAAATCCGCTTTGATTTATCATATTACAGCAGTCTTAACCCAATCGTGTGTTAAGACAACGGTACACAAATTCATTTTTATATTTCGGTGTGCCTCTTAACGGTTCTTTCCAACATCGATCGAATGTTTTGCGATATTCATTGCTTCTTCATCTTCGATCGAAAACACTATTTCTTTGATGTTTCATTTTCAATTGAAATTCCTATGATGTTGTTAGCAACAAATTTTCATATTTACTTCATTGCGCTTTCATTTGACTTCAAACACGGTGAACTTGTTTGATCACCGCTATTATTGAATTATTTAAATCACTACGACACCTTGTGGTGTCAGTACAAACTTGTAGCTTAGGCTAATCATGATTGAGCGTTTCATGCAAAACACGGGTGATACTTGTTCGATCACCACTATATTGAAATTGTTTCATTCTTTACGACACCTTGTGGCGTCGGTATAACTTGCAGCTTGTGCTGATCACGATCGAGCATTTCATACAAACTATTACATTTGAGATCGTTGATTCTAAGTTCATCCAGTGGATGTTATTGCTTCTAGAACTCATTTACATATTCTGAACGTTCATATGGAATTCGATTGGTCGAAGTTCCTGTTCATCGTTGGATCCCTGTTAACTTAGTCACACTAGTGACGGTATCTGTTTGTCTTGTTTCCTTTGACATCTTCTGAAACACATTTCTCTTAAACCGTTGGGTTCTTATTGTTGAGGAATTGAATTCACATGATTCGAATAAGTCTTGATTCGATTTTGTGGTCATCCACTTTGATACTATTCGTATTTATCTACACATAACGTAACTCTAAGGAGTTAACATAGTCTAAATTTCGTGAACGAAATTTCATTAACAGGGGGAGAATGTGACAACCGGTGATTTACGGCTCCTAATTACATGATTAACAGACGATTAACGCAACAATAAAATGTGTTTATGACGCAAATTAACTTAATTAGGCCCTCAGTAAGGTTAGAAACACCTATTTGGTTCTACAGTACGCGTATGACGATCTGTGGATAGATTGCGGAATATTAAACGATAACGAAATGAAACCGTACGAAATACTGACAACGCCAACAAGTATGGATGTTAACGAATATTTTATACTTATAAAATTAATTTTGTGAATTTATTGGGCTTCCGTGCGACACAAATGCAAACGTGAACTAAAAACGCGATGGTAGGAAACGTATCGGCAACGAAACGGAAGCGACGAAGACGCCTGTCACCTTCGAAACTTACATTTTACGCTATGTTTAGCTCCGTAATAAAATTTTAGTAACTACAGTCGAAACCAGATCGAAAAACGGTTTAAAACAGCAACGCCGAGATTTTTTTCGCGATTACTATCGTAAACAACAAACGAACGCGACGACAATGACTACCGGTATTATTCTACATATTTTCAAAACGAAAATTTTATATTATGACGTTCCGACAATTTCGGGTTTTGATAACGGGTCTCGTAGGAATTACGGGCCACTTAAACATGGGGATTGAGCTTGTGGGCCTTGGGCCCAAGCCTAAAACCCACAAACTAAACCTACAACTAAATCTTATCAAAATCTCTACAAAATCTTTACAAGAGATTCTTGTCTCAAAAGTTGTATTATTTTAGAAAAAAGATGTCTGTCCTTTAAGGTACAACTATATCTTTTGATCAAATCTTTTAACTTCTCAAAATACTTTTTCTCTGTGTTCTCTTCTATTTATTTGGAGGGGCATCTAAGAAACAAAGGAAGTCATCTTCTATCTAACACAAATAACAACACACAGAGAAGTCATCTTCTCAAATAGAATATCCAACCCTATTCTCTCATTTCTAACAATCTGAGCACACCATGAGAACCCCCTCTGCTCTCTCTCGATTACTACTGCACACAAAGGAAAAGGGGGCTTCTTCTTCATCATAACACAAGACCCACAACTAGACACACCTCTCAACCGCACCCTCTCCCCCACTCGATGAACTGACTGGAGCCGGACCTCCGACCGGCCACCGGCGACTGGTTATTTCCGTCGATCAACCCCCACACCCCCTCGTTCGTCTGGTAAACAACCGCACCCCCTTCCCCTCTTTTTCGAGTTAACGGCTGCCACCACCAGATGGTGGTGGCGTGTGATGGTGCAACACAGAGAGACGAGATATAGAGAGAAGGACTGGAGAGGAGGAGAGAGAGAGAGAACCGATGATGGTGGTGAGCGACGGCGGACAGACGGCAGAGCCGTCAGACCGGCGACCTGAAGCGCCGGAAACGGCAGTGGTGATGGCTATGGTGTGGTTCGAATTCTGGTATCTTCGAGTTCACATCAGTTCACGTCGGGTCTGGATTCAATTCAACAAACTCGAGTTCAGATAACTCGGTTCAAGTTTGGGTGTTTCGGGTTCACTCCTTCATATTCACGTTTGGTCAGTAGATTCGGAGACTCGATATGACGGTCGGCATCTAGGTCCGGCGGTCGGCGTCTTGGACCGGCGGTCGGCGTCAAGGTCCGGCGGTCCTTGTTATTATCCGACAGATTACTGGTAAAACCTCTATCCAGTTTCTTTCACTTTTGTTTACTGTTGAAGATTCATGAAGATGATGGATTCACTGTGTTGAAGGTGATGTCGATTTGCTGATTATTGCACATGTTTTTTATTCAAGTTCGGAACTCTCGAGTTTGCGGGTCAAGTCTCGGGTCCAATCAACTCTGGTCAACGGCTCTGGTTGGGTCAAACATCAGTCTTGGTTCGGGTCAGAATTGTTTCAAGTGCGGATTTTGGATCGGGTCGGGTCGGGTCGCGGTTAGTGGTTCGGGTCGACTCGGTTAAACCGAGTCAACTCGGTCCACGTTTCGACGTCTCGACAAGAGATTGGTAAATAATAATGACACGTTCATGGTTTATTATATATTTAATGGTTGTTTACTTACGCGAAATCGAGCTCCCGAACCAATCAAACAAATGAATTATTAGTTAAAAGTACTTGAATTATTCATTAGCTTGTTTATATAAATTGATCATATACATATAAATTGATTGAATTTTGAAAAATAACGACAACTTGTGTTGTCGGGGGCGTCCAAAAACAGAGGAAACTCTACCCGTTTTTCGAGAAAATCCGTAAATACAAAGTGTTTTATCATAAAATAATACTATCGGATTCAAATAACTTTTCTTGACGACACTTTACAACTTACAAAAACGACGATTCAGATATTATTTACGACGATAAATATCGTTGTTATATTTATTCTAAACTTCGAAATTAGACAAATCTTTTATAAAAACAATATAATTATTTATATGGTTTCAAACGACGATAACCTGATTTCATTATTACAAATAAATATAGTTTCTATATTTCTTTCAAACGTCAGACAAAAACGAAGATTCCTTTATAAAATAAATATAGTTTATATATTTACTTCGAACATCAAATAATTCGATTCTTTCATAAAAATAAATATATTTTATATATTTATTTCACATAACGAACAACACGAATTCGTTTATACAAATACATATAGTTATGTATTCATTTTAAATATCAAACAACACCAACTCTGATAAAATAAATATAGTTTATATATTTATTTTTAACATTAAACGACTCGTATTCTTATATAAAAGTAAATATAGTTTGTATATTTATTTTTAAACACAAACAACTCGATGAATCTTTTATAAAATAAATATAACTTTTATATTTATTTCAAACGCCGAAACGGCCTTTACTTATATTTTGGCAAATATATACGAGACGCAATATATATAATACGAGTTTGTTATGTATTACTTTCATACGAATAATCCTACATACACATACGACTTCTCGGGACGATGAAGCGATCTTATCGCTATATTTATATATTTTTATATAAATATTTTTATATTTTAATAATCTTTCGAGAACTAGGTATTCCAAGACTTAATGATCTTACCGACAATAAACGTACTAGATATGTATGACTTACTCGTTTTCATTAAGCTAACGACTTATCGTCGAATCGTTCGGTTAACGATTCGGTAGAGCTAGATGACACGTAGTTTAGTTACTGCGTTTATTTAGAAACTTATAAGGTATCCCGTGTTAGGAATATTGTAGAATGCACGCTAGCAAGTCAAGTCATGGAAACGACATCACGAAGTCGTAATTAGCTAGCTTTGCACATGGAAATTCAGGTGAGTTCATAACCCCACCTTTTTACGGTTTTACATTTTTATAAATGTTTTCGGGGTGGAAAGACATGCACGTTTTGTAGAAACATACAAAGCTTTCGATGAACAAAGATTGCATATTTTTAGACAAGCACGTTTTGCAAAGACATACGAGGTTTTTGAAGGAACAAAAACTACATATTTCTAAACCATGTTACAACACGTTTTAACTACACAAATGAATTGTGATTTTTATTTAACTCAAATGGTTTACGAATGAATCATACTAAATATACCGGTTTTACAAACAAATGCGTATTATCGAAATGTGAATGATTTTCATGACTAGGGATGCGATCGTCTAGTTATAATAATGGGACTGGGTTGGTCTGCGTTTGAGAAACGGGACACCCAGTGAGTAAATGTTAGAAAGGATTACATACAATTACAATTGGTATTGTTAGCCTAGGAAAGTATAGTAGATCATGTGAATGGGTAGGCGGATACTTAAGACCATTAATCCTCGTATAGGACCGAGGGGCATGAGTGATAGATCTATTTGGGTGTAGCGAGCCCACACCCATGAGGACCAGGGAGGCCCATAGGGTGACTATGTCTTACAGCCGGAAGCCCGGTACAAATTTTCTAGGTTTGAGCCTTCCTACGCCATAACACATACCAGTGGCCTTGCAAACCATTGGTGATCTGTTTCCTTGTTTGCTTTCATACCGGGGTTTTACATATTACGTACCATGTTTTATACAAATTCAAAGCATAGGATTATGCAGGCATGAAGTCAAAGTCAGGGTGGGCATTGACAGCTATACAAACTTTACAAATACAAGAGTTTACAAATACATGGTTCTACGAACATAATGCGTTACAAATACAAAGTTTCCATATAACTTGACAAGAAAATGATTTTAAATTCGTTTTCTCAATAATATTTCACAAACCGGTTATCAAAAAGATTTGATTTAAATCTTTTCCAAAACAAACTATGAACTTGCTCAACTTTATGTTGATTTTTCGCATGTTTCTTTCTCATGTTACTTTTTCAAATCATGGCACGGTTGGAATAGGAGAACCATTGGAGATTCGAGTACTTAGTGGGCGTTCGTTTTCTAGAAGTCTTAGCTTATTTGCTTCCGCTGTGCAATGAAGATACCGGTCCAGTCACGCCAAGCTCTGATATTTCGGGATGTGACATAATCACTCATTCATTTTCGAAAATAGTGAAGTGCGACTGCCTTAGGAAAGGCAGTGTGATAGTATAGCATGATTGCGGGTCGATCGAATAGCAGAAATAGGCTCGTGCGGAACCCCTACCGGGTTCGCACAAGGCGGTATGTTGGTACTTAGACTATAGACGAGGTTGTTTCTAAGACATTGACCCGGACTAGGTCGAGCCTTGCCTAATTCCCTATAGTTATGGCTCTGATTCCAATTTGTCACACCCCAACCGATGACGGAATAATCGGGGCACGGCACTGAGCGAAATAGATTGTCCAGGAGAAATCCATAACAACTAATATTACCGAATATTTAACGTTAAGTCCCATACCAAAACATATCCAGCAAAATAATTATTACAGACATTGTATCTCAAAGACAATAAATTATTTCGACAACTCAGATTTTAAATTGTTTGTTTCTAGACCCATCCTATCTTGATTCCAAAAAAAAGATAGCTGTTAGGATCTGAGTTTCTTATGATTGTGCTTGTTTGATAATAATGAAGATGAATTAGAAACAAGTGCAGCGGAATTAAATGGACAAACTTTCAACACATAATCAAATAAGAGAATTGCTTTCAACAAACATGTTTAACATGGAATCGAATGATTATATTTATTACAATCTTCAATTACACTTGCATGAATGCATACAATCTCCCCCTCAGCCTGAGCTCACAGAGAATGTTCGTACAAAATGACTTGTGATGAAGAGAGCTAATAGAACAGTACAGTGTACTGTTCTATTTATAGTACAGAACAAACCACTGTGGCATCTTTGCTGATGTCACCATGAAATTGACATCTAACCTCCTAACAACCTGTAACCACTGACCTATACAACTACTGCTATTACAAACTACTGATTACAGTGAATACAATAGACAGACTAAACTACTGCTTCTTATTCCACTGTTATACTCCTAGCAATGCTTTGTGTCTTCAGCAGTACTTGAACCATGACAGTAGATTGAGCATCAGTGCTTGGACTTCAACAGTCTTTAGACTTGATCAGTTGTTGAAGATCAGCAGTTGTTGTAGACGGACAGTAAATAGAGGTCATCAGATGTTAGGCCACATTCAAGGAGGAAGAACTGTTGCAAACAACTGCTTATTCTGAATCCACTGATCTGATCCAGTTTTGGCTTTATCAACTGTTCATTTGGTAGGGTTCAATCCCAACAATCTCCCCCTGGAACAGATGATGCCAAAATTCTTCATTATTTTGGATTTTTATTGCCTCATCAATAATTTTCTGACTTGTCCTTTGAATTGTAATTCAAAGTCCATGGAATTTGTGTCATCCTCATCCCTGCACAGTGGAAGCTCAAGGAGATCCTGCAGATCTTCAACACCCAGGCCAAGTGCTTGTTCCCTTGATATGTGCTTCACCTCACCATTGGATTTGAGCAGAGTCAATACGTGGGTCTGTTTATCAGACTTCCACTTTAGTATTTTTGAATCCAATGGGTTTCTTGGGAGAGTTTTTATTGCAGATGAGTTTGGAGATTGAGGTCTGGTGTTGACAACTTTGGCAGGATCTTGGGATTGTGTTGAACCTTGATTTTCTACCATAAGTGTCTGAAGAACCATCTTCATGATATATTCTTCTGAAGCCTGGTCTTCTTTTAATATTGCTGCATCCATCTGCTTTTGATTCCTTCTTTGATAATAGATGGAAGCAGTTGGAACATTGGGTCTCCTGATTTGTAACTTGTGTTTTCTGACCGGAACCACTGCTTCAGGATAATCAGGCTTTTGAGGAGCGGTGGGATCTCTTTTCCTCAACTCTTTCAACTTTTTGTAAGTGGCTAACACCTTATCCTCTGACCACCTTGTGACCTGGTTCCTTGACCTATAATCAGCAGTTATCAGTTCTTCTTTCATTCATTTCAACTGTAAGGTCCTTTCTGGTACATTCTTCTTGTACTTGGCCCATACTGGAGGAGTCTGCTTTACCTTGTTTTTAATCATTTCTTGAATTCTGGATGTTTCCTTTTCTAGCTCACTGATGGTCCATTCTTTGTACTGGTGCTTTTCTGCCCTGTACTTTTTGTAAGCCATGATATATTCAAGATAGTCTTTCCTCATACTTTCATCATCTCTTTCAGACAGTTTTTGACAAAGGTCTTTTGAGAACTGTTCTAAAGTTCTGACCTTGGTGAATAGGTATTGCAGATTTCTCTGAATCTCTTTGTCAGACTTTCCCTTTGTATCTCTTTTAGATATGTCTTCTGCTTGTTGTGCTTTTATTTTGAGATACTCTTCAATGTTTCTTGGGAAAGGATAACCTTGGATGGAAGGAAGTTTCCTTTTTACAGGGTCATCTTCAGAGTAAAATGACTTTATCTCCTCTTTGACTGCTGGAAGATCCAATGGGTATTGTAATCCCACAGGAACAATAGCAGTGTTTGAATTCAGAACTTGAGCTGATGATAATGGAACAGGGTTTGGAATGGTGACAAGGGACTGTGGTTGAGTAGATGTTTGAGTTGGGGAAGTCCCATCTTCCAGTACAATGTTGGTGACCCTTCTTCTTTTGTGCTTAGGAGAGGTTGGTGGTTTTTTGTGGATTGAGTGGTGGTGATTGAAGTAGTTGGTGTCTGACTAACATTTGTTGAAACAACTGGTGTTTCAACCACTGTTGTCACTACAACAGTTGATGTGTCAACTGTTGTCTTCTGCTTTTTGGCAGGTGGTGTTGGTGGTAAGGTTATTTTTGGTATGGCAGTGGATTGAGTGTGAGTTGTTGTGGTAGTGGTGGCAGTTGTTGGGGTAACATCTGTTGAAACCACTGAAGTACCAACAACTGTTGATACAACAGGTGTTTCAACATCTGTTGGTTTGGAGGTTTGATGAGAGGAACTTTTAGGGGTTTGAGGAGTATGTTTTCTGGTTTTGGAAGGTGTGGTTTTGGGTTGCCTTACTATTCTAGTAGGCTGTCTTCTTTTTAGTTTAGGAACTTCCTCCTCTTCATTTGGTTCAGAAACACCCTGCACTTCCTTTTCCATAAAAACTTTATTCTCCTGCTCAAACCTTTTAATCCCTTTTATTTCCATTGACGCTTTCATGTTTGCTTTTAGATCAGCAAAGGCATTTTGAGTCTCATCAACCTTTTTGGAACCATCTGGCCTTGGGATTTCCACAACCAGTTTAGATTTTGGATCTGGTTCAATGTATAGACCATCTTCATATCCCTTTTTCTTTTTCTCCCTCTTTTTGGCATCATCAAGAGGATTGTCAACAAAGATGATGGTAGGAGGAGCAGTGCCAGTGGTTTGTAGTAGATGGGCCTTGATTGCCTTGATATCTGCTTGTGTATCCTTGAACCTAGCTTCCATCAGATTTCTGATCTTTTGAATTTGAACTTCATGTTGTTAATCAGCATATTGTCTTTGTTGATGAAGCATAGGTTGAAATAACTTCCAGAGCTCAGCAGAGGATGGAGCAGATGTTGCATATGTTGCAGCAGTGGGTGGTGCCTTTTGAGCTTGTAACAATTGTTGCAGCATATCTTTGATTTCTACAACAGATGTATCAAGTTTATCAACCCTCTCCGTCAATTCTTTGTATTTTAAACCATCACCCAAGTTAATGGGATCATCTGATTTCCCACCAGTGGTGGTTGTATTAGTGGTTGACTTAGGGAAAGTTTCCCAGAAATCATCCACTGATGCCCCTTTTTCTTGGTACTGGGGACTTCTTTCTTCACCAGAGGTTACCATTTTAAGTGAACCAGTGTATAATGGAAGCACACCAGTGGACACTATGGTTCCCAAAGAAGAAATTGCCTTCAAGCTTGATATTTCCATCAGCTGGATACCAGATACCAAGTGTGGGAGCACCTTTGAGGTATCTGAATATCCTTTTTACAGCAATAAGGTTTGACTTTCTAGGGGCTGATTGGGATCCTGCACAAACACATGTTGCAAACATGATGTCTGGCCTAGATGCAGTTATGTACAATAAAGACCCAATCATGCTTCTATAAAGAGTTTGATCAACCAAATCATCATTTTCATCAGACATGACTAACTTGGTGGTTGCTATGGGTGTACTACATGGTTTGCAATCATTCATATCAAACTTTGTTAAAAGTTCTTTGGCATATTTGCCTTGATGAATGAAAGTACCATTTTGCAGTTGCTTTACTTGGAGACCAAGGAAGCACTGTAGTTCACCCATTGCACTCATCTCAAACTCAGCTGTCATGAGTTGTCTGAACTCTTCACACATTTTAGAATATGTGCTTCCAAAAATGATGTCATCCACATAAATTTGGACAATCATCAAATCTTTCCCTCTCCATTTTAAAAACAGTGTTTTGTCAATTTTACCTCTTGTGAAACCAATGGAAAGAAGAAAAGTGGAAAGAGTTTCATACCAGGCTCTAGGTGCTTGTTTCAAGCCATACAAAGCTTTGTTTAGCTTGTAGACATGATTTGGATAAAATGGATCCTCAAAACCAGGAGGTTGACAAACATATACCTCTTCTTGAATCTTACCATAGAGGAATGCACATTTGATACCCATTTGAAACACTTTTATGTTGTGGTTGACAGCAAAGGCCAAGAACAGTTTAATAGCTTCCAATCTTGCTACAGGGGCAAAAGTTTCATCATAATCAATGCCCTCTTCCTGTCTGAAACCTTGAACCACTAGCCTTGCTTTATTCTTGACAACAATGCCCCTTTCATCAGTTTTATTTTTGAAGACCCACTTTGTGCCAATAGGACTCACACCCTTTGGCAGTGGTACAAGCTCCCATACTTGTTGTCTTTTAAACTATTGGAGCTCCTCTTGCATGGCCTCTACCCAGATGTTGTCTTTCAGTGCCTCTTGGTACTTGACTGGCTGATGAAGAGATAGAAAACCAGCAAAAAGACAGATGTTTTGGGATTAACTTCTTGTGAGCACCCCTTCACTGATGTTACCAATGATTAGGTCAGGTGGATGAGACTTCAAGAAGATTAGATCTCCTTTGTATGGAACAATGGCATTTAATGATGAGGGCTGCAGATGTGAATCATCTGAGTTAACAACTGTTGGTGACTTTGATGATCCAACAGTGTCTTGAAATGGAGGTGGAGGAATAGGTGGAATTGGTGTGGAAGCATGTTGACTTTTATCCACTGTTTGAAGACTTTTATCAATAGTGTTTGATGATGTGGAAGCAGGGGTTAAAGGGCTACTTTGGTCAACAACTGTTGAGGTAGCAGTGGTGGAGCTTTGACAGCTGTTTTAAACATCTTTCTGATCTGGCAATGGATTTGAAGGTTTGTAGTGGAAGGATCACTTCATACCCATTGTCTGATGGAGGATTTTGAGATGGACCTGCACTGTTAGTTTTGACAGAAACATTTTCAAAGGTAAATTTATCAAGATCAAACAACTCTGCAGGGTTTGCAGGAATTTTCATTGAAGAAAGTTCATTGAACTTCACATTCAAAGTCTCTTCCACTGTTTTGGTCCTTGTGTTAAACACTTTGTAGGCCTTAGCAGTGGTTGAGTATCCCAAATGATATCCACTGTCTACTTTGGCTGCAAATTTTGAAATTGAGTCTTTTAAGTTCAAAATAAAACATGGGCTGCCAAATACTTTAAAGTATGAGATCAGTGGTTTGATTTTATACAGAAGTTCATAGGCAGTCTTTTGATGCCTAGGGTTGATTAAAACTCTGTTCTGGACATAACAAGCAGTGTTTACTGCTTCTACCCAGAAAGTTAATGGCAAACCTGAATCAGCAAGCATGGTTCTGGCAGCCTCAATCAGTGTCCTGTTCTTTCTCTCAACAACCGCATTTTGCTCTGGTGTCCTTGGAATGTTGTACTGCCTTACAATTCTTTTTAACACACAAAACTCATCCAACTCCCTATTTCTGAACTCTGTGCCATTGTCACTCCTGAAGATTTTTACTGGCAAGTCAAACTGCTTTTCAACTTGTTTGACAAAGTCTTGCAGAATGCCTGCAGTCTCATCTTTGGAATGTAAGAAATAAGTCCATGTAAACCTAGAAAAGTCATCTACAATTACCAAACAATATCTTTTCTTTCTAAGACTCATGACTTTCACTGGGCCAAACAGATCCATGTGCAGCATTTGCAGGCACTTGGTTGTTTTGGACTCTTCAATGGACTTAAATGAGCTTTTATGTTGTTTCCCTTTTAAACAAGAAACACAATGATCAGGACAGGTGAACAGTTTTTGAGGAAGACCTCTTACTAACCCCTGTTTTGACAAAGCAGTGATTGTGTTGAGATTTGTGTGCCCCAATCTCCTGTGCCAAAGTTCTGTCTCTTTGTTAGAGGCAGCTGAGAACAGACATGCATCAGTCCTAGGGCTCTCTTTTGACAGATCAACTACATAAACATTGCCACTTCTTTGAGCAACAAGTTGGGTTTTTTCATTTTTTATTATTTCTTCAATCTTTTTAACTATTTTTGGTCCAACAATCTGTGACATATGTGCTTGTAATCATTGTATAAACTCCAATCAGTTCAGTTATCAATAAAACAATGTTATTTGACCCCAATGTTTGTTTAATTATGTTTGACATTTTGCATGTTTTGATTTTTGTTCAATTTCAAACTCTATATCGCTTTCTGGAGAGTTATACGCAAACTGATGCGTAAACGTAATCAGTTTAACGCGACAAACACTTCGGAACATCAATATATGCTTAACATACCTTAAATAACCTTTACATAACTTAGAAATAAGTTTTGAAGGCTTTGGTGTGGCAAAATCAAGTTTATTCGCTTACAGGGACTAATTTCGACAAACTGCGAAAGTATGCCGATTCGTACTGTAACAAACATTCTGGAACTTGATCATAAGTTAAACATACCCTAAATATCCTTTACATAGCTTAGAAATAGGCTTTGAGGGGTTCGGTGTGCAAAAACAAACTTTTTGGTCAATCAGGGACTAAAAGCGTCAAAAAGTGCATAAGTTTGCATTTTCGCGCATATTTTACGTTCTGAATACATCCGGAGATCAAAAAATTTATGTAATCATTAAAATATTTTATTTTAGTGATTGGAATGATAAAATTCCATTCGTCGCGTAATTTGGATCTTTTTTTGAGTCCGTTCGTGTTTCGTCGTTATTACCCGAACATCGTGGCCGTACGACCAAACGAACCGACACCCGTCATATTTTTGAGCATGTTTCTTGTCCCCTATGCTTAGGCATCATTGTAGATCCTTGAAAATGGCTTAACGGGCCTTAAACGCATCGAAAATGGCCTTAAAAGCATGCAGGGACCAAAACTGCAATTAATGAAACTTGTGTGCTGATCTGCAGCTCAGGCGGGCCGCGTAAGCCCTCCCTGACTCTTATGCGGGGCGTGTAAGCAGCCCAGTTCAGTAGAAAGTTGTTTACAACTTGATCCAGCTGTTTCCATGACTTGCAAATGGTTTTGAGCATTCTATGAGCTCATTTAGGGGCTCCCATGGTATTACAAATCAGTGGGTACAAGTGTAAGGCCAAGATCAAAGCTCGTTTATCGAGGAACGATCCTAACGGTCTTGGAAAAACTATATAAACCCACTTCCTTTTCACTCCAAACTCACCTTGATCTGAATTCATTCTCTAAGTTGGAGTTTATATACTTCATACCTGAGAATTTTCAGATCAAATCCTCATTGCTTGGACCTCTTGTAAGCTTCTTTCGTTCTTTTACGCATTTATAAGCGTGAAAGTCAAACAGTGTTTGACTTTCAGATTTGACCAGTTTATGGTCAACACGAAGTTCGTTTGAACTTCGCAACGTGAGCGTAATCACGATGGTTATAGTCCTTTGTGACTATACCTACTGATTACCACATTATTTAGGCATAGTGACGAGTCATAGTTTCGGTCAGAATACGCGTTTATGCGTATTTTGCAACTAAACTATTCTTGGGTATCAAAACCCTTTGTTTTGATATCAAACATGTTTTCAAACTTCGTTAAACATGTTTTGACATGTTTAACTCGTCACTTTTAGTTTAGTGCTTATATAGGGTCGTAAGATAAGCGGTCTAAACAACCGCTTAGACTTTCAAACCCGACCCGTTTGGTCAATCATTAGGATCCGACCAAACATATTTTGTGACCATAGTTGTATAGGGAATAACCTTCCGAGGTTATACCTTATGGTCACTATGTTTAGTTAGTTGTATGATAGGTAGTTTATATGCCTTAGGAAAATAACCAAAATGCTCTTTTACGCATAAATTCATTTTAAGCATATGTAACTTAAATTTTGATATCTAAACTGATTAGGCAACATTATTAGACTTGTTAAGGCATATAATACTTGTCATAGGACTAGTTAGGCGGACCGAACGCGTTTTACGCGAACGACGCGTTAAAGTAGCGTAAGCTACCTAAACGAGTCGTAATGGGTCGTAAGCACTTAGGTTAGGTTTCGTTTTAGAATGTAGGCTTTGTTAAACCATATCATATGAGTTCCAATACTCATTTGGTTTACGAAACCTCATCCTATCCGATCTTCCGATTTAGGTCCGGTTTATTAACATAGTTACCTATATTAGGTGCCGATTGATTTTGAGATCTTTCTAGCATTGCTTGGTTGTTATCCAAAGACTATTGAGCAATCTCAAGTGAGTACATAGACCCCTCTTTTACTGTTTTCAAACCATTTTGGGGTGGAACACATGTGTCTACTTGTTACTTTCGTGCTTTTCATGTTTTCATATCATATACTTGCTATATTCATTAGTACACATATAATACATGATTTCATCCATGTTTTATGCTATGTATGTCTAAATTAACATGCTAGTACATTGATTTCATTAACACATTTGTTTCATATGTTCATTTCAGCATATGTACACATTGATTTACATTATATTCATGCTATGTATGTTCATTTTTGCATACTTAGTACATTGTTTTACATCATATTAATGCTATGTATGTTCATTTATTGCATACTTAGTACATGGTTTTCACATTAGATGCTTACATTTGGTATGACATTTGGTTTGTTTAAATGGGACAAAAATACGTTCATTAACATTGGCCATGCCGCTTGGTAGTAAGTAATGGTACCATAGGAATTGACACTCCCGTTCCTGAAATCCTAGGTTTGTTTGGGTGGAAAGAATAACTGAATTCAATATACATAATTCAGATAAACCTTTAATTTGTTTAAGGGTTTCTCGCCACAGTCGCAAGGCTTGAATGTATGCATTGTAACAATACCGCATAGATATTTGTATCAGCAAGGCATGCATTTGTTTTACAAAACATAACTTTTGATTTATTCAAATACATTTTTTTGTGCATTTGTACATATGATTTAAGTAGTCACTTTTTACTTGCCATACATGACATTTGTTTACACATTACATGATCTACATTTGACAATAGACATGGTTTATACATAATCATTTGACAATTGGTTTAAACAATACATTTTTGGTGGTTTGCTTGGGTAAGTGATTTAAGTAACGAGGCGTGTGTAATATGATAAAAGCATGGTGGATACGCCGCTGGTACTTCCTATATATAAGTGCTTTTATGATATTACATATCGTAGCGTTATTTAAACCATTTCAATTTAGACATATTACAATTTCACACAAATAACATACTTTCACTAAACATTGTTTTACAAACAACATATTTTATACAAACTCATTTTACTTGGTTATTCATTTAACCTTACATTATTCTTTTATATATATCATCTGATTTCATTATCGCTTTTCAAATGACTTATAAAAGAAAACATTTTCTAAGGTTCATGACTAACTTTTGTTAAACATTTCTTTCAAACTACAAGTCATGAATCCTAAATCAATTAAACCTATGTATCTCACAGGCATTTTTATGCTGACGTACATATTTTCACATGTGTTTTCAGGAGCTGGTGCTTAGGAATAATCAAGATACACTTAGGCGGACCTGTGCCTTAGTGACATAAAATGAAGCAAGATTAGTTTAATTATGTTATGTACTCTTTGTTTCCTTCGTTTTAAGACAATGTAACCCCTTTGTTTATAAATAAAACAAAATTTAAATTACCATGGTTATGAAACAATAATTCTGTTGCTAGACTCCCTGACGTTTCCGCCGCGGTTTGTTGTTTTATGCGGTCGGGGTGTGACACAATCCTACAACAATCCTTAGTAAAGAATGAGCCATAACCCTTATCACTCATTTGTGAGACAATAAGGATGTTGAATTTTAGATTGTCTATTAGATTGACATTTTCAAACTTAACATTACCAGACTAAACTGTACCAGATCCCATCACCTTCCCTTTACTATTATTACCAAAGGATATATCACCCCTCCATGAGTTTTGAAATCTTTGAGTAGGGCTCTACATCCAGTCATGTGCCTGGAGCCTCCACTATCTACATACCAAAGACTATCTAAGTATGCAGAAGCTCCCTGCACATCAAGTAAAAGGTTAGTTCATGAGGGTCAAAGCCAATAAGGCTTTGGATGGGGTCTCAATAGTGTCTGTGTTAAGTTCAGGTGGATGGACAGTGGTTAGCTCAGGGGTTTGGACAGTTTTAGAACTGTTTTTCTCTAACCACTGTTGGGGGTCCTGCCCTATCAGCTGTTGATACCCAAAGGGATGCCTGTTCACTCTTGGTTTAGTAGGCTTTTTGTAAACCTCATAAACATGTGGGACCCTTGGGTATGGTGGTTGACCTTTACCTCTTCGGTATTGGTTTGCAGGGGGCATCAGTCACCTGAACATCTCTTTTAACAGAGGTTTGGTTCAGCTGTTTTGTGACCGCTATTTGAACTGGCACAAACAGTGGTTGTTTCTTGACTTGTGGTTTTGATGGACTCGGTGTTTTTGAAATGTACTCTTCCTTTTTGACCTCAAAGGATTTCAGGTACACACACTGCTGAGTAGAATGGTTTGTTTTACCACAGATGGTGCAGCTCTATGAAGGCACAATAGTACTTGTTTTGTTAAGATCATAAGCTTTTAAGTGAAAACAGTCTTTGGTCAGGTGATTTTTCTTTTCACAAAAGTCACAAAACAAGTTTTTAATCTTTTCTCTTTTCTTCTTCTTTTCAGACTCCTTTGCAATAGAGTTTTGAACTACTGTTGGGATGTCCTTAAGAGGAATGACCTTGGCCTTAGGAGCTTTGACACCATCTACAGTTGTGAAGTCCATAGGTTTGAAGTTTTCAAGGATGTCACACTCATCAGACCATGTGGGTTTGAATTGGTATTTCTCAATCTCCTCAAAAGTTGAGGACCCCACAGATCTTTCCAAAGTGATCTTGTTACCAAGTTTATCAGTTATTTTAACCTCTTGGCCATCCTTGTTGGTGGGTATGATTTCAACAGTACCAGTTTGATTTGCATCAGTGTTTTCAACTTGGTCATATTTTCTAAACCCTATGCCAAATTTTACATTGCTTTCAAGCTGTTTTTCAAGCATAATCTCATAACCTTTGCAGGATTCCACCCATTTTTCACAAGTGATTTGGGTGGTTTCCAACTTCTTTTTACAGACTTGATATTTTTCTATCATGGTCTGGAGTTGGTCCTTGGTTATGCTATGCTCTTGTTTGAGGCTGCAAATTTCATTATCTATTTCAAAAAATTTGTTTTTCAATTCTTTTAAAGACTTTTCAAATTGTACTTCATCATTTAACACTCTATCCCTAAGGTTTTCATTCACCTCTTTGATGTTTGCAAATACTATGATGCATTTGTCTGAACAAAGGTTTTTAAGAACCTGAGATGATACCTTAGCTGCAGCCATCATGACACAGTCACAAACATGTTCTTTCTCATCTGGCACTTTCTCTTCTTTTTCACCTTGTTTCTTTTCTTCTTCTTCTTCAGACCAGGGGTCAGACAGTGGTTCCAACAGGGGTTCTGAATTTTCTCCCAACAGTATTTCACCAGCAACAGCAGTAACCACTGCTTCAGCAATTTCATCCACTGTTTCTTCATTGGACTGTCCTTCTTCAGCTTCCAGCCCTTCTGGTATAGACTCTAATGCTACAAAACAGTAATCGTCATTAGAAGCATCATTGGTAGCATAGAGTGCAAAATTTTCATCACCTAGCTCATCAGGTAAGCTACTCCAGTCAACAAAGCCTTGGGTGAAAAAGCTTTGTTGATCTGGTTGAACCACTGCTGGTGTAGCTTGTTGAGGTGCAACTGGTTGCACTTGAACCTGAGGGACAGGGGCTTGGACATACTGAATTTGAGGAACAGTGGCTTGGACATACTGCACAGGAACATGGGTTGCAGGATGTGCATAATGAGCAGTGTTTACATGGGCAGCAGGGGTAGGGATGAGCATTAAGTACCTGGTACCGGTACTGGTACCGAACCGGTACCATACCGAACCAAACCGGTACCGGGTATATTCGGTACCGGTACCGGTTCCTATTTTACTCGTTTTTCGGTACCGGTACCGGTATTTTTGGGTAAAACACTAGTAAAGTACCGAAAGTACCGGTACCGGTACCGAACCGGTATATTCGGTACCGGTACCGGTACCACTTTTCAACGTTTTTCGGTACCGGACCGGTACCGAGCTCATCCTTAAGCAGGGGCATATTGGGAATACTGCACAGTGTTTTGGTGATTTTGTGGTCTTGGGCTAGGGTGTGTGATAATTGGTCCACTGTTTTGACTCCTACACTCTCTAGCAAAGTGACCTAACCTGTTACACTTGTAACATTTGATTTTTGATTTATCCAAACCTACTTTTAGATTCCCATGCAACCCTGGGAATTTTCTCCCTGTCCTTTTGTAAAACTTGCTGGTTTTAACACTCAGCAGTGCAAGTTGGTGTAATATGTCCATTTCCTCTAAATCAGTTGGATCAAAATGCTGGAGATCATTGAGTTCAAAGCACAGATTATCAGAATTCTGGTTTTCTCCATTAGCTGTAAAAGCATAATTGGATGAGTAAGAATCAGAGTTATTAAAAGCTCCACCAGCTGTTATGTCAATGTAATGATCATAACCCTGATCCTTACTACTACCAGATTCTTCCTGTCCCAAAAGAGCTGTGTTGCCAAATGAATAGTCATCTGCAACTTTTCCAGACTCTTGTAACTTCTTTTTCTGGTTCAACTCACTTTCATAGGTCAGGAGTCTACCATGAAGCTGGGTTAGGGTCAGATCTTTTAACCCAACAGAATTCCTGGTTACAAAAGCAATTGTATCCCATTTATCAGGAAGTGTTCTAAGAAACCTGTTATTTTGTGTAGCATTAGGAAATTCAACCTTGACAAGTTTTAGTTCACTTATGAGACAGCTGAATCGCTCAAACTGTTGTGTTAAAGATTCTCCCTTAATGTGACAAAAGGTTTCATACTGTTGGTTTAAAATTTCCATGTTATTTTCAATCACTTCTTTAGTCCCCCCAAATTGTTCCTTAAGTGCATCCCACAACTCTTTGGCACTGTTACAGTGTAACAGCCCAGCATAGATCTCATTTGGTAGTGCGGATGCAACGATGCTGAATGCCTTGGCATCTAGTTCAAGTTTTTGAAAATCATGTTTAGTGTAGTTCTCTAATTTCTTAGGAACAAAGACCTTTAGATCCTCAGCACTCGGCCCCATTGGAACATGTGGTCCATAGATAACCGATTTCCAACATCCGGTGTTCTGTTGAGCTAGGATGTAACTCATCCTTCGCTCCCAGATGTTGTATTCAGATCTCTTCAACATAGGTGGTTTGAAAAGTGAACCGACATTGTTGCTAACATCCTGTGATTGTGACGTCATTCTGGTTGTTTTTCAGGTACTGAATAATCAACTTTGTACGTGATTATTCCTTACTCTATTTTATAACGTAACGAACAATTAAAAGTATCAACGATTTTGAGCTGAACTTTTACGTCAAAATGATTGTTAGATAAAATTTGACTGTCCTCGCTGTGATACCAATTGTTAGGATCTGAGTTTCTTATGATTGTGCTTGTTTGATAATAATGAAGATGAATTAGAAACAAGTGCAGCGGAATTAAATGGAACAAACTTTCAACAGACAATCAAATGAGAGAATTGCTTTCAACAAACATGTTTAACATGGAATCGAATGATTATATTTATTACAATCTTCAATTACACTTGCATGAATGCATACAATCTCCCCCCCCCCCCCCCCCAGCATGAGCTCACAGAGAATGTTCATACAGAATGACTTGTGATGAAGAGAGCTAATAGAACAGTACAGGGTACTGTTCTATTTATAGTACATAACAAACCACTGTGGCATCTTTGCAGACGTCACCATGAAAGTGACATCTAACCTCCTAACAACCTGTAACGACTGACCTATACAACTACTGCTATTACAAACTACTGATTACAATGAATACAATAGACAGACTAAACTACTGCTTCTCATTCCACTGTTATACTCCTAGCAGTGCTTTGTGTCTTCAGCAGTACTTGAACCATGACAGTAGATTGAGCATCAGTGCTTGGACTTCAACAGTCTTTAGACTTGATCAGTTGTGAAGATCAGCAGTTGTTGTAGACGGACACTAGATAGAGGTCATTAGATGCTAGGAACATTCAACGAGGAAGAACTGTTGCAAACAACTACTTATTCTGAATCCACTGATCTGATCCAGTTTTGTCTTTATCAACTGTTCCTTTGGTAGGGTTCAATCCCAACAATAGCTAGCAAGCACGGCATCCTAAGCTTTCAAACACCTGTCACATACGTTAAAATAGCGGTCAATACACATTGTGTAAAGGTGAGCATACAAGTTTAATAGTATATTAGAGTTCGAAATCGTTTACGCATAACCAGCATGTAACATGTAGCAAAGTGAAGGCTAGTAGGTTATCGACAATGAAATATGCACAGACGTGACTGCGAGTTGTAGAATGTGCAACACATATCACCACTGTGACATGTGAGAAAGCCCTTAACAACCCCTGTCCACGACAGGTGCTGAGTCCAAACTATAGTACTATCGTTGCTAAGGTGTCAGGCAACAATCACTGTGTAAACATAACATACAAGCATTCATCGAATAACACGTAGCATGCAATACAGTCAGTGTATAAATAGTGTTTTCGTTGTGTGTCGATTGTGATTTTGCATAAGTAACGTATGTAACACCCAAAAGTGCGTAAAGCAAAAAAGGTCCGAGTATACTCATAGATAGCGTTTAGTAACTAAACACTCTCTTGGATTGAAGGGAGTGCTAAGAGATTAGCCTGAACAGTTAACGATAGCATAAGCAATGAATGGCGCGTTAAACGGTGAAAAGTGACTAAGTGACGAATGGTAATCCGGTCGGATGACAATCCAAACGGATGGTCATCTGATCGGATGGCCATTCGGTCGGATTGACATTTGTTTGGGAGGGATGTGTTTGTGTATGATGACTTTGAAGTTTTTATTGTAGCATTTTGAAAACAGAGAAGTATCTGTACCCTCCAGGTCGTTCGATTGAATAGCGATCCATTTGGCGAGACATTTCAGTTGAGAACAAGTTCACAGCAGGATGGTCATTCGATCAGATGGTCTTCCGATTGAATGGCAATCCATTAGAACTGATGATCCTTGAAAAATTATAAAAATGTTTAAGTGTGAAGTCCAAGTGCAATCCGATCGGATTGTCGTTCGATCGGATGGCAATCCGATCGGACGGCAATCCATCCAACGATCTGATCGTTTTGCAAACTTAGAATTTTGTTAAGTTTTGACAGTTTTGAGGTTTGCTTGAGACGGTATGACAACGTGTTAAATAACGGAACCTCGTCAAGTTCAAGTCGTTCGAACGAAGTGGGAATCACCCCAGTCCGTTCAGCTAACTGTCCATGACGGTTGTTCATGTTCAACCCGAAATCAGTTGTGTCTTTGGTAGGAGTCAGATCTCATACCAACACTTCACTAAGAAATGAGTAGAAGGCCTGAACGAGCTCCGATTCTATCGGTTTTGAGTGCATTGAGTGTAAAAGAGTTGAAAGAAAGTTGGAAAAACATCTCTCAATCCTTTTAACGGTGAAAATGTTTAGATCTATGCGAAAACAATGTTAAATCATGTGGAAATCTCTTAGATCTGAGTTGTTCTTGGTGAAATGAGGCCAAAACTTGAAGTTCATAAGAACTCCATGAGAGGGAGCTGTCACATCACTATTGATGATGTGACAGGGGTATTTATAGGTTGCCAAAATGTAGGATCAAATCGAGCCAAAATCTGATTTTTTGATAATGAAATAAAGATGAACACACTAAAAAATATAGCAATAAAACCCACTAGAATGATTTGCAATGATGATACAATTAGCCCCCAAATCTTCTCTAGAAATGTGTGTTGCTAAAACCCTAAACATCTCTTTCTATATATAGCCTAAACAACTTTGGCTAATTACATTAAGGACCCTAGAGATTAAAACTTACTAAAAGTAGCAATAAACATGAAGACTAATTAAATAAGATAATAAATATATTTTGTTTAAAGCAAAATATATTTAATTATCCAAAGCAATATAACTATCATATCTCGAACTTCCACACGCCATCGATCTTCTCGTGTCGACTTGCGTGTTGACATTGACTTCTTTGCGTTGACTTCGACACGTTGGCGTTGACTTTGTTGACTTGAATCGTTGATAACATTAGACTACATGTTTTAGACCTAACAATCTCCCCCTTAGGCTAATGTTATCAAACTCTTACATCATCTTTAGAACCATCAACTTCATACATGTTGTAATCTTCAATTTGGCAAGCTTCAGTCTCAATTTTAGACCCAACAATCTCCCCCTAGACTGATGCTTTCCAAATTTTCTTCACTGAAGACCTTCTTTTGACACTTTGCTCTTTGAGTACTTTATCTGGATAAGCTCCCCCTTTTTGCATGCATCATCTTTGACAATCATGAACAAACTTTTTCCAACTCTCTTTAGCTTGAGTGAATCAGAAGACGTAGGAGGAGGATTCCCAGCTCGGTATCCTCTGCAATCTTGAGGAAACAGGTGCTTTGGTCTGGTATCTTGCTCAATTGATGATCGACCATCATTGCAGCAAATAGGCTAAGTAACCTGTTCACAATCACAAACACAACTCCGAATTTTCTTTTAGATAGATTCAAAGTACAGACAAAACCGTATTTATCTGTAGTGTGCAATGGAAAGTGTATCTCAAGCGGTTTGAGACACGATTGATGTGATATGGAAGACTTCGAAAAACAACTGTACACAAATCAAAATATTTTTGGATTTTAGATTTTTTTTAATAATTATTTTTTTATTTTAAAAAAACTTTCAACCTTTGAGATATAGAGCTGATCAAATACGAGATCATACCAACTTGAAAAGCCTAGTCACACTTCAAATTTCTTTAGGATAGCTACGACTCAAGATCGATTGCTGGTATGTTTGTCCTTTTAAATCCATGCACCATTCTTTCGACATACATCCGGTGATTAATTATCATGTTTTTGGTATATTTAGGATGAAGCTAGTGGACCCTACTCGTGTTCGGTTAAACTTTTCTGTCCTCATGGTCTTTTGAGATGCATACCTGAACAACTTAGAAATAGTATCTACTAGGTGATGAGAGCTCCAGGTCTATGTTTCCATAAGCAGAGGAGATGATCACCTTAAATCAGATGATGAGAGCTTCAGGTCTATGTTTCCATAAGTAGAGAAGATGATCATCTGATTAGAGAGCATAACTAATAAATATTTACTTAATATATGTACGCGCTTTGGTGTATCTTTTATTCCTATTGCACGACATTAACATTGCGTGTCTTTTTGCTCTTTTTGGGTTGCACACATTGGTGTCTTTTCAATATATATATATGCACAACATTGTGTGTCTTTTGAACGTCTAAATTTAATCTCGCAACCCCTTTTGGACATAATCGGTTTGTGCAATCCTGCAACAAGGTGGGTATCCACATTTTCATACGATCTTTATCTTTATCACCAAGATGCAGTTTACTTGTCTGAAATGCTGAATCTACCAACATATCGTTAACTTGGAGCCGTATCTTCCATCAGATCCTATTCATGCGAAGACATAATCAAGCTAGTTCCTATCATTTCTCATATAAGATCATGATTATTTTTCAATAACTACATCTCATGGTCTAGGAAGTATTTTAATACTCCCCCTAAAAATTTATTTATGTACAACCATTTACTGAAAACTGTATTTACAAAATAAAGTCTTCCACACCAGGCACACAAAAACATATGTCAGCCAGAAAATGAGTGTGTTACAACGGAGTTGAGTACGCAACAGGTTAGATACCATAACCAAACCCGTGATTTTCCTCTCCAAACTTGTATCTGGAACAACTACTGATAATAACCGGTGTTACTAACAGTCCTCCTTGGATCTTCCTACACTCATAAGCAATTTAGTTAGAGAGTGGAACCCAAGCCATCGTAGTCTTGGGCTATCCCCTTTCATCAAAATAGTAACCTCCTTATATGCCAAATCTTTTCCCTCATTGATTTCTTTTACAGCCATTGGTTTGACTCGCCAAACCTATGTGGGTTTAAAAATTTTGTTTGTAAAAGATTTAAAGTTTGAAATAATTTTATGTTTAAAACCCGAAGGGAAAGATTGAGGTTTTGATGTGTTGATCCTTTTCATCTTTGAATCATGTGAAACCGGCTTCACATGTGGAGATCTGGATTGAAAGTTTTTCATCTGATCTTTCAAAGATGTGTGATTTTTACCTTTTGATCCAGAGAAGCAATACCGGTTGCCTTTATCGTCTGGATCGTGTCGTTCTGGGCATTGCTTGAGCACATGACCTTCTTTTCCACACCTAAAACAAGCCTTGAATGGCTTTTGAGACTTTGTAGTTCCGTGTGATGCAGCTAGAGGCGGGGATTGCTTTGAGCTTGACTCAACATGTTGACAAACGTGATGTTCGACAACTTCAGATGATCTTTTGATCTTTGACTCCCCAACACTTTCATTTGTCTTTGATTCATCATCTGAACTCGTGCAATCATCAATGTGGAAGTCTTTTTCCAATGGATCTCGATTTTCAAGACCTGCAGAGTCATTTGGGGTCGTTGGTTCTTGAACACCCGATGGTTCAAGGTTTTCAACCTTTTTATCAGCATCTGTTACTGAAGTTTCTGAGTCATTTGAGCTTTCCCATTCTTGATATGACTGAAAATCTGAATCACGATCCTCACTTGAGCTTCCTTCGCCACCTTCTTAAGTTGTGCTGCTTGAGTCTTCACTGTTGCTTTCTTCATTTGGCTCCTTATCAGACTCTGACATACCTGTATGAGATGGAACAAATTCTAGAATTTCCTCGGTGAAGAATTTTCCGAATCTGTTTTGTTTCAATTCTGGAACAAACACGGGAGGTTCACACACAACTTTTTCATCACAAAAAGCGGAATTTAAATCACGACATTCAATCACCACATTGTCGTGGTTGTGGTTTTTAAATGTAGGCACACGGCCGTTACGGTCATCCCAAATGTTAAATTTAGGCACATGGCCATTACAGTCATTTTGAAATGAAGTATTGTTTTCCTTATTACAATTCCAGGCGAACCAGTTAATGGTGGAATAACTGTCGCCTGAATAGCCTATGCCTATCTTCGAACCACCACATTCGTCATTGCATCCATCTTCATCACGTTCTATTACATCTGCATAATTTTTAGAAAGATTAGAAGCCTTTTCATTTTCACATGAAACATCTTCAGCCACAAGATCATTCTCATCAATTAGATCGTTATCAGGATGAGGTGATGGCATGGGTACATAGTTTTTGCTATGTGGTGGAAAGAAGAGTTTTCTTTTGTTTCCGAGCTTGTTCTTGTACCCAATCCCATCCTTCACATATGTTGGTCGTTGGCAATTTTTAATGTCAACCAGTGCCTTTTTACTGATGTTCCATTTATCAATTATGATTTGCAATCTATTGTTTTCATTTTGAGATTTTTCTAATCTTTCAGTTAAGTCGTTTATGACAAAATCTTTTCTGAAAACCAATTCTTTTAAAGTCTGCATTTCAGCTAAAGTCGAATTCAACTTTCTCTGATATGCAACTTCATTTTCTTTCAACTCTTTGTTAAATTGCAAAACTTTTTCTTTGTCTCTAATTAGGTCACGGTTGAGGGATTTGTAATGTGCCATGACGGTCACACATGGTTGGGAACATAATTTGACTTTAAACTCGTAAGGAATGTTGTTTGCTAAGTCTTCCTCATCCCTTTCTTTGTTGGATTCCATTTTCATCGCCTCTTCAGGAATCTTTTCTTCTATCTTTTCACTTGCTACACTGCTCCCTTCTTCCTTCTTCACAGCTTGAGCATCATCAACCACAATATTCTTTTCATCACATTGTGGAGCCTTTTCAGAGTTTGTTGAAGCATTGTTGAAGTTTGACGCGTTTACAGCTTGTGAGCTAGAGTCGTTGGAGGTTGTTGGGGGTACAGATGTCATGTTCTTGTGCGCATCAGCAGATTGGACAGATTTATGAGGATGTTCGGCTTGATCTCTTTCGAAAGATTCTAGAGCATTGATCACATCTGATAACGTGATTGGATTCCAGTTGTTTAAGAAGCTTTGTTTAATTTTCATACATTTTAAGCTCCACTCTTTTGGAAGTGAGTTCAAAAGTTTACTGATTGCAGCGCGGTTGGTGATGGGATTACCAGCCTTTTTCATTTTTGCCGTCATGTTTAAAAATCGCCTGATGTAATCTGATAAGCTTTCCCCACCGCTGAACATGTCATATTCCTTTTGGACCATGTTCCTTTTGTTCCGAATCAGTTTCTTGTCTCCTTCATAGAAATCAATCAAAGCTAACCAGAGTTCATTCGCCGTCGTGTATTCTTCAAACATGTTGTAGTCGTTCGTTGATAGGGCCATTGTCAGAACAGCGTGAGCCCGCCGGTCACGTTGGATCAATGCCTTATCTTCCATGGTAAAGGTCAAGGGATCATTGTTGATTACACGAATATCATCACGAACTGTCATTGGGACATAAGGTCCGACGAGTTTGGTTTCGGCGTTTCGTTTAGCGTTTTAGGCGTTGCGGTGCGTTTAAGTGAGGGTCGATTAAGCGATGCAATAGATTACTAATAATCACACAAATACTATATCCAACATACAATCATCCTAAATACTTGCGTTTAGCGTTTGCGGTTAGGTTGCTTGCGATAGAGTTGCGTTTGCGCTTCGATTAATTACCACAAACATAAAGTAAACATGCACAAGTAACACATAAATAGCACACACACGTAAAACAATATACAAAATCTCTAAATTACAGCTGCGAATGCGATTGCAATGCGATTAGCGATACAGCGATAAAACATGCGATTAAACCTCGATTATTAACATTTACTCCACATAATACAACTAAAGCAAATAATTTAAAGAATTCGATTACAAGTCAAGACATGCATTCACTAGTTAAGCAAGGAGTGACAGATCGCAATTAGCAATCTTTCCTTCCTTTGACTTTGACTTTGACTTGTACGTTGACTTTAGAAACGCGGGTTGTTACAAAACTACTTAGTTGAATCATGGTAAAACATCAAGTGAGGTGGTGGAATGAGTTTGGATAGCCAAGGCTTCCATGTTTCACACCTTTACCAAAACACAAGTCTCACCATGTCGTGGAGATAGGCTTCTTCCATTAAACATAGAAATATGGCCCAACTTGTGAGAGTTGGCATTGAATGATGTTGTCAATATATAGGTGTATATTCTAGATACCAAATGAGCTAGCAATTAAGGTAGGTAAATGCTTCGTTTTTGTTATTATTATTATTATTATTTTTATTATTATTATTATTATTATTATTATTATTATTTTGTAATGATTAAACTTGCATACCATGAGGAGGATTGAACATATAACCTCCATATCTATCCTACACCTTATCTAACTTGGGCTATTCCTAATAGATAAATTCTTCTTTATTTACTTTCCACTTTCAAACATAAAATTTTCTTTAAATTTTGTTGTTGTTATTTTATTTCTAGGTAGTTACCTATGTAGTTTATATCCCAATATATCACCCATATATCAATGATATATCGCGCGCGTATCGGTCCCCTACCGAGATAATGATGCAAAGTACCGATAATATTGACGATATTGACAGACATTTGTAACACCCCGAAAACGGGTTGGTAATTAAACCACGTTAATATTAAAGGGCGGGTAAAATACCATTAGTGGTAAAAATTAACCCGGTGAATATTAGGATTTAAATAAATAAGTCTAATATGAAATAAAAGGTGAATAAAAGCTTTTGAGAAAATAAAGGCTTACAAGAGGCTCAAGTTAACAGGACTTAAAATAAAACGGGTTATAACCTCCCCGAACCCACTAAGTTAACTAGGAATGTTTAACCTAGTTAATAAGAGGGAATATTGTTGGAATTAAGTGGGTTGTGGCCTACTTAATAACTAACCAAACATAAGGGGCCAAAGTTGGATAACTTGAAAGTTAAGTTATAAAAGAAAAATTAAAACCACCACACACACTAAGTGTGTGCATGTTCTATATCGATCAGAAGAAGCTCCTAGGGAGCTTAAACCCTAGTTTATACAAAATGATCAAATTGAAGGTCCAATTGAAGCTCAAATTCACAATTGAACGTGAATTAACAATCACCCAAGCTAGGGAATCATAAGGTATGTAGAATTTTGATGATTATTGAAATTGTGAAATTTGATGAACATCATAATTTGCGAATTATGTATGAATTACAGAAGTTATGCTGAATTAGTGATGTATACTTGCTTAGGAACAAAACCCTAAGTGAAAATTATACATATATTGCCATGATTTGAATGTTTAGATGATTTACCACACTAGGATAAGTGGGTTTTAATCATATGATGAAATTAATGATATAATTATGTTTAGAATCATCATACATGATAGTGAAATGTTGTTTGAGATCATCATGTGTTATGATGATTAAGGTATTTGGCCAAACTTGATGTTTAGGTGAATTATATATATATAAATATATATACATATATATATATATATAGAGAGAGAGAGAGATAGTAGGAGTTGGGTAGAAAGCCTTATTTTCCTAGAAAGTCTAGGAAGCAATCAGAACGTGACATGTGGCATTGAAGGATTTTAACTAAAAGGGCAATTGTGTAATTTGACATTTTATTTTAATTTTGGAATTTATATCTCATTAACTAACAATGCACGATTTTATGGTAACTGATTCTCCATGATTTGTGAATTACTACCAGACGTAAATATCAATCAAATTCTCATTCGTTCCTTTCACAATCTTGATCAACTTTATTCGTAAATCATTTTTTACGTGAGAGATAGTTATGGCTTCAAACACAATTCTTGATTGCGGATATGGCAAATACACTTCTTTTTCTGTTTACTATTATCTGGTCTGTATCGATTTTTAATTATGTCTGGAAACCACCAGAATGTTCTTGACGTTGTGTTTTAAAAGCAAGCAGATTCATACAGTTGTGTTTTAGCATTCAGATTCATACAGTTGTGTTTTAACAGCAAGGAGATTCATACAGTTGTGTTTTAGCATTCAGATTCATACAGTTGTGTTTTAACAGCAAGCAGATTCATACAGTTGTGTTTTAGCATTCAGATTCATACAGTTGTGTTTTAATAGCAAGCAGATTCATACAGTTGTGTTTTAGCATTCAGATTCATACAGTTGCATTTTAACAGCAAGCAGATTCATACACTGTGTTTTACCATCCATGCTGGTAATGCTGGAGGATTTCTTGACGCTGTGTTTTAACAGCAAGCAGATTAATACGATGTGTTTCTTGATGTGTTTCTTCATGAAGGATAGAAGGAATCTGCGAGAGAGAGAGAGAGAGAAAAAAAAATCGTAAGAAATGTGGGGTGGTTATGGAATGACAATGATTTCCATATTTAAAACAAGCTGAATGACATATCTACCCCTGATTAATTAAATAATCCTATTTTTAAGAAACACATATTACCAAAATGCCACCAAGATGATCTCAACCATTAAACACACTCATTGGATGGCCCAGATCGCTTCCTAGACTTTCTAGGAAAAACACACTTTCCATAGGAACCCCACTCTATATATATACATATATATATAGGGTAAGGTTCATGCGAGAACCACCTTTATTGCGAGAACCGCGAGAACCAATGTGAACACAACCTAAAATAGCTAAAAAAACCTAAAAAAAACCTAACCCCCACCCCCCCCCCCCAAGCTAACCCCCCCCCCCCCCACCCAAGCTAAATGCTAAAAACTAAACCCCCAAAAAAACCTAAAAAAAAACCTAACCCCCCCCCCACCCAAAAAACCTAAACCCCCCTCCCCCACCCCCCAAAAACCTAAATCCCCCCCCCCCCCCCAGCTAAAAGGCTAAAAACTAAACCCCAAAAAAACCTAAAAAAATCTAAAAAAATAAAAAAAAAATCTAAAATTTTTTTTTTTGATTTTTTTAATATTTTTTATGTTAAAATCGCTACTTTTAGAAGCCAAAAAAAAAAAAAAAAATTTAAATTTTTTTTTTTTTTTTTTTTTTTGCTGCGAAAAGTAGCGATTTTGTTATAAAAAATATTAAAAAAAAAAAAAAAATTTTGTGTGATTTTTAGCTATTTTTAGGCATTTTTGGTTGCGTTCACATTGGTTCTCGCGGTTCTCGCAATAAGAGGTGGTTCCTAACGGATCTTTGTCCTATATATATATATATATATATATATATATATATATATATATATATATATATGTATGTATGTATGTATGGGAGCGTTAAAATGAAAACCACCTCCAGTTGTAAGAACCATGAGAACCACTTTCTAGCCTTTTGATCAAAGAGATGGATGGTTGAGATGGTCTGAATACTAAATTATTTTTTAAAAGTTTTGACTCTTTTGCTTTTGAATTTTTTATTAAGAAAGGGGTATTTTGGTAAAAGCATTTGGTGAGCCAGTAGTTACTTCTTCTGTAGAATTCAGTGTGCATGTCCAATCTTCATTAAAACTTCTCCATTCTCTATGTCAATGCCATTCTTTCTCCCTAAATCAAAACACCCAACACCCAAAACCAAGATTTCTCTCTGCCATTCTTAGGACTCCGGCGACGATTATCCCCGGGAACGATTTGGAGAGTCCGGCGACCCTGGTTTTCAAGATTTTGTATCCGAAGGTGAAGCATAGGGAATCGTGGTTCGTCGTTTTACAAGATTTTGTATCCGACGTTTCTCAATCGAGCAAAATAGAAAGGTTAGTTCCGTTTCCCTCCTTACTGGGAAAAATGTAGTCGCTTTTTTTTCAGGGCTCCTTTACCTCTTATTCTTTTGACATTTCTGTGGTGTGTGTCCCTTTGGTTAAGATTGTCCGTTGAATCGGAGATTGGCAACTTTTGTTGGGGATTATAGTTTTTTCATTGGGCTTTAGAGTGTTAGGAAAGTAGGTTCAATCTATGCGTAGCCGGAATTCATCGGTTGGGCGGTTAGGGTTTTAGGTTTGGAGGTGATTTTGGGATTTGTGGTTAGGTTTGGAGGTGATTTTGGGTTTTGTGGTTAGTCAATCTGTTTGGGTTTTTTTTTTTTTTTTTTTTTTTGTTAATTTTTGTTAGCAGGGGTTGAGAGCAAACTTACGTAATGGGGGGTTCTTTGTGTCGACGTCTGTGTTGTATTAATAATTTTTTTTTATTATCGCAGGAATCACTGAAAAAATGGTTGCGGCAACGCGAAGCTCGAGCCGGACCAAGGTGAAGACAGAAGAAGAAAGAGGGGTTATAAACATTAGTTCGGGTAACATAAAATTGTTTTTTTTACTTAACTTCTGTAGCGAATGGTTTTTTGGCACCGATTGTGTTAACTAGTTCTGAATGTTAGTATGTTTTTTTTTTTCCGTTGCATACGTGTAGGTTCGAGGTCTAGGCCTCAGCGTAGTGGTAAGGTGTCTTGTCTTGTCTTATCTTTGACTCGAGTGACGAAGCTGATACCCCCCCTCATGGAAGAGTGTAAAAGGCCCTACTAAGAAGCGCAAACAGCATGAGTTGGGTGGTTCACCAACGAAAAGGCACAAGAAACAGAAACCTGCAGTTCAGAAATCGCTTCCGGCGTTGAACACACGTTCTTCACCGAAGCAATTATTCCTTGCGATGATGGGGTTATCTAATCGCCAGAAAGAGGCTATCAACCAAATGGGATTTGGGGGGGTTGATAGGGTTTTGTGTCAATGGGTTCCCGAGAAACTAGCCTACCATGTCGTGGACAATTTTGAGGCCCACTCAATGACGTTAAACCTAGGCAAAAGCGGCTTCTTGGTGGATGGCGGGGTGATTAGCAAGCTCTTGGGGATACGTGACTCAGGTTCGAGTTTCGCCGATGTTGAGGAAGCGAGGACGCTACACCCATCGTTGAAGGAGTGGCGTGCACGTTTCCCACCGACCAGCTACATAGCCCCTTCGCTGATCTCGGCAGCGATTCAAGAAGACAAGTATTCTGACATGGCGCATTTCCGTACCGATTTTGCTTTGCTTTTCCTAACGACGATGGCCAGCTCACAGCAGAACGGGTACGTAAAAGACAAGGTTTTGAAGCGTTTGACCACGGATACGAGGTACGAAGATTTCAATTGGTGTTCTTTCATCGTAGACTGTTTGAGAAAATGTAAGAAAAAGTGGAGGCCATTGGACCCAAAGTGTTGCTGGGCGGGGCCTTTGACCATCCTGACGGTGAGCATGTGTTTGGTTATTGTATTTTTATTAGTTTTTTATTACTAATTTTTTATTTTATTTTGATTTTATTTTTTTTCCTACAGTTGCTGTATGTAGACTGCACGCAGCAGCCGTCCTGCAACACTGGCGATGGGATCCGAGCCATCCATTACTGGACGAAGGAGCTTTTGACGCGTAGACAAGATTACGAGATTACAAATGGAGGGTTCGGTCGTGGTCAGGGGAAACCCCTAAGCGACGGTATATCCGGTGAACAGGTATAAGCATATTTAAAATTTGTAAACTGATTTTTCCATGTTTTGTTTTTAATTTTTTTTGGTTGGTGTACACATATATAGGCTAATCGTGTCTTTTCATTTTCACTAGAGAGTTACCTCGTGTGTCGCCACGAAGAATGCCAAGGGCACGTCTGGAGAGACGAGCTGCCTGGATAAATGGGTCGATGACTTAGCCGCTCTAAGGTCAAGAATAGAGCAGGCTTTAAGAGATCGGTTGGCTGTGGAGCTGGATAACGAGGACCACATGAGGTTGAGACGAAGATACATCGAAGTGTTAGATGTGTTACCATGTTTGCCGGCTGAAGGATTAGAGAGTATCGAGGAGGGTGAAATGCTGAAAAGAACGACCGGGGGTTCTTCGACCCGCCCGTCCGCCCTGTCAGGTATTCGTATGCTGTTTTACGCCACGCAAAGGGCACGTGTATTTTATACCAATTTTTGGTTTAAATTCTGTAGGGGGATGTGAGGAACTGGCGAAGGATGTTACGGATCTAGCTTCTGATTCTCGCGAGGAAGAGGAGGAAGTTGATTTGAACTTGTTGATTTCTGGTATCGCTGAAATGGCTGAAGGTGGGGGTGGCATCAGCCTCGGAGCCGTAAGCGTGGTCCTTGACACCATGCCAGGTAACAAAAGAAAAGAAAAAAATAAAATAAAATGCAAACCCATTCGTTTTTTTCTTCTTGTGTAGTTTGTGGCTCTCCGTAAAAAATGTGTTTTTTGGTTTTCGTTTTTAGACACGAGCGGTGCTGCAGGAGGAGGTGACGTTGATGAGCGCAGTGCTGGCCGGCCGGCTGTGGACAACGTTGGCGCGATTGCAAGAGATAGCGGGGATGCTGGGGTCAAAGATGTCGACGGTCTACAAGATGTGACATGTGGTTTAGAACAGATGTCGTTTGAAGCTGAGGGTACTGTGAACTTGGGGGATAACAGCCAAGTGGAAGCTAGCGTGACGGTGGAGAAAAAAGTTGGAAGCTCGGATGTTAACAGACCATCGGACGTCGGGGAGCCAGGTACCGAAAAGTCGATATGATGGCGAGATATGTTTGGGATGGCCAACTAATATATTTTTTTTTGTTTTGGTTTAAAACTTCTTTTAACACACAGGTGACGTTGTCGGCGAGCATGAGGTGAACATCAAAATCGGGTATACGGGGACGGTGCATGACGAGGGAGGCTACGCCGCCGACCGTGATGAAAATGTAGACCTGCCGGCTGATGTTAGCCCACCGGCGACCCCCGTGTTGCAGCAGCAGCCTACTGAGGCCCTTCGGCCAGTAGCGGTCTGCGGTCTGTATGCTCAGAGGGCTGGGATTCCTAAGCTGGCAGCCGCAGTTGGTAATCTTTTGTCATCTGCCGCAGGGGAACAAACAAATGTTACGGCAACCGAAGCAGGTATGTGGCGCCAAAAAAGTATTAACCATAAAACGGTTTATAAAAAAATAATTTTTTTCTCCACACACTAGGGGGTGCTCCTGAAAGTACTGATGGGGCGACGTAGGGTATGGGTGATTTTACGTCTGTTGGCGCAGCGTCTTCGTCAGGCTTGCGCCCCCCAGACGTCACCGCTGTTGAATGTTGCGAGGTGGACCAGCCAAGAGTGGGTGCGGACAGTGGTATGTATATAAAATGCCAAGACGCGTTGTGTTTTTTCCTTTTTTTGTTTAACAATTTTTTTTTTTGGGGTGGGGGGTGCGGGGGTTGTCCTTAAAAAAAACCTTCACTTTCAAGTAACCTTTTTCCATCGCCCCTGTAGATGATGTCACGGGGAAGGGCGATGTTGCGACTAGCAGCCAGCCGAGTTTTAGCTTGGGGATCTCACAGGAAGTGGCATGTGGCGCGAGACCGACTGAAAAACCAACTGGTACGTACCGCTAGAGAGTATTATGTTTATCCTTTTGTTTTGTCCCTTTTCTTTTTTTAACCTGTGACCCCCCCCCCCCCAATAAACAGATGACGAGACTGACTTGGATGCTCGACCTTCGGATGGTTTGGGTGCGTCGGCCACCGTATCTAGCCCTGTCAGAAGCCCTTTAAGTTTTGAGTCCTGGGTGCCCGTACGTGATGACACTTGCAAGGCTGATGTTGCTTCGTGTAGTCACCCGAGTTTCAGTCTCGGGATCTCGCAGGAGGTGGCGCATGGGCCGGAGCTGAACGAAAAAGTTTCTGGTACGTACAGCTCTCATTTTTATTGTAAAACGGAATCGCACGCTTTTCATGCTTTTATTTTTATTTTTAAATTTTTTAAGATTCTTGCTTCGAAAAACAAGAAAAACGTCTGATTATTATGTTTATTATTTGGTTTATTTTTTATTTTTTTTTATTTTTTTTGTGTAATACCAACCCTAGTAGCAGGTGATGTCGCTGGCTCGGAAACAGGTCGTTTGGTTGGTGTTGTTGTGTCGGGCAGCGAAGATAGACCGGTTAGAAGACATATAGGCGTCGATTTCTGGGTGCCTGTTGAAACACGTGGGCCGGTCGACAAGGAAGACGACACGGAGCAAAATGTAGGCGGTGATGACCCTAAGTCGACGGAGCCCATCCGAGCAAGACCGATACGAGCGTTCCATGAGAAGCCACACTTGGTTAGCAGCCCGGGCGACGTTGAGTTGGATCCCAAAACAAACAACGAACCAATAAAGCTCGGCATGGCGGTTCCTATTCCGGAAGAGGACCAAGGATGCGTGGTTGAGTCAAACAGTTTTTGAAATGAGTGAGAGGTAAAAAGGATAAACAGCCCCCATGTTAGACTGTGCGCGTGTCGCAACCGAGCCAAATCTAAAATGATTTTTTATCATTCTGTGTTTTTTGTGTGTTGTCATTTTTTCTAGTACTGACGGGTATTTTTCGTTTTGTTCTTTGCAGGGATCCATTCACAAAGGTCAACCCGGACCACGCAACAGACAAGTTTCCGTAAGTTATCTCACCGAAAATAAATATATAAAAACCATACCGGGCGGGTATTTGTTAGCCAGTCGTGGCGCTATCAGAAAAACAAATTAAGTAGGAAAAATTCGGAAAATTTACGGCTTTCTTTTAACGGTTTTTGCATAAATTTTTGGCATTTGCTTGCTTCACATAACCCGCAGAATGTTTTACTTTTTACAATATACGTAACGATTCACGTTCTTTTTTACATTTTACGTAAAAGGGGGATTGCGTTTTACATTGTTCATTTTTTCATAAACTTTTTAACTTCTTTTCGTAAACTTGTACGAATTACGTAAAAGTTTTTTTTACGTTATACGTGTCTTTTATTAATGAGATGCTTTACGTAAAATTTGACTGACTACGAAAAATTTTCCAGTTTACATATAAATTTTACAGTGTACGAATAATTTTACAGTCTACGAAACGTTTGCGAAAAATTTTACATATAATTTTTACAGTGTAAGAAAAATGTTCCAGTTTACATATAAATTTTTACAATTTGAGAAACGTTTCACGTTCTTTTTACACTTTACGTAAAAAAAGGATTGCGTTTTACCTTGTTCATTTTTCATAAACTTTTTAACTTTTTTTTTGCGTAAACTTGTACGTATTACGTAAAGTTTTTTACGTTATACGCATCTTTTTATTAACGAAACGCTTTACGTAAAATTTGACTACGAAAAATTTTCCGGTTTACATATAATTTTTACAGTCTACGAATAATTTTCACGTTCTTTTTACATTTTTACGTAAAAAGGGGATTGCGTTTTACATTGTTCATTTTTTTCATAAACTTTTTAACTTCTTTTCGTAAACTTTTACGAATTACGTAAAAGTTTTTTTACGTTATACGTATCTTTTATTAATGAGACGCTTTACGTAAAATTTGACTGACTACGAAAAAATTTCCAGTTTACATATAAAATTTTACAGTGTACGAATAATTTTACACTCTATGAAACGTCTGCGAAAAATTTTGCATATAAATTTCACAGTGTACGAAAAATGTTCCAGTTTACATATAAATTTTACAATTTGGAATCGTTTCACGTTTTTTTACACTTTACGTAAAAAAAGGGATTGCGTTTTACCTTGTTCATTTTTCATAAACTTTTTAACTTTTTTTTGCCTAAACTTGTACGTTACGTAAAGTTTTTTTTACGTTATACGCATCTGTTTATTAACGAAACGCTTTACGTAAAATTTGACTACGAAAAATTTTCCAGTTTACATATAACTTTTACAGTCTACGAATAATTTTCACGTTCTTTTTACATTTTTACGCAAAAAGGGGATTGCGTTTTACATTGTTCATTTTTTCATTAACTTTTTAACTTCTTTTCGTAACTTGTACGAATTACGTAAAAGTTTTTTTACGTCATACGTATCTTTTATTAATGAGACGCTTTACGTAATATTTGACTGACTACGGAAAATTTTCCAGTTTACATATAAATTTTACAGTGTACGAATAATTTTACAGTCTATGAAACGTTTGCGAAAAATTTTACATATAAATTTTACAGTGTACGAAAAATGTTCCAGTTTACATATAAATTTTACATTTTCGGAACCGTTTCACGTTCTTTTTACACTTTACGTAAAAAAAGGGATTGCGTTTTACCTTGTTCATTTTTCATAAACTTTTTAACTTTTTTTTGCGTAAACTTGTACGTATTACGTAAAGTTTTTTTACGTTATACGCAACTTTTTATTAACGAAACGCTTTACGTAAAATTTGACTACGAAAAATTTTCCGGTTTACATATAATTTTTACAGTCTATGAATAATTTTGCAGTCTACGAAAAATTTTACACATTACGTGAAACGCTTTACGTCTTACAGTCTACGTAATTTTTTACGTTTTTACATGAACCGAAAAAAGTTTTACGTAAATAATTTTTTAGTTGTTGTTCAATCCCCCCCCTCCCCCCCCGCAGATATGTGATGTTTGAGGACAAGTTTGGGGCACGCGCAGATGTTCTTGAGCTTCAATCCCTGGTGATCGGAAGCAACGTATCCGGTTCAGTGGTGGATGCATGGGTTCACGTCCTCAACGACGACCGAAATCTCTCGTTGCCGGGGATGCCTTGACGGTTGTTTTGCGTCCACAGCACTATGGTAAAAAAATTCTCATATCATTGTTCCTGTATCGATATTGATTTTGTATTTTTGGAAAACAGTGCAGTTCTAGTAATGCAAAAAAAACGTTTTGGTTTTTATCCCCGCAGGTTGATTGGATGTTATCCCTGGAGACGGACCCTAGCGGAAGTCGCGTGTCCGCTTTTGAATGTGGGTTGAAGACGAGCCTGAGCGGCCGGCATCACCTTGTAGACCTGCATGACTTCGATATGGTCTTCATGCCCATTCTAGAGGTAGACCACTACTATCTTTTAGTGTTTGACTTGGAGGAGGAGCGCATATACCTCATTGATCACTTGGGTGACAGGAGGTCTGGGGGGCTTTTGAGGGACAACGAATCCTATATCCTGAAGACAACCCCATTTAAAGTGGTATGTGATTCATGTGTTTTTTCTCCTTGAACTTATGTCGTTTCAAGGAACTGTGAAACTTATATCCCCGTGTGCTTACGGCTGTTTTTGTTTACTTGGAAAACAGAAAGAATTTTTTGTCGATTATCTGAAATCGGTGAATCATCCAAAAGCGAAGGCCATGCACTCGAGTGTCATCATGAGAGAGGCTCTTCCAAGGTCTACGACCCATAGAAACGCGGCACCCTTTGTGGGCTCGGGCATTTTTGCAATGCGCCATATGGAACGGTTTGTGGGTTCCAGGAGAGACTTCTTCTGCGGATTCAATGTGCACGGGGCGCGAAAGAAAGTCCAGTGCAACTACTTACGGAAAAGGTATGCGACCGTGATACTCCTGTCCCCGGTGAACAAATATGGCGACGAGATTCGACGACGGTTGCCTTTTGTGTAGACAATGATTTGGCGTGATAGACAGTTTCCTCTTTTTGGTTGGGCGTCTTTGGGTTGGGCGTTTTTTGGGGTGGTTTTGCAAAGGTTAAACAATTACTTTTGTCAGGATGTTGATATTTATGTTGGCATGTGGGTCAGGTGGACAAACAAAATTTGGTTGCATAAAATTACGTCTTTTGCTTTTAACGTTTTTTGCAAATTCTTTCTGGCATTTTTACGATATACATATGCTTTTATTCACGAAAACGTTTTATGTAAAAATTCTAACTTTTACAGTTTGCGTAAAATTTTAAAGTCTACCTTAATATTTTACGTGAAACGCTTTACGTTTTATATGCTACGTAATTTTTTATGTTTTACAGGAAAACGTTTTACGTAAAATGTTTACAGGCTATGTGAATTTTTTTGGAAAAATTTTATAGTTTACGTAAAACGTCCTACGCAAAAACGTTTTTGGGGTTTACGTAAATTTACGTTTAACAAACCAAGTAACTGTTTGGTTTTACGTTTTACCATTTACGTTTTACATGGTTTTACGCAACACATTTTAGTTTTTTTACGTCAAACTTTTAACTTTTTAAATAATTTACGTCTTGCATTTAAATTTTTTACGTCTTACGTTTAAATTATTTACGTCTCACTTTTAAAAAAAATTACGTTTTACGTTATAAAAATTATAAATTTTACGTTTTACATTAAAAAAATTTACGTCTAATGTTAAAAAAATTTCAACATAAAAAAAGATTATGTTTAAAAAAATTACGTCTTATGTTAAAATATTTACGGGTTACATTTATAAAATTTACGTTTTAAATTTTATAAATTTTACATTTTACATTAAAAAATTTACGTCTTACGTTTAAAAATTTTCAACATAAAAAAGTTTACGTCCCACATTTAAAAAAATTTCATCCTAAGTTTAAAAAATTTACGTGTTACGTTTAAAAAAATTACGTTTTACGTTTAAAAAATTAAGTTTTACGTTTAAAAAAGTCTACGTCTTACGTTTAAAAAAGTTTACATCTTATGTTAAGAAAATTTACGTCGTACGATTAACGTTTTCCAATTGACGTTTAAAAAAGTTTACGTCTTATGTTTAGAAAAATGTGCTTGCTTCAAAGGTTTAACATTTCCCAATTGACGTAAAAATTACGTTTTTACGCAAAAAGTTTAATGTTTTTACGTTTACGTTTAAATGATTTACGTTTTTCGGTCTGCGTAATCTTTTACGTTTTACGATTTACTTTTTGTACGTTTCATCTAAAATTTTTTACGTTAATGGATTAATTTTTTATGTTTTTACGTTTAATTTTTGTGTTTTACGGAAAAAAAATTACGTTTTACGTTTTACTTTTTACGTAAATCTTTTTACGCCTAACGTACAACTTTTCACGTTAAACTTTTTACGTTTCACGTTTTTACATAAATGTTTAAAATTGTACAATAGATGCTTTACGTTCTACAAGAAATGCTATACGTTTTACTTTTTGCGTGAACTTTTACGTTTTACTTTATCCGTTTTACGTCCAAAGTTCAACGTTCTACGTCTACATGAAATGCTTTACGTAAAATTTCTTACGTTTTACGTCTACAATCTGCGTAAACTTTTTCGATTTACGTAAAATTTCTTACGTTTTACATACAACTTTTTACGTTTTATGTTTTTAGGCAGAAAATGTTTAGCGTTTAACAAATTTACGTAAGTTGTAGATTATTACATAAAAAGGTTTAACGTTCTACATTTTACATTCAAATCTTTTTATCTTTACGGTCTACCTAATCTTTTACGTTTTACGTTCTTCTTTTTTTCGTTTTACATTTGACAGTTTACACGATATTTTCATTCATAAAACCAAACATTATAACACAGACAACGCGTTACATTTTTATTCATAGAACGAAACGTTAGAAAAGACCTACGTTCCATTTTTATGCATAAAACGAAACATTACAAACAGACGACGTGAACGAACATTAATAAAAACATCACTGAAAATGGAACACACGACGCACAAACATACGATGCTTCAAAACCATTCAGCATGGCTAATCCAAGTCAGAGTCACAGTCCGACCCCCACAAAAACCAAGCCGCATCTAAACCAGCCGCTGCACCCTTGAAACCATCATCAGGGTCAGCAACTCCAACTGTTGCCGCCTTCGGTACCCAAACCTGAGTCATCGGCCGCTTGCCCTTTGACCTCTCGCTTACACCTGCAGACGTTGGCGTCCTTCCAGCTGATCCATGGGAAGGACCAAAAACACTTCGAAGATGTGTGGGGGAAGCAAATTGGGCTGGCGGGGAACGTAAGTGCCCGACACCCGGCGTAACGGGACCCGGGTGTGTTTGGGGTGGGCGATAGGGGGTCGTGGGAGACACTGGGGGTTGTCTAGGATACCAAACCAAATCTGGGCCCGAACTCATATCCAGTCGACGACGGTCCCATACTTGCACCCCTGAGCCGACGCCGTCATGCTGGATGGGGAGCCAGCAAGTGTCTGGGTTAGACACCAACCCCATCTGCTCACGACCCCACACTTGCATTGTTTTTTCTTTCGCAACTTGATTGGGAGGGCTTGGCGACGAACCTGGTCGGAAGGAAAAAAAAACAACCGTTTTTTTTAAGGAAAAAAAGAATTATATAAATGAGCCGCTAAAAACAATGTAACCTATTTTATGGTTTATTAGTTCACCTCCGGGGGGGACAGGTTTGCGTGGACGCCACACTTTCTGGCCATCTGCCATCTTTCTTTCCTTTGGGTTTCGAAGAATATTAGTGGATTTGTAACACTAATTTTTGCTTTCTCTTGGCATGAAAACAACAAAGGCAGTAGGCTATATATAGGGACAGACACAAAACAATGAGACAAGAAGACGTTTGATTTTTTTCTCCAAATGCCATAATGTATATTCCTGACTGGTGTGCAGAGATAACTTCAAATCAAAAGGTCACTATTGGTTTGTGTGGTTTAAAAACCATGTCTGTTTTTAGAAAAAGAAAAAGTTAGAATAGTTGTTTTGTCCAATCCACAAACAAGAATGCTTATAGTGCAACACCTACCAGTTCATTTTGGTTTTATATTAGGGTATTATTTTTGGACTGGGTTTTTTTTTCACCATATAAAAGTTTTTACGGCTCCGCCAAAAAAATCGCAACAAATTTTTAGTCAGTTTATCAACTTTTACGTTTTATGTTGGAAATTTTACATTTAACATTTAAAAATGATTACGTTTTACGTTAAAAAATTTTAATGTTTTACATTAAAAAGTTTAACGTTTATCATTTTAAAAATTTTACGTTTTACGTGGAAAAATAGTCTACGTCTAACATAAAAAAATTTACGTTTATGTTTTGTGTCTTACCCTTAACATGTTACGCGAAAATGTTTTTCGGTTTACGTAAATTTACATTTTTACAGTTTTCCTAAAGATTCACGTTCCCGATCTATAGATTATGTAACCTTTTTTTACGGTTCCCGTAAACAGTTCAACATTATAAAACTTAAAAAGTTTAAGTTTTACGTTAAAATGTTTAGGTTTTACGTTAAAGGGCTGTACATTTTTACCCTTTAGTTCTTATGCAAAAATGTTTTACGTTTTACTTAAATTAACGTTTTATCTGTTTTTTTATACAAAAACTTAAATTTACGTTTTACAGTTTTAAAGGTTTTACGTTATACGGTTTACGTAAATTTACACTTTACAGTTTAAGCTTTTACGCTTTGCTGGGAAAAGTTTACGTAATTTTTTACCTTCTTAATCAGACAAGAACATAACATTACATAAAAAATATATAGAGGGGGATGGGGGGAATGACAAACCGAGAGCAGACAAACATAACATTCATTCACCAAGGGGCGGGGGGGGGGGGGGTGCAAAAACATAAACTAAGTACTGTTATCCATACCACAAAAAACTATTACATTTACGGTTGTACCAAAAGTTAGAGATATAAGATACCATAAAACTATTACCTTGTCCAAACACAACAATAGTTGTCACTAAAAACACGTCAACCCAGCGTGCACCACCAGTTCATAAGATCAACCCCGATCCAAAAAATGCCACCCCCGTCACTCCACCCCATTCAGACCCAGTTCTCTAAGGTACTGCGTTCTTTCGCTTCTCTGGGCAGTTGCGCGAGTCATGCCCGGTTACAAACCGGTTGCATGTCCTGCATAATCGCTGGGGCTTTTGGTGAATCTGGACAGCCCTTTCCCCTGGCCCAAACATGCGTTTGTTGGTGCCGCATCCCTTATTGCGTATGCCTTGAGGATTTGAGCAGGAAACGGGGGTGCTACTCTCACCTTCCACAACCACTCCAAGCATATCAGCCATAACCTGTGTTTCTGTCGCCTCCGCGTTTGTTTTTCCACGGCGAGCGTCAGTGATTTCTTTCGTCCAGCCCTTGATTTTGACAACAAAATCCTCCATTGCTGCCCGGTCGCCCAGCACAGCCTGTAGCGCTTCAGAAAAACAATCCACTAGGTTGTTCCTGGTCAACGCCACCGGAGACATATCTACCCCATACCTGAACTCGACACGGAAAACTGACTTTGGAAACACGTGACGTCCCCAACGACTAACCACATACTTAAGTGGTATTTCGTCCACCTTTGTTTACCGGAAGACGCAGAATATATGCCTGCAAAGATATCCGATACGGCACCACAAGTTACACGAGCATGTTGTAGTGTCCTCTACTGGATCAACTTTAACCTGCACCATGACGGGAAATACGCCCAGCTTTTAAAAAAAAGTGTACTAAAAAAATAGGAAATGACCAATACTGTGAAATCAATGACGACATCGGAATGCTTGTCCAAATGCATAACAGTATATATCTTTCTGCCATCGACTTCTTCGACACCGGTAGTGTAACATCGTAAAAGGCCCTTCAGGATTTCTTTGCGAACCTCAACGAAGATGGTCGGGGAATACAATAACGCGCAGTGCTTCTCTATCGCCAAACCCGTCTCAAACTCGTGTGCACGATCATCCGCCTTGAAGTCCCTAACCCTCTGTCTATATCGTTGGGATTCCAATGTGGAGTCGTAACACAAAAAAAACTGAACAAGGGTGCTCGCCCAGGAGGAGTTCACCTTAAACGCGGAGTTCGAACTCTCGCATCGGGATGTAGTCTTCATCAAACAGGACATTGGAATTTCTCTGAAATACGCCGGGACCCACAGCACCTTTATGTTGTGTCACACCCCGATATTTCCACGTATTACCGGTGGGCCCGGTGGGGAGTATCGTGACGTAGTTGATATCATCATAGTCAAACAACACAATATATAAATGCACAGCAGAAGCAAAAGATAGATTCATTTCAACTGAATAAATTGTAATATTAAGTATCACAAAATAGTTGAAACAGATCCACAGGCGGATCAAAATAAAAAGGAAACATTGTTCAACAGTTTTATGACATCCAAGCTTGCGAGGCCTATTGCGGATGCTAGGAGAAAGCCAGCCTATTACGAGTAGTACCTGCACTCAACCTTCTTGGAAAATACGTCAGTTTACACTGGTAAATACAATTAACTGACTCATTTTGAAAAGGTTTAATAAAATTGATTTGAATGCACGTGGCACAAAACTTTTATAACTTGGGATAATTATTTATATATATAATCTTGTAAAAGAATTACATGTTTCTTATACGTTCAGTAGCCTGGGTTGAATACCGGGTTAAAGATTAATTGACACACCACATGATATAGTCCCGCGGCGGGTTATTCCCGAAGCCGGCGGTTATACCTTATTATTTATAAATACACTAACGGGTGTACGCCTACACCGATGTGCTAAGGTCGTGGCCATTTCTTTGAATGATGCCAAGGATATCCGGGACATGGTCATTAACCCCCCTGTCACACCCTGATATTTCCACGTACTACCGGTGGGCCCGGTGGGGAGTATCGTGACGTAGTTGATATCATCATGGTCAAACAACACAATTTAAATGCACAGCGGAAGCAAAAGATAAATATATTACAATCCAATTCAAAAGTAATATCAAACATTACAACGGAATGCAACTTGGATCCACAGGCGGATCTTAAAATAGAAAGATAACATTGTTCAACAGACTTTAGGCATCTAGAACTTGCGAGATTTCCTATTGACGCCCTGAGCTCCCAGCCAATTACGTATAGCACCTGCCACTTAATCTTTTTGGAAAAATACGTCAGTTTTCACTGATAAATACAATTAACTGACTCATTTTGAAAATGTTTTTAGAAAATTGATTTGAGTGCTTATGGCACAAAATGCTTTTATAACTTGGGACAATTATATAAAAATAATCTTGTATACAGATTTACATGTTCGTTATACATTTATGGCCCGATGTAGAAACCGAGTCAAGATTAACAGACACACCACAAGTATAGGCCCACCAGAGAGTGAGATACCGTTTCCCTTATGCAACTGTCAGGTGTACGCCTACACCCCGTGCTTAAGACGTTGCCATTAACCCCTAAAGGCCTTTATTTCAAACAAGACAGATTAAAGCGGGTTACCTCAATAATTTAATCACAATTCGATTAAACATTCAATACCCGACCAAGCGGTATTATTATAATACCGTATCCCAAGCCCGTATAGGGAAAATAAGTTAAGAGTATTTACCTGAGCTTAAAATGCAATTTATACTCAGCCGTATATCCTAATCAGCAAGCACGAGTACATCTACTGGGGGCTCTTAATCTGGAATGAAGGTTTTTATTAACCTATTAGATTCCTAACGGGTCTTAATTAAGCCTATGCTTAGACCGGTTAGTTTTAAAAGAGGATATGGTTCGAAACGCATGATTAAGCGAGAACCGGATTAGGATGTGGTTTAGACCCGACAAGCTTGTATACTTGTGTAATAAGGGTAAACTAAACACATTCTGGATTTTGAGATAAATGACAAGGTTTGACCCGTTTCGGCTAATTTATGCAAACTAGTTACATAAGCCGATCCGAATGCGAAAGGTGCGTAACGGGTAACCAAAAGAGTCATGAACATGTTTCCTAAGTCAATATGCCTTAAATATGTTGTGATATCAGTAGGATACCTTCCATTATGCCCAAAACGAATTTAAAACCAATTTATGCCCCGTAGGGGTATTTTGGTCATTAAAAAGGTTATAAAAGAGGTTTAATATAAATCTGAGTTTCAGGTCTGATCTAATCAGTAAAAATATTTAATTTAATAAGTTATATCAGTAGGGTATTACACATACGTGAATTTTATAATTTATAACCAAACTATGCACCGAAAGGGCATTTTGGTAATTTCACATAATGTCTAAAGGTCAAATTTGGAAATCTGAGTTTAAAACTTTTTCTTACTGTTAAAGTATAAAATTTTACTTAAAATATCAGTAGGTATCAAGTCATATATATTTAAAATAGTTTTAATACATACTATGCGCTTAAAACGCGTAAAAAGGCGGTTTTAAGCGATTTCCGGGTTTTTAAGGAAAAGCTAATATTTTTATCATTCCAGAAAGCTTAAAATGTTTTATTTATCTTATAAAATCAGTAGAAAAAGGTTTGGGGTCAAAATGTTTTGTAAAACTCAATTTATAAGCCAAAAGGGCAAAATCGGCAATTACCGAATCAAGCCTAGAACCCTATGTTATGCTTAGCCTAAAAATAAATAAAAATCTTAAAAATCCCAAAATATTATTTTATATCAATAGGTAAAAAGTTTGGTATTAAAAATAGGGTTTAGATAGGCTATATGCCAATTACGCCGTTTATTTAATAAGAAGCCTTTCATTTACGCTAATGAGCATAACTCCTATTCTAGACCTCAAACTGACGTCAAATTTTAGGGACAAGTTTATAAATCAGTAATAAAGATTATTGTCCTCTAATATTTTCAAAATTCTCGTTTTAGGGTCAAAAGGTCAACATTTAAGCATATAACGGAAACATTCAATGGATAGGATAACTAAGGAACCAAGTTGTATAACCTCAGAGGGTTACACTAACCTATAACCTGGTCCTAAAGGAATCCTAAGGCATATCTAAACTAAGCTAAATCGGGTCAGAACTGAAAGTCAAAGCAAAAGTCAACTTTTGCGACTTTCGGTTCCGAGCCGAGCCTATACTTAGAATTGTCGGGTTGAATCATGCTTAGGCATGTTCAACTAATATTTACCAAGTTATGAAAGTGAGAAAACTGATTTTATGGCTTTTATTTTAATAGTTATGAATTTTATTTAAAACTAACCCGTTTGACTTTTATTTGACCCGACAATTTAACTAAGTAAACGTGGTAATTAGGAGGTGCCCTTTTAAGGGTTTAACACCTATCTAATTACGGTCACGTAGCCATGTTCCTTACGAACAATGGCTCAACCGTTTAAAAGTCAAAGCCTTTATCGAAACGCTTGACGTTCGACTATAAACGCTAAACAATTACACTAAGCACGAAAGGACACTTACAAAAGGTCCAAGCAAGGATGGAATTGATCTAGGATGTTCAGGTATGAAGCACAAGGGCTCCAACTTAGAACAATTCAGATCAAGGTGTGAATGAGAGTAAGACCAAGAGGGGTATTTATAGGATTTAGAGGACCGTTAGGATTGTTCTTCGATAAACGTGATTCAGTCTAGACCATACACCTATTACCCATTGTTTTGGTATACTACGGCTGCCCAAGGATTGAAAAATACCATAAACAAGAGCTGGATCAAGCTGGAACAGGCTGTTAACAGCTGTAAATTGATTTTTGCAACTCTGACATGCTCACGCGGGCCGCGTAAGGTTCAAGGAGAAACTTACACGGGCCGCCTGAGTTCCCAGGTTCAGCAATAAGTTTTAAAAATGGCAGTTTTGGTCCCTATTAGCTTTAAAAGTCATTTTAGGCATGTTTAAGGCCCGTTAAGCTATTTACAAGGCTCTACAATGAAGCCTAATCATGAGGGACATGAAACATGCTCAAAAACATGTCGGATGTCGGTTCGTTTGGTCGTACGGTTACGTTATTCGTCTAATTACGACGGAACACGAACGGACGCGAAAAACGATCCAAACTACGCGACGAATGGAATTTTAACAAGGTGATCACTAAAATAAAATATTTTAGTTCTTACATAAATTTTTGGGTGTCCGGGGATATTCAGAATGCGAGATATGCGCAAAAGTGCAAACTTGTGCACTTTTTGACACTTTTAGTCCCTGCATGACATAAAAGTTTATTTTTGCGCACCAAACACCTCTAAGCCTATATCTAAGCTATATAAAGGATAAATAGGGTATGTTTAACTTATGGTCATATTTTGGAAGGTCCGATTCTATACGAATCGACATACTTTTGCAGTTTGACGCAATTAGTCCCTTAATTGCGCAAAGTAGCGCGAAATGCCGTTTAATGATATCTAAGCCTTCCATGGCCCATATTAATCATTCCCAAGCATATAATTAAATATTACTACACTCCCGTTTGCTTAAATGGTCCCCGAATGGCGTAGATTCAAAATTTGACGCTTTAGGTCCCTCTATTGCGCAAACTTGCGCATTTCATCATTTAATAGCATTGAAGCCTCATCTAATCCATATTAGACATTCTTGAAATTATTATTAAACATCACGATGCTTCGGATTCGCTAAAAGGTCATTCAGAGGTATAATTAAACATATTGACACTTTTAGCCACTCAAACTTGCAAAGTTGCGTGTAACTTTACTTATATGCATAAAAACCTTATACGGCCATTATTTGGCATTCCCGAGAGTATAATTAAATATCATGAAGCTCTCGGTTTGTTAAAAGGTCACTCAGAGGTTAGAATTGACATGTTGACGCTTTTAACCCTTTATTACGCAAACCTTCAATTAATTACGCAAACGGCTACGCTTAACCATCAAGTGGCACATTTGTGAATATAAACATCGTAAGAGGTTATTTAGAAACTTATTTTAGGTATGCTAACACTTCCAGTCCTTTCATAATCAAAGTTTTTGATTTTTTGAAAAATTAGTCCCTAAATTTCATTGTTTGACTTCATTAGGGTTCATTACACGTGTCAAGACTTCATTGGACGTGATTTTTACGAGGTGTTACATCCTCACCCCCTTAAAAGAAATCTCGACCTCGAGATTTGTCACACCCTAGCTTTGCGGAAGCGTGGGTTATTTGGTGTGACTTCTTAATACTACAGCAACAATCATAACAATGCTACATGATAAAAACATGAGATATTCACCCGTTAATAGAGTTTGGAAAAATGCCACATTGTACTTGTCTTAAAACATCAATCACAAAATGAGTTACAAACCTTGACTTGATTTAATTAGTTCGTAAAAACTTAGCAAAAGACTTTAAACAATACTAGGTTTAGAGATATGTAACCCGTCCAGGAAGAGGTTACATCTTCTAAACCCTGGGTGACTTCTTTATTCAAACGCAGCTTGAAAATACGTGCATACCGTGCCAGATCCATTAGTTCCCTGAAATACATGTAGTTTAAAAAGTCAACATAAAGTTGAGCGAGTTCATGTGTTTAGTATGTGCGCGTGAATAAACCTTTATAATCGTTGTAAGTATGAATGTTTCGTAAACTCTGGTATGAAAGCAAATAAGGAAACATATCAGTTAATGTGTATCCACATGGTCCAATCTGCGGGCGCATGGGAGGGGATAGGACCTAGTCACCACATGGTCCAACCTGCGGGCGCATGGGTGGTGTTAGAATGTAATCACCGTATGGTCCAACCTGCGGGCGCATGGGTGAGGCTATGATGTATCCACCACATGGTCCAATCCGCGGGCGCATGGGTGGTGTTGACTCAAGGTCACCACATGGTCCAACCAGCGGGCGCATGAGTGGGGTTTGTTAAGCTCAAATAGCCCTATCACTTGTATCCCTCGATCGTCCCACGAGCACTAATGGTCTTAAGACTTCACCTATCCAATCACATAATCTAACAGTTCCTCCCTTAGCTAACCATACCTTTATAATTCCGAAAATATATTTTAAGTCCCACTTATCTAAAATATTCTGTCTCCAAAATATACATATTTTTTCCCAAAAATATTATATTTTACTTCATACAATTTCCAATATATATATATTTTTCCCAAAAATATTATATTTTATTCCATACAATTTCCCAAGATAATACTTTTATCAAAATACACATTTAAGAGTATTTTCCGAAAATACATAAGTTACATTTTAAAGTTCGCGTTGTAATAACAGTTCCGGTGTAACTTAAATATTTATTTGTGAGGGCGTTGGTATTATTTTGGAGTCGTAAAATCATGGCGTTATCAGTTATATTATTCTTACCCTAAAAATAATATAACTATTTCTCAAAATAAACAACTAATCATACGAGAGTTTTAGTAATGAATATATATTCTCAATACATATTTAACAAGTTTTCGTTTACGAAAATCCACCTCCGACACTTGGTTATTTTGTAATAAAAATCATGGCGAAATTTATATTTTGGAAAACAAGTTAAAAAATATTTTTAACACTTGTCACCAAGAATATTTCTGAGTGTTATATTTCTAGAAAAATTTCGCCAGAGTTTCCTTTGTAAATGGAGGCGTCCACGCTTACTAGCGTATCATTTTCTTTAACATATACATGTTAGATCGTTTTCAAATAACCAACCCGACATTTAGGCATGCAAAATACTACTTATACCGATTCAGTTTTAAAACACAAAACTGGGCTGTTTTCGGGTATTTTAATAAAATAGTTATCTTATTCTGAAAATTCCCAAATTTATACAGAATGTCCTATACGATCCAAATATTATTGTGTAAAAATATCGTGGTCCAAATCATCACCAGTATTTTATAAAAATTCATTTTCCGGACAGCATTCAGATCTACCTTTTTCTAACTGCAGTTCACGGAATATTTTATTTAAAATTCATTGTAAGTCCGTTTGACGTAATTCCAGTTGGAGGATCACGGCGACAACAATGACCATATACAGTACAAATTTCAGGATCTAACTTTACTCAGGTTTCAAGTTATGACTAAAAATATGACTCTCATTTACTGCTGTAAAAGTGCAGCTTTAGCTGCTGTTACAAATCGACGCTTTAAAAATAGTAAACGAAGTCCAAAAATTATGATTCCGGTGCCATTAGAACCGTATTTCTTAGTACATAAACCTAGACTTCAGAAAATGCATTTTTCGTTTAATTAAGGTCCTGTTACAGCCAGTTAAAGTCGGCTGAAAATGCAAATCAACATGCTTTTTGTAGTATAAGTGCCATTAAAAGTACACTTACGATTACCATTCATTCTAATACGATTAACATCAGACCCTAAGTCATTTACAACAGTTTTTTGTTCATTTAATTTAGATCTATCATGTATTATCACCTTTCATCTCATGACCTTTGTGTAAAGCTCTTATGTTCATGCTTTAAGTTATGATCTTTAGAGTTCTTAAGTTTAACATTATGAATCATACTTTAACCACCTTCATAGCATGTGAAATGAATGGATCTAAGAGACTTACCACTAGCTCAAGGCTAGGAGAGTTCAAGTGAAGAAATGTGGTGGTTAAAAGAAAACGAGAGAGGTCCTTGAGCTTCCGAACACACCAAGCTTCGTTGTATGATCACTTGCACCCTTGGGTATGTATAGAATGCTTGAAGGAGCACTTGAAAGTGGTTGTATGGTGGTGTGGTGTGGCTGCCGAAAGCAAGGAGAAGGAGAGGAAGAGGATGAGTTTGTTGGTGGGTGTTTGATGAGAGATGAGGGTGATCCAAGGGTTTTACTTATAGCCCACTACTCTCCATTACCCAACATGCAATATGCTTTCAAGATATTAGACATGGTTTAATAAAATAGTAAAAAATGGTGGGGTGTGTCCCCTACTTCCCAACCGGTTCGAACTAGGGGGGGTATGGTTGGATTTCAAATGGATAGTTAAGCTCTAGTTAGGTTTAGTTAGGATTTTAAGTAGGTTATTAGTGTGTAGTGTAATATAGCGGGTGTTAGGGTGTTCGGGGACCCTAACTAGCTCAGAAAAGTGTAAACAATGTCATTGACAATATTTTTATGTTCCGGGTAAAGTCCGGTTGTTCGGTTGGATATCGTCCCGTTAAAGTGCTAAATAAGCATTTAAAGTGTCTTTAATAGTGTTTTTAGTGACACAAAGAATTCCCGACACTTTGGAAAGTGTCTAGTATTATTTTACCCCGTTTTTGCACTATACTAGCATATTTAAATGCTGAATTTTATTTAAAAGTGCAGAATTTTGCAGTTAAAGTATGTTTTAGGCACTTCCCGGCACTATAACTATCACCTAATGACGCAGTTTTATGATTCTCACTTCCCTACACTCCCTATCAGTGTAGTATTCTATTCCCGGCTCATACTGGCCTCAGAGACAATGTCTGTCTAGTGCTGGCAATGTCAGCATGTTTATTGGGTTATCCGCTCAGTGTGCTAACTGTGCTTTGTGCATCGAGTTTGTCACTAATGTTTGTATATAATGAATGGAGTGACAGTATGAGGTGATGCATGTGTATGTATGTAACAGAGATCAGTAAGCAGTTAAATCAACAGTTGTAATCAGCACAGTCATTAAGCACGAATTAAATATAAATTAATTGTACGGATACCTGTAATTTTTAGGGTTGTCACATTCTCCCCCCGTTAAGAAAATTTCGTCCTCAAAATTTGTACTACCTTAACTTCTTATGGTTACGTCACACATGTATGTATATGAATAATATCGAGGCGGATAATCGCCAACTGAATCAATCCTTACCTACATGAGGCGAGTCAAGATCATTTTACTATGGTTAAAAGGTATGTGTTTTTAGCATTAGTTGTCAAGGCACAAGACGTACTTGACGTATAATCCAGTGCAAACCAGCTAGTAGGGGGGTTCCACAAAAGAGGAGCCTTGACTAATAAGTCTCTCAAACGATCGATCGCAATATGCAAGCGAGTCTTCACGAAACATAGCACCCGCTATATGAATTCAAAAATCAACAACCCAAATGAAATAGTAAAATGATCTGTCAATTTCCGAGTAGACGAATGGTAAGATTCAGCGTGTTGAACATTTGAATTACGAGAATACGTCGAGTGAACACAAGCGAATCTGGTGTATCCTTGCTTTGATTTGTAGTTGCATCGTGGATGTTTGAATGATGAGTCAAGCAAAAGTATACGTAGTCCTGTGTGAAACGGTTGACCATGATTAGCACAAACTACAAGTTTGTAATGACACCACAAGGTGTCGCAATGACATAATTTCATAATAGCGGTGATTGAACAAGTTCACCGCGTTTGAGATCAGATGAAAATGTACCAAAATAAGCCTGGAGAATTGATTTTCACAATGTCATAATGTTTTTTTTTTTCGGTTGAATATGGAACATCAAAGTGCCACTGTTTTGATTGAAGATGAAAAAGTTTTAAGTACTGTAAGGCATTTGATTGACAACCAAAGAATCGTTAGGAAGTACATGGTGCTTATGAAATGAATATATGTACCATTGTCTTAACACACGATTGTGTTGAGACTGCTTCGATCGTGGGTATCAGAGTGGGTTGTTAACAAATAAATAGGCAATTAAATCCGTGTATGAAATGAGTAACCCAATTAGCGCAAGCTTCAATTCTGTGAAAGTATCACTGCAAGGTATCAAAATCAATCAACGATTTAGTGGAGTCATAGACCAACCGAACCTGCTACGACATGAAATGAAAGAATCTTTGCAAAACTATTTGAATATGATGCGCCCAATACATCATATAACGTCTGAAACTGAATATGCGAAGTGGATAAGTTCAAGCAATTGAACCTAATCTCAGTGTAGCCCGGCAATAAACGTACATATCAACAAGGGAATCTTGGCATGATAGCAAACAAGTAACTTGAAAGAAAACGGTTTCAAGAAAGCGTGTTGACTTGATAACAAAAGAGTCAACAATAACAATAATGTAGGCCATTCGAATCACGAATCAGTAATTGGATTTAGCAAAGTAAGATTTGAACTTTAGTGAAGCGTTTATTCGAAATGAAACCGCATGCATAGTAAAAGGTGCATGTATAACATATGGGTTTTCAAGAAATGAAGCAATGTGTTTCTACCAACAGGGAGAAGTGACCAAGTATACGAAGCAAACGTGTGTTCGCTCTCAGCGAAGGAAATCAACGTGATGCAACTACTTTGAGGGGAGTAGAGGTGCAAATATCTACTCGTTAGAAGTAAAAGTGAAGACTTCAACGGAAGAAAATTTAAGTACTTTCGGTTTTGTTAACTTCAATGACAAGTTTGTCAAGTTAATGATGTTTGATTGAGTTGACGTATATGGTTCTTAAGTAAAACCCTTACGAGTTTGGTCCTGGGTTCCCAAAGGTCCTCGATATAAGTTTTCTAGATTCTCCAGATTTCGTATCCCGTGTGGATCCGGTTTGTACATTGTGTAGGAAGCACCATTTTGTCTATGTCTAAGAACAAATCATTGTCCCACAATTTCGCCCTGGTATACTTTCTTCCTGTATTTCACTGCTAATGACGCTCGATCGTCGATCAGTCGTGTAGTAGTAGTTGGATCCTCATAGTCAGTTATGTAAGAGGTTCGTTATCCCTTAGTAAGAGTCACCGACTCTCGTGTGTTAGTTCGTTCGGCTCCTGGTAGTTGATGTTTATTTGAAAATCATCATTCTTCTTTTTGACGAGCAGAAATGGGGCTACCCAAAAGGGACATCTTGGTCTGTTATCTTCCTTCTCTATCCACTGCTAAAACTTCACTGTCAATCCTTGCATTTCCGAAGGTGTAAGTCGCTCAGGGTGCATTGACTACAGGCGCGACGCCTGGAATCAAATCGATGCAAAAATTCGACTTGTCGTTGAGGAGATAATTCTGGTTAGTCTCGAGGAAGACTCCAGGATATTCTCTAATCACGGGGTTATCTTCGAGTTTTGGTTCTTCGGCTTCTTTTTCCACGACCTGAGCCAAGAATGCAACACATCCTTTGCGCGAAAATTTTCGTGTCTTCATCGCCTGATAATCCATAGGAGCGTATCCTGCTCCATGAATCACGATTGTTTCTCCGTTCGTCGTCGGGGTGCGGGTGACAACCTTCGCCTGGTTGTTCGACAACCAGTCCATCCCAATTATCACGTCGAAGCTTCCCTTAGGTTTGTTTCATCGAGAACTGGGTATCTAGGTTACTTACTACTAAACAACTATATTTTCTGAAGCTAAAAGTTGACAATATTGTCAAATAGAACATAACATTGACTATTATGAGACGTACCGATATCCACGCTTGGATTCTATCCCCGCTGTTGAGCCTTCATTCACGTGCCTGAGCGTTCTTAGGACAATACTTCCTGAAATACCCCACATCACCGCAATTAAAACATGCTTGGCCATGGCCTTGATCGTCGCCATCCCTGCCTTGATAGTTGTTGTCGTCATTATTTCCTCCGCGATTTCCGCTACCATCTTGTCCTTTATTTCCATGTTTAGTACCCTGCCGACATGTTTTCTTGACATGTCCCACCTTACCACAGTTACCACATTTTCCATATCTACATCGCCCGTTATGGTGACGTCGACAGTTGTCGCACTTCGGTAGGATACCTGTGTATCCTCTTTCCTTTTTGGCATTTTTGTTGTTGTCCGCCCGAGTAACCTTCTGGAAGTTGGTAAACTTCCTCTTGTTCTCCCCAGGTGACTCCCCATGAGTCTCCTTTTTCTCCTTGGAGTTTGAGAATTTACCCAACCTAACTGCTTCTTCAGTGAGCGTCACACTTAAGTCAATTGCTTCATTGATTGTCTTAGGCTTTGATGTTGTCACCAGGCTTAGAATCTGAGGTGCCAATCCCCCAATAAAGCGTTCGATCCTCTTAAACTCTGGATCTACCATGTAGGGGACAATTCGAGACATATCATGAAATTTCTGCACGTACTCAGCTATCTCTGGACCTTCCATCTTCAAGTTCCAGAACGCAGTTTCCCACTTCTGGATCTCTGCCCTTGAACAGTACTTCTTATGCATTAGTTCTTTCAGTTCGTCCCATGTTAATGCATACGCAGCAGTCTCGCCCATCATCTGAACCTGAAGGTTCCACCATGACAGAGCCCCGTCTTGAAACAATCCGGAAATGTACAAGACCTGATGCTCTGGGGCACATTTGCTCACCCGCAAAACAGAATTCGTCTTCTCAATCCAGCGTACGAAGGATAAGGCACCCCCAGTGCCGTTGAATTCCAAGGGCTTGCAGCCCAAGAACTGCTTGTAGGTGCATCCGTTGGATGGGTTATTTCCTAAGGTACCTCTGCTGTGTTCGGAGCGAAAGGCCTCATGCTGCGCGATGGCCTGTGAGATGCGCTCGTGTAATTCCTCCTCTGTCATTGGCAGAGGGTTGTTGGTATCGGTGTTCCTTTGTGGCGGCATCTTCTAAGAAGAAGATTAGATAGGTCAGGTCTTTATTAAGGACATAAGCACATAAACATTCACTTAACGACTGAGACCTAGGTGGTGCATATACATATGCATATAAGCAATCATCATAGCAAGCAATAACATTATAGCACAACATGCACGCGTGAGTGTATTTAATGGGAACATAACAACTAGCACATAGCATTGCAGTTATTGCCCAAACATAAGGGCCAACAATGTGCTTAGTGAGAATATGGCGACTGAGCTTTTACTAGTTATTGACCACAAAGTATTGTTACATGTTTAATAGGGAATATGTCGATCGGGCTTTCATTTTTCCCCGACCGCAATCACATTGTCTACAAAGTGTATCACATCAAATAGGGACACAGGGTCACCCTACCCTTGTCCGATAAGTCAATTAGTGCACAAAAATATCGAGGTCAAAAGTGGTCTTTAAAAGTCTCCATAATCTCGGCTTATTAGTAGCATCTTTACCCCAAGGTAAGGCATTCCGCATAAAACCGAACGCCAACTATCCTGATGATTGTGGTGGAGGAGGAAAGGAAAGTAAACCGTTCATCATGTGTGAACTCCTTCTCGAGCTCGTATAAATGTCGAAGTAATTGATTGATCTGCTGTTTGACGGTAAAGAAAACGAGCCTTAATAACCAAGAGGGCGTATTAGCAGCAGGTGAGTGTGTGCCCAAAGGGAACTGTGTTGAATGTGGGGGAACAAAGTATACTGGCATAGACAGGGTGGAGGACGTGGTGACAGTTCAAGCTCCAAAATGCTGCGACTTATGCTTAATCTGTAGTTGATGTTACAGGAGCAACTCATCCTGTGTGTAGCCTCCATAATGTGTGGGATGGTAAGGGTCTAGAATCAACGTAATGTGCGATAGGAACCATCGAAATAGCCCGTCCAACGTCGTGGAGGTGAATGTAGTAAATGGTGCAGCCTGTGAGATCGTAGGAAATGTTGCCGTAGCAAGTGGGATCGTTACGCGGGTGTAAAAACAAACATCTCAGCAAATGAGGAGATTGCCCGGTGCAGGTAGATATAAGGGGTGCAATGTCTGGCAGACCAAAAAGAAACAGGATCGTGATCACATAAGGGTGTAGGTTCAGCAGGCGCAACATCAAGCTGACCTAAAAGGTGTAGAAGCTAGCTCAAGAACAGGCTCTGGGTCGTGTAACGGTGTGGTGTCTCGAGCAGGTGATAGGGCAGCAGCCATGTCATCGTCGTCTTGTGTCAATAGTAGAATGTTGTAATCCAGCTGTTTGTAAGGTTGCAGGTATCACAGACTCAAAGGAGTCTGAATGCATGCTAGAATCAGAGGATGGCTTGTTAACAGAGGTCTTAAGAAGTGAAGTTAGTAACAATGTTCTCGTCTAATTTTCTATCATCATGGGCGTCGGCAGGAGGACCATCGTTAAGCTTGCCAACATAGTCATATAATGTTTGTCGAGTAGCCAACCTTCAGTAGACATGTCCGCAGGAGGCGCACCATCGAGGATTGGAGCCATGGTGTGTCCATCATCGGGATGACCAGTGATGGAGTGGTCATGGATTGAAACAAGAGTGACAGAAAGATTCTTGTCAGAGAAACCATCAGCAAAGATGAAGTATCACCAAAACCTGGTAGCATGGACTGTTAGAAGTCGTCCTCGTCCTTAGCATATCAGGATCACTCTCAGTATCTGACATAATTGTCTCTGGTGCAGTCGTAGTCTCATTATCTGTGGCGGTGGTCGTAGGGTTATCAATGTCTGATAACTCGTGACATGTGTGCCAGTGCGTAGCATGTATATCCATAGTAATTATTAACAATTAGTATATGCGAACAATTATCACATATGCACGTATATCATCCTTAAATCAAATAAGCATGTAAGTCTTAATTACTGCAAGTAAGTAATCATCCTAGTCTTCCCCAGACTATCCTCCCAGTCTCTCAGACTGAACCTCCTAGTCTCTCAGACTATCCTCCCAGCCTCTCAGACTAATCCTTCTAGTCTCACTAGACTAACCTCCCAGCCTCTCAGACTGAACCTCCTAGTCCCACTAGACTAACCTCCCAGCCTCTCAGACCGTACTTTCTAGTCCCACTAGACTAACCTCCCAGCCTCTCAGACTGAATTTTCTAGTCTCTCAGACTACTCCCTCAGTCTCTCAGACTGAATTATAAATTTAAATTTGGAAATGTGTATTTGTGCCTTTTTTTTTGTAAAAAGGTTTGTTCCCTGGATCTGGACGTATAGTGTATGCAATGTAAAAATGTTTGAAAACGTTTTCATGGGAGCCCTGATGATCATAGTCTAGACTCGAGAAAGAATCCTAGTTCGCTATGATCGAGGCTCTGATACCAAGCTGTCACACCCTGGCTTTGCGGAAGCGTGGGTTATTTGGTGTGACTTCTTAATACCACAGCAACAATCATAACAATGCTACATGATAAAAAAATGAGATATTCACCCGTTAATAGAGTTTGGAAAAATGCCACATTGTACTTGTCTTAAAACATCAATCACAAAATGAGTTACAAACCTTGACTTGATTTAATTAGTTCGTAAAAACTTAGCAAAAGGCTTTAAACAATACTAGGTTTAGAGATATGTAACCCGTCCAGGAAGAGGTTACATCTTCTAAACCCTGGGTGACTTCTTTATTCAAACGCAGCTTGAAAATACGTGCATACCGTGCCAGATCCATTAGTTCCCTGAAATACATGTAGTTTGAAAAGTCAACATAAATTTGAGCGAGTTCATGTGTTTAGTATGTGCGCGCGAATAAACCTTTATAATCGTTGTAAGTATGAATGTTTCGTAAACTCTGGTATGAAAGCAAATAAGGAAACATATAAGTTAATGTGTATCCACATGGTCCAATCTGCGGGCGCATGGGAGGGGATAGGACCTAGTCACCACATGGTCCAACCTGCGGACGCATGGGTGGTGTTAGAATGTAATCACCGTATGGTCCAACCTGCGGGCGCATGGGTGAGGCTATGATGTATCCACCACATGGTCCAATCCGCGGGCGCATGGGTGGTGTTGAGTCAAGGTCACCACATGGTCCAACCAGCGGGCGCATGAGTGGGGTTTGTTAAGCTCAAATAGACCTATCACTTGTATCCCTCGATCGTCCCACGAGCACTAATGGTCTTAAGACTTCACCTATCCAATCACATAATCTAACAGTTCCTCCCTTAGCTAACCATACCATTTGTAACTGTCTGTAGCAGTATGTAACATGTATTTCACCCCCGAAGTTATAAAACTGAAAACAGTTAAGAGAAAAGGGGGACATGAACTCACAGTATTGCGTCTTCGTACTCGTAACCCAAATCTCCGCGGCAAACACGACTACCTACAATGGTCTAATGTCTATTAGACGAACGGGTAGTGCCTTGTCTTAGTATGTATGATTTTGAGTTACGATTCTGGTATTATTCCAAGTTATAATAATTGTATTTAGTTCTGGAATAATAGTTAGATAACTATTTTAGAGTTATACTTCTCAAGTATTGTATATGCGTATTTCCTTCCCAAGGATGGGGGTATTTATACATGTATGCTTTATAATTCCGAAAATATATTTTAAGTCCCACTTATCTAAAAATACTCTGTCTCCAAAATATACATATTTTTTCCCAAAAATATTATATTTTACTTCATACAATTTCCAATATATATATATATTTTCCCAAAAATATTATATTTTATTCCATACAATTTCCCAAGATAATACTTTTATCAAAATACACATTTAAGAGTATTTTCCGAAAATACATAAGTTACATTTTAAAGTTCGCATTGTAATAACAGTTCCGGTGTAACTTAAATATTTATTTGTGAGGGCGTTGGTATTATTTTGGAGTCGTAAAATCATGGCGTTATCAGTTATATTATTCTTACCCTAAAAATAATATAACTATTTCTCAAAATAAACAACTAATCATACGAGTGTTTTAGTAATGAATATATATTCTCAATACATATTTAACAAGTTTTCATTTACGAAAATCCACCTCCGACACTTGGTTATTTTGTAATAAAAATCATGGCGAAATTTATATTTTGGAAAACAAGTTAAAAAATATTTTTAACACTTGTCACCAAGAATATTTCTAAGTGTTATATTTCTAGAAAAATTTCGCCAGAGTTTCCTTTGTAAATGGAGGCGTCCACGCTTACTAGCGTATCATTTTCTTTAACATATACATGTTAGATCATTTTCAAATAACCAACCCGACATTTAGGCATGCAAAATACTACTTATACCGATTCAGTTTTAAAACACAAAACTGGGCTGTGTTCGGGTATTTTAATAAAATAGTTATCTTATTCCAAAAATTCCCAAATTTATACAGAATGTCCTATACGATCCAAATATTATTGTATAAAAATATCGTGGTCCAAATCATCACCAATATTTTATAAAAATTCATTTCCCGGACTGCATTCAGATCTACCTTTTTCTGACTGCAGTTCACGGAATATTTTATTTAAAATTCATTGTAAGTCCGTTTGACGTAATTCCAGTTGGAGGATCACGGCGACAACAGTGACCATCTACAGTACAAATTTCAGGATCTAACTTTACTCAGGTTTCAAGTTATGACTAAAAATATGACTCTCATTTACTGCTGTAAAAGTGCAGCTTTAGCTGCTGTTACAAATCGACGCTTTAAAAATAGTAAACGAAGTCCAAAAATTATGATTCCGGTGCCATTAGAACGGTATTTCATAGTACATATACCTAGACTTCAGAAAATGCATTTTTCGTTTTATTAAGGTCCTGTTACAGCCAGTTAAAGTCGGCTGAAAATGCAAATCAGCATGCTTTTTGTAGTATAAGTGCCATTAAAAGTACACTTACGATTACCATTCATTCTAATACGATTAACATCAGACCCTAAGTCATTTACAGCAGATTTTTGTTCATTTAATTCAGATCTATCATGTATTATCACCTTTCATCTCATGACCTTTGTAGTTCATGCTTTAAGTTATGATCTTTAGAGTTCTTAAGTTTAACATTATGAATCATACTTTAACCACCTTCATAGCATGTGAAATGAATGGATCTAAGAGATTTACCACTAGCTCAAGGCTAGGAGAGTTCAAGTGAAGAAATGTGGTGGTTAAAAGAAAACGAGAGAGGTCCTTGAGCTTCCGAACACACCAAGCTTCGTTGTATGATCACTTGCACCCTTGGGTATGTATAGAATGCTTGAAGGAGCACTTGAAAGTGGTTGTATGGTGGTGTGGTGTGGCTGCCGAAAGCAAGGAGAAGGAGAGGAAGAGGATGAGTTTGTTGGTGGGTGTTTGATGAGAGATGAGGGTGATCCAAGGGGTTTACTTATAGCCCACTACTCTCCATTACCCAACATGCAATATGCTTTCAAGATATTAGACATGGTTTAATAAAATAGTCAAAAATGGTGGGGTGTGTCCCCTACTTCCCAACCGGTTCGAACTAGGGGGGTATGGTTGGATTTCAAATGGATAGTTAAGCTCTAGTTAGGTTTAGGGGCTGTTTGGTAGCCTCTGAATGGTCATTAAGAGGCTACCTCTTAATGGAACCATTAAGAATTTTACCAATGAGAAGGTAGAAGAATGTGACATGTGATGATTTACCATTCAGAGGTTACCTCTTAACCATTCAGACTTGAGGTTACCTCTTATTCATTCAGAGGTTTTAAACCATTAAGAGGTAGCATCTGAATGGTCATTAAGAGGTTACCAAACAGCCCCTTAGTTAGGATTTTAAGTAGGTTATTAGTGTGTAGTGTAATATAGCGGGTGTTAGGGTGTTCGGGGACCTAACTAGCTCAGAAAAGTGTAAACAATGTCATTGACAATATTTTTATGTTCCGGGTAAAGTCCGGTTGTTCGGTTGGATATCATTCCGTTAAAGTGCTAAATAAGCATTTAAAGTGTCTTTAATAGTGTTTTTAGTGACACAAAGAATTCCCGACACTTTGGAAAGTGTCTAGTATTATTTTACCCCGTTTTTGCACTATACTAGCATATTTAAATGCTGAATTTTATTTAAAAGTGCAGAATTTTGCAGTTAAAGTATGTTTTAGGCACTTCTCGGCACTATAACTATCACCTAGTGACGCAGTTTTATGATTCTCACTTCCCTACACTCCCTATCAGTGTAGTAATCTATTCCCGGCTCATACTGGCCTCAGAGACAATGTCTGTCTAGTGCTGGCAATGTCAGCATGTTTATTGGGTTATCCACTCAGTGTGCTAACTGTGCTTTGTGCATCGAGTTTGTCACTAATGTTTGTATATAATGAATGGAGTGACAGTATGAGGTGATGCATGTGTATGTATGTAACAAAGATCAGTAAGCAGTTAAATCAACAGTTGTAATCAGCACAGTCATTAAGCACGAATTAAATATAAATTAATTGTATGGATACCTGTAATTTTTAGGGTTGTCACAAGATTTGCTAATGTAATGGAAGTACTTTTTGTCGCATAACGGACTTAACTTCCACAGCCTATTTGGGCCTCTAGAGGCATCCTAAATGACCTTTATAATAGGTTCATGTTTTCTTCCTTAGATTCTGATCCTGATGATCCTTAATCGATAAAGGTTTCTTATCATATCATAGATACGCCTATCATTATGTGATAATGCTTCTCGACTTATTGGTGACATACATCCTTAAATCATTAGTGTGGGTCACACTGCGAGTTCCACCACGTTCCATAACTAGGTTTTAGTTTAAAAGCTATTGACCTTTGATGTATTCGATTTTCCTCGAATGATCCTATATATAGTCAGAGCTTAACTAGCCTGTTGTATAAAATTTTCAGTACACCCTTCTTAGAGCGATACTTTCCATTGAACCCTATTCCTTATTAAGGACTTAAGAGGGTTGCGTCTTTTTATTAATCCTTGATTTTCTGCCGATTACTGGCATCTCTAAGATGATTATGAATTCGAATGATCTTATTTGTTGTTTCCAATGCAACTTTCAGATCCTGATAATTGGACTTACCAATCTATTGTTCTAACAATAGATGTTTAACATTCCATTTATACAAGGTCTCCAAAGGAACAGCCTTGCTACTTATATATCAACTATTATAGAAAGGCTTATTTTTAAGGTGAGATGGTTATTCCAACCATTACTTAAAACTAATCTTAAGGAATAGCAAATCCTTACAGCTAGTCAAATTAAGTCGACGATCCTGGGCAGCTAATGGCGATTCTTAATTGTTGCCTAAATAGGGTTGCGGTAATCAATGCATAAGCAAAATGAACCGTCTTTCTTAATTAGCAATATCAAACGCTTAGAATATTGAGTTGGGCTATATGAACCTCTATCCTAAAACTCCCTTAATCAGGGTTCTAATTCTTCCAATGATGATACTAGTTATCATGTAAATTTTATATTAATGCATCCCTAAGCGGGACGTTAATCTTAACTCTACTTGCCTCTAAGGAGGTAAACAGGGTAATCTTGGAGAAGATGGTCAAAACGAAAGGAGGTTACAGAGATTTTCCAATTCCCAGGCTCCAGTTCATTTACCATGGTCTGCGTCAGATAAGTGATACATTCGTGTTACGAGTCCACGGATTTCTTACTCAGGAACGTTTACTTGGATAATTCCATTTTAGATATCTTCTTTGAATACCATTAGCTGACTTTAATACCGTATGACCATTGGAATATCTTTAGGGTTCCATGCATTAAACCTCCATACTGATCAGGCATGGAAGCAATCTATGGAACATATTAAGATACACCAATCCTCATATGACGCTTTTGTCGTACCATCTGGTATTTGCAATCGATAGAGATCAAGAGATATCAATAACTTATGATGATGCACTTCATCTGAAGAGAGGGTACACTAGAATTTCATGACTGAAGACTTTTGGCAGGAGCAGAAGGAATGGTTCCTATGATTTTCGCCTGTAAGTTTTACCTTACACTTAATATCTAGGGTTCTCAAGGGAGTCTTTAAGAGTTTGCTATACTTACCATCTATGAAGGATTGATTGGTATCCGAAATAAAGCAGAACTCCTAGCGTTTTATTCAACTTCATATATTATGCTTAGGGTTCTAACAGGCAGATTAAATAACTTATAAAATTCATTCCACAATGACTTATCTGCACCTGAATCAAACAATACCCTTGCATATACATCACGGATAAGGATGTACCGGTTATAACATTGTCATCTTGTATGGCCTCTTTTGCATCCATCTGAGAGACCTTCGCGTTGGTCTTCTTATCTTCCTCAAGCTTTTTAGCATACTTCGGAAAATTTGATTTGATATGCCCTTTCTCGTTACAGTTGTAACAAGTCGCATTTCCTATCTTCTGGCATTCCAATGTTTTATGCCTACTAGATTTGCAGATCCCACAAGCCCTGGGCTGCGATTGGGATTTTGATTCAAACCTGCACTTCCCATAATGGCGCTTCTTGCAGGTCTTGCATGTAGGTTTCTGGTTGGACTTTTGTTTACCCTTTTTCTTAGAACTCTGGGAGTTATCTTTCTCCCGTTTCCTTTTTAGCTCATCCTTTGCATTTGAGGCATGAACAAGATCCTCCTTATGAGTAAGGAAATGTGGTCCTAGATAAAATTTGGAGCGAGTAGCATGGGGCTCCTTGAATTTTTCCACGGCCTTCTTCACAGCTTTTCCAACAGCTGCGTCTATCATAACTTGAAGAACGTCCTTGGAAATTCTAAGGTTCACAATTGTGGCATCATTAGCATGTGTCGCATTATCCATAACATGATCAACGGCTGTCTTATCCGAGTTTGTCATACTCGATATTTGGTTCCTAACACCAAATAAAACAATTATTTAGTTGCAATCCTACAACCGCTATTCATCATCCTGATGACCTAATATATACTTACCATGGTATCGTTAAACCATACAGGCTAATATAGTACGAACATTCTCAATGAATGTCATGTAGATATGTGTATATATCAATGATACTTAGCCTAGGCAACAAAAGAGCATTAATGGCAATTAAGGTTTGGACCTAGTCCATCACCCTTTTGACAGAGGATCAAATGTCACATCTGTCCTGATCATATTGATGACTTCGGATAGCTCGAAAGCTAGACATTAGGATGTTGGATAAGAGTGTTTCCTAATGGATATAAAGCATCCATCTAAGGTTGCTGAAACAGTCTCTAAATGTTATCGGCCCATTCTACCTCGCGTTATAAGCCTAAGATCCTAATAGACGGATACAACAGCTTACAATATTTGTTGTCTTCAATAGACTTTTCTGCGCCAGAATCAAATAGTTCCCATATAAGCATCATTGATACGGAAAGGTACCTTTTATGATGTCATCTTCCTGTATTGCCTCCTGGTGTTCATCTGGAAGACTCACGCATTTACTTTTTGGCCTCTTCAGGCTTCTTCTGATTCCTAGGGCAGTTAGTCTTGATGTGCCCCTTCTCGTTGCAACCATAACAGGTCGCGTCTTTCAACTTTCTGCAATCCAAGGTCTTATGCTCCTTGGACTTGCAGATTCCACAAGGTAGAGGTTGAGATTCAAATCTGCATTTCCCCAGGTGATATTTCCTATATGTTTTGCACCTGGTCTTTTCACTCGACGGTTGGTTACTTTTTTAAACCCGGAACTCTTCCTATGATCAGAGTTCCCCTTTTTCTTCTTATCGGGGCGATGAGAACCCTCATCCTCCTTCTTACGCTTCCTTTCTTCAGAAGCTTTGGCAGCCTTGTTTCTGACTACGTCGAGTGTGAGAGATAGCGACAAATCTGCCGCTGACCTGAATGTAGTAGGTCTCGATGCTTTCACGCTTGCCTTGATTTCTAGGGCTAGGCCCCCAATAAAGCGAGCTATACGCTTTGGTTCTGGTGTGATCAAGTAAGGAACCAATCGAGACATAGTATTGAAATTTGTAAGATATGCCTGGCAATCTAAGTCCTTCATGACCAATGCCAAGAAATCAGTTTCAATCTTCTCAACTTCATGTTGAGGACAGTAATTTTCTTTAATAAGAGCAACAAACTGATCCCATGTCAGGTTATACAACGGGATTTTCCTAGTAGCTTGGATTAGCGACCTCCACAAAGCTAGAGCTTCTCCTTTAAAAGATTGTGAAACAAACTTCACAATGTCTTGATCTGCACATCCGCTAGTATCAACAATAGTGTCCATCTCATCGAGCCACGTCATGCAGTCGATGGCTCCCTTTTCTCCTGTGAAGTCTCTGGGCTTGCAGGAGACAAAATATTTATACGAACAGGTTTTAACATGTGGCTCTTGATTAAGCACAACCTGTCTAGACGGAACACTCCTCTGATTTGACGAGTTATGAACATCGTCCTCCTTTGACTCATGTGATTTAGAAGGGGGGTTACTATGAGCCACAGATGGAGTCTTAGAGTGTGTATCACTTGATTCATTATAGTGTCTGTCAAGAGCTCGAGTAACAGCATCATCTATTAATGCCTGCAGTTCCGTACCAGTTATATTAACTCTGGTAGCATCATTATTCTCCCTCGGGTGACTGTTAACCTCATCTGATCCAGTCATGTAGCTTGTTTGCTACACATTTATTGACAATGATTTATTTAGAGGTTATTATGGAATCATCATTTTTGAACGATTCATTAACCATGATAATATAAACCATATTGGTTAATTTGTTAGTTATATTTAATTAGTATTTTCATTATAATTTATCCTAGTTATAAAACATTAAGGATATTAAAGTGGCGCAAAAGGCCTAGTCACAAAGATAGTTTTTAAATTCATAAGCCATGATTTCAGAGAATCGAGGCATTAAGGTTTGAACATATTTCATTACCTCTTCTTGACAGAGAGTCAAAGACTACCACTGTCTTTTGTCCCTTAGGACAGTAGGTATGGCCCGTAGGCATTTCATCATTTTAGGGATGATTATATAAATAAGAAGGGAATTGGAATGACCCAATTTGAGGATGACTTATGTGATTTTATCGAATCACATTTTTGTCAATAATGCTAACACGTTACGGATGTTAATAAGGATTTGAATCTTTTGAATAGGTTCTACCATCTTGGCTTTGTCATATAGGCTAGGTTTACCTTTAAGATTCTTTTTAATATTTAACGCAGAACAATCCTAAATTGAGATGTTAATAAGGATCTGAATCTAATTGAGAACTGCTATCTCGGCCCTGTTTTTTAAATGACACATGGGCTAGGTCTTGTCCTTTTTAGATTTTGCCATTTTATCATAATGGTAGATCTTATAAAAGGAATGTTATTATTCATATTTTGAGTTCATATATAATGATGTATATAACATTTAGATAAAACATTCCAAGGATTTTTAAAAGAGGTTCAGAATTGCCCTAAACGGGACTTCAAAGGAATAATGTTGTCCTCGAAGGAACCAAAAGACAAATATGTCCTTATAAGGACTACTAAGGAAACGATCTTCAGCAAAAGGAGTTTCTTCTTCATTTTGTTTCTGAATGCTTTCTCCTTGGTTGCACGTTAATCCTAGTCGCAGTACAAAGCTCGGCCTTCCCTAGGCTTCAGATGGGGAGAATTTCCATTATGGCTTCTTTGCTTGGCGACGTATTAAAACATATAGAATTGAAGGCAATAATTCTCCGAATAGAGATGAGAGTATTCCTATGTTAAGTCTAGACTCAGAAAGTTTAAGGAATGTGCTACTGTGTCATTGAGATTAAACACAAAAGGCTAGTGTTTAATTCACTCAATGTTGGCTCTGATACCAACCTGTCACACCCCGATATTTCCACGTACTACCGGTGGGCCCGGTGGGGAGTATCGTGACGTAGTTGATATCATCATGGTCAAACAACACAATTTAAATGCACAGCGGAAGCAAAAGATAAATATATTACAATCCGATTCAAAAGTAATATCAAACATTACAACGGAATGCAAGTTGGATCCACAGGCGGATCTTAAAATAGAAAGATAACATTGTTCAACAGACTTTAGGCATCTAGAACTTGCGAGATTTCCTATTGACGCCCTGAGCTCCCAGCCAATTACGTATAGCACCTGCCACTTAATCTTTTTGGAAAAATACGTCAGTTTTCACTGGTAAATACAATTAACTGACTCATTTTGAAAATGTTTTTAGAAAATTGATTTGAGTGCTTATGGCACAAAATGCTTTTATAACTTGGGACAATTATATAAAAATAATCTTGTATACAGATTTACATGTTCGTTATACATTTAGGGCCCGATGTAGAAACCAAGTCAAGATTAACAGACACACCACAAGTATAGGCCCACCAGAGAGTGAGATACCGTTTCCCTTATGCAACTGTCAGGTGTACGCCTACACCCCGTGCTTAAGACGTGGCCATTTTTATTTTATAATGATGCCAATGATATCCGGGACATGGTCATTAACCCCTAAAGGCCTTTATTTCAAACAAGACATATTAAAGCGGGTTACCTCAATAATTTAATCACAATTCGACTAAACATTCAATACCCGACCAAGCGGTATTATTATAATACCGTATCCCAAGCCCGTATAGGGAAAATAAGTTAAGAGTATTTACCTGAGCTTAAAATGCAATTTATACTCAGCCGTATATCCTAATCAGAAAGCACGAGTACATCTACTGGGGCTCTTAATCTGGAATGAAGGTTTTTATTAACCTATTAGATTCCTAACGGGTCTTAATTAAGCCTATGCTTAGACCGGTTAGTTTTAAAAGAGGATATGGTTCGAAACGCATGATTAAGCGAGAACCGGATTAGGATGTGGTTTAGACCTGACAAGCTTGTATACTTGTGTAATAAGGGTAAACTAAACACAGTCTGGATTTTGAGATAAATGACAAGGTTTGACCCGTTTCGGCTAATTTATGCAAACTAGTTACATAAGCCGATCCGAATGCGAAAGGTGCGTAACGGGTAACCAAAAGAGTCATGAACATGTTTCCTAAGTCAATATTCCTTAAATATGTTGTGATATCAGTAGGATATCTTCCATTATGCCCAAAACGAATTTAAAACCAATTTATGCCCCGTAGGGGTATTTTGGTCATTAAAAAGGTTATAAAAGAGGTTTAATATAAATCTGAGTTTCAGGTCTGATCTAATCAGTAAAAATACTTAATTTAATAAGTTATATCAGTAGGGTATTACACATACGTGAATTTTATCATTTATAACCAAACTATGCACCGAAAGGGCATTTTGGTAATTTCACATAATGTCTAAAGGTCAAATTTGGAAATCTGAGTTTAAAACTTTTGCTTACTATTAAAGTATAAAATTTTACTTAAAATATCAGTAGGTATCAAGTTATATATATTTAAAATAGTTTTAATACATACTATGCGCTTAAAACGCGTAAAAAGGCGGTTTTAAGCGATTTCCGGGTTTTTAAGGAAAAGCTGATATTTTTATCATTCCAAAAATCTTAAAATGTTTTATTTATCTTATAAAATCAGTAGCAAAAGGTTTGGGGTCAAAATGTTTTGTAAAACTCAATTTATAAGACAAAAGGGCAAAATCGGCAATTACCGAATCAAGCCTAGAACCCTATGTTATGCTCAGCCTAAAAATAAATAAAAATCTTCAAAAATCCCAAAATATTATTTTATATCAGTAGGTAAAAAGTTTGGTATTAAAAATAGGTTTTAGATAGGCTATATGCCAATTACGCCGTTTATTTAATAAGAAGCCTTTCATTTACGCTAGTGAGCATAACTCCTATTCTAGACCTCAAACTGACGTCAAATTTTAGGGACAAGTTTATAAATCAGTAATAAAGATTATTGTCCTCTAATATTTTCAAAATTCTCATTTTAGGGTCAAAATGGCATAATGGTCAACATTTAAGCATATAACGGAAACATTCAATGGATATGATAACTAAGGAACCAAGTTGTATAACCTCAGAGGGTTACACTAACCTATAACCTGGTCCTAAAGGAATCCTAAGGCATATCTAAACTAAGCTAAATCGGGTCAGAACTGAAAGTCAAAGCAAAAGTCAACTTTTGCGACTTTCGGTTCCGAACCGAGCCTATACTTAGAATTGTCGGGTTGAATCATGCTTAGGCATGTTCAACTAATATTTACCAAGTTATTAAAGAGAGAAAACTGATTTTATGGATTTTATTTTAATAGTTATGAATTTTATTTAAAACTAACCCGTTTGACTTTTATTTGACCCGACAATTTAACTAAGTAAACGTGGTAATTAGGAGGTGCCCTTTTAAGGGTTTAACACCTACCTAATTACGGTCACGTAGCCATGTTCATTACGAACAATGGCTCAACCGTTTAAAAGTCAAAGCGTTTATCAAAACGCTTGACTTTTCGACTATAAACGCTAAACAATTACACTAAGCACGAAAGGACACTTACAAAAGGTCCAAGCAAGGATGGAATTGATCTAGGATGTTCAGGTATGAAGCACAAGGGCTCCAACTTAGAACAATTCAGATCAAGGTGTGAATGAGAGCAACACCAAGAGGGGTATTTATAGGATTTAGAGGACCGTTAGGATCGTTCTTTGATAAACGTGATTCAATCTAGACCATACACCTATTACCCATTGTTTTGGTATACTACGGCTGCCCAAGGATTGAAAAATACCATAAACAAGAGCTGGATCAAGCTGGAACAGGCTGTTAACAGCTGTAAACTGATTTTTGCAACTCTGACATGCTCACGCGGGTCGCGTAAGGTTCAAGGAGGAACTTACGCGGGCCACCTGAGTTCCCAGGTTCAGCAATAAGTTTTAAAAATGGCAGTTTTGGTCCCTATTAGCTTTAAAAGTCATTTTAGGCACGTTAAACTATTTACAAGGCTCTAAAATGAAGCCTAATCATGAGGGACATGAAACATGCTCAAAAACATGTCAGATGTCGGTTCGTTTGGTCGTACGGTTATGTTGTTCGTCTAATTACGACGGAACACGAACGGACGCGAAAAACGATCCAAACTACGCGACGAATGGAATTTTAACAAGGAGATCACTAAAATAAAATATTTTAGTGCTTACATAAATTTTTGAGTGTCCGGGGATATTCAGAATGCGAGATATGCGCAAAAGTGCAAACTTGTGCACTTTTTGACACTTTTAGTCCCTGCATGACATAAAAGTTTATTTTTGCGCACCAAACACCTCTAAGCCTATATCTAAGCTATATAAAGGATAAATAGGGTATGTTTAACTTATGGTCATATTTTGGAAGGTCCGATTCTATACGAATCGACATACTTTTGCAGTTTGACGCAATTAGTCCCTTAATTGCGCAAAGTAGCGCGAAATGCCGTTTAATGATATCTAAGCCTTCCATGGCCATATTAATCATTACCAAGCACATACTTAAATATTACTACGCTCCCGTTTGCTTAAATGGTCCCCGAATGGCGTAGATTCAAAAGTTGACGCTTTAGGTCCCTTTATTGCGCAAACTAGCGCATTTCATCATTTAATAGCATTGAAGCCTCATCTAATCCATATTAGACATTATTGAAAGTATTATTAAACATCATGATGCTTCGGATTCACTAAAAGGTCATTCAGAGGTATAATTAAACATATTGACACTTTTAGCCCCTCAAACTTGCAAAGTTGCGCGTAACTTTACTTATAGGCATAAAAACCTTAGATAGCCATTATTTGGCATTCCCGAGAGTATAATTAAATATCATGAAGCTCTCGGTTTGTTAAAAGGTCACTCAGAGGTTAGAATTGACATGTTGACGCTTTTAACCCTTTATTACGCAAACCTTCAATTAATTACGCAAACGGCTACGCTTAACCATCAAGTGGCACATTTGTGAATATAAACATCGTAAGAGGTTATTTAGAAACTTATTTTAGGTATGCTAACATTTCCAATCCTTTCATAATCAAAGTTTTCGATTTTTTGAAAAATTAGTCCCTAAATTTCATTGTTTGCCTTCATTAGGGTTCATTACACGTGTCAAGACTTCATTGGACGTGAATTTTACATGGTGTTACACCCCCAATGGCTTTAAGCAAACAAAACATTTTCTAACAGGACATTTCAATGATTTAACCTTCATACAATTAAAGATGCAATGTCCGACCAAGCGGTATTTTATATACCGTACCCCAAGCCCGTATAGGGAAAATAAGTTAAAAGTATTTACCTGAGCTAAATATAAATTCAATCCCAGCCGTATATCAAATCAGCAAGTACAGATAGCTTTTACTGGGCTCCTATATCTGGAACGAAGGTTTTTAATAACCTATTAGATTCCTAACGGGTCTATAATTAAGCCTATGCTTAGACCGGTTAGTTTTACAAGAAGATTCGGTTCAAACGCATGAATAAGCGAAGACCGGAATAGAATGTGATTTAGACCCGACAAGTGTGAAGATTTGTATAATACGGGTAAACTAAACACATTCTGGATTTTGAGACAAAAATGATATGGTTTGACCCGTTTCGGCTAATTTATGCAAACTAGTTACATAAGCCGATCCGAACGCGAAAAGTGCGTAACGGGTAACCATAGGAGTCATATACAGGTTTCCTAAGTTAATATGCCTTAAATATGTTGTGAAATCAGTAAGATATCTTCTATTATGCTTTAAACGGATTTAAACTCAAATTACGCCCCGTAGGGGTATTTTGGTCATTTTAAAGGTTATAAAAGAGTTTAATTATAAATCTGACTTTTGGGTCTGATGTAATCAGTAAAAATACTTAATTTAATAAGTTATAATAGTAGGTTATTACATATATGTGAAACTTATCATTTAAAACCAAACTATGCACCTTAGGGGGCATTCTGGTAATTTCACTTAGGCTTAAAAGGTCAAAACTGGGAATCTGAGTTTAAAACGTTTGCTTACTGTTAATATATAAAGATTTAATGAAAATATCAGTAGGTATCAAACCTTATATGTTAAAAATAGTTTTAACTTATACTATGCGTTAAAAACGCGTAAAAAGGCGATTTTAAGCGATTCCCGGGTTTTATAAGAAAAGCTGCTATTTTTTTATCATTCCAGAAAGCTTTAAATGTTTTATTTATCATATAAAATCAGTAGCAAAAGGTTTGGGGTCAAAAGGATTTGTAAAACTCATTTTATAGCCCAAAAGGGCAAAACCGTCAATTACCGAATCAAGCTTAGAATTCTATGTTATGCTCAGCCTAAAAATAAATAAAAATCTTTAAAAATCCCAAAATATTATTTTAAATCAGTGGGTAAAAGTTTGATATTAAAAATTGGGTTTAGATAGGCTATATGCTACTTATGCCGTTTAATTAATAAAAAAGCTTTCTAATTACGCTATTGAGCATAACTCCTAATCTAGATCTCCAATTGATGTAAAATTTTAGGGACAAGTCTAATAATCAGTAACTAAGGTTTCTATTCTTTTACCTCTTCAAAAATCATGTTTAAAGGTTAAAAGGGCATATTAGTCAACATTTAGGCATATAACGGAAACTTGCATATAAATCGGGTAACTATGGAACCAAGTTGTATAATCACAGAGGGTTATACTAATATGAAACCTGGACCAAATAAGGCTCTAAGGCATTTCTAAAACACGCTACATTGGGCCAGAACTGAAAGTCAAAGCAAAGGTCAAATTATGCGACTTCTGGTTCCGAACCAAGTCTAAACTGAAAATTGTCGGGTTGAACATGTTTAGACATGTTCTTACATTAACTACCAAGTTATATTAATGATAAAATAGGTTGCATAGATTCTACATTGTTAATTATGTATTAATTTGAAAATAAGCTTCATGTTGACTTTTTAAGTTTAGGTTTGACCCGACATTTGACCTACTTAAGTGGGAATCAGAGAGTACCCTTTTAAGGGTTTATTACCCAGATAATTACCTACTTATAGGTACTTTTAATTCGAGATTTGACTGAACAAATTTTAATTAATCTCGAAGTCAAACCTTAATTACGACGGTTTGACTTTTAGCTAATTAACTAAGCTAAACTGAATTAAAAAGGATTAAGGACACCTACAAAGGTCCTAAGTATGATTTGAAACTTAAGGGAACTTGCTTGCTGACCAGAGGAGCTCCAGAGACCAGCTTGAAGTGAGTTGCAAATGAAAGACCAAATGTTGCAACAAGAGGTTCTCTTATATAGCAACTTTGATGCATCAAGATCACTCCAAATCAGTCTACAATTGTTGTAAGATGTTCCCAGGTGTCCCTATGATGCTAAAAACCAGTTATAGGGCCCCTGATTTTCGAATACCACACTTATAAGGCGGTGTAACTTGTTTAACAGGCATCTGTCCAAAATTCTGCCCAGATACATACCTTACGGACCGTAAGCCTTAGGCTTTGCGGTCCGTAACCGACTTTCAGAAACCATCGCCCAGGTCTGCTATCTTACGGACCGTAAGGGTCTATCTTTGCAGTCCGTAAGCCTTTATCAGAAGACAAAAAATTGTGAATTTTGAAGTTTTGACCATGCAATTTACAAGTCCGAATCTTATGCTTTCCTTTTCAGTAGAGGGACCAAGTGCTTAGACTTTGCATGCTTTGCATGCACTTACACATTTTGGATCTTGTGGGAGGTTTTAAAATGTCAGAGATACCGAGAATTCACATTGGATCCATGTTTTAGGTTATAACCAATTTTTTATTTAGGACAACCAGATTTATTTACATCATTTAGATGCTGATTAAGTATATCATGGTTAGGGATTTATTAATAGGTCGTTCAGAGGTATAAATTAACATATCGACGCTTTTAAATCCTACCGTACATCTTTATCTGGATCCGTTTTTCATAACACGTTTGTATTACATGACACGTGTCCTTATTTTATTGGGTATGATTTTACGAGGTGTTACATCCTCACCCCCTTAAAAGAAATCTCGACCTCGAGATTTACTGAAACAAATGAGGGTATTTTTCTTTCATGGTAGACTCTACCTCCCACGTATATTCGGGACCTCTGCGGGCATCCCATTTAACCTTGACAATTGGCACATGCTTCCTCCGAAGCTTCTTAACCCGTCGATCCTCAATCGACAAAGGTTTTTCCACAAATTTCAAGCTCTCATCAATGTGCACATCTGTATGTGGTATGACTATCGATTCATCAGCTAGACATTTCTTCAGATTGCAGATGTGGAATACATTGTGAATACCACTGAGCTCTTCAGGTAAGTTTAACTTATAAGCCACTGACCCTACACATTCGATAATCTCGAATGGTCCTATATACCTTGGGCTTAACTTACCTTTCTTACCAAATCGCATCACCCCCTTCCAGGGCGATACTTTAAGCAGAACTTTATCACCAACCTCAAACTTTAGAGGTTTTCGCCTTAAATTTGCATAACTTTTCTGCCTATCCCTGGCAGCTTTCAGGCGTTCACGAATCTGGACAATCTTGTCCGTCATTTCAAAGACTATGTCAGGTCCTGATAACTGAACTTCTCCTACTTCTACCCAACAAATAGGCGTTCTGCATTTTCTACCATATAATGCCTCAATAGGTGCTGCCTGAATACTAGTATGGTAGCTATTGTTATAGGAGAACTCGATAATGGCAGGTGGTTATCCCAACTACCACCTAAATCAATCACACATGCACGAAGCATGTCTTCCAAAGTTTGGATGGTACGCTCACTTTGTCCGTCCGTCTGAGGATGGTAAGCCGTACTAAAATTTAAGCGCTTGCCCAAAGACTGTTGGAAACTTTTCCAAAAATGTGATGTGTATCTGGTATCTCTGTCAGAGATAATTGACACTGGTACGCTATGCAGAGATACAATCTTATCTACATACAATTGGGCTAACATGTCGGAGCTATAAGTCTCCTTAATGGGTAGGAAATGTGCTGCCTTAGTCAGTCTATCTACTATCACCCATATAGTATCATTTCCTTTCTTCGTTTTTGGCACCTTGGTGATGAAATCCATTGTCACCATCTCCCACTTCCATGTAGGAAGTTCAGGTTGTTGTGGCAAACCTGACGGCTTTTGGTGTTCAGCTTTGACTTGTGCGCACGTCAAACATTTAGCTACATAGGCAGCTATAGACTTTTTCAAGCCTATCCACCAATAGTTTGCCTTCAGATGCTGGTACATCTTGTCAGCTCCAGGATGAATGGAATATTTAGAACTGTGGGCTTCCTGGAGGATTACATCCCTAAGTCCTCCATAAACTGGAACCCAAATTCGTCCATTTAATCTCAGAATTCCGTCCTTACCATAGGATAACTGCTCTTCAGTTACTCCTAGCTTTTCATCAGGATAGTTAGCTTCCAATACAGCTTCTTTCTGTGCAACTAACAACCTTTCATTCAAACTATTCTTTATCTCAATGCTCTTGGCATTGATCCTTATAGGCTTCACTCTCTCCTTTCTACTTAAGGCATCGGCAACTACATTTGCCTTGCCTGGATGGTATCTTATTTCACAAGCTTAATCATTCAAAGTTTCCATCCAACGTCACCGCCTCATGTTTAAATCCTTCTGATTAAACAAGTGTTGAAGGCTTTTGTGATCATAATAGATTACACACTTGGTTCCATACAAGTAATGTCTCCACAGCTTTAGTGCAAATACAACGACACCCAGCTCCAAGTCATGGGTGGTGTAGTTCTTCTCGTGTACCTTTAACTGACGTGAAGCATAGGCAATGACCTTGCCTTTCTGTATGAGCACACATCCCATACCAGTGTGGGATGCGCCACAATATACTACAAATTCATCAATTCCATCAGGCAACGTCAATACAGGAGCGTTGCTCAACTTCTGCTTCAGAATATCGAAAGATTCTTGCTGCTTAGGCCCCCAGTCAAACTTGTTATTCTTACGGGTGAGTAGAGTTAGGGGTGCTGCAATTCTTGAGAAGTTTTCAATAAATCGCCTATAGTATCCTGCCAGTCCTAGAAAGCTGCGAATTTCCATAGGCGTCTTGGGCTCTTGCCAGTTTGTAATAGCTTCAATTTTAGCGGGATCCACTCGGATACCACGCTCACTAACAACATGTCCAAGGAATTGGACTTCTCGAAGCCAAAATTCACATTTTGAAAATTTAGCATAGAGCTTTTCTTGTCGAAGTAGCTTAAGAATGCAACGGAGATGCTTCTCATGGTCAGCTTGGCTTTTTGAGTAAATGAGAATGTCGTCGGTGAAAACGATGACAAATTTATCTAAGTAAGGCTTGCAGACGCAATTCATGAGATCCATGAATGCGGCAGGTGCATTAGTGAGCCCAAAAGGCATCACTAGGAACTCGTAATGATCATAAAGAGTCGTAAATGCAGTCTTGTGTACATCTTCATCTTTAACCTTCAGTTGATGATAGCCTGACCTCAAATCGATCTTAGAAAAGTAGCTTGCTCCTTGTAATTGATCGAACAGATCGTCGATCCTGGGCAAAGGATACCTATTCTTGATAGTGACCTTATTAAGCTCACGGTAATCGATGCACAGGCGCATCGATCCATCCTTCTTCTTAACAAATAGGATTGGTGCTCCCCAAGGAGACGAACTAGGTCTAATGAAACCTTTGGCTAGTTGTGTCCTTAATTCCTTCATCTCTGTTGGTGCCAACCTATAAGGCGCTCTCGCAACAGGTGCTGCTCCGGGGATGATGTCAATTCTGAATTCTACGGGGTAAACTAGGTAGTTCTTCAGGGAAAACTTCCGGGTATTCAGAAATGACGGGGATATCTTCAATCTTAGGCTTCGGCTCATCAATAGTCACTTGTGCCATGTAAATGACACAACCCTTCTTCAGACATCTAGATGCCTTGAGCATAGACACTTGCTCAGGCAGTCCATACTGGGTATCTCCCTGAATGGTAATTGGCTCTCCAGACGGAGTCTTGATCACCACTTGCTTCTTATTGCACACTATCTGGGCTTGGTTACAAGATAACCAATCCATGCCTATAACTATGTCAAAACCGGCTAAAAAAAAGGAAGTAGGGACAATGGAAAAGAGTGGTTCCTAATGGATATAACACATCCATCTAACACGGTTGACGCGGTTTCTAAGGTACCATCAGCTAATTCCACCTCATATTTCACACTTAGGGTTTTAACAGGTAAATTTAGCAATTTGCAAAACTTATTATCTACAAATGACTTATCAGCTCCTGAATCAAAAAGTACTCTTGCATAGACATCATTTATGAGGAAGGTACCTGTGATCACATTGTCGTCTTGAACAGCTTCCTTTGCATCCATTCGGAAGACCCTTGCATTGGTCTTCTTCCCATCCTCAGTCTTCTTTGCAAGTTTTGGGCAGTTAGATCTGATATGCCCTTTTTCGTTGCAGCTATAGCACGTAGCATCCTTGATTTTCTTACAGTCTAAGGTCTTGTGCTCAGAAGACTTGCAAATCCCACATGCCCTTGGCTGTGACTGGGATTTCGACTCATATCTGCACTTCCCGAAATGATGTTTCTTGCAGATTTTACATTTGGGCTTATCTCCCGATTGATGACCATCTTTCTTGGATCCAGAACCCTTCTTGTGGTTATTGTTTCCCCTATGTCTCTTATCTGGTCGCCGTGAGTTATCATCCTCACGCTTCCTTTTGCCTTCTTCTGAATTCATGAGCGATCTTAGCCTGACCGCGTCCAAGGTAAGAGACAGAGATAGATCAGCTGCTGATCTAAAAGTAGCAGGTCTGGATGCCTTAACACTGGCTTTGATTTCTGGGGCTAAACCCCCAATGAAGCGAGCAATCCTTTTGGGTTCCGGGGTTACGAGATACGAAACCAGCCTAGACAGGGTATTGAAACTGGTGAGGTAAGCTTGACAATCTAAATTCTTCATCACCAACGATAAGAAATCTGATTCAACTCTTTCAACCTCATGCTGCGGGCAATAGTTCTCCTTAATGAGAGCAACGAATTGATCCCATGATAAATTGTAGAGTGGGATCTTCCCAGCAGCTTGAATGAGAGACTTCCACCATGCCAGTGCCTCTCCCTTGAATGCCTGGGATACATACTTCACTACATCCTTCTCAGCACAACCGCTGATGTCAACTACCGTGTCCATTTCATCTAACCAGGTCATACAATCAATTGCCCCTTTTTCCCCAGTGAAATCCCGGGGTTTGCAGGAAACAAAGTACTTATAGGTACAGGACTTGGTACGTGGTTTGTCATCAAACACTATCTTATTAGATGGAACAATGTGTTGATTAGATGAATGTCGATCATCATCTTTCTTTGGCTCTTCTTTCCTAGAGGGCGGCTTGCTGTGAGCCTCTGAATGAATCTTAGGCTTGGAATGCGGTGCGGATAAGGTCCTACTTCGAGCCTCGCTAGATTCATTATAATGCCGCTCTATAGCTTTTGTAACAGCATTATCTATTAGTGCTTGCAGTTCCGCACCGGTCACATGTATCTTAGTATTTTCATGGTTTTCCAATGGATGATTGTTTACCTCTTCTGACCTAGCCATGTAGCTTTAATTGCTACATAAAAATCAAATAAGGGCAAGGTTTATATAGAAGCTTATACAGTTTTATTGTTTTTGACAATTTATTAACAATGGTTTCTAATAGCCATTCTAGTTAATTTGCTAAGTATATAATTATTCAAGATTTTTATCATAATCCTAAATTATAACTTAGTAATAGCACAAAAGACCTAGTCACGTAGTCAAGTTTAATTTATAAGCCCAGATTTCATGGAATCGAGGCATTAAGGTTTGAATCAAAGTTCATTACCTTTTCTTGACAGGGAGTTGTAGGCTACCACTGTCTTTAGTCCCAGAGGACGTTAATTATAGCCCGTGGGTACTTCATCCTTAAGGGATGATTATATAAATAAGAGAATTTAGAATAACCCAATTTAAGAATGACTTATGTGATTTTATCGTATCACATTTGTCAAGCATGTTGATATGCTTTCATATGTTAACAAGGTCTTGAATCTTTTGAATAAGTTTTACCATCTTGGCCATGTCTGCAACGACATTTAGGCTAGGTTTTACCTTTAAGATTCTTTTTAATATTTAAACGCAGAACAATCCTAGTTTGAGATGTTATTATGGATCTGAATCTAATTGTGGAACTACCATCTTGGCCCTGTCTTAAGGTGACAAGCGGCTAGGTCTTGTCCTTTTTAGATTTTGCCATTTTATTATAATGGTAGATCCCTTTTTTAAAAGGATTGTTATTTATTTTATATATATATATATATATATATATATATATATATATATATATGCATACTATTAATCAAAATAAAATTTAAATCAAACCATGCTACCACCAAATGAAATAAGTACGAGTTTGCCCTAAACGGGACTTCTACTGTAACATCACGCCCACGCAGGGGCAAAACAAATAACATACCCACGTAGGGGTCAAACAGAAGAACATGCCCACGCAGGGGCAGAATACAAAAAGTCATACCCTCGCAGGGGTTAAACAGAAAAACAGGCCCACGCAGGGGCTCAACTGAAAACAAGGAAATACAACCAACAATGGAAGGATTCAATGGTCCTTCTTGCTCTTTCCTTTTATTAAACTTGCCAATCCCTTAAAGAATCTTTGTCGTTCCTTGTGATCTCTGTTAACCTCCCGCTCAACCTGGTCCAATCTTTGGAGAATTTCTTCTCGTTCTGGCGGGGAAAATCGTGGAAGCTGCGGCTGTGGCTGATACTGTTGTGGAGGTCGAAGAGACGGCTGCTGTTGGTATCCATAAGCTGGGTATCCAACTCCCCAAGGAGTTCCGTAAGGCCCTTCGGGGTTAAGAGCGTTGTAGTTCCATGCTGCCAAGTATGGGTCGATCTCAGCATAATTGAAGCTGGTGTGAGCCAGCAGCTCAAAGGGATTATATGCTGCTGAGCCAGCGTACGTGGGAATTGGGTTGTCAAAGTCCAACGGTGGTGGCATGACAGGTGCAGAGTTCACTTCCGGGTTGGGGTTTGAAGGTCCCCCCATGAACTGATCTTCTTGGAATGGCGGGTAGTGGCTGCCACTCGATGGTTGAGGGGTGCTGATATGCACTCCTCCTCGCACGGACATCCGTGCGTTCGTTCTCCTTCGCCTCGACGGCTCAGGGGGCTGCTGCTGAACTGGTGCTGATGGTGGGGTAACTGCCACAAAGCGTGAATCCCCGGAAGGATCCTGTTGCTGCTGATGGTGGGGCGATGAATGATAAGAGGGTGTAAAATACCACTCAAACTGGTTGAACCTTGTTTGGTAACTGTCAGGACCACGGTAGGGTGATCCATGGAAGGATGACCCATCTGAAATTTCTATAGGATCTGTGGGGGTACCGGTCGGTAGTTCGGTAGGGTCGGTATCCTCGTCCATATCCATGGCGTGATCTCCAGAGAAGTGGTCTTCCGGTCCTAATGGGTTAACACCCACTGGTTCTTCGAGGTAGTTTGCCGGGTTGAACCGGCTTCGGAAGAGATGTGACGGGTTATCAAAGGAGTGACGAGAGTTGGACCTCTGGAGAGGGATAAATGAAGGCTGTGGGTTTTCGGGCTCATTTTCTGAATGGGGTCCAAAAGAGTGAAGGTAAGACGGTGACGAGCTTAATGAAACGGACCGCCTTGCCGGCTGTAGATGTGCCCTCCAGTCCCCCTGGGGACTTGTACGCATGTTGACGGGTGGGGTTCATCTTTGAGACGGCCCGGCCTCATGGTCGTGGCCTGCTATAGGTGCCTTTCCCTTTCCCCTAAAGAATCTTGGCGGCATCTTTAACCCTGTCAACATACACAAAGATAACAACAAAGAAAATATATAAAAGACAAAAATAAACAAAAATCAGGATTTGACCTATGTTCTTTGTCTAGACTCGAAAATTTGAGGAATGTGCAATTGTGTAACTGAGATTAAACACAGAAGGCTAGTGTTTAATTCACTCAGTGTTGGCTCTGATACCAACCTGTCACACCCCGATATTTCCACGTATTACCGGTGGGCCCAGTGGGGAGTATCGTGACGTAGTTGATATCATCATAGTCAAACAACACAATATATAAATGCACAGCGAAAGCAAAAGATAGATTCATTTCAACTGAATAAATTGTAATATTAAGTATCACAAAATAGTTGAAACAGATCCACAGGCGGATCAAAATAAAAAGGAAACATTGTTCAACAGTTTTATGACATCCAAGCTTGCGAGGCCTATTGCGGATGCTAGGAGAAAGTCAGCCTATTACGAGTAGTACCTGCACTCAACCTTCTTGGAAAATACGTCAGTTTACACTGGTAAATACAATTAACTGACTCATTTTGAAAAGGTTTAATAAAATTGATTTGAATGCACGTGGCACAAAACTTTTATAACTTGGGATAATTATTTATATATATAATCTTGTAAAAGAATTACATGTTTCTTATACGTTCAGTAGCCAGGGTTAAATACCGAGTTAAAGATTAATTGACACACCACATGATATATTCCCGCGGCAGGTTATTCCTGAAGCCAGCGGTTATACCTTATTATTTATAAATACACTAACGGGTGTACGCCTACACCCATGTGCTAAGGTCGTGGCCATTTCTTTGAATGATGCCAAGGATATCCGGGACATGGTCATTGACCCCCCAAAGGCTTTAAGCAAACAAAACATTTTCAAACAGAACATTTCCATGATTTAACCTTCATACAATTAAAGATGCAATGTCCGACCAAGCGGTATGTTATATACCGTACCCCAAGCCCGTATAGGGAAAATAAGTTAAAAGTATTTACCTGAGCTAAATATAAATTCAATCCCAGCCGTATATCAAATCATCAAGTACAGATAGCTTTTACTGGGCTCCTATATCTGGAACGAAGGTTTTTAATAACCTATTAGATTCCTAACGGGTCTTTAATTAAGCCTATGCTTAGACCGGTTAGTTTTACAAGAAGATTCGGTTCAAACGCATGAATAAGCGAAGACCGGAATAGAATGTGATTTAGACCCGAAAAGTGTCAAGATTTGTATAATATGGGTAAACTAAACACATTCTGGATTTTGAGACAAAAATGATATGGTTTGACCCGTTTCGGCTAATTTATGCAAACTAGTTACATAAGCCGATCCGAACGCGAAAAGTGCGTAACGGGTAACCATAGGAGTCATATACAGGTTTCCTAAGTTAATATGCCTTAAATATGTTGTGACATCAGTAAGATATCTTCTATTATGCCCAAAACAGATTTAAACTCAAATTACGCCCCGTAGGGGTATTTTGGTCATTTTAAAGGTTATAAAAGAGTTTAATTATAAATCTGAGTTTTGGGTCTGATGTAATTAGTAAAAATACTTAATTTAATAAGTTATAACAGTAGGTTATTACATATATGTGAAACTTATCATTTAAAACCAAACTATGCACTTTAGGGGCATTCTGGTAATTTCACTTAGGCTTAAAAGGTCAAAACTGGGAATCTGAGTTTAAAAATTTTGCTTACTGTTAATATATAAATATTTACTGAAAATATCAGTAGGTATCAAACCTTATATGTTAAAAATAGTTTTAACTTATACTATGCGTTAAAAACGCGTAAAAAGGCGATTTTAAGCGATTCCCGGGTTTTATAAGAAAAGCTGATATTTTTTTATCATTCCAGAAAGCTTTAAATGTTTTATTTATCATATAAAATCGGTAGAAAAAGGTTTGGGGTCAAAAGGATTTGTAAAACTCATTTTATAGCCCAAAAGGGCAAAACCGTCAATTACCGAATCAAGCTTAGAATTCTATGTTATGCTCAGCCTAAAAATAAATAAAAATCTTTAAAAATCCCAAAATATTATTTTACATCAGTGGTTAAAAGTTTGATATTAAAAATTGGGTTTAGATAGGCTATATGCTAATTATGCCGTTTAATTAATAAAAAGCTTTCTAATTACGCTATTGAGCATAACTCTTAATCTTGATCTCCAATTGATGTCAAATTTTAGGGACAAGTCTATTAATCAGTAACTAAGGTTTCTATTCTTTTACCTCTTCAAAAATCACGTTTTAAGGTTAAAAGCGCATATTAGTCAACATTTAGGCATTTAACGGAAACTTGCATATAAATCAGGTAACTATGGAACCAAGTTGTATAATCACAGAGGGTTATACTAATATGAAACCTGGTCCAAATAAGGCTCTAGGGAATTTCTAAAACATGCTACATTGGGTCAGAACTGAAAGTCAAAGCAAAAGTCAAATTATGCGACTTCCGGTTCTGAACCAAGTCAAAACTGAAAATTGTCGGGTTGAACATGTTTAGACATGTTCTTACATTAATTACCAAGTTATATTAATGATAAAATAGATTGCATAGCTTCTACATTGTTAATTATGTGTTAATTTGAAAATAAGCTTCCTGTTGACTTTTTAAGTTTAGGTTTGACCCGACATTTGACCTACTTAGAGTGGGAATCAGAGAGTACCCTTTTAAGGGTTTATTACCCACATAATTACCTACTTATAGGTACTTTTAATTCGAGATTTGACTAAACAAATTTTAATTAATCTCGAAGTCAAACATTAATTACGACGGTTTGACTTTTAGCTAATTAACTAAGCTAAACTGAATTAAAAGGATTAAGGACACTTACAAAGGTCCTAAGTATGATTTGAAACTTAAGGGAACTTGCTTGCTGACCAGAGGAGCTCCAGAGACCAGCTTGAAGTGAGTTGCAAATGAAAGACCAAATGTTGCAACAAGAGGTTATCTTATATAGCAACTTTGATGCATCAAGATCACTCCAAATCAGTCTACAATTGTTGTAAGATGTTCCCAGGTGTCCCTATGATGCTAAAAACCAGATATAGGGCCCCTGATTTTCGAATACCACTCTTATAAGGCGGTGTAACTTGTTTAACAGGCATCTATCCAAAATTCTGCCCAGATACATGCCTTACGGACCGTAAGCCTTAGGCTTTGCGGTCCGTAACCGACTTTCAGAAACCATCACCCAGGTCTGCTATCTTACGGAGCGTAAGGGTCTATCTTTGCTGTCCGTAAGCCTTTATCAGAAGACAAAAATTTGTGAATTTTGAAGTTTTGACCATGCAACTTACAAGTCCGAATCTTATGCTTTCCTTTTCAGTAGAGGGACCAAGTGCTTAGACTTTGCATGCTTTGCATGCACTTACACATTTTGGATATTGTGGGAGGTTTTAAAATGTCGGAGATACCGAGAATTCACATTGGATCCATGTTTTAGGTTGTAACCAATTTTTTATTTAGGACAACCAGATTTATTTACATCATTTAGATGCTGATTAAGTATATCATGGTTAGGGATTTATTAATAGGTCATTCAGAGGTATAAATTAACATATCGACACTTTTAAATCCTACCGTACATCTTTATCTGGATCCGTTTTTCATAACGCGTTTGTATTACATGACACGTGTCCTTATTTTATTGGGTATGATTTTACGAGGTGTTACATGTTGTACATGTCTCTCAGCCACTCGTGCTCTTCGAGCCCATACTTCTCTAGCAGCTTCCCCCATATCCTCTCGAACATCTCCGGTTTAATATAAATGTTCCATACCAGTTTATGTACGGCAGCCCTGAATTCAGAGTTATGTGTGACCTCGCCTGTAATCTGGAAGAAAAAAAAACACGTCAAAAAGGAAATAGAAACTAATTTAGCCAAAGTATATGTCGTATTGGAAATTACCTTGGAAGGTAATTTCTTCAGAATGTGTCACATGCACAAGCGATGAAGAGATCGATCGAACACAGCAGCCACAGCTTGGCGCATGGCCAGGTCTTGGTCAGTTAGAACAAGGCTGGGCTGCTTGTTATGTGTCTCCAGAAAAGCCCTTAGCAACCACGTGTACGCCTCAATTGTCTCACAAAACAAAACAAAAGACCAGCCCCAAAAGTCACACACCGCTTATTGTTGTCGACCCCGGTAAAAGGAACGAAGATCAGATTGTACCTGTATTTAAGATAGTTAAACAGTTAGAACGCGAATAACCTATTCAACTTTCCAAAAAACATGAAAAAACTGTGAAACTTTTTGCGGAGAACTTTACTTGTTGGTTTGGTAAGTAGCGTCAAACGCGAGGACGTCGCCGAAGGCTTGATAGTTGATCTTAGAAATTTCATCCGCCCAGAACATGTGTCGAATCTCACCGTTTTCCATGCTGTACTTAAAAGTGTAGTTCTGTAAGTGGTCCACCCGATCTTTCATCTTCTCGATCACCAAATGCGTGTCCCTGTCACCAATGAACATGCGAACCCTTGATGCAAAGTTCCTAAAGTCGTTCGCGGTTCCTTTCACATTGTGGTGGCCCCCCTTAAGGTTTACTTGGAGTCTATGGGCCACCGACGGACCCATCTTGCTAAGACTCGCTCGGTGGATGAATTCTTTGGTAAAAAAAAATCAAGCCTCCGCCGTTTTTTCGTAAGATCTCTGCTATGCACTGGGACCATTGGATGGTTATGGTTTTCTTCAAAGTGATACAAGACCCAACCGCGAGACGTCTGATCGAACTTCACATGTATACAGGCTTTACAGTCACATACACAGAAAGTGGACTGCCTTATCTTCAGCGATGTCTCGTCAAGTGTGTCGAAGTTCCTATTCTGGCTATGCGGCTTGCCGTGGTTGGAACAAACAATGTAACGGTGCGTGATGGCTCCTTTCTTTCACTTAATTGTTCCAAGCCTAGTCGAAAACCCATAGTGCTCTGCGTACAGATCGTACATCTCGACAACGTCTTCCCACTGCTGAAACACGGTTTTAAGTCTTGGTTTCAGGTTGTCCGGCGCAGCCGGGCACCAGTAGCGCATCCCATTCGTAGTGAACCAGAAAAAGCACTCCTCCTCTGAATCTGTGGCGTGGTCTGCGGACATAAACGCACCAAAAAATATTATATATATATATATATATCAGACATAAATAGACGACTACGAAACGTAATAGCATTCAACTGATATACTGTGCGAATGGTGTATACCAACAAATGGTATGTACAAAAGGTCTACCACAATTTTGAATGTAGCAAATGGTCTGGGAACAGAAGCAGATTGTAAATAACAAATAAACCAGATAACAATCGGTTTTTATACCAAACAACTAATCAACATCAATCCTAAAAAAACATCAGTTTTTATACCAAACAACTAATCAGCAGAATTATGGTGGGTCAAACCAGTGTCAACTTGCAAAAATAAACATCTGTTTTAAAAAAACGAAACATCTATTTCTATACAAAAAGTGAAATTCGGGATTATAGGACTCAACCAGCATCAAAAATTAAAAAAAAATATACATAAATCAACAAATGGTGAACCAGTATCAAATTGATCCCAAAGACACAACCACATAACATACTTGATACCGATGCTATCAAAGACCAAAACATTAAAAAATATACAAAAATTAAGTGCTTGACCGATATATATGTTACCATTGTCCGTCGGCTGAGTTGTTGGAATCAATGGAGTCTCGAAAGCCCCGGAACTTGATCCACGCTCCACAAACCCAATAGGCGCGGCGGTCATATTAACCTGCCCTGGAAACAGAGTATCTCCGCCAGGATAACCAACTCCAGCGTTCCGTTGCAGTGTGCCAATCAAACTATTATCGGCATCTCCAAAAATGCCACAGGTGCTATCGTCGTCGCCTTCTGTAATCGGAGGATTATACATTATGGCGGGGTAAAATTGAGTGGGTTTTCTCCAGCAAGGTGGGTAATTAAAGCAGGTTTTAAAGGGATTAGGAAGCAGGAGGAGAGGAGAGAAAATAAGGCAGAAGGTGAGAGGTGGGTGATTGAAGAATGAGGAGTTGTTTATAAGAGGAATGGGGGTTGCTTCAAGACTTTGGGATTATGAAAGTCTACAGTGCAGATGAAATCATGCTCTGACACTCGAAAAATGGAAAGCCGGCCATGACAATTTTCCTGATTTGTGATTGAAAGGGTGGGAGGAGGTAAAATTACCATAGTAACCTTCTCAAAAGACATGTGAAGTAACGACATGGCAGGTTGTTATTGGTCTAAAGTGGTTCTCATGGTTCTTACAACTAGAGGTGGTTTTTATTTTAGCGGTCCCCTATATATATATATATAGGGCCAGGATCATTTCAGAACCATAAATATTTACAGAACTCGCATAACTCCTAATAAACAATCTTTTTATTTATATATTTTTATGTTTAGGATAATTATATCATTTATTATGTGTATTTTTACGATTACATACATGTTAAGAGTAATTTTATCATGTTTTATATGTAATTTTATAATTACACATATGTAAACTAGTTTTTTTACATATATGTAATTAGTTATGACACATATATATAATTTTGGCAATTAAACATATGTAAACTACTTTTAACATGTATGTAATCAAAGAAATACATATAATAGATGACAAAAAGATCCTAAATACAAAAACTTATATATAAAATGATTGTTTATTAGGAGTTCTGAAAGTTCTGTAGTTATTTAGAGTTCTGAAATGAACTCAACCCTATATATATATATATATATATATATATATATATATATATATGATACAATTAATTGTTTCATATTGATAAAAACAATCCCAAATCCTTATATGATATAAATAGTCTAGCATACAATGATTGATGTTGTGTTAATTCGATGACTTACGGTTACAAGAACTTGGTTAATAAAGTGGTTAAAACGGTAGCATAAGAATGATGCTTACCGGATATTTGACAAAGTGCTTAAATGAGTAGTTGAGCTACATCGTGTAATTTCTTACGTCAATAGACAGTTTGACTTTAAAAGTCAAACTGACCAATGGTATGATCGAATGATAATTTCGACATAAAAACCGTAAGATGGAATAGTCATGATTGATTATGACTAATCTAACCATCTTATGAATTATAATGATAGTTTGACGCTTAACAAGCTAGGTGGAGGCTTGGGAAGGAAGCAGGTCAAACGAATCAAGTATGAGGGAAAAACATAATTTGGATGCAAGGTAAGTAAAGCTTACACCCTTTTATTTTGAAAAATATTCCCTTATTTTATTAAGTACGTATAAAGTAAATAAGTGTTTGGAATTAGACGTTCCGATGTGTAGTCATAAGGAACGAAATAAATGAAAATAATAAGAAACCATGTTTAATGGTTAAAAAGGGAATAATTTGATTATTCGGTCATACAATGACGAATAGATAATGAGTTTGAACGGTTACCTTATAGGGTAAGCCAAAATAAATAATAAGGGTAAAACAATAATTCGGTTACGCATTGACGATAAACGTTAGTTTTTGAAAGACACTTTATGGCATAAGCCATGATGGGTCCAAAAGGAAATAAGAAATAATTTATAAGTAATATGAACGTACAATGTAAACTGGAACGAGTTATATGGATGAGACGGTAAATAAATATAATCTCATAAAGATAAACGGTCATTTAGACCAAACCGGTCAAAGGTGAAGATATCACCATTTGACAATATCGACTAATGATTATTTGTCGAGTTATATGCTTACAGGAGTAAATATCGAATGGATATCTGCGTCGCTATTAATTAGCGGTTATTAAAGAAAGGTATTAAAATAGGTCTATACTTTGACCCGAGCCAGGTATGTAACACCCCTAAAATACCGCCAATAGAAACCCCGCTAGGCGTGTGACGTACCAATAACGAGCCACTAATCATGTTGAACTCATAACAAGTTTTCAAATGAAATTGCCAATTATTAATGAAATGTACCAAGAATAAGTTTAATGAAAATCCAATAAGTTCAGCAGAAGCAATACGTAAATCATAGTTTAAATGTTTCAAAGCAAATGTGTAATATCAATAATTCCACCACATGTATCCACTCAGTTCGACCCATGATCACTCCAGCCACACCAGACAGCAAGTTCTAAATCCAAGAAATCTAACGACCTGCGAGCATGCAACAAGTGTATCAGACAAAGCTGGCGAGTTCATAGTTTTATGAAAACGTTAGTTACCAAGTGTTTAGTTCAGTTCATAGATAGTAATGTTGATAATAACTCAAGTACCATACAAGATGGCTACCAGTTTGTTTTGCCCATCCCCAATGCCCATATCCAAACATTGGTCATGATTTAAGGTCATTAGTTCACGCCCGTCCTCTCAGGTACGGTGTGAAGTTGCCAAGCCTAATAGCGCTATCAACTAATACCCAGTTACCTCTCAGGTAACTATTCGGTATAAGATGGGACTTAAAATGATAGGAAGAGTGTATTATCTAACATTCAAGTTTTACCAAAAAGATTAATCCCTCTCAGGGATACCCATTTGACTGTCCCACCCACCGGGACGCATGCTCAAGAGAAATGAACTCACCTTTGGTTTGCTCGGTAAGATTAGTTATATAATCCAATTCAATCAACCGGCCCTAATGTGGTTATCATAGAATAATCAGTTTGGCATGAACAATTATTTACACATCTTTGCACATATGTCAGCAAATAAAGTCATGTTTACACCTTTCAAGTTGATCACCCCTAATCAGTCTGCATGTAAATCAACTAGCCATGCACGTATCTTATCACCAATCCGACTTAACATGTTCCATATATATATAGACAAAAATATTCCTTTACTAAACCAATTAATCATGTTTCAAGTTCAATATAGTTTTTACAAGCCCAACATCATGCTAGTCGCTCACTTTACTGTCCGATCCGCTAACCGCACGGTCCAACCCAAAGTGTGTGCGGTCCATTAAACATGAGCCCACTCAACAAGCTTGGTCTGCACACAAGTGTGCGTCCAAAATGTGTGTGACTCGGTATCAAGGTGCGGCCCAATAGACTTGTCAAACTATTCTAGCAAAGGGTGCGCCCCGGCCCCTTAACTACAATGCGGCCCAAGGGAAAACTAAACCCACCTGATATGTGATCTGGTCCACATTCAGTTACGGGCTGGCCCAATACCCAGACATGACCCAGTTTATAGGTTTACCCTGAGGCCCAAACTCTTACGTGAGGCCCAAGTCCTTTGATCAGATTCCTTTCCATAACTTTTGCAACCAGATTTTTATCGTTTAGTCAGTTTTCATTCCATATTTTCATTTATTCATCGATGGCAGTTATCATGTTAATCCACATTCAATTTCAATCTAATAACATAATCATTCCACTATTGTTCATCATCATGCAAATCGAAATCACTAATAGAACATCAAAACAACTTCTAAAACATAAACACACAATCCTTTCAGTGAGTGCTTAACATGAATTCATATTTGTAAGCATCACACTACCCGAATTCAACAAACACTAGTATTATACCCATACTAGTTCATCGTTAACGAGATCTAACCACCAAACCAGATCCAACCTTTTATCGATTCCTTAAACCCATCATACGCCATCATATACATGAATCCCAGACAATTAGTCAACAGTGTAAACAATCCTAAATATCAATACAAATCCACATAATCACATAATAATATCACACGTAATCAAAAGTAGTTAATCAAAAGTTTAAACATAACAAATGTACCAACCTTGAAGTGATAAAGTCGTGTGCTAGAATAGTGCTAGGTGATGCTCAGAAGGGACTCGATCGAAGGATAAGATGACTCGAAAGGAGTGCTGCCGTCGTGCAATTGGGAGGAGTCTAGGGTTCTCTTGTGATGAAGAAAAGAAACTAACTCAAGAAAACCACGCACAACCCCTTTTTTTGTTCGTGCGTGCTTTGTCACACGGATCGGGCCCATCATTAGGCTGTGTGATATGGGCTGCACATTCGGGATACCAAGGGTTCGGACCGGACCGAGATGAAGTATGAGGAACAAAGATGCAACATTATCTAACGATATAACCTAAACATATAGTTATGGTATGTGACTGAATATATGCATGTAATCCAAACATTGTTATTTAATAGGTAGCAATCACACAAACATTTAATCATAATAGTTAAGTTTAATTAAACAATTTAAACAGATTTACAGAACGTAAACATAGTGACGACGTATAGTAGGACATGAACAATAGCGATACCAGTCAGATGTCACGAGATTAAAGAAAACTAACCTTGAAAGTTCGGGTTGTCACATCATCCCCAACTTGAAAGAAATTTCATCCCGAAATTTGACAAGTGCTCCAAAGCGGCAAGATGTTAGATCAGGATGACTGTGGATTTTCCGCGGGTGCCACATCATCCCCAACCTGAAAGGGAATTTCGCCCAGAAATTCATCAGTTGCCTCAGATTTAGATTGGTCAGTAGGTAAGAATTGAGGATATTTGAGCTTCATCTGGTCCTCGCACTCCCACGTGAACTCCGGTCCACGTCTTGAGTTCCAACGTACCCTTACAATCGGGATTCGACTATGCTTGCGAACCTTGACTTCTCGATCCATGATTTCAATAGGTTCTTCGACAAACTACAACCTGTCGTCAATCTTAAGCTCTTGAAATGGCACAACCAGTGCTTCATCAGATAAAAACTTCTTCAGTTGCGAAACATAGAAGACATCATGAACATTACCCAACTCAGCAGGTAACTCGAGCTTGTAAGCCACTTTACCAATTCGCTCCAGGATTTTAAATGGCCCAACGTAACGCGGATTAAGCTTGCCGTGTTTCCCGAAGCGTACGACACCCTTCCACGGCGAGACTTTCAACATTACACGATCGCCCACGTCGAACTCCAACGGTTTCCTATGCTTGTCAGCGTAGCTCTTCTGACGGTCACGTGCTGCCGCCATACGGTTTCTGATCTGGATAATCTTTTCTGAGGTTTCAAGTACAAGTTCAGGACCTGTGATCTGGCTGTCACCTACCTCAGCCCAACAGAGAGGAGAACGACATTTCAGCCCATACAATGCTTCGAACGGAGCTGCCTGAATACTGGTATGGTAGCTATTGTTGTACGAGAACTCTATCAACGGTAAATGTTTCTCCCAGCCTTTACCAAAATTAATCACACATGCACACAGCATGTCTTCAAGTGTCTGGATGGTTCGCTCGCTCTAACCATCCATCTGTGGGTGATAAGCAGTACTCATATCGAGACGTGAACCGAATGACTTATACATCGACTGCCACAAATCGGATATGAAACGCGGATCTCGATCTGAGATAATGGAGGTTGGCACCCCGTGCCTGGAAACCACTTTTTTTAAGATAGACCACTGCAAGCTGTGAGAACTTATCCATTTCCTTGATTGCTAGAAAATGTGCTGACTTCGTGAGGCGATCAACGATCACCCAAATGGTATCGTTTCCGCTTTGAGTTCTTGGCAAACCGGTGACGAAATCCATAGCGATCTGATCCCATTTCCATATGGGTATTTTCGATTGCTGAAGTAGGCCTGAGGGTTTCTGGTACTCCACTTTGACTTTAGCACAAGTCAAACACTTACTCACATATGTCGCTATGTGAGCTTTCATCTTAGGCCACCAATACATAACTTTGGGATCTTGATACATTTTATCTGAGCCTGGGTGTACTGAATACCGAGACTTGTGCGCTTCGTCCATCACAAGTTCTCTGAGATTTCCATACGAAGGGACCCATATTTTTTCCGTAAAATAGCGAATAACGTCAGATCTCTCCACAAGTTGTTTCTCCATGCCCCGCAAGTATTCAGCTTCAAGGTTCTTTTCTTTCAATGCCTCGGTCTGAGCGGAACGAATCTGATCAGGTAAGCTAGAGTGGATAGTGAGCTGCAGAGCGCGGACACGCTTAGGCTTTGTCTCTTTTCGACTAAGGGCATCAGCTACAACGTTAGCTTTACCTGCGTGATATTTGATGGCACACTCGTAGTCGTTCAAAAGTTCTATCCAATGGCGCTGTCGCATATTCAATTCCTTCTGGTCAAAGATATGCTGGAGGCTCCTGTGATCGGTGTAGATAGTGCATTTGGTACCGTACAGATAATGCCTCCAAATCTTCAATGCGAAAATCACGGCCCCTAACTCCAAGTCGTGAGTCGTGTAGTTCTTCTCATGAACCTTCAGCTGTCGAGAAGCATATGTTATCACCTTCTCGCGTTGCATTATCGGTGTGCTGCAGAGTTTCTGTTTCAAGAGTTGGAAAGCATCCTCCTGCTTCGTTCCCCAAGAGTACACGGCACGCTTCTGTGTTAATGAGGTGAAGGGTTGAGCAATCTTTGAGAAATCCTTGATAAACCGGCGATAGTACCCAGCGAGACCAAGAAATTGTCGCACCTCCGAAGGATTCTTTGGTGCCGCCCAATTCCTGATAGCATAAATCTTAGCAGGATCCAGTGTATCCCCATTTCGTTAACAATGTGACCAAGAAAGTGTACTTCCCGAATCCAGAAATCACACTTAGAGAACTTCGCGTAGAGTTGCTCCTTCCGCAGGAGCTCCAAGATAAGACGTAAATGTCGCTCATGGTCTTCCTTGCTCTTGGAGTAGATCAAGATGTCGTTGATGAACACAATAACAAAATCGTCAAGATATGGTTTGCACACGCGGTTCATGAGATCCATGAAAACCGCTGGTGCGTTAGTCAACCCAAATGGCATAACCAAAAACTCATAGTGGCCATACCGCGTTCGAAAAGCCATTCTGGGAACATCCTCCTCTCGGACTCGCACCTGATGATAGCCCGATCTTAAATCGATGTTGGAATAAAAACTTGACCCTTGCAGCTGGTCAAACAGATTGTCGATACGTGGTAAAGGGTAACAGTTCTTGACGGTCACTTTGTTGAGTTCACGGTAATCAATACACATTCTAAAGGACCCGTCTTTCTTTTTCACAAACAGAACTGGGGCTCCCCAAGGCAAAGAGCTGGGTCGGATAAAACCTCTATCCAAAAGCTCTTAGAGTTGATTTGACAACTCTTGCAACTCTCTTGGTGCAAGACGATAAGGAGCACGGGCAATCGGGGCTGCTCCTGGCATGAGGTCAATCTGAAATTCCACCTGATGATGTGGAGGTAAACCAGGAAGCTCTTCAGGAAACACATCAGAAAACTCACGAACAACTAGAAGGTCTTCGATCCTTCTCTTATCAGGTTGAGAATCAGTAACAAGAGCTAAGATAGCAGGGTAGCCCTTACGCAGACACTTCTGAGCCTTCATAGCTGAGATGATGCTAAGCATCGCACCACTACGATGACCTTGAACCGATAAAGATTCTCCACTAGGGAGAGGGATACGCACGATTTTCTCTTTACAGAGAATTTCCGCCTGATGCTTAGACAACCAATCCATGCCAACTACCACATCGAAACTTCCAAGAGTAACAGGGAGTAGGTCAATGTCGAACACTTGACCCATAAGATCGAGTTTACACCCAACAAGGACATGTGAAGCTTCAGTCGATTTACCATCAGCTAGTTCTACTACATGTTTGTGTACGAGAGGTGTAGGACTCAACCCTAACTAATGACTGAACCCCAAAGATACATAACTCCAATCGGCACCAGAGTCAAATAAAACAGAACCAAAAAGATCATTTACTGAAAACGTACCAGTCACTACGTTGCCATCATTCCTAGCTTCCCCAGCACCAATAGTAAACATTCTCCCACGCGCACCGTTCCCACCATTGTTCCCATTGTTGTTATTCCCAGTGTTGTTTCTTATTTCCCGCATTCTGATTCAACTGAGGGCAATCCCGCCTGAAATGACCCTCGTCACCACATTGAAAACAACCCTTGTGATTACCCTGATTCTGCTGGGGTTGCTGCCTATCCTGTTGCTGTGGCTGCTGTTGCTGTGGGGGTTGCTGTTGCTGTTGCTGCTGTCTTGGGAGTGGTGCCCTGCAATCTCTAGCCATGTGACCCACTTTGTTGCACCTGTGACAGACTCGGGTACACGACCCACGATGATGAAAGTTACACTTGTTACACTTTGGCTGCTTCCCAGCATAAGAACCCTGATTTGAATTGCTGCTCTGGTTCTGATTAACCGAAGATGACTGACTAAAGTTGCGGTTGCTACCGGTGTCTGGATTCTTTTATGACTGTATCGAATTGGACACCTTGTCCACATCATTCCATTTACGCTTGCTGTCAGTGGCAGGAGTAGTAGCTGTAGCAGCAGTAGCAGAAACACGTGGTGGTAGCGAGCCACGCTCCACCTCCTGATCCGTGATCTTGTGGGCTAGACGTATGATTCGAGGCAGGTTGTCAAGATTTGCAGCAGTGACCAAACTCTTGACTGACGGTGCTAACCCCTTGATGTACAATTCGATCCTGCGCAGTGGTGGTCAAGATAAGTTAGGACACATATTCGCGAGCTCATGTGACCTTTTGGTATACACTTCAATTTCAGACCCTTCCATCTTCAAATTGTAGTACTCGTTCTCAAGCTTCTGGATCTCATCACGAGGACAGTACTCCTCTTGCATCAACTCCTTGAAATCATCCCAAGTAGTTGCATTAGCCATTTCGATGCCCAACATTTGCACCTGGGCATTCCACCAAGTTAAGGCACCATCCTCCAACGTGCCTGTAGCATACTTCACCCGGTCCCCCATGGGACAGTTACAAATAGCAAAGACCGATTCTGCCTTCTCAAACCAACGCAGGAGTCCCACAGCTCCTTCAGTCCCACTGAACGTCTGTGGCTTACAGTCCATGAACGTCTTAAACATGCAAACAGGTGGATTGTTTTGATTCGTAGGTTGACCTAAAAACGAAAGAGAGTACAACACACGGTTAAAATTTGGGTACGCAACACAGGGATAAGGAATAATTGGCACATATCGTACCAGCCTGATAAGCCGCTAGGGCTTCAGCCACATGAGTGTTGATCAGATCGGTTAACTCAGCCTGAGTCATAGCAATGTTGCCACGTCCACTGCCGTGGCCACCACCACGTCTACCATTACGTCCACTCATGATTCTATATAAAAGAAGGGAAAAAGGTTAAGGTTCAGACTTGAGTGGAAGTCAAACATCAAGATGACTCTTATAGACTACAAAGTTTACATCAGACAACAGAGCGGAACCCCTTTAACACTCGTTAAGCATCACTGGGACTCACATGCACCTCACATTATTATTATGTGTGCACCCATAATGATAATGCAATTTGCATGTTCACCTCAGCTCCTCCCAACTCATGCTAAAAGGTTCCTCAAATTTGAGTAACGAGACAAAAGACATCACAAAACATGGGCCATGAAAGTCTAGAGGAATATCGCATTGTGACTCTAGCATCCACATAACATAGGCAAGTAACACATGGATTCAGTCTGTAGTACTAAGTGTGCATTCGCGTGTAATGTCATACATAAGTGTACACTAGACATGCTATGCAATAAGTAAACGAGATACGAACCTTGCAATCTAGAACTGAGTGTCATGGTCGATTTCTGAACTGTTCGGTTATAGTCTGGTTTTCTAAAAACGTTTTAAAACCAAGTTCACCATAACCAGTGGCTCTGATACCAAACTGTCACACCCCCAAATACCGCCAATAGAAACCCCGCTAGGCGTGTGATGTACCAATAACGAGCCACTAATCATGTTGAACTTATAACAAGTTTTCAAATGAAATTGCCAATTATTAATGAAATGTACCAATAATAAGTTTAATGAAAATCCAACAAGTTCAGCGGAAGCAATACATAAATCATAGTTTAAATGTTTCAAAGCAAATGTGTAATATCAATAATTCCACCACATGTATCCACTCAGTTCGACCCATGATCACTCCAGCCACTCCAGACAGCAAGTTCCAAATCCAAGAAATCTAACGACCTGCGAGCATGCAACAAGTGTATCAGACAAAGCTGGCGAGTTCATAGTTTTGTGAAAACGTTAGTTACCAAGTGTTTAGTTCAGTTCATAGATAGTAATGTTGATAATAACTCAAGTACCGTACAAGATGGCTACTAGTTTGTTTTGCCCATCCCCAATGCCCCTATCCAAACATTGGTCATGATTTAAGGTCATTAGTTCACGCCCGTCCTCTCAGGTATGGTGTGAGGTTGCCAAGCCTAATAGCGCTATCAACTAATACCCCGTTACCTCTCAGGTAACTATTCGGTATAAGATGGGACTTAAAATGATAGGAAGAGTGTATTATCTAACATTCTAGTTTTACACAAAAGATTTATCCCTCTCAGGGATACCCATTTGACTGTCCCACCCACCGGGATGCATGCTCAAGAGAAATGAACTCACCTTTGGTTTGCTCGGTAAGATTAGTTATATAATCCAATTCAATCAACCGACCCTAATGTGGTTATCATAGAATAATCAGTTTGGCATGAACAATTATTTACACATCTTTGCACATATGTCAGCAAATAAAGTCATGTTTACACCTTTCAAGTTGATCACCCCTAATCAGTCTGCGTGTAAATCAACTAGCCATGCACGTATCTTATCACCAATCCGACTTAACATGTTCCATATATATCACTAAACCAATTAATCATGTTTCAAGTTCAATATAGTCTTTACAAGCCCAACATCATGCTAGTCGCTCACTTTACTGTCCGATCCGCTAACCGCACGGTCCAACCCAAAGTATGTGCGGTCCATTAAACATGAGCCCACTCAACAAGCTTGGTCCGCACACAAGTGTGCGTCCAAAATGTGTGCGACCTGGTATGGTGCGGCCCAATAGACTTGTCAAACTATTCTAGCAAAGGGTGCGTCCCGGCCCCTTAACTACAATGCGGCCCAAGGGAAAACTAAGCCCACCCGATATGTGATCTGGTCCGCATTCAGCTACGGGCTGGCCCAATACCCAGGCATGGCCCAGTTTACAGGTTTACCCTGAGGCCCAAACTCTTACATGAGGCCCAAGTCCTTTGATCAGTTTCTTTTCCATAACTTTTGCAACCAGATTTTTATCATTTAATCAGTTTTCATTCCATATTTTCAGTTATTCATCGATGGCAGTTATCATGTTAATCCACATTCAATTTCAATCTAATAACATAATCATTCCACTATTGTTCATCATCATGCAAATCGAAATCACTAATAGAACATCAAAACAACTTCTAAAACATAAACACACAATCCTTTCAGTGAGTGCTTAACATGAATTCATATTTGTAAGCATCACACTACCCGAATTCAACAAACACTAGTATTATACCTATACTAGTTCATCGTTAACGAGATCAAACCACCAAACCAGATCCAACCTTTTATCGATTCCTTAAACCCATCATACGCCATCATATACATGAATCCCAAACAATTAATCAACATTGTAAACAATCCTAAATATCAATACCAATCCATATAATCACATAACAATATCACACGTAATCAAAAGTAGTTAATTCAAAGTTTAAACATAACAAATCTACCAACCTTGAAGTGATAAAGTCGTGTGCTAGGTGATGCTCAGAAGGGACTCGATCGAAGGATAAGATGACTCGAAAGGAGTGCTGCCGTCGTGCAATTGGGAGGAGTCTAGGGTTCTCTTGTGATGAAGAAAAGAAACTAACTCAAGAAAACCATGCACAACCCCTTTTTTTGTGCGTGCATGCGATTGTCACACGGACCGGGCCCATCATTGGGCTGTGTGATATGGGCTGCACATTCGGGATACCAAGGGTTCGGACAGGACCGAGATGAAGTACGAGGAAAAAAGATGCAACATTATCTAATGATATAATCTAAACATATAGTTATGGTATGTGACAGAATATATGCATGTAATCCAAACATTGTTATTTAATAGGTAGCAATCACACAAACATTTAATCATAATAGTTAAGTGTAATTAAACAATTTAACAGATTTACGGAACATAAACATAGTGACGACGTATAGTAGGACATGAATAATAGCGATACTAGTCAGATGTCACGAGATTAAACAAAAGTAACCTTGAAAGTTCGGGTTATCACATCATCCCCAACTTTAAAGAAATTTCCTCCCGAAATTTGACAAGTGCTCCAAAGCGGCAAGATGTTAGATCAGGATGACTGTGGATTTTCCGCGGGTGCCACAAGGTATGTGTAAGTACAATTTTAGCAAAGATGTGCGATTTTGCTCAAATGTGTTGTTGGAAGTCGTTCGTCGTAAAAGAAGGGCTAAAGTTGACCAAAACGCCCTTGAACAATAAAACGAGCAAACGACCCTTACGGGTTATTTAGAAATATGCATATGATCAAGTAAATCCTTAGGATAAGTATAAAAGGGAAAGATGTGAAACTTTTGGGTCAAATAACTCGAAATGAGTCTTTTTCCGTAAAATGATAAACCGAGGGGTAGAACTCGGAATAAATAGTTTACCACATTAAATCCACCACAATTATAGTTGTGGTGGAAGACAAGTTGATATGTAAATGTGGAAATATAATGCAAGCAATGAATGAACGAGATGTAAGTTAAAAACGCTTAAATCCCTTAACGGGTCAAAATAAGCATATACGCATAAACGGGTTAAGGATGCATAAAAACCCGTGATTGGAACCTAGTATAATAGGAAACAGTTATAACATGATGTTCTTGATAATTTAAATGCCAGAAACACGTTTGTTTGATAAAATCATGAACGGGTCAAAAATTTTGTAAAAAGATATAAAGCCAAGGGCTTAAAAACCTAGAAAGTTGTTAATCCGGATGTCGGATTGAAACTCCATGTGATGGAGAACCAAATTACGATCACGTAGGAAGAAATGGGACATAAATCAGATAAAAATTGAACAAATTATGATCGTTTAAGTGAAAAAGTGGAGTGCTGGGAATACGCAGCACCTGATTGCAAACATTCGGTTGAAATTTTACCCTAGCGGCCCACGATGGAAGACTGCTTGTCGTTCGCACCCCGCTAGGGGCCTTCGCCCAGCGAAGGGATTGTGCTCAACCTGTCGCGGCCCGTGACAGGCTTTAAGGCTGGCAAAATTGTTTTCTTTGCTTGTTTCGGCTTACGGACTCGCTTAGATATGTTATATGCTTCATATAAATAACTCATTTCATGTTTTAATGAAATGTAGGTATACCATAATGTCACACCCCAATATTTCCACATAATCCAGTGGGCCCGGTGGGGAGTATCGTGACGTAGTTGATATCATCATTGTCAATTATACACAGTTAAAGCACAGCGGAAGTCTTGGGAGGAAATTACTATTACAAACCGAATGTTCAAAGTTCAAACTAATAAATATACAGACGGTTGTAGAAACGGATCCACATGCGGATCTTAAATAAAATACAAAACAATGTTTAACAGACTTTAAGGCATCTTAAGGACTTGCAAGATCCTCTATTAGACACCAAGTAGCTCCCAACCTATTTGCGTGTAGTACATGTCATTTACTCTTTTGAAAATATGTCAGTTTACACTGGTAAATACAATTAACTTACACATTTGAAAATGTTTAGGAAAATTGGTTTAAGTGCACAAGGCACGAAAAATTCTTTTATAACTTCGGACAATTACATTTATAATCTTGTATACAGATTTACATGTTTGTCACACATTTGGGGCCCGGTATAGAAGTCGGGACATGATTAATCGACACACCACTTTTATAAACCTACAAAGGAGTTATCCCCAACTTGTGGGTAATTTTATATTTTAGCATTTGCATCTGTCGGGTGTATGACTACACCCCGTGTATAGTTCATGGCCATTTACAATTAAATGAGCCGAGGATATCCAGGACACGGTCGCATAACCCCCAATGTTTATGTTATCAAACAATACGGATTAAAACGGGTTATGCGGATTTATTAATCACAATCCGATCAAATGTTCTCATACTCGACCAAGCGGTAATAATTTACTGTATCCCAAGCCCGTATATGGGAAAATAAGTTAAAAGTATTTACCTGAGTTTTAACTTTGATTTTTAATGCAAGAGTTATCTACTCAGCCGTATGATTTACTTAGAATTGTGAAGGTAGCTTTTACTAGGGCTTCCTAGTCTGGAATGAAGGTAATATTAACCTATTAGAATACTGACGGGCCTTATTTAAGTCGTAGACTTAGACCAGTTAGTTTAAAGAACGATTTACGGTACGATACGCTAGATTAAGCGGTGACCGGAATGGAATGTAATTTAGATCCAACAAGTATGAAGACTTGTATAATATGGGTAAATTAAATACCTTCTGGATTTTGAAGTTTAAATGATAAGGTTAAACCCGTTTCGGTTAATTTATGCAAACTAGTCACATAAGCCGAACCGAATGCGTATAGACATTAACGGGTAACCGGATGAGTCATCTATAAGTTCCATATGTTATTATGCTTAAAATATGTTATGACATCAGTAGGATATCAACATGTATGCCCTTAAAGGTTTTAAAACTGAATTAAGCCTCATAATGACATTTTGGTCATTTTATGGTTTATAAAAGGAGTTTGAAAGTAATCTGATATTTTGGTCATATACATTCTGTAAAAATATTTATTTTATGTTATAATATCGGTATGATATCAAATATATGTGTGGTTTATGCTTTATGGCCAAACTATGCACCGTAGGGGCATTTTGGTCATTTCACACATAGTTTTAAGGACTTGTTTAGGATTCTGAGTTCATGACTTGTACCTACTGTAAAAATATTCAAAATGGTTTATAGAATTAGTAGGTAACAAGTTTTGGGTGCTAAGTATGGTTTAAAACCATACTATGCACCTAATTAGCGTAAAAGTCTGTAAATGACGATAATTTTGATGTTTATGTAATTCTAATGTTATGACCAGATTTGAATAGTCAAAATATTTTATTTTTCATAACATATCAGTAGCAAAAAGGTTTTGCATGTTTATTATGTTTAAAACCCATTTTAAATGTAAAAAGGGCATTATCGTCATTTACTAACATTATACAAGAACATGTACATAAAATCAGTAAGCTATCTGGCTTGACCTCCCAAGTAATCTTAAATATGATATCACAACAGTAGGTAATGAGTTTTATGTCAAAATTATGTTTAAAACTTAATTTGCATGCAAAAAGGGCATTTTAGTCCTTTTAGAAGCATATTTTACGATTATATATGTAAACATAGTTTATGACCAGAATGTAAATGTCAAAATATGTTAAATATGTTTACTAATCAGAATGTAATTCATTTGCATGCTTGATTATGTTTAAAATCTCACTTTTTGCATAAAAGGGCATAATAGTCAACATTAAGCATAATAACGGAAACAAGTAAACAAACTCAGATTACTATGTGACCATGTAATATAACCTTAGAGGGTTATACTACAATATAATATGGTCACAAAGGAACCTTAATGCATAATGAAAGTATGCTAATTCGGGTCAGAACTAAAAGTTAAAGCAAAAGTCAAGTTTTGATACTTTCGGTTGTGAACCGAGCTTAAACTTAGAATTGTCGGGTTGAACATGTTTATACATGTTCTAATAATATTTATCAAGTTATTAAGGTGATAAAACATATTTTAAAACTTCTACATTATCATATTTGAATTATTTTAAAAACTGAGCTGTTTAACTTTTTATTTTAATAACTTTGACCCGACAATTAACTAAGTAAACGTGGTAATTAGGAGGTGCCCATTTGAGGGATTAACACCTACCTAATTACGGTCACGTAGCCATATTCATCTCGAACAATGGCTGGACTGTTAAGGTCTAAACTGAAAGTCAAAGCCTTTTAGCGGAAACTTTGACTTTCAGCTTTTAAAAGCTTAAAAACCGAAAAGCTGAGGCTAGGGACACTAACAAAAGGTCCTAGCTCGAAAATTTGAACTCAGGGGAGTCTCCTATGATCAGGAATCTCTAGAGCAAGTGAGAAAGATAAGAATTTGAAGTGAGCAAGGATTCAAGGCACAAATGGAGCTCAATTTATAGTTGAAGAAGAGGTTTTTAGATTGTGCTAAGTGTTATGGATCATCCCTGATCATCACAGGTGTCCTAGAGGTTTATAAAAACCATTTACAAGCTATCAGGCTGCATGGTAGTTTGATTGGGGCACAAGGCTGTTAACATGCAGCTGCCAGTATTTTTCAGAACTGGGCACTCTCTCGCGCCTCGCGAGAGAGATAGAGGCCTGGTTCGCGGCCCGCGACTCGCCCTTAGTCAGGTAAAACAAGTTTCATTCTTGGCAGAATTAGTCCCTGGTTCTTATAAGTTGTAATATTTTCATTTTTATCACAATGAGTCCCTCTAAGTCATTATAATGTGTATATTTGGCATTTTGATCTTCAAGATAGGTTATATTCCCGAGAATGAAATCGAATGTTGTTAAGCTTCAGGTTTCGTTAAAAGGTCACTCAGATGTATAAATTAAACATGTTGACACTTTTAACCTTCCGATTTACAAACTTATGATTTTGATTCTCAAACGGCTTCGTAAATCCAACGTGTGGCTTATTAAAGAATACGAAATCCATAATTGGTCATTCAAAGGCACAGGTTTGGCATGATGACGCTTTTAGTCCCTCCACATACATCTTTTCATCGTTTGACAACATTAGTCCTTCATAGTCAGAGTTTGACCTTATTAGGGTTTAGGACACGTGTCTTAACACTATTGGACACGATTTTTATGAGGTATTACATCCTCACCCCCTTAAAAGAAATCTTGACCTCGAGATGTGAGGGTACTTTTGTCGCATAGTGGACTCAGCCTCCCATGTATACTCAGGGCCTCTACGGGCATCCCATTTCACCTTTACAATTGGCACATGCTTCCTTCGGAGCTTTTTAACTTGTCGATCCTCGATCAATACTGCTTTCTCAATAAACCTCAGGTTTTCATCTATCTGCACGTCTTTATGAGACATAGCTAGCGACCCATCGGCTAGACATTTCTTTAAGTTGCAGATGTGGAACACATTGTGAATTTCACTAAGCTCCTCAGGCAAGTTTAGCTTATAGCTCGATGATCCCGAATGGTCCAATATATCTCAGGCTTAACTTGCCCTTTTTACCAAAACGCATCACTCCGTTCCAGGGTGATACTTTTAGTAAGACTTTGTCTCCTACCTCGAATTTTAGAGGTTTACGCCTCTTTTCAGCGTAGCTCTTCTGCCTGTCTCTGGCAGCCTTTAGATGATCACGGATCTAAACAATCTTATCCGTTGTTTCTAGGACTATCTCATGTCCTGATAGTTGAGCTTCCCCAACTTCTGTCCAACAGATGGGCATTCTGCATTTTCTCCCATACAATGCTTCAAAAGGTGTAGCCTGAATGCTGGTATGATAGTTGTTATTGTAGGAGAATTCAATCAGGGGGAGGTGGTCATCCTAGCTACCACCTAAATCAATGAGACACGTGCACGAAGCATGTCTTCTAATGTTTGAATCATACGCTCACTTTGTCCATCCGTCTGAGGATGGAAAGCAGTACTGAAATTCAAACGAGTGCCTAAAGATTGTTGGAAACTTTTCCAAAAGTGAGAAGTATATCTAGTATCTCTATCGGATACAATAGATACTGGCACTCCATGAAGGGACACAATCTTGTTCACGTATATCTTTGCTAGTTTGTTGGAGCTATGAGTCTCCTTTATGGGTAAGAAATGAGCTGACTTAGTCAGTCTGTCAACTATGACCCATATTGTATCATTTCCATGCTCTGTTTTAGGTAACTTGGTGATAAAATCCATAGTTACCATTTCTCATTTCCATGTGGGAAGTTCTAATTGTATTAGTAGTCCTGGCGGCTTTTGATGTTCGGCTTTAACCTGTGAGCATGTCAAACACTTAGCTATGTATGTGGCTATGGATTTCTTCAAACCCATCCACCAATAATTTGCCTTTAAATCCTAGTACATTTTGTCACCTACAGGGTGAACCGAATATTTAGAATTATGAGCTTCCTGGAGGATTAAGTCTCTAAGTCCTCCATGAATAGGAGCCCAGATTCGACCATTTAATATGAGGATTCCATCATTCCCATGTGAAAACTGATCAAAAGTTCCACCAAATCCTTCCTCTAGAAGGTTAGCTTCCAATACAGCTTCTTTCTGTGCAGCTAACAGCTTTTCATTTAAACTGTTCTTAAGCTCAATGCTTTTGGCATTAATCCGTATAGGCTTGATTCTTTCTTTTTGGCTTAATGCATCAGCGACTGCATTCGCTTTGCCAGGATGGTAGCGAATCTCGCAATCATAATCATTTAACGTCTCCATCCATCGGCGTTGCCGCATGTTGAGATCTTTCTGGTTGAATAAGTGTTGGAGACTCTTGTGATCAGGGTATATTACACATTTAGTTCCATACAGATAGTGTCTCCACAGCTTTAGTGCAAATACAACGGCACCCAATTCCAGATCATGGGTGGTGTAATTTCTTTCGTGCACTTTTAGTTGTCGTGATGCGTAGGCAATCACCTTGCCTCTTTGCATAAGCACACAGCATATGCCAGTGTGCGAAGCATCACAATAGACAATAAATTCTTATATGCCTTCAGGCAATGTTAATACTGGAGCATTGCTCGACTTCTGCTTGAGGATCTCAAAAGATTCCTGCTGTTTAGGACCCCAATTAAATTTAATGTTCTTGCGGGTTAAAGTAGTTAAAGGAGTAGCTATCCTTGAGAAGTTCTCGATAAATCTTCCATAATATCCTGCCAATCCTAGAAAGCTGCGAATTTCAGAAGGTGTCTGAGGTGCTTCCTAGTTCATGATTGCTTCTATTTTTGCGGGATCCACTTGGATACCATGCTCACTCACAACATGCCCAAGGAATTGGACTTCACAAAGCCATAATTCGCACTTGGAGAATTTAGCATAAAGCTTCTCCTGCTGTAGAAGCTCTAAGTTACACCGAAGATGTTTCTCGTGATCTGCTTGATTACGAGAATAGATAAGTATGTCATCTATGAAGACAATCACAAACTTATCCAGGTACAGCTTTCAGACTCGATTCATGAGGTCCATGAATGCTGCAGGTGCATTAGTGAGCCCGAAAGGCATCACTAAGAATTCTTAGTGGTCGTACCTTGTTCTGAACACGTTCTTAGGCACATCTTCAGTTCTAACCTTGAGTTGATGATACCCTGACCTTAGATCAATATTTGAAAAGAAGCCTGCCCCTTGAAGTTGATCAAACAGATCATCGATCCTGGGCAATGGATAGCGGTTCTTGATTGTTACTTTGTTTAGCTCACGGTAATCGATGCACAGACACATTAAACCGTCCTTCTTGTTAACAAACAGAATGGGTGCTCCCCAAGGTGACGAGCTGGGTTGAATAAAACCTTTTTATAGAAGTTCATCCAGTTGTGCCCTTAGTTCTTTCATTTCAGTTGGTGCTAGACGGTACGAAGCTCGTGCGATCGTTGCTGCCCGAGGCATAATGTCGATCCTGAACTCCACTTGCCTCTCAGGAGGTAATCCAGGTAGTTCATCAGGAAAGACATCTGGGTAATCAGAAATGACTGGAATGTCTTCTATCTTTGGCTTAGGCTCGTCCACTATCACCTGTTCCATGTAGATAACACATCTTCTCTTAAAGCACTTGGATGCTATAAGTATAGACACTTGATCAGGCAATCCATAGTGCGTATCTCCTTGAATGGTGATCGTTTCACCAAAAGGGGTTTTGATGTCGATGAGTTTCTTATCGCAGGAGATTCTGGCTCGGTTACATGATAACCAATCCATACCCAAGACTACATCAAACCCCGCCAATTTCATTGGCCAAAGAGATAACGAAATAGAATGATTCTTAATGGATATAGAACATTCATCAAGAATAGTCGAAGCAGTTTCTAAGGTACCATCAGTAAGTTCTACCTCATATTTAATGTCTATAGTTTTAATAGGCAGATTTAACAGTTTACTAAATTTAAGGTCTATAAAAGACTTATCTCCACCTGAATCAAATAAAACTCTAGTATAAATATTGTTTATGAGGAAGGTACCTATTATAACATTGTCTTCTTTTACTACTTCACTGGTATTCATTTGGAATACTCTTTCATTTGTTTTCTTAGCCTCCTCAGGCTTTTTTGCATTATTCGGGCAATTCGTCTTGATATGCCCTTTTTCATTGCAGCTATAACAGACTGCATCCTTTAGGTCCCTGCACTCCAGAGTTTTGTGCCCCCTTTTCTTGCAAATCCCACAGGGTTTGGCCTGCGGATCTATGGTGCACCGCCCATAGTGCTTCTTGTTGTAGTTCTTGCACATGGGCTTTTCACCCGACTGATTTTGGTTCTTTTTGAACCCAAAATTCCCTTTCTTCTTCTTGTCTGAGCGATGTGAGTTATCATCCTCCCTCTTTCTTTTCCCTTCGTCTGTGGTCTTTCCAGACCTACTTCTAAGCACATTAAGTGTAAGGGACAGAGATAGATCCACGGCTGACCTATAGGTGGCAGGCTTTGAAGCCTTGACATTTCCTTTTATTTCGGGGGCCAAGCCACCAATGAAGCGTGCGATGCGCTTTGGTTCAGGGGTAACCAAATAAGGAACCGGTCTAGACATGGAGTTGAAACTAGTAACATATGTCTTGCAATCCAGGTTCTTCATGACCAGAGTCAAGAAGTCAGTTTCAACCTTTTCTACCTCATGTTGTGGGCAGTAGGTTTCTTTTACTAATTCCACGAATTTGGTCCATGAAAGATTGTAAAGAGGAATCTTTCCAGTGGATTGAATCAGGGCCTTCCACCAGGTTAGGGCATCGCCCTTGAAAGATTGTGATACAAACTTAACCACATCCTCTTTTGCACGTCCACTTATATCTACCACCGTTTCCATTTCATCAAGCCATTTCATACAATCTATGGCTCCTTTTTCTCTAGTAAAGTATCTTGGTTTACAAGAGACGAAATACTTATAAGTGCATCCCTTGTTGAAACGGGGTGCTTGATCAAACACGATCTGCTTGGGTGGTTCACTCTTTTGATTTGATGAATTAACAGATTCATCTTTCTTAGCTGTATGTGGTTTAGAATGGGACTTAGAGTGAGATTTGGAGCGAGTAGCACCCGACTCCTTAGCACTTTGTCTACAGCTTTAGTAACGGCTGTATCAATCATGGCCTGTAAGTCAGCGCCAGTTATATTAAGTCTTGTTGCATCATTTCTTTCAGATGTATAGCTATGAGCTTCGCCGGAATCAACCATGATGAAGCTTTTAAAGCTATATATCAAATAACAACAAATGTTTAAGTGTTAAATATTGAGTCATCATATTCGATGATTAACTAGCCATGGTATAAATAAACCATATAGGCTAATAATTTTAACATTTCTAAAGAATGTTCCTTTTAGGATTATTTTATTATAGTTAGCCTAGGTTACAAAAGAACCATCAAAGGCATTTTAAATAGGATATAATCCCTTATATATTAGACGGGAACAAATGTCATAACTGTCATTGTTGTATAGACAACATTATATAGCACTAAGGCTCGTTTGAAGGATATTTATTATATGGCACAAAAGGCCTTGTCACCTGGATATTTGAAATATAAGCCACAATCTTATTAGATCATGGGCATTAAGGTCTGAACATAGTTCTTCACCTTTAGACAGGGAGTCATAGACTGCGTCTGTCATCGTTATGAAAAACGATATATCTTAGCCCGTAGGCAGTACAATTAACATTACTTTTGGATATTTTAATATGATCATCCTATTCGATGATATTATCCATGATTCACATTGATCATTTAGGCTATATAAAGGCTTGGAAAAGTCCTAGTACTTTGACGGCCGGTGGGGTTTCTCAAGTCACACTGCCAGGAGTGTTAACATGTTCTGGATGTTAACAAAGATTTATTGTCTTAAGAGGGTTTTACCATCATAGCCATGTTCGCATCGACATATACGCTAGGTTATACCATTAAGAAGATCTTTTGGAATTTCTCAACAGATTAATAAAAATTGAAATGATTGTTTGCAAAATGATTTGATGAATATACATATATTTAATAACAATATAAATTCCAAAAGAAAATTTTCGTTAATAAAAACTAAAGGTTATAAAATCGCCCTAAACGGGTTTTCTAAATAACATAATTTGTCCACGCAGGGACAAAAAGGAAACAAGTCCTCGTAAGGACTAATACAAAAAGAAAATGTCTGCGCAGGGACTAATACTAAATGAAAATGTCCACGTAGGGACTTAATTCTAAATAACAAATACAAGATAAAATAAAATCTTCAATCTTCAACCTTCAACCTTCTTTCCCTTGATTAATTTTGTAAGTTTCTTGAGAAACTTACTCGCTCTCCTTTCACCCCTATCTACTTGACGTTCAACATTTTCCACCCTATGTAAAATTTCTAGTTGTTGGGGTGGTAGTTGTTGTTGAGGTGGAGGTTGAGGTTGAGGTTGTGGTTGTGGTTGAGGTGGAGGGTATTGATACCCATAGGCAGGATACCCAGTTGGGTATGCAGGAGGGAATGGTGAAGGATATAAATCATTATGGACGGCCGCTTCAATGTATGAGTCGTAAGCGGGTGCTTGGTAATTGTAACCCGTCTGAGCTTGTGGTTCGAACGGGTTATACCTAGTCGCAGCTGGGTAGGTGGGAATTGGGTTTTCAAAACTCATCAGAGGTAGTTGTTGTGCGAAGGTGGCCGGTGTGATGTCAATTTCCGGCACGACATTTGAAAGTCCACCCATTTGTGGATCTTTGGGGATAGGAGGGTAGTTACTTGAAGCTTGGGGCAAACTAAATCGTGGGCCCCCTTGTACGGACATACACACGTTTCTCCTCCTCCTTGGCGGTTCTGGAGGTGGCGGAGGTTGTTCCTCCACTGGTGGTGGTGGCGGCGTCACCGCTTGAAAATGTGGCTCCTCAGATGGAGGCTGTTGTGGTCGAGTATTGTGGAAAGAAGGAGTATATTCCCACTTCCACTGGCCCCTCCATTCTGCATATTCATCGGGACCTTGATAGGGAGATCCCACGAAAGAAGAACCACTAGAGATGTTAATGGGATGCGTAGGCGTCCCAGAGGGTGGCATAGCTGGATCTGGATCTTCATCCACATCCATGTCTTCAGGAAAGTGGTCTTGGGGCCCAACAGGTTATGACCTGCTGGAGAGTTAATGTAATCGTTTGGGTCAAAGTGACCCTGAGAATGAGACTGGTGAGAATGGTGAGAATGCAGTGAATGCTGTGAATGCTGTGAGTGGTGGGACTCATGTGATTACTGAGGCCCAAACGAATGATGATAAGATGGCGATGTGCCTAATGAGACGGACCGCCTTGCTGGTTCTAGAGAGTACCTCCAATCCTCAAAAGGATCGGAACTGAATGAAGCGGATGGTGTACGGCGGTGTGATGGTCCCGCCTGACTTGATGGTCCTCCTCTCTTTGGACCTTTTCCTTTTCCACCTCTGACTCTTGGAGGCATCCTTAAATTTTAACTTATCAAAAATAAGAAAACAATATATATATATATATATATATATATATATATAAACCAAATAAATATTAGGATTAATCCTAGGTCATTTGCCTAGACTCGGAAGTCTAGGGAATGTGCTACTGTGTCATTGAGATTAAACACAAAAGGCTAGTTTTTAATTCACTCAAAGTTGGCTCTGATACCAACCTGTCACACCCCGATATTTCCACATAATCCGGTGGGCCTGGTGGAGAGTATCATGACGTAGTTGATATCATCATAGTCAATTATACACAGTTAAAGCACAGCGGAAGTCTGGGAGGAAATTACTATTACAAACCGAATGTTCAAAGTTTAAACTAATAAATATACAGAAAGTTGTAGAAACGGATCCACAGGCGGATCTTAAATAAAATACAAAACTATGTTTAACAGACTTTAAGGCATCTTAAGGACTTGCAAGATCCTCTATTAGACACCAAGTAGCTCCCAGCCTATTTAGGTGTAGTACCTGTCACTTAGTCATTTGAAAATACGTCAGTTAACGGTGGTAAATACAATTAAGTGACAAAATTGAAAATGTTTAAGAAAATTGGTTTAAGTGCACAAGGCACGAAAAAATCTTTTATAACTTGGAACAATTATATTTATAATCTTGTATACAGATTTACATGTTTGTCATACATTTGGGGCCCGGTATAGAAGCCGGGACAAGATTAATCAACACACCACTTTTATAAACCTACAAAGGAGTTATCCCCAACTTGTGGATAATTTTATATTTTAGCATTTGCATCTGTCGGGTGTATACCTACACCCCGTGCATAGGTCGTGGCCATTTGCAATTAAATGAGCCGTGGATATCCAGGACACGGTCGCATTAACCCCCAATGTTTATGCTATCGAACAATACGGACTAAAACGGGTTATGTGGATTTGTTAATCACAACCCGATCAAATGATCTCATACCCGACCAAGCGGTAATAATTTACCGTATCCCAAGCCCGGGATAAGGGAAAATAAGTTAAAAGTATTTACCTAAGTTTTAACTTTGATTTTTAATGCAAGAGTTATCTACTCAGCAGTATGATTTACTTAGACTTGTGAAGATAGCTTTTACTGGGGCTTCCTAATCCGGAATGAAGGTAATATTAACCGATTAGAATACTAACGGGCCTTATTTAAGTCGTAGACTTGGACCGGTTAGTTTAAAGAACGATTTACGGTACGATACGCTAGATTAAGCAATGACCGGAATGGAATGTAATTTAGACCCAACAAGTATGAAGACTTGTATAATATGGGTAAACTAAATACATTCTGGATTTTGAAGTTTAAATGATAAGGTTAAACCCGTTTCGGTTAATTTATGCAAACTAGTCACATAAACCGAACCGAATGCGTATAGACATTAACGGGTAACCGGATGAGCCATATACAAGTTCCATATGTTATTATTCTTAAAATATGTTATGACATCGGTAGGATATCAACATGTATGCCCTTAAAGGTTTAAAACCGAATTAAGCCTCATAAGGGCATTTTGGTCATTTTATGGTTTATAAATGGAGTTTGAAAGTAATCTGATGTTTTAGTCATATACATTCTATAAAAATATTTATTTTATGTTATAATATCAGTATGATATCAAATATATGTGTGGTTTATGCTTTATGGCCAAACTATGCACCGAAGGGTCATTTTGGTCATTTCACACATAGTTTGAAGGACTTATTTGGGATTATGAGTTCATGACTTGTACCTATTGTAAAAATATTTAAAATGGTTTATAGAATTAGTAAGTAACAAGTTTTGAGTGCTAATTATGGTTTAAAACCATACTATGCACCTAATTAGCGTAAAAGTCGGTAAATGACAATAATTTTGATGTTTATGTAATTCTGATGTTATGACCAAATTTGAATTGTCAAAATATTTTATTTTTCATAACATATCAGTAGCAAAAAGGTTTTGCATGTTTATTATGTTTAAAACCCATTTTAAATGTAAAAAGGACATTATCGTCATTTACTAACATTATACAAGAACATGTACATAAACGCAGTAAGCAATCTGACTTGACCTCTCAAGTAATCTTAAATATGATATCACAATAGTAGGTAATGAGTTTTATGTCAAAATTATGTTTAAAACTTAATTTGCATGCAAAAAGGGCATTTTAGTCCTTTTAAAATCTCATTTTTGCATAAAAGGGCATAATAGTCAACATTAAGCATAATAACGGAAACAAGTAAACAAACTCAGATTACTATGTGACCATGTAATATAACCTTAGAGGGTTATACCACAATATAATATGGTCACAAAGGAACCTTAATGCATAATGAAAGTATACAAATTCGGGTCAGAACTGAAAGTCAAATCAAAAGTCAAGTTTTGCAACTTTCGGTTGCGAACCGAGGTTAAACTTAGAATTATCGGGTTGAACCTGTTTACACATGTTCTAATAATATTTACCAGGTTATTAAAGTGATAAAACATATTTTATAACTTCTACGTTATCATATTTGAATTATTTTAAAAACTGACCCGTTTGACTTTTTATTTTAATAACTTTCACCTGACAATTAACTAAGTAAACTTGGTAATTAGGAGGTTCCCTTTTGAGGGATTAACATCTACCTAATTACGATCACGTAACCATATTCGTCCCGAACAATGGCTGGACCGTTAAGGTCTAAACTGAAAGTCAAAACCTTTTAGCGGAAACTTTGACTTTCGACTTTTAAAAGCTTAAAAACCGAAAAGCAGAGGCTAGGGACACTTACAACTGCTCCTAGCTCGAAAATTTGAACTTAGGGGAGTCTCCTATGATCAGGAATCTCCAGAGCAAGTGAGAAAGATAAGAATTTGATGTGAGCAAGGATTCAAGGCACAAATGGAGCTCTATTCATAGTTGAACAAGAGGTTTTTAGATTGTGCCAAGTGTTATGGATCATCCCTGATCATCATAGGTGTCCTAGAGGTATATAAAAACCATTTACAAGCTCCTTTTTCGAAAATCAGGCTACATGGTAGTTCGATTGGGGCACAAGACTGTTAACATGCAGCTGCCAGTATTTTTCAGAAGTGGGCACTCTCTCGCGCCCCGCGAGAGAGATAGGGGTCTGGTTCGCGGCCCGCGACTCGCCCTTAGTCAGGTAAAACAAGTTTCATTCTTGGCAGAATTAGTCCCTGGTTCTTATAAGTTGTAATATGTTTCATTTTTGTCACAATGAGTCCCTCTAAGTCATGTATATTTGGAATTTTGATCTTCAAGATTGGTTATAATTATTCACGAGAATGAAATCGAATGTTGTTAAGCTTCGGGTTTCATTAAAAGGTCACTCAGAGGTATAAATTAAACATGTTGACACTTTTAACCTTCCGATTTACAAACTTATGATTTTAATTCTCAAACGGCTTCGTAAATCCAACGTGTGGCTTATTAAAGAATACGAAATCCGTAATTGGTCATTCAGAGGCATATGTTTGGCATAATGACGCTTTTAGTCCCTCCACATACATCTTTTCATCGTTTGACAACATTAGTCCTTCATAGTCAAAGTTTGACCTTATTAGGGTTTAGGACACGTGTCTTAACATTATTGGACACAATTTTTACGAGGTGTTACATGTAAGATACTGGATGACGATCAATCTCAACAAAGAACCGAACACGATCAAGTTTCAAGCTTCCGCGTTATGTTTCATCGTCACGTTTTAAACGACGATATAAATATATGATGTTGAATTTTTTTAAATATTGAAATGTTTTAACAAACTCGTATTTTCAAATGTATGTGTAATCGTAAATACACAATTATAGTCGATATTTATATGTAAATAGTATAAATCAAGTGAGGGTCTTACAACATTTGACTAATATATCGTCGATTTTTCTGATATCAGTATCTTTCTTCTTATTTCTACCATTCTTCTTTCTTCTTATTGTTGCTATTAGTGTTTTATGTCTTAATTGTTAGTATTTTAAGTCTTAGTTAGTTCCTACTTGCTACAATTGTTAGTGTTTTGCAAGTTGCAATATGATTATTTGTTAATGGTAGAAGAGTATAGTGAATTGTTTGTGTTAAATTGCTATGAATATAAATTTAGCATGATATTAAAATTACCGAGCGATAACCGATATCTTAAATATCGGTCCTTGACTGATATCCGATATTTTATCGCATTAACTACTTAGGTAGTTACTACTAATATGACGAGGATAGGTCATTGCTTAAGAGCTTGTTCAATGTTTCGAGGTTGTACTTGTCTTTTTCATTTTCATAAAAAAAAACAATGATCTTTTTGAAGGAAAAAGTCTAGTATGATGTCACACCCTGGCTTTTGCGGAAGCGTGGTTTATTTGGTGTGACTTCTCAATACCATAGCAACAATCATAACAATCCTATATGATAAAAACAGGAGATGTTCATCCATTAATTAAGTCTTAGAAAACATCATACATACTTGTCTTGAAAACGTCGATACCAAAATAAATTACAAACCATGAAAATGTTTAACCGAGTTCATAAGACTCCACAAAGACTTAAAATAAAAACCTAAGTTTAGAAACATGTATTCCGTCCAGGAAAGGAATACACCCCCTAAACTCCCAACTACCATGGATAACATCCTTTATTCAAACGCAGCTTGACACATATGCAGACACTTGCCAGATCCCTTTAGTTTCCTGAAATACATGTAGTTTGAAAAATCAACAAAATGTTGAGCGAGTTCATGTGTATGTGAGTATGTATAAACCTTTGTAAACATTGTATGTATGTATGTCCCGGTATGATTGCAAACAAGGAAAAGATCACCAATGGTTTGCAAGGCCACTGATATGTGTGACGGTGTAGGAAGACTCAAACCTAGCAAAGTTGTACCGGGCTCCCGGCTGGAAGACATAGTCACCACTATAGGCCGCCCCGGCCTCATGGGTGTGGGCTCGCTACACCCAAATAGATCTATCACTCATGCCCCTCGGTCCTACAACGAGGATTGATGGTCCCAAGTATCCGCCTACCCTATCACAGGATCTATGGTTCTTTCCTAGGCTAATCATACCAATAGTATTGTAAGTATTCCCTTGTAACATGTATTTCACCCCCGAAGTAAGTAAACAAAACAGTTTAAAAAAGGGGACATGAACTCACTGTAGTGCGTCTCGTAACGGCAACTCAAGCTCTGTCAGCTACACGACAACCTACAACGTACTAATGTCTATTAGACGAACAGGCCGTGCCTTAGCTTAGTATTAATGTACTCGAGTTACGTTTCTTTGGAATTATTCCAAGTTATAACTTCTGGTTAAAATAATAATAATTATTTTAACTTAAATTATATTTTGTATTAATACTACTCAAGTATATATTTCCGTATTTCCTTCCCAATTATGGGGGTAATTTATACATGTTTATTTGTAGTTCCGAAATAATATATTTTTAAGTCCCACTTAGAAAAATATATATAACTTATTTGTCAAAAATAATGTATTCCAAAATATACACCTTTTTCCCAAAAATAATATATATTTTCACTTCTTGTATCCAAAGCAATATTTACCAAAAATATATTTGCAAAAGTATGTTCCGGAACATTTCATAAGTTACGTTTTCGCGTTCGGTTTCACAATGTCAAGTATGTAACTTAATCATTTATTCCTTGTAATTTTTGGTATTATTTTAGAGTTGTAATTGTCATGGTAATTTGTAGTTATATTATTTTACCCTAAAATAATATAATTATTCCACCAAGTAAACAAATATTCACACAAGCGTCTTATTAATAAATATATATTATAGATATATATTTAACCATTTTCATGTATAAAACCAACCTCCGATACTTTGTGTTTTTGTCACAAAAATTATGGCGAGGTTTTTGTTTGAAAAACATAATTTACAATACACTAGTAAACACTTGTCTAGAAAATATTTTCTAAGTGTTTATATTTTTAGAAAAATTCGCCATAGTTTCCCCTAAAAACGGAGGTGTCCATGCTAATAAGCATATCATTTTCTTTTAAAAAATCATTCAAACAACCAACAACAATTCACTAACAATCTTACATTTACCAAGCGCAAAAACAATGCACTTTTCATAATAACATGAACTTGAGTTTTCGTAAAAAGGCGTAGTAACTTGGTAGAGTGCTTAGTGGGTTTAGTTACCTCCCAAAGTGTATTCATCCCTTTAAAAAATCTCATTTTTAAAGAATCTCGGTGTTAACAACTTGTGAACAAATTTTACAAAAATCATTCTTTTGAACTCTTCTTGTAAATAAAATGTTTTTACACTTATTTTATCACCAAAAATGGTGTAAGTGCAAGTAAAGGTCATGATATTTTTATAATCGACTCTTGAACTTGGTTTGTTTAGCAAAGTCTTTTGTAAATCTCGGATCTACATGATCATCAACCTACTTGTTTTTACTATATTTCAAGAAATCATCTCTATTTATCAAGTTCACATTTTTATTAGAAGATGATTATTTATGTAAACACATAATCATCTCCTAATCTTGTTAAATCATGTTTCTAATCATCATTTAATAAGTTCCATATGGTGATTAACATCACATTACCAAGAATCAACAAGTAATCAACAACATATTCACAACAACATCATACTAACAACATTTCATCATTTTTCATCTTTATGTTCAAGATTTATGTTCATGTCTTTTAGGGTTCTAGTTATATTCACCATACTACCTCTTTTAACTACTCAAAATAGAAGTAAACAAGGATTAATCAAGGACTTACAACTAGCTCAAAGGCTAGGGAAGAACTCTAGTGAAAAAGATGATGAAAAGTGGTGAATGAATGCAAGTAAGAGAGCTCCTTGATGATCCACAAGCTTTAAGCTCCAAGAATCACCTTCTAACACTTGAATAAGCTTGAAATGGATGGATATGGTGGTGACAAGGTGGTGGTGGTGGCGGTTATAGAGTGAGCCGAGAGGGAGAGGGAGGAGTTGAGGAGATGGAGTGAAGATTGTGAATATATGAAGTGATCTTGGAAGATAAATGCACCATACTTAATCATGTCTTCTAATATTTTGTCCACTTAAACAAGTAAAGATCAAATAAGATATGAAGCAAATCTAGGAGAGTATGGTGTGATCTTTGGTGGGTCCTTTGTGACCGTAAGTAAGCATGGGGGGGGGGGGTAATTGTAATATTTGATGGTAAGTTGGTAAATATTAGTTCAAATCCAAGTATAAGGTTACATGTTTTAGTTAGTAGATATCTAGTGGGTGTTATGGTGTACGGGGATCATAACTAGCCAAGAAATAATTAAACAATGTTTCTTGCAATATTTTGGTGTCCCGGGTAATGTCCGGTTGTTCGGTTAGACACCGTTCTGTTAAAGTGCTAGGTTACTCCGTATAGTGTCTTTTATGTAACCTTTTATGTCACTATTAATTCCCAATACTTAGGAAAGTATTCAGGACCATTTAGTCAATTTTCTGCATAATACTATTATGTTAAAAAGCTGAATTTTGCTGGAAAATGCATAATTCTGCACTTAAAGTGAGTTTTAGGCACTTCCCGGCACTTTATCTATCACCTAGTGATACAGTTTTATGGTACTCACTTCCCTACACACCATACTAGTGTAGTACCTTGTCCCAGGCCCATACTGGGTCTAAAAACACAGTTTGTCTATGTACTGGCGCTGTCAGTATATTTCTGAGTTATCCGCTAGCTGTGCTAACTGTGCTTTGTGCATCAAGAGTGTCACCAAAGTTTGTATGTAATGAATGGAGTGACAGTATGAAAAGTGATGCATATGTATGTATGATACAAAAATCAGAAAGCAGTTTACGTCATCAGTTGTAATCAAGCACAGTCATTAAGCACGTAATTAAAATTAATTAATTGTACGAATACCTGTAATTATAAGGGTTGTCACATTCTCCCCCCGTTACGAAAATTTCGTCCCGAAATTTTAAGTTCTGCTTCTAGTTGCAGGGGTCTTGGGGAACAAATGTGGGTATTTTTCCTTCATTCGATCCTCACGTTCCCATGTGAATTCTGGGCCATGTCGTACATTCCATCGAACCTTGACGAGTTTGATACTACTCCTGCGTGTTTTGTTAACCTTCCAACCCGTAACCTCAACTGGTTCTTCAATAAAGTGGAGTGTGTCGTCAACATGAACTTCGTCGGCCGGAATGACCATTGTTTCTTGAGTTGGACTCTTTTTCAGGTTTGATACATGAAATGTATCGTGAACGCCATTCAGCTCTGCAGGTAGGTCCAACTTGTATGCTACCAAACCAATCCTTTCCAGGATTTTAAATGGACCAATATATCTGGGGTTCAACTTGCCACGCTTCCCAAAACGTGCCACACCCTTCCAGGGTGAAACCTTCAACAATACCATATCTCCCACCTCAAATTCCAGAGGTTTTCTTCTGCGGTCCGCATAACACTTTTGTCGATCACGAGGCGATTTGATGCGTTCTCGGATCTGCATAATCTTGTATGTCGTTTCCTGAACCAATTCCGGACCCACAAGCTGTCTATCACCCGCATCAGCCCAGCATAAGGGTGATCGACACTTACGCCCATAGAGAGCTTCGAACGGTGTGGCTTGGATGCTTGCATGATAACTGTTATTGTATGAAAATTCGACCAATGGTAGGTGAGTGTCCCAACTTCCACCTAAATCCATTACGCAAGCTCGCAACATGTTTTCTAATGTTTGAATTGTTCGTTCGCTCTGTCCGTCTGTCTGTGGATGAAAGGCAGTACTCAGATTTAACTGAGAACCAAAAGCTTCTTGAAAGGATTGCCAAATCCTTGATACGAATCTTCCATCTCTATCAGAGATAATTGAGAGAGGCACTCCATGTCGTGCAACAATCTCTCGTAGGTACAGCTCAGCTAGCTTGCTCGTGTTATCTTTCTATTTGATTGCCAAAAAGTGTGCTGATTTGGTCAGACGGTCTACAATTACCCAGATCGTATCATGACCTCTGGGCGTCCTTGGCAATTTTGTTATAAAATCCATGGAAATCTATTCCCACTTCTACTGTGGTAATTCGGGTTGTTGCAAGAGGCCTGAAGGATTCTGGTATTCAGCCTTTACCTTGGCGCAAGTCAAACATTTGCCAACATATAACGCAACAACGCCTTTCATTCTCGGCCACCAATAAAAATCCTTCAAATCTTGGTACATTTTGTCCGATCCTGGGTGGATCGAGTACCGTGACTTGTGTGCTTCATCGAAAATAACTTCTCTCAAACCACCAAAGAGGGGAACCCAAATTCTTCCCAAGAAACACAATGTTCCATCCTCCTTTGGTACCAATTGCTTCTCCATTCCCCGGAGATACTCGTTCTCAAGATTCTCCCTTTTAAGAGCTTCCCTTTGCGCAGAACGAATGCGCAACGTGAGGTCAGTCTGAACAATCATTTCCAAAGCCCTAACCCTTATGGGCTTGATTCTTTCCTTCCAACTCAAGGCATCGGCGACTACATTCACCTTCCCTGGGTGATACTTGATTTCACAATCATAGTCGTTCAACAATTCAACCCGGTGTCTCTGTCTCATGTTAAGCTCTTTTTGATCGAAGATATGCTGCAGGCTCTTGTGATCGGTAAAGATTGTGCATCGTGTGCCATACAAGTAATGTCGCCAGATCTTCAAAGCAAACACCATTGCGCCTAAATCCTAGTCATGCGTGGTGTAGTTCTTCTCATGAACCTTCAGCTGGCGCGAAGCATAAGCTATAACTTTTTGTCGCTGCATCAGCACGCAGCCTAAACCATGACGCGAGGCATCGCAATATACCACGAAGTCGTCCGTGCCTTCGGGTAGAGATAAAATTGGTGCATCACAAAGTTTGTTCTTCAGCAACTGAAACGCTTCTTCTTGCTGGTCTCCCCAATCAAACTTCTTGTCTTTCTGCGTGAGAGAGGTCAAAGGTTGAGCGATTTTCGAGAAATCCTCAATGAATCTGCGATAATACCCAGCCAAACCTAAGAATTTCCGAATCTCAGTTGGCGTTTTCGGAGTCTCCCAATTCTTGATCGCTTCAATCTTTGTAGGATCCACATGGATTCCGTTTCCATTAACCACATGACCAAGAAACTGGACTTCGCGTAACCAGAACTCGCACTTTGAGAACTTTGCGTACAACTTCTCCTTCTTAAGCAGCTCTAAGATGGCTCTTAGATGATGCTCATGTTCTTCTTTTGTTTTTGAGTAGACCAACTCTACAACGCATCCTCTGATAACTTCATTTGTTTCAACTAGCTTTCCATTAGCCAATTCAATTGAGTATGGAATGTCTAACTTACTAGCAGTTATCCCAAGCATACTTTTAAATTCTAGTGATACAAAACTATAGTCAGCACCAGTGTTAAATAGAACAGATGCAAAGCGTTGATTAATAGGGAACGTACCAGTGACAACATTCAGGTCCTGGCGTGCTTCCCTTGCACCTATGTTGAAGACTCTGCCTTGTGCTTGATTGAGTTTCGGGCATTCCCGCTTAAAGTGCCCCATGTCTCCATAATTGAAACACCCTGGTCCTCGACCATTCCCATTACCACCCTGAGCATTGTTCTGGTTGCGATTCCCACTTCCAGCTTGATTCGCAAAATTCCCACGATTACCATTGCCTCCATTATTTCCTTGTGGGCGGTTCCCAAATCCATTACCACCACGGTTGTTGTTACCAAAACCCCTTTGACCACTGTTACCATGACCCGCACCAGTACCAACCCAACAAGTTTCTTTCGAGTACCCAGCTCTTCCACATGCTTCACATTTTCCCGATCGGCATCGCCCCTCGTGATGCAACTGACACGCGTTACACTTGGGCAATGTGCCCATATACCCTTTTCCTTTTGCCCTGGCTGGTGCACTTGTGCTGCTGGTACCCTTTTTGAAGTTTGAGAACTTCCTCTTGTTCTCGATCGATGATTTGACATGTGTCTCCTTCTTTTTAGGTTTAGAGATTGAAATTGTTCAATCTGATTGCTTCCTCGGTAAGTGCCACGCTGAGATCAATGGCTTCAGTAATTGTCGGCGGCTTGGACGTTGTTACCATACTCATGATCTGGGGCGCCAACCCCGAGATGAAACACTCCACGCGTTTGAATTCAGGAGTAACCATATATGGTACCACGTGTGACAGATCATGAAATCTCTGAACATACTCGGCGATTTTCGGGCCGTCCATTTTAAGGTTCCAGAATTCAGTTTCTAATTTCTGGATTTCCGCCCTGGAGCAGTATTTCTTCCGCATGAGCTCCTTCAGCTAGTTCCAAGTCAACGCATAAGCCGCTGCCTCTCCCAGGGTTTGGACCTGGAGATTCCACCACGACAGCGCTCCATCTATGAACAGACCGGAGATGTAGGTAACTTGCTGATCTGGTGCGCATTTGCTCATCCTTAGCACCGAATCGGTCTTTTCTGCCCATCGAACAAAGCCCACAGCACCCCCGGTGTCGTCAAAATTCAAGGGCTTACAATCCAGAAATTGTTTGTAGGTACAGCCTGTACAGGCAATAACATTTACAGAAAGCATTAGCGGATGTGCAAGGAATATCCGAATGTAATGTAGTGTGTCTCAATCGACTTGAATATTACCATTGGGTGGGTTGTTGTTGTTGTTTGAGGTATTCCTGCTTGTTTCGGCGCGCGAGGCCTCATAATCTGCTATTGCTTTTGAAATACGTTCCTGTAATTCTGCCTCAGTAGTAGGCAAACGTGTGTCTCGGCGTGGAGGCATCTTCTAAAAGAAGATCATATTGGTCAGGTCATAGTAAGTATAGTAAGTAAGTAATATGCGTATGTAATAACATCCATCAACACAATAACACATAACATCCCATGTCATAACACAAATCAAATAATCCAACAACGCATGTAATGAGAACGCTGCGATTGAGCTATCATATAACAAGACCACCAATACGGATTACAAGTTTTACAAATGTAACATACATCAAAAGAGACTAAGGGTTACATCACCCTTGTCTGAATCATCTAACAATATAAAACAACCAAAAGTCAAATGTCAAAAGTCATAAGTCATCATGTGGTCTTCAAAATGCTACGCAATCAGGCTCAATCGCTGTACTCTCATCAAAAGCATGACATCTACATCAAACCAAATGCCCCTAAGCTGATGGTGGGGGAGGAGGAGTTGGAGGAATGAAAATCAATCTGCGCAAACGCGCCAAATCCTCCTCAAGAGCATGGACAACACGCAGCAGGTAAGCAATCTGCTGCTCCGGAGTGAGGAAGCGGGCATCAGAATCCGGGTGCAGTGGGAGAGGAGCTGGTGGTGTAGCGAATGGGGATAGGCAATGACAAGGGGGAGGACGCGGGGTCCTCTCCAGCTCCTGGACTCGTCGGCTCAACATATCCTGCTGTAACTGCAAGGATAAAAGTATATCATCCGTCGTATACCCAACATGAAAAGGATGGTATGGATCTAACAAAGGCATGAAGTTGGGCGAAGACCACATAAATGGCTCACCCGTGGGTGCAGAGGAAAAAGCAGTGTGTGCAGCAGGTGCGAATGGGGGCATAAATGGAAAGGCTGCTGTCATAGGTGGTATGTGATCATGCTGCTGAGTAGAAGGTCCTTCCCCTGGACGGGGAGGAGGAATGTCCTGAAGAAAAGTGACGGGTAATTCCATGCGGTAGACGTCTGACACGTGAGGGTGAAACTGTGGGACATCAAAGGGTAAAAAACAGGTGCAGCAGGGGGAGTGACTGGTAGAACAAATGGAGGATAGTCATCATCATCCTCAATCCACCCGTTACGGGTGTCGGCATATCTAGGATCAACGTGTGTAGCAAATGGAGCACGGTCCACAAACACAGGGGCCGGGTCGGGCAGAGTTGCAACAATGACAGGAACATCGACAACTGGTGGTGCAACGACTAGTACATCATCAGGAATAGGGTCGTGCACAGGTAAAGGGTCGGCTAAAGCTGGCTCATGATCAGCGGGCATATCGAGGAGCTGATCGACCGGAAAAACAGGTGCCTAAAGAACTACAAAACAGGATTGCGAGATCAATGATAGCAAACGGAAAGGCCTTGAAATCTCGGGTTGTCACATCATCCCCAACTTGAAAGAAATTTCGTCTCCAAATTTGATAAGCAATCCAAAACAGCAAGGTGTTAACTCAGGATGACTGTGGATTTTCTGCGGGTACCACATCATCCCCAACTTGAATGGGAATTTCATCCCGAAATTCACTAGTTGCATTAGATCTAGACTTGCCAGGCTTGGACTTATCCTCTAGAAATAAATGTGGGTACTAGAGCTTCATCTGATCCTCGCGTTCCCACGTGAACTCCGGTCCACGTCTTGAGTTCCAACGAACTCTCACTATCCGAATACGGCTGTGCTTACGGACCTTGACCTCCCGGTCCATAATTTCTTTTGGTTCCTCGACAAACTGCAACTTGTCGTCGATCTTCATCTCTTGAAACGGTACGACCAGTGTTGCATCAGACAAGCACTTCTTGAGCTTCGATACGTGGAAAACATCATGAACGTTACCCAACTCAGCAGGTAACTCTAACTTGTAGGCCACTTTACCAATTCGCTCCAGAATTTTGAATGGTCCTACATAACGAGGGTTAAGCTTGCCGCGTTTTCCAAAACGCACCACACCCTTCCAGGGTGAGATCTTCAACATAACACGATCATTAACTTCGAATTGCAAAGGTTTTCTACGCTTATCAGCGTAGCTTTTCTAACGGTCGCGTGCTGCTGCCATACGATTCCTGATCTGAACGATCTTTTCTGAAGTTTCCAACACAAGTTCAGGGCCTGTGACCTGGCTGTCAACCACCTCAGCCCAACAGAGAGGTGAACGACACTTTCGTCCGTATAATGCTTCGAATGGAGCTGCCTAAATGTTGGTATGGTAGCTATTGTTGTAAGAGAATTCTATCAACGGTAAGTATTTCTCCCAACCTTTGCCAAAATCAGTTACGCATGCCCGCAGCATGTCTTCAAGTGTCTGGATCGTTCGTTCACTTTGACCATCCGTCTGCAGATGATAAGCAGTACTCATGTCGAGACGCGAGCCAAATGATTTGTGCATCGACTGCCACAAATCTGGGATGAAATGCGGGTCACGGTCAGAGATAATAGAAGTTGGCACCCCGTGCCTAGAAACCACCTCCTTGAGGTATACTGCAGCTAATTGCGAGAACTTATCTGTTTCCTTGATTGCCAGAAAGTGCGCTGACTTCGTGAGACGATCCACGATCACCCAAATGGTGTCGTTCCCATTTTGCATTCTAGGCAAACCCGTGACGAAATCCATTGCTATTTGCTCCCATTTCCACATGGGTATTTCTGGTTACTGAAGTAACCCAGACAGTTTCTGGTATTCCACTTTAACTTTCGAACAGGTCAAACACTTACTCACGTAGGTTGCGATGTGAGCTTTCATCTTCGGCCACCAATACATGACTCTGAGATCCTGATACATCTTATCCGAACCTGGGTGAACGGAGTATCGAGACTTGTGCGCTTCGTCCATCACAATTTCTCTAAGGTTGCCAAACAACGGAATCCATATTCGCTCCATAAAATAGTAAATACCATCTGCTCTCTTCTCAAGTCATTTCTCCATGCCCCGTAAATACTCAGCTTCATATTTTTCCTCCTTCAATGCTTCGGTTTGAGCCGAGCGAATCTGGTCAGGCAGGTTAGAATGAATGGTGAGCTGCGAGGCGTGAACATGTTTGGGTTTCGATTCCCTTCGACTGAGGGCATCAGCTACAACGTTAGCTTTACCTGGGTGATACTTGATGGCACAGTCGTAGTCGTTCAATAATTCTACCCAGTGACGCTGTCGCATAATCAATTCCTTCTGGTCGAAAATATGCTGAAGGCTCCTGTGATCAGTGTAGATAGTGCATTTGGTACCGTACGGGTAGTGCCTCCAGATTTTTAACGCGAACACCACGGCCCCTAACTCCAAGTCGTGGGTCGTGTAATTCTTCTCATGAACCTTCAACTGTCGAGAAGCATAAGCTATCACCTTGTTGCGTTGCATCAACATGCATCCAAGACCCTGTATGGAAGCATCACAGTATACCGCAAAATCTTCTGTTCCTTCAGGTAGAGACAAAATCGGCGCACTGCAGAGTTTCTGTTTCAATAGTTGGAAAGCCTCTTCTTGTTTCGTTCCCCACGAGTATACTACGCCTTTCTGTGTTAACGAGGTGAGAGGTTGCACGATTTTCGAAAAGTCTTTAATAAATCTTCGATAATACCCAGCGAGACCAAGAAATTGTCGCACCTCAGAACGATTCTTTGGTGCCGCCCAATTTCTAACAGCATCAACCTTTGCAGGGTCCACGCATATCCCCAATTCATTAACAATATGGCCAAGGAAGTGTACCTCTCGAATCCAGAAGTCACACTTTGAAAACTTCGCGTAGAGTTGCTCCTTCCTCAGGAGTTCCAAAATAAGGCGCAGGTGCCGCTCGTGATCTTCCTTGCTCTTCGAGTAGATCAAAATGTCGCCAATGAATACATAACGAAATCGTCGAGATATGGTTTGCATACACGGTTCATGAGATCCATGAAGACCGCTGGTGCATTCGTCAATCCAAACGGCATAACCAAAAACTCATAGTGCCCATAACGCGTTCGAAAAGCCGTTTTCGGGACATCCTCCTCTTGTACTCTCATCTGATGATAGCCCGATCTTAAGTCGATCTTCGAGTAATAACTTGACCCTTGCAATTGGTCAAACAAGTCGTCGATGCGTGGCAATGGATAACGGTTCTTGATAGTCACCTTATTGAGTTCCCGATAATCAATACACATGCGGAAGGACCGGTCTTTCTTCTTTACAAACAATACTGGGGCTCCCCAAGGCGAAGAACTGGGTCCAACAAAGCCTCTGTCCAATAACTCTTGCAGTTGATTAGACAACTCCTGCAACTCTCCAGGTGCTAAACGATAAGGAGCACGAGCAATTGGGGCTGCTCGTGGTGCAAGATCAATCTGAAATTCCACTTGACGGTGAGGAGGTAGACCAGGAAGTTCCTCAGGAAATACATCAGCAAATTCACGTACAACTGGCAGATCCTCGATCTTTCGTTCTTCAGATGGAGTGTCGGTAACTAGTGCTAGAATTGCAGGATACCACTTTCGTAGACATTTCTGCGCTTGCATAGCCGAGATAATACCAACCATCATCCCACTACGATGCCCTTGAACCAATAATGACTCTCCACCAGGGAGAGGAATACGTACAATCTTCTCCTTACACAAAATCTCAGCTTGGTGTTTAGACAGGCAATCCATACCAACCACTATATCAAAACTACCGAGGGTAACAAGAAGGAGATCAATATCAAACACTTGACCCACGAGATCTAATTTACACCCAAAAAGAACATGCGAAGCTTCTATCGTTTTACCATCGGCTAACTTGTTTAACAAAATCCGTGTTGGATTTGTTTTCGAAAGTTTTAATTTTATCAGTCCCTCTTGATTTCATGAAGTTCACCTTCTGAATCTTTTTCTTGTAACGAGCTCCCTTTGCTTCCACCCTCGGTTGTGAAATCTTGGGCTTTTGAGATCGTTGTTCTTTTTAATTACCTTTAAAAGCGATAGGTTGTTGCTTTGTTGGTGATATTTTGATTTCCAAATTTTCTTCTAACTTCAGCTTTTGGAATAGGATCACACTGAGTTACAGAAACTCTCGGGATCCCTTTTTCCAAAAACTTACTTGTAGTATCTTCAAACACTTTGTCAATCAAAGATTGATTAACGTTTTTCATGGGAAAATCTTTGTTTGAATAAATTTTACCATCACCGACCAAAGTGTACAACACGTTATCACTTCTAACGGCAGACACAGATTCCTTCACTTCCTTGACAGGATCTATCACTTGTTTGGCAACAGATTGCACAGCAGGAGTAGAAGGGTCACAAAGAATATGATTCTCAATTGGAATTTCTACTCCTTTCATCTTATCAAGTGATTTATCCTGGTCACTCACATCTGATTCATCATCAGACGAATCATAGTCCTCGATGATTGGAGGACTTTGATTTATCGATGCTGAATTTCCTGTTTCTACAGAAGAGTCACTCGAGGAACTGTCCGGTTTGAAGCCTAATCCTGTAGTAACTTCCTCATAATCAAGAGGCACACTAGGTTCAAACCGAGGCATATCCTCTTCATCGGGCATTTTGGTATAGTTGTGTCTCAAAGGGGGTGGACACGCCTTATACCCAACGCCTTTCTTGTTTCCTTTAAGCTATTGAGCTTCTATGATGTGATCAAGCACATATCGGGAGTTAGAATAACTCTCCAATTTGAGCTTGATTGCATCATGCTCGCATTTTGCCACGGCTAGCTCTTTCTTTGTTTCCTCAATGATATTAATGTAGTTGTTAATACCAATTTGTTTGTTAAAACAGTTTTTGTCAATTCGGAAACACTTTTCTTTAAAGTTTCGATTATTTCTTTGAAATCCTTTTCATTTCGAGCTAAAGCCATGTTTGCCTCTTTGCATTTAGACAGCTCAATAACTAAACTTTGATTATGACTATGAACCTTTTCGGATTCCTCTTTCAAATCTGCACACATTTTACAAACACTAGGAGTAGGAGTGTCGGAATTTAGCTGACTTGATGAGGCTGAGACATTTGCCATAAAGGCAGTTTGATAAGAAAAAGATCCGTCTTCAAAGAAGAACTTCTCCATTTCCTTTGATGTTACAGCAGCCTTCTTGATCAAAACAGATTTCTGACACTTTAACTCCTCAGCTTCATTCAATAAATCATCATCTTCAGAATTATAACCACCCTGATTCGAGCTTTCTTCATCTGAGCTCCCGCTATAACCAGAGCTATCATCACTTTCAGAAAACTCTTCTTTGTGAACATGCTTGATGTGATTGATGATTTTTGCATAGCATGCAGTTCCACCTTCTCGATCACCATCTCCGAATTGTACTGACCAGTTACATCCTTCATCAGCTTGAACGACTAGAGCCCGATTGGTATTTGATGGCCCAGACTGGTCTCGGTCAGTGGTGTTGTTCACAGCTACTATCCCTCTTTCACGGTTACCTTGATTTGTGTTGGAAGTACTTGTCTGACTTCGGAAGGGACTTTGATTGTCTTGTCTGCTTAGTCGGGTGCACTCTCGTTTGAAGTGACCCTTTTCGCCGCAGTTGAAACATGTTACCGCATCCTTATCGAACCCGTACTTCGTATCCTTTTTGCTTTCCAAGGTAGTTCTTCCGGTACGTTTCATAAAATCCTTGGCCCTTCGAACAGCACTCGCAAATGCCCATTTGATGTCCATTAACTCCATTTCATCACGGTCTATCTGTTGATAATCTTCATTGGTCAAATTAATGTTCCCAATTTGACCTGCAACCAATCCATAGTAGGCACTAAACATTGTTTTGAGAAGTTCCATATGTTCCTTTGCAACTTCTACACTGACTTTTGAAAGATTGGTAGTATCAACTCTGACGGTGTTGGGGTTTTGGGAATGAAAGGTGTCACTGTAATTTGCTTGCTGAGGTTGTGGTTGGTGTAAGGACTGCAAAAATACCCCTAAAAGACTCGTAAGTGAAAACCCGGACCCATGAAACCCAAACATGCATGAAAAACCAAGAAATCAAGATTTCTGGGTTTCACGCGGGCCGCGTAAGAGTAAGCCTAGGCTTACGCGGGCCGCGTCAAAGCAGAGTTGACCGGATAAGCGTTCCAGGCCACGTGACGAACATCTGGAAAACCTACTCGTGACACCCCAGCCCTACACGTAGACTAGGTGGCCTCGCTGGCCGCGTAAGCTCTTATTAAGTCTTACGCGGGCCGCGTAAAACTCAAATTTTGGCTATAAGTAGCCTGTGCATGGGACATTCACATGTGCTCGAAAATTTCAATCGAAAACGAAGTATACTGCCTAAATTAGAAGTTTTAAGGTATTGAAACGCAGCCACGATACAGGGTATTAACTCGATCGCTATTACGATTCAATGTCCGATCAATTGGAACTATCCAATGGATGTTTAAGTGCTGCCCATTTTAGGGCTATACCTTGTCATTCGTCGTGAATTCGACGGATGTTAAGTGTTGCACTTTGTCATTCGTTGTGAGGGTTTGTATCTCGTGAGTTATCGTAAATGCTGTATTAGTTACTGACCTAATTCGTGTGCATTGTTGTTTAAATTAGGTTATCAGGCTTATCAGTAGGCTAAACTTTGCCCGTTTAAACTTGCAATGTGAGTCATTCTCTTTTATCAAAAGTATTTTTACAATACCTCAAATTATTTTCAAAGTTATAATTACAGGGATTAAGTCATGGTTATCTTGAATCACTGGCTAGTGGGGTATTGTGCACATTACTAATTTCTCATGGTTAGGTTCATCAACCTAACAGTGATAATCATCACTACTTGGGTGAAAGGACCCAATAGTGGTATGACCATCGTCACCAGGGTGTGACACGGCGCCAGATAAAAATAAGATAGAAGCCATTGTAATCGCTCTTATGCTGTAATTGATAGCTATGTGTCGTTTTATCAAATTTGAATGACCCACCAGTATTTCCCCACTGACAAAAATATTTTTAAAACATGTTTCAGGTGACCTACTGTGAATCAAGGAAAAGTGCTACGGAGCACTAATCAAGCTTGAAGTAGTGGCTCAGTTAAATAAATAAACATGTTTTGAAAATCAGGGAATTTCCTCCGGAAATTCCTCTATTGTAAATTACGGGGTTCGTCCCAAATTATGAAATAAAATAATCGGGCATTTTCAAGTTTAAAGATCCTGTTAAAACTTTCGCTGCCAAATCAAATAATAAATACCACGGGTTTTTCTGTCCCGCGGCTCCTGGACCGGGTAAAACCGGGACGGGGGCCGTGACAGAAAAAGGTGGTATCAGACCCACTGATTTAAGCCAATTAAGTATTTAAAAATACTTAATTTTCTGATTGCCATTCTGTGATTCTGTGAAATTTTAGTTACAAAATTTTAACTTAGAATTTTGTGTGTTTCTTCATGTATGCTAACAACATGAATGAACTATCAGAAGCCCTTCAAAAATTTACTATCCATACTACTGATATGGATACCACTAACACTCTCACAGGCCACCAGGCTGATATGGAAGAGCCTATGGTATTCCGGGCCCAACCCCAGGATAAACCAAAGGTGAAAAAGAGAAGAAGGTTTGTAGGCTGGAGGCGTGTGCGTAGGAAAAGACCAACGATACCGAAAGCAAAAGTTAAAAAGGTTGAGGATCCCAAGGATAAGGGAAAAGGAATAGAGATTGGGGAAAGTTCGGGGCAAGCTCAGGAAATGCCACCCTGGGAGGAGCTAGATCATAAACTGGCGCTTAGTGACCTCATCGGACCTGCCGATGAAGACTTTTTGTATTACCCGGTTGAATCCCAACTCCCACTAGATTTGGAGCCTGCTATCCCAAATCCCATTGTCAACCCCCAACCTCTACCAGGAGAGCTGGAAGAATGGTGGACCACTGACTGGCAATTTCAGAACCTTTTGAATAACCCTAACACCTTTTTCCCTCAATTCGACCCGGAGCCTGCACCAAACCCACCAATGAGCAATGAGAATTTGGCTGAACTCTGCCACTATGGCGAGGAGCTGATAGATGCAGGAAATAGAATCCGGGGAGTGGGAGAACAGATCTCCTGGAAATACGACGAGAGGGAACGTCGTTTCTGAAATGCCAGCGGACGGGGACAGTTTGTGGTTGTGTGGTGTGTTGTTTAATAATAATAAAATAATAAATAATATAAATCTTGTAAAATAACTTAAAATAAAACCTTTGTATGATAATCAGTGTGTACGGATGCATACTACTAAAATATATAAAAATCAGATAGTCGCAAAGTCGACAATTTTGACTATACGTGTTAGTGTGATTATGTGTTTTATGTTATTTGACTATTTGTTAATTTACAGTATGGGTAAGCAAAGAATTTCGGACATCTATCGTCAACTAGACAATTCACCAAAAGATAAGGGAACCTCATCTCAATCAAATTCCTCAAGATACTCAGCAGATACTGAGGAAGGAATATTTGTTCTTAAGGCACAGTCTAAGAAATCATTTACCGCTAAGAAAAGAAGTTGGATTATTAGAAAGAGTCAAGAGAAAGGAAAGAAGTCACAACCAAAAGCAGTAATAATTAATAAGGAAACTCAGGAAATAGGCAATAACCCACCATGGGAAGATGAATTGGATGAAAAGTGGGCAAATCTCTATATGTTAGCCACTACAGCAGTAAATGCCAACTTTTAAATAAACTGCAAAACCAGGACCAACCAATAAAATTAGATCTCAACACCTTGACCCGGTACTAGCACCCATATCATCTATGAACCAGAAAATTTGCCAATTAGATAAACAACTTAGTAAGAGGAAATAGAATAAAAGCACATTGAGCATAATAATCCTAGCTAGACCAAATAATGAATGCACAACTCCTAGTATATTTTGAGTTTCAGTTGTAATTTGTAATAGACATATATGTAAAAGTCGACAATTTTAGCTATACATGTTTGATGTGATTTCGTGCGATTACTTTATTTACATTTGAGTGTATTTATTCATACCAATAACTTATCTATATGTTGTTAGTTACCAGATGGAACACGCTGTGAATGAACCAGTTAATGAAGTTAATCAATCGGAAAACAATAATAAGGATCACTTCTTAAATCGGCAAGATATAGAAAACATCGTTGCTCAGGGAATAGCTAACGTTATTCCAGAAATCGTCGCTGCAGTTAAAAGTCCTGTTGAGCCTTCACAAGCTCACCCCTGTAAACGCACGCGCGACGATAATTTCAGTAATAGTGTTAACAGAGGAGGCAATAACGACAACTTGATTCAGGCCCCAATTCTCAAAAGAATGAATGCAGCAACACCTGGTTGCACTTACAAGGAATTTCTTGCCTGTAAACCAGCTGAATTTGCAGGCAATGAAGGGGCGACAGCCGCACTGCGTTGGTTAGAGAAAACGGAAGCGGTAATTAAAATAAGTAAATGCGCGGAGGAAGATAAAGTTATGTATGCTTCTCACCTTTTTAAGGAAGAGGCATTAGAGTGGCGGAATACGGTATTACAGGCCAAGGGAAGTGACTTGGCTTATGCAATGAATTTGGAGGAATTTAGACAATTGGTGGAAAGAAAATTATGTCCCGAATATGAAAAGGAACAAATGGCAAAAAAGTTCCTGAGCCACCGAATGGTGGATGTTAACTGTCGAGGTTATACTTCGAAATTTTTCGAGTATGCCAGAATTGTACCAACTCTGGCTTCGCCAGAGCCAGTACTTATTTCTCGCTACATTTGGGGTTTGATTAGCGAGATCCGTGATATCGTCAAAGCCACGAGACCCCGCACAATTGACGATGCGGTGGAGTTAGCCAATACCTTGACCGATGGACTGGTACGCACGCGAGAAGAAAACAGAAAGAAGGAATTGGCTCAGAAAATTACCCAAGGATTCCGAAAGGGTAATGCTAGTAACAACTTCAGGAAAAGAGGAACTGGGCAATCCTCTACTGTTCCATTTTGCAATACCTGCAAAAGAAAGCATTTTGGAAAATGCAGAGGGTATTGTAATTTCTACAAAATTCTAGGGCATCAAGAAGAAGATTGCAGGAGGAAGAAATCAACAATCTGCTTCAACTGTGGAGAAGCTGGACATTTTAGACCAGACTGCCCTAAACTGGTCAAACCAGCTGACAATAAGGCTAAACCTGCAGAAGGAACTACCAAGAAAAATGCAAGAGCCTTTCAGTTGACAACCCAAGAAGCAGATCTGATTCCAGATGTGATAGCGGGTACGTTTCTAATTCATAACGTGTATGTGAAAGTATTATTTGACTCTGGTGCAAACCAAAGTTTTATAAATACTTCATTCTGCCAAGCTCTTAAGTTACCTTTAACCAAACTTAGGCAGATTTATACGGTAGAAACAGCCGACGGTAACTCTGTTAGCATAGATCGAGTCTTGCAGGAAGGTAAAATAGAACTCTCAGGTCATAAATTTTCTGCAAAACTATTACCCATGAACTTAGCTGGATTCGATGTTGTGTTAGGAATGGATTGGTTAGTAGCCAACCATGCTCGAATCCTTTGTGATAATAATTCCATAGAAATTCATACACCTACAGGAGGAATAATTATGGTTGCAGGAGATAAGCCACGAAAGCCAATGAAATTCATTTCAGTTATGAAAGTGGCCAGTTATTCAAGAAAACAGGGAATAACATATATGGTTTCGGTAATTGTTAATACCAAAAGTAAAGAACTTAAGGATATTCCAGTAGTATCAGAATACTCGGATGTATTCCCAGAAGAACTACCTGGATTACCACCCGATAGGGCAGTAGAATTTAGAATTCATCTAATTCCTGGAACTACACCGATAGCCAAGGCACCTTATCGGTTAGCACCCACCGAAATGTTAGAATTAAAAAGTGTAACACCCACCCCGTAACCCGGGTGATTGTGCACAATTGATACACTTACAGCGGAAACAAACTAAACTTTCATTAAAACTTATAATAGTCTGAGTACAACACTTTATTTATTTACAAACTTTTGGCAACTAAGAACTCCTTGATCTTCTAAAACTCCACAACTGTCAAGTAGTTCCTATAGCTTTCCTCATGACTCACCTGAGATAAGTATACTCAAAACGACGTCAGATATCTACTGGTGAGCTCATACTATACAATTTTTATAAAGACAGACCACAGTTTACATTATATGCATACACAATATGGGCATATGACCACATTATAGTCAGGTTGGGCCTCATTGAACCTTATAGGTCACATTTGACTTGTCACAAACCACCGTACAAGAGACATACTGGTCCTCCAGCTGTGTCCCCCTACGGCCGTCACATAGGTATGAGTGTGTGTCGCTTGACCTTATAAGCACGAAGTGCCTGTGGGTACAACACCTTATTACCCTTCCCAGAGTGACACACCTCATTAAGCATAATAGGATCCCATATACCCCTACTGACACATGCATACTGCAGCATTCTCATTATTACTAGTTATGGACGAGTATACTATCACAGTTTAAAAGACAAGTATGATGACTCACCTGATTAGCAATTGCTTAACAGCCGCTAGTACGACTGGGTTATGTCTCAAGGTCCTGACACAATTACATAATCCTAGGTTAGGTAATGGTACATGATGTGTTCAAAATGTAACATATAAATTTCATCAAATGAGGCATAAAACTAACCCTTTTTTAGTACTAATGTTGGAAAAAGTGTGCTTTTGTCTTCCTTTTGTATTTTCAGGATTAAATGAGCTCAAATTAACAAAAGAAGAAAAACGACATCAAAATCTAACATAAATACAAGAAAAGGAACAAGATGTGGCATGCCCGACCCCACAACAGCATCTTCCCAAGCAAAACAAGAGATCAGAAGCCTGAACACGCCCCGTGCTCAGCCAGCACGGGGGCGTGCCCAAGTGTTAGCAGAAAAGACAAAGTGATAGAAGCTTCTATTGCCCACCACGGGGCCGTGCTCAGCGGACACGGGGCCGTGGTCAACTATAAGATTCGCACAATCCAGCAAATCTGCATAGTACAAAGATTCTTCTGCACCACGGGGTCGTGCTCAGCGGACACGGGGGCGTGGTCAACTAATAAGACAAAGCTGCATTAAATGAAGAAAGAGAAGGATGTGGACACGGGGCCGTGCCCATTGGACACGGGGCCGTGCCCGAGCTTCTGTTCAGCCTATAAATAGAAGTGCTTGGCTCAAGCTCAAACCATCCCTTGGCACACCACCTCTCTCACACTTCACCCACCACCCACCACCACCATAACACCATCATCCACCACCATCATCCATTGTCCATCATAGAGTGTGTGAGTCGTCTCGGGATCCAAGATTGATCGTAAGAGTTCTTGACAATCAAGGCCATGTTTGCCTAAGTCTCTTACATCACTTGGTGAAGACAAAGTGTCTAGTGTAATACTTTTTTATTTCTAATCTTTTGCACTTTTTATTTGGTTTTGTATTAATGACTTTAATAACTAGTTGCTTATGTTGAAGGTGATATTTCCTTATCGTTTGTCCGTGGTGTCTTGGCATTATTTTACTGTCTATATAAAATAAAAGATTTTCACCATTCATATCTCCACGATCTATATGGAGGTATGTTGGCTACCTGGTCGGGGGTTAAGGGAACGGTTTGGTAAAGGTCTTGCCATTGTTCAGCGTTTAGAGGTCCTGCAATGGACCTGGGTCAAATTTAGTAGGACCTCCTTCAATACTTCACGGTATTGGATGGCGGGGGTCCAAACTCTTTGATCCCCTCATAAGTTAACTACTATTAATACTATAACCCGGCTATTTAGGACTGTATCCCTGCTGACTCAGACTACTTAGTCGAGGGTAACGTCACCTCCAAAAGAGGGGCCTACCATAATTTGCATTAATAACTTAATTAATTATCTTCCAATAATCCACCCTTTTAGGATTGTATCCTTGCTGACTCAAACTACTGGGGTGAGGGTAACGTCACCTTCAAAAGAGGGGCCTACTACAATAACTAAGATAATCTCTTAAATATGTGCAAAAGTGCGGAAATAATCAAAGGTTACACTAGATACGAGTCGGAACCAAGTGATTCTTCTTGTCTATCTGTTTTTCTTTTTATTTTATTTTTCAGCATTTAATTAGTTTTTATTTTTCTTAGTTTAAAACATTTTTTCTAAACTTTTTATTTTGATTAGACGTTGAGGATAAATCGTTACTAAAAGCTCTTGTGTCCTTGGACGACCTCGGTATCTTGCCAACACTATACTAAGCTCACGATGGGTGCACTTGCCCATATGTGTGTTTAGTGTTAGTAAAATATCGTGTTTTATAAATTTAAAACTTGGCTAAAAATAAGTGTTAAAGGGGCTTAAAATATACACCTAATATATATAACACTTCACACGCATCAAGTTTTTGGCGCCGTTGCCGGGGACACAAGGATTTTAGGAAAGCTTAAAATCGACGGCCTAATCAGTTTTTCAAAACCTTTTCAAAACGGGCCCACATTTTTCTGCATTTTAGTTTAGTTTTGCATTTACAGTAGGTTGAACACGGGCCGTGCTCGCTGAACATGGGGCCGTGCTGCATATTTTTCATAAAACACCCAGTAACAGAAGCTTGAACACGGGCCATGCTCACTGAACACGCCCCGTGCTCAACTAGATCAGTAAATTTAATTAAAACGCCTAGATACAGATCCTGAACACGTGGCCGTGCTCACTGAACACGGGGCCGTGTCCAGCCTCTGTTTCCGTTTTTATTTTTGTTTTCTGATCTCGAGACTTGGTTGTGGTCTGCTGAGTGATTCTTATGGATCAATACTCAGGAGGTTACAACTACACCTATGAGGAGGAGGATGATTATAGGGGTAATTATTGCACTAATTGTCGTAACACACGCTCGGTTCAAAATAATCACTCATATCAACCATCCAATTCATACACCTACTATGAGGAGCCCAGGTACGAGCCATCAACTTCATACACATCCTATGAAGACCAAAGGTATGAACCTCCTCCCTCATACTCATATTTTGATGAACCAAGGTATGAGCCTTCATACTCATACTTTGAGGAACCAAGATATGAGCCACCACCTTCATATGCTTATTATGAGGAACCATGGCGTGAACAACCCACCTCATATGAGTATTATGAAGAACAAAATTACGACCCTTATCCATCATATGCTTACAATGAAGAACAATGGTGTGAACCATCTACTTCATATGGGTATTATGAGGAACAAAGGATCGAACAACCGGATTCGAGCTTAGAAAATCCCGATTCTTTTTCTATAACCGAAGTGACCGATAGGATATTAGAACACATTAGAGTTATCGATCGCTGTATAAGAGAATCTCGCGCAAGGGAAGAGGAGTCCCGTGCAAGAGAAGAATTAAAAAAAGGAAGAGATAACCGAAAGTGTAAAAATGGAAGAACAGATAAGTGAAAAACCTACACATGAGTTAAACAACGAAAAAGGTGAGTCCGACAACGTTAAAATTCAAGAAGAGTCTAATTTTGAAGAAATTAATCTCTAGCCACCTTCTTTTGAAAATCATTGTTTAGTACCCACTCATGCTAAGTTTTTAAAAGAGTTAAACACTAACACTAAAATTGACGAAATGATAAGTGTTAAGTTAACTGATGATCAAACCTCACTAATAAAAGAAGACCCATTTGAAATTAACATTACACCGGTTCCATGTTTCTTTCAAAATTCGTTTATTAGTAATGTCACAATCGATAAAGATCTTTGTGTTAACATAATGCCTAACTACATTTTCGAAAAATTAAGTATTAGTGATTTTTCTCCACTTCAAATACCCATTTTTCTATCCAATCGGAAAGTAATAAAATCAATCGGTGTAGTTGAGGATGTATTGGTTTAAACAAATCAAATGGTAATCCCGACCGACTTTGTCATCCTCGATGACGCTCCTCTAGTGTTGGGACGACCATTTGTAAAAACTCACGAACCTTTGAAAAACCGGAAGTTCAACAATCTACCTCTTCAATTAGGGGCATTTAAAAAGAGTGTCGATCTTGAGCGGTCAATGAAATATCCATTCGGCAATAATGACCCCCTAATTGAAGATGAGCCAGAACCACCCGATAAGGAGGGTCTAGCCAAGGACCCTTATAAACGTGGCGCACCACGGAGGCATTCCGTGGAACTATCCGTAGTTTTAGTTTAGATTAACTTTTACGTTTTCTAGTTTAGTTTTTTTTTTCAGGAATAAAACACACTCGGGATGGTGAAGGATGATAAGGGAAGCTTGAACCAACACCCCATGCACAAAAACAGAGCCTCCCGACAATTTTTCTTCATTACAGCAAGTTCAGCATGGAGCCGTGCTCACCCCAACACGCCCCGTGCCCAAGGTTCTGTAGAAAATGCCCAGTTCAGGTACCTGGACACGGGGCCGTGCTCACTGGACACGCCCCCGTGCCCAGCCTTCTGTTTACTTTTGGTACTGGCAGTCTGGACACTGGGCCGTGCTCAGCCAACACCACCCCGTGTTCAGTGCCCAGTAACACAAAATTTTTGCTTTTTACACCTTTTTACACATCCAATCAACCTAAAAACTTATTTTTGGGACACATTGAGGACAATGTGTAATTTAAGTGTGGGGGGGATGCTAAAACCTTGAATCTTGCAAGTCCTAAACACAAGCCTTACACAAAACTCTATTGGAACCGCTAATCACCCCAAAATTTTTTCAAAAAATTTTCATTTTTTTACTTGTCTAGGTTTAACTCGGGAAATTCAAGTTCTAAAAAAAGGTTATATTTTTACAAATTTACAACCGATAGCGTCGTGATAAAAAGAACCAACATAAGAAAATTATGAAAAGGCATGACAAGCTTAGTTAAAATTTGATTATATATACTTGATCACATAAAAAAAACCATTCCCACAAAAGTGAGTTTTGAGCCTTTATTGAGCAAATACTTACATATCATTTTACTAAATGCTCATTTTCGTTTCTTGTGTGAATAGCCGCTTGGTTCTTACGACTCTAGAACTTGCCATGACGATACATTCCCAATCCTTACCAACTTAAACCCGATTAAGTAAATGATGGAGGCATTAGGACTAACCCTTTTTTTATTTCTACACCATTTTTTTTTACCACCTATCCAAAATCCCCCTAGTTAGCCCCTTTGAGCCTAAACCTTTTCATTTCATAACCCAAACCAAACACCCTTTTTACCCACCAAAATCTTTTTCATTTTTAACCCTTTGTTTTAGTAACAAGTTCGGTTCTTCATATGACTTTTCAAAAAAAAAAAAAAAAAAATGTTGAGGATGAAGCAAAGGAAAATAAACAAACAAGTTTATCAAAAATAACTTTGTTTGAATAAATAGCTTCATCAAAAGAAAAGTTACAAAAAAATAGAAAGTCTTACGAAAGCCGACACTTGTTACGCTTTTCGCCTTTTTCTACTAACCACCAACCCAACCACCTACCTTTAACCCAAGCCTAACCCTTAACCCACAAAGTCCTCTTGATATTTACAAAGGTATATAAGTTAAAAAGGAGGAGGATTGATTGCTTGGCAAGCCTATGGTAGGAGTAAGTTCCATGCCGCTCTCGAGTGATCCACAAAAATACATTTTCGGCCGAGTGTTGAGTGATCCCCGTGAGGTATGTGAACTTGTATATAAATAGAATTTTAAAGAGGCATGTTATGCCCTAATAAGTAATTTATCTTATGAAAAGTTTTAAATAAATCATGACGAATAGGATTGTAAATAAATAAAAATAAAACTAAATAAAGAATCTTGGAAATCCCGACACTCTATGACAAGCCCAAAACCTTCTTTTCTACCCATTCCATTTGGGAGTGTAAATAGCCACATATTAAAGAGTTTTGCTTGAGGACAAGCAAAGATTCAAGTGTGGGGGTATTTGATGTGTTCAAAATGTAACATATAAATTTCATCAAATGAGGCATAAAACTAACCCTTTTTTAGTACAAATGTTGGAAAAAGTGTGCTTTTGTCTTCCTTTTGTATTTTCAGGATTAAATGAGCTCAAATTAACAAAAGAAGCAAAAAGACATCAAAATCTAACATAAATACAAGAAAAGGAACAAGACGTGGCATGCCCGACCCCACAACAGCATCTTCCCAAGCAAAACAAGATATCAGAAGCCTGAACACGCCCCGTGCTGTAACAACTCTCACTAAAAAGTCCTAATTATTACTTTAATTAATCATTAGGAAAACCTAATTAAGACACCCAAGTGATTCCGCACAAACCCTAAAATTTTTAGAATAATCGGAATCAGGATTAGGGCCCCTAAAACTTAGGGGGGATAAACCCTAATGTACGATTATCTTCAAATCAGCGTTGTCACATAACTGAAATGTGAAATAGTAGAGTCAGCTGAGCTAGTCCCAATCGTGGCTACCCTATAGGCTAGTTTTATGCCTTACGCACCGTAACAATATGAGTCTTACGGTGCGCAAGGACCCTTACGGACCGTAACACTGGGAATGTTACGGTGCGTAAGCATGTCCAAATTTTAGCTATAAATAGAGGACAGTGGCATTCAAAATTTGAACATCCAACGTCGAAAGAATTCACAAAATACACTGAGATACGAACTGAATACTCCAAATTTCACCCCCCGGGTCTCGAAATTCTGCCGCAAAACAGGGTATTAGCACAATCGCTACTACGATTCATTTTCCGACGATCAATATATCCAATGGATGTTTAAGTGCCACCCACATTAGGGTTATACTTTGTCGTTCGTCGTTAATTCGACGGATCATCGTTAATTCGATGGATGAAGTATTGCACTTTGTCGTTCGTTGTGAGAATTTGATCTCGTGAGTTATCGTAAATGCTGGATTGATTACTAACCTAGTTTTGTGTGCATTGTTATTTATATTAGGTTAACAAGGCTAATTCATAAACTAGACTCTGTCCGTAGTAAATCAGCAATGTGAGTCATTCTCTTTTTATCAAATTTGTTATAAAATCATGTTTATTTTCAAAGTTATAATTACGGGGATTAAGTCTTTGTAATCACCAAGTTACAGCCGGTATGTGGGGTTTTGTATACATTACTTGATAATCGTCACCATTGGGGCAGCCAATTGGGGGATATGACCATAGTCACAGATTCGGTCGAGTGACAAATACCGTGAGTAGTTGATTTGATAATAGAAACATTGTAATCGCTCTTAATACTATAAATTATAACAAATGTGTCATTTTAGTAAATAGAATGATTCACTCAGTATTTCCCGCTGACAAAACCTTTTTCAAACATGTTTCAGGTGATCTGTTGTAATTCAGGAAAAGTGATGTGGAGCATTCCAAGCTTAAGATAGTGGCTCATTATAAAATAAAGAAATAAGTTTTGTAATATCACGATTTCGTAGTAAAAATATAATATTGTAAACTATCAGGGTTTTATCCCGAAATGTAAAATAAAATAAATCGGGAAAATTTTAGCTTTAAACGATCCTGTTAAATAAACTTCCGCTGTTAAACTCAATTAAATAAATACCGCAGAATTTCTGTCCCGCGGCTCATGAAACGGGTCAAACCGGGTCGGGGCCGTGACAGAAATAAGGTGGTATCAGAGCCACTGGGTTAAGCTAATTAAGTATTTAGAAATACTTAATTTTTCCTGATTACTATTATGTGATTATGTGTTTTATTAACTGACTATTTGTTAGTTACAGTATGGGTAAACAAAAGCTGTCAAGTATCTATCTTAAATTAGATAGATCATCCAACGAGAAGGGAAGTTCATCCCGAACCAAATCCTCGAATCAGGCTGAAATTCCTGAAGAAGGAATATTTGTGCGAAAGGCACATTACGAGGAAACACTTTCTCCTAGAAAAAGGGAGATGATTCTTAAGAAAAGTAAAGAGAAAATCCGAGAAAAGAAGATTAAACGGGAAATTCAGGAATTAATTGATAAATCACCTTGGGAAGATAAGCTAGATGAGAAATGGGCAAATTTATATATGCTAGCCACAGTAGCAGAAAATATAAATCTTTAAATATTTTAAAGTTTTAGCACATTACCCTTATAATCTAGAAGCCCTGTGCAATAAATAAAATTTGAAACCCTAAGTGTGTTTTTCAGTTATCTTTGTAATAAATTAGTACACAGTATGTAATAAATTAAAAGGTTATTTATGAATTTTAACTTAGTATTTTATGCATTTTGCATATATGCTACATCAGCATGAGTGGGATATCTGAAGCCTTTCAGAACCTTAATCTTTACCCGGTGAATATAGAAGTGTCCAAAGAATTTACTGGATACTTTCCCGATATAGAACAACCGGTAGAATTCAAGGCTCCACCTTTGAACAAGCCAAAACGAAAGAAAAAGAAGAATTACGTGTGGGGAAGTCATATACGTAGGAAAAAGCCAGCCACAAAACTTCCCAAAATAAACAATCCTTTGAAAAAGGGAAAAGAAATTATAACCGGAGAGAGTTCTAAACAGCAGGAAATGGAAACTGAAAACAAGGAAGAGGTTAAGGAGATAGGAATACAGGTGGAGGAAGTTACTAAAGAAATAGTAATGGAAGCTGGGCAAGGCTCTAGACCAACTCAGATAGAAATCGGAGAGAGCTCCAATCAAAACCAGGGAAGGACCTTTCAAGAAGAGATAGATTTCCTATTGGCAAGCTGTGAAACTATTCAGCCTGTCAATAATAATAATAATAATAATAATAATAATAATAATAATAATAATAATAATAATAATAATAATAATAATAATAATAATAATAATAATAATAATATTTTTAATTATCCTCTTGAAAACCAACTCCCTATGAATTGGGAACCAGCAATTCCAGACCCAATAGTCCACTCCCAACCCATAGGAATGGACGAATGGTGGACGAACGATTGGCAATTTCAAAATATTGTCAACGATCCTTATTCCTTTCTTCCACAATTCGATCCAGAACCCCTACCTAATCCACCCATGAGTAATGAAAACATGGTTGAACTTCGCCACTTTGGTGAAGAGTTGTTTGATGCGGGAACTAGAATCAGGGAAATAGGGGGACAAATTTCCTGGAAGTACGATGAGAGGGAAATACGTTTTTAGAACGGCAAGTGACGAGAGATAGTACGATGATAAAACAATGGTTGTATAATAGTAATAGTAAAGTTAGTCTGTAAATAACGAATAAAACTCTGTAAGATATTGGTGTGTAACGATGCATACTATACTAGATATAAAATGAAATCGAGAAATCGATTGTTTTGACTATACCTGTATTGTAAAATTTTCTGATTGTTTGTATATAATTGTGATTTAGCAGATACTAATAAAATTTATATATATTATCAGATGGCAAACAGTGGTAATGAACCTATAAATGAAGTTAATCAGTCTGAACAACATTCAAGAGATCAATATATGACTCGGCAAGATATCGAAAACATTGTTGCTCAAGGGATAGCCAATGCTATTCCAGCATTTGTCGCTGCTATAAAGAATCCAATCGAACCACAACAAATTGTCCCTAGTAAACAGATTACTGAAGATAACTTCAGTAATAGTGTAAATGGAGGCAATAATCATGTTAATCATAATAAGGAACCACATCAAGCTCCATTGCCCAAGAAAATGAAAACTGCAACGCCTGGTTGCACTTTCAAAGAATTCCTTGCTTGTAAACCCACTGAATTTGCAGGCAATGAAGGAGCAACTGCATCACTGCGTTGGTTAGAGAAAACCGAAGCAGTCATTGCAATAAGTAAATGTGGTAAAGATGATCAGGTCATGTATGCATCAAATCTCTTCAAAGAAGGAGCACTCGAATGGTGGAACACTGTGTTACAATCGAAAGGAAGAATAATAGCTTATGCTATGACTTGGGAAGAATTTAAGGGTTTGGTGGAAAGAAAATTCTGTCCCGAGTATGAAAAGGAACAAATGACGAATAAGTTTCTAAATCATCGGATGATGGGTGTAGACTGTCGCGGTTATACCTCGACATTCTTTGAATATGCTAGAGTGGTACCAACACTGGCTTCGCCAGAACCGGTACTCATTTCTCGCTATATTTGGGGGCTAATTAGCGAAATCCGCAATATTGTTAAAGCTGCGAGACCTCGCACTATTGATGATGCGGTAGAATTAGCTAATACCCTAACCGATGAATTGGTGCGCACAAGAGATGAAGATCGGAAAAAGGAACTAGCTCAGAAAATTACCCAAGGATTTCGTGTGGGTAATAGTAATAATTTCAAGAGAAAAGGAACAGGGCAATCTCCAGCTCCGTCATTTTGCAGGAAATGCAAAAAGAAACATTATGGAAGATGCGATATCACTTGCAATTTTTGCAAAACTGTAGGACATCGGGAAGAGAACTGCAAAAAGAAAACAGTAATCTGTTTTAACTGTGGAGAAGCGGGGCATTATAAAACAGAATGTCCTAAATTGGTCAAACCAGTAGATAACAAACCCAAGGCGACCGAAGGAACTACAAAGAAGAATGCTAGGGCATTTCAGCTGACCACTCAAGAAGCAGAACTCATTCCGGATGTGATAGCGGGTACGTTCTTAGTTCACAATGTGTACGCAAAAGTATTATTTGACTCTGGTGCAAACCAAAGTTTTATAAATACTTCATTCTGCCAAGCTCTTAGTTTACCTTTAACCAATATTAGGCAGATTTTTACAGTTGAAACGGCAGACGGAAATTCAGTTAAAATAGATAAAGTTTTGCAAGAAGGAAACATAGAACTTTTAGGATATAAATTCTCTGCAAAACTATTGCCGATGAATTTAGCTGAATTTGATGTTGTATTAGGAATGGATTGGTTAGTAGCCAACCATGCTAGAATCCTTTGTGATCAGAATTCCATAGAAATTCAATCACCCACCGGAGAAGTGATTAGGATTTCAGGAGATAAACCACGTAAACCCATGAAGTTCATATCGGTAATGAAAGTTGCTAATTATGAACGAAAACAAGGAATAGTGTATATGATTTCGGTAATCATTAGCACTAAGGGTAAAGATCTTAAGGAAATACCAGTAGTCTCAGAATATCCTGATGTATTTCCAGAAGATTTACCGGGATTACCTCCAGACAGGGAAGTAGAATTTAGGATTCATCTAATTCCAGGAACTACACCGATAGCCAAGGCACCTTATCGGTTAGCACCCACAGAAATGTTAGAACTGAAAAAGCAATTAGATGAATTACTAAGTAAAGGATTCATACAACCTAGCTCATCCCCTTGGGGAGCGCCAGTGTTGTTTGTGAAGAAAAAGGATGGTTCAATGAGAATGTGTATCGATTATAGGGAATTGAATAAGGTTACAATTAAAAATCGATATCCATTACCTAGGATTGATGATCTTTTTGATCAACTTCAGGGGGCTAGATATTTTTCTAAGATAGATTTACGCTCTGGATATCATCAATTGAAGGTACAAGAAGAAGACATACCTAAAACTGGTTTCAGAACTAGGTATGGTCATTACGAGTTTACAGTCATGCCCTTCGGGTTAACAAATACACCTGCTGCATTCATGGACATGATGAATCGGATCTGTAAACCATACTTGGATAAATTTGTAATTGTCTTCATAGACGATATACTTATTTATTCCAAAAATCAGGACGAACATTGTCAGCACTTGCAGGCACTCTTAACTTTGTTAAGAAAAGAAAAACTTTATGCCAAATTCTCGAAGTGTGAATTTTGGTTACAAGAAGTGCAATTTTTAGGACATATGGTGAACCATGAAGGTATTCATGTAGATCCTGCTAAGATAGAAGCAATTACCAAATGGAAGGTTCCACAAACAGCAATGGAAATTAGAAGTTTTATAGGATTAGCTGGGTATTATAGACGGTTTATTAAGGATTTTTCCAAGATAGCTGTACCATTAACTAAGCTAACCTGTAAAGCCACTAAGTTTAAATGGGGACCCAAACAAGAAGAAGCTTTTAGAATCTTGAAACAGAAACTAACCCATGCTCCAATCTTAGCCTTACCAGAAGGAACTGAAGATTTTGAAGTATACTGTGATGCTTCAAAATTAGGATTTGGATGTGTGCTTATGCAACGCAAGAAGGTAATTGCGTACGCATCAAGGCAATTGAAAAGGCACGAAGAGAATTATACGACTCATGATTTAGAATTAGGAGCCGTAATTTTTGCCCTTAAGATTTGGAGACATTATCTGTACGGAAGTAAGTTTACTATCTATACAGATCATAAGAGTTTAAGATATATATTTGGGCAAAAAGAGTTAAACATGAGGCAAAGGAGATGGATGGAAATCTTAAGCGACTACGACTGTGATATTCAGTATCACGAAGGAAAGGCAAATGTAGTTGCAGATGCCTTAAGTCGTAAGTATTATGAGAAACAACGACGGGTTCGTGCTCTCAGATTAAATTTACAAATAGATTTAATTGAACAATTGAAGAATGTTCAAACTACAGCAATCAAGGATGATGCTGAAGGAATGAAAGGACGAATCAAAGAATTAGATCAAGGAGCAGATGGAATTTGGAGATTCCACAAAAATAGAATTTGGGTACCTAAGCAGGGAGACTTAAGACCTAAGCTTTTAGAAGAAGCTCATAAATCTAGGTACACTATGCACCCAGGAAACAATAAAATGTACCAAGATTTAAGAAAGAACTTTTGGTGGATAGGAATGAAAAAGGACATAGCAAGATATGTTTCTAAATGTCTTACTTGTTCACAAGTTAAGGCAGAACATCAGAAACCTTCAGGATTACTACAACAATTAGAAATGCCAGTATGGAAATGGGAGCTTATAACAATGGATTTTGTTACTAAGTTACCCAAAACCAGAAAAGGTAATGATGCGATTTGGGTAATTGTGGATCGATTAACCAAATCAGCTCACTTTCTACCTATGAGAGAAACCTTTTGCATGGAAAGACTGGCTAAATTGTATGTAGATGAAGTTGTATCCTTACATGGAGTTCCACTCTCCATTGTTTCGGATAGAGATAGTCGATTCACTTCCCATTTCTGGAAAAGTTTCCAGCAAGCAATGGGAACTCGACTAAACCTAAGCACTGCATATCATCCACAAACAGACGGGCAAAGTGAAAGGACAATCCAAACTCTAGAAGACATGCTCCGAGCATGTGTAATAGACTTTGGTGGAAATTGGGATGATCATTTACCGCTGATCGAATTCTCCTATAACAATAGTTATCATTCAATTATCGAAACTGCTCCATTTGAAGCATTATATGGAAGAAAGTGTAGAACTCCAGTTTGTTGGGCAGAAATAGGAGAAAGTCAATTATCTGGTCCTGAAATAGTGCAAGAAACGACTGATAAGATTACTCAAATTAAAGAAAGACTGAAGACGGCTCGAGATCGCCAGAAGAGTTATGCAGACAATAGATGCAAGCCGTTAGAATTCCAAGTTGGAGACAGAGTACTGTTGAAAGTTTCTCCTTGGAAAGGAGTTGTGAGATTCGGTAAGAAAGGAAAGCTAAGTCCAAGGTACGTAGGACCATTTCCAGTGATCCAACGTATAGGACCAGTAGCTTATCGTTTACAACTACCAGAAGAATTAGCTGGAGTACATGATGTATTTCATGTATCCAATCTCAAGAAATGTTTAGCAGATGAATCTCTGGTAGTACCTCTTCAAGACATAGAAGTAAACGAAAAGTTAAAATTTGTGGAGAAACCTCTTCAGATAGAAGACAGAAAAGTGAAGTTTCTAAAGCACAAACGCCTAGTGCTAGTTAAAGTAAAATGGGATTCAAAGAGAGGAGCTGAATACACTTGGGAGCTAGAATCGGAAATGAAGAGAAAATATCTACATTTATTCCAGTAAATCTCGAGGACGAGATTTTTATTAAGGTGGGGAGAATGTAACAACTCTCACTAAAAAGTCCTAATTATTACTTTAATTAATCATTAGGAAAACCTAATTAAGACACCCAAGTGATTCCGCACAAACCCTAAAATTTTCAGAATAATCGGAATCAGGATTAGGGCCCCTAAAACTTAGGGGGGATAAACCCTAACGTACGATTATCTTCAAATCAGCGTTGTCACATAACTGAAATGTGAAATAGTAGAGTCAGCTGAGCTAGTCCCAATCGTGGCTACCCTATAGGCTAGTTTTATGCCTTACTCACCGTAACAATATGAGTCTTACGGTGCGCAAGGACCCTTACGGGCCGTAACACTGGGAATGTTACGGTGCGTAAGCATGTCCAAATTTTAGCTATAAATAGAGGACAGTGGCATTCGAAATTTGAACATCCAACGTCGAAAGAATTCACAAAATACACTGAGATACGAACTGAATACTCCAAATTTCACCCCCGGGTCTCGAAATTCTGCCGCAAAACAGGGTATTAGCACAATCGCTACTACGATTCATTTTCCGACGATCAATATATCCAATGGATGTTTAAGTGCCGCCCACATTAGGGTTATACTTTGTCGTTCGTCGTTAATTCGACGGATCATCGTTAATTCGATGGATGAAGTATTGCACTTTGTCGTTCGTTGTGAGAATTTGATCTCGTGAGTTATCGTAAATGCTGGATTGATTACTAACCTAGTTTTGTGTGCATTGTTATTTATATTAGGTTAACAAGGCTAATTCATAAACTAGACTCTGTCCGTAGTAAATCAGCAATGTGAGTCATTCTCTTTTTATCAAATTTGTTATAAAATCATGTTTATTTTCAAAGTTATAATTACGGGGATTAAGTCTTTGTAATCACCAAGTTACAGCCGGTATGTGGGGTTTTGTATACATTACTTGATAATCGTCACCATTGGGGCAGCCAATTGGGGGATATGACCATAGTCACAGATTCGGTCGAGTGACAAATACCGTGGGTAGTTGGTTTGATAATAGAAACATTGTAATCGCTCTTAATACTGTAAATTATAACAAATGTGTTATTTTAGTAAATAGAATGATTCACTCAGTATTTCCCGCTGACAAAACCTTTTTCAAACATGTTTCAGGTGATCTGTTGTAATTCAGGAAAAGTGCTGTGGAGCATTCCAAGCTTAAGATAGTGGCTCATTATAAAATAAAGAAATAAGTTTTGTAATATCACGATTTCGTAGTAAAAATATAATATTGTAAACTATCAGGGTTTTATCCCGAAATGTAAAATAAAATAAATCGGGAAAATTTTAGCTTTAAACGACCCTGTTAAATAAACTTCCGCTGTTAAACTCAATTAAATAAATACCACAGAATTTCTGTCCCGCGGCTCATGAAACGGGTCAAACCGGGTCGGGGCCGTGACACGTGCTCAGCCAGCACGGGGGCGTGCCCAAGTGTTAGCAGAAAAGACAAAGTGGTAGAAGCTTCTATTGCCCACCACGGGGCCGTGCTCAGCGGACACGGGGCCGTGGTCAACTATAAGATTCGCGCAATCCAGCAAATCTGCATAGTACAAAGATTCTTCTGCACCACGGGGTCGTGCTCAGCGGACACGGGGGCGTGGTCAACTAATAAGACAAAGCTGCATTAAATGAAGAAAGAGAAGGATGTGGACACGGGGCCGTGCCCATTGGACACGGGGCCGTGCCCGAGCTTCTGTTCAGCCTATAAATAGAAGTGCTTGGCTCAAGCTCAAACCATCCCTTGGCACACCACCTCTCTCACACTTCACCCACCACCCACCACCACCATAACACCATCATCCACCACCATCATCCATTGTCCATCATAGAGTGTGTGAGTCGTCTCGGGATCCAAGATTGATCGTAAGAGTTCTTGACAATCAAGGCCATGTTTGCCTAAGTCTCTTACATCACTTGGTGAAGACAAAGTGTCTAGTGTAATACTTTTTATTTCTAATCTTTTGCACTTTTTATTTGGTTTTGTATTAATGACTTTAATAACTAGTTGCTTATGTTGAAGGTGATCTTTCCTTATCGTTTGTCCGTGGTGTCTTGGCATTATTTTACTGTCTATATAAAATAAAAGATTTTCACCATTCATATCTCCACGGTCTATATGGAGGTATGTTGGCTACCTGGTCGGGGGTTAAGGGAACGGTTTGGTAAAGGTCTTGCCATTGTTCAGCGTTTAGAGGTCCTGCAATGGACCTGGGTCAAATTTAGTAGGACCTCCTTCAATACTTCACGGTATTGGATGGCGGGGGTCCAAACTCTTTGATCCCCTCATAAGTTAACTACTATTAATACTATAACCCGGCTATTTAGGACTGTATCCCTGCTGACTCAGACTACTTAGTCGAGGGTAACGTCACCTCCAAAAGAGGGGCCTACCATAATTTGCATTAATAACTTAATTAATTATCTTCCAATAATCCACCCTTTTAGGATTGTATCCTTACTGACTCAAACTGGGGTGAGGGTAACGTCACCTTCAAAAGAGGGGCCTACTACAATAACTAAGATAATCTCTTAAATATGTGCAAAAGTGCGGAAATAATCAAAGGTTACACTAGATACGAGTCGGAACCAAGTGATTCGTCTTGTCTATCTGTTTTTCTTTTTATTTTATTTTTCAGCATTTAGTTAGTTTTTATTTTTCTTAGTTTAAAACATTTTTCTAAACTTTTTATTTTGATTAGACGTTGAGGATAAACCGGTACTAAAAGCTCTTGTGTCCTTGGACGACCTCGGTATCTTGCCAACACTATACTACGCTCACGATGGGTGCACTTGCCCATATGTGTGTTTAGTGTTAGTAAAATATCGTGTTTTATAAATTTAAAACTTTGCTAAAAATAAGTGTTAAAGGGGCTTAAAATATACACCTAATATATATAACACTTCACACGCATCAGTACACCTAACTAGTCATTATAATGGTTGGATATTGGTTAGTGCTGCCTTGTTTAAGCATGGTTGATCAGTCTATGCTTAACTAAGGCTAGGCTACCCAGTACCCGCCCCTGACAATAACCCTAGTACCTAAAAATAATACTAACATTAACACTACTACTACTAATAATAATACTCCTATTAACTACTAAAATTGAATAATAAATAACTAAACATAAACGTAAACGAGAGCATACCTTAAAACTATCTACGGCACGTTGATGTAGAGTTTCCCTACTCCTGCTCCTACTTGCGCTCCAAAAGCGACTATTAACAACACCCAACGTGGTATCGTATACTCGGGATTCTCTATACTAGAGCGTTTCCATTAAAGAAACTGGTACCTAAACAAACTACTGAGACCCTTATTTAAAGCAAGCAAGCAAGCACCTCAAAACATTTTCTTGTCGATGTGGGATTCAATTGACGTGCCTACTTGCCTGCTTGACCTGCTAGCTTGCTTGCTTATATATATTAATTCAGCTGCTTCACTCGTTTTTCTCGTATAACTTTTAAAATATGACATTTTATAAAACGACGAATATGTCATTAGAACGAGCATATTTTTATCTACGTTTAACCTAAGTTTCATTAAAAACGGAGTAAGGTCAAAAATAATATATTTAATTATTAATATTAAACGGTCTCATATATTAGCCAAGGCTTGTCAAGATATTTCTCCTTTCACACAATCATCTTACTCGTTCAACAATATATGAAATATAAATTACATAATTCATATGTTTATAACCAGTACATTAAGGTTCGGGGTATTACATCATTCCCTCCTTACAAAAATTTCGTCCTCGAAATTTGTCATCACTTAAAAAGATGAGGGTACTTATCTTTCATTATGTTTTCTAATTCCCATGTAAAGTTGGGTCCATGACGTGCATTCCACTTGACTTCGACTAACGGGATTTCCTTCTTGCGTAACTTTTTAACCTTCCTATCTTCGATTTGTAGTGGTTCTTCAATGAAGTTGAGTTTGTCGTCAACCTGTACGTCTTCTAGGGGTATTTGTTGGGCTTCGTCCACTAGGCACTTCCTTAAATTTGATACATGAAAAGTATTATGCATTCCTGCCAACTGTTTAGGAAGTTTTAGCCGATAAGCCACTGGTCCTACTTTGCTTGTTACTTCAAACGGCCCAATGTATCGGGGTTTCAACTTTCCTTTCTTTCCAAACTGAATCACTCCTTTCAGAGGTGATGCCTTAAGCATTACTTTATCCCCTAGTTGGAACTCTAGGGGTTTACGCCTCTGATCTGCATAACTCTTTTGTCGATCTTGAGCACTTTTCATCCTTTCTTTTATTTGCTGGATCTTTTCTGTGGTCTCCACAATGATTTCTGGTCCTGATAGTTGACTTTCCCCTACTTCCATCCAACAGATAGGAGTTCGGCACCTTCTTCCGTATAAAGCTTCATAAGGTGCAGCTTTGATGTTGGCGTGATAGCTATTATTGTAGGCGAATTCGATGAGTGGTAGATGAGTGTCCCAACTTCCACCAAAATCAATTACACAAGCCCGAAGCATATCTTCTAATGTCTGAATAGTCCGTTAACTCTACCCATCCGTTTGGGGATGATATGCAGTGCTTAGATTAAGCTTGGTTCCCAACTCTTGTTGGAAACTTTGCCAGAATTTAGATGCGAAACGACTATCTCTGTCTGATATGATCGATACAGGCACCCCATGTCATGAGACTATTTCTTTGATGTAAATTTGAGCTAGCTTGTTCATCTTATAGTCCTCACGAATTGGCACGAAGTGTGCAGACTTGGTCAGTCTGTCCACTATTACCCAAACTGTCACACCCCGACTTTCCACGTGTCACCGGTGGGCCCGGTGGGGAGTATCGTGACGTAGTTGGCAACATAATAGTCAAACAACACAATATATATAAATGCACAGCGGAAGCAAAAGATAAATATTATTACATTCCGAATATAAAGTAATATCCAGTACTACAACGGAAGGTAAAGGATCCACAGGCGGATCTTAAAACATATCACTCGTTCAACAGACTTTAGACGCCTAGAACTTGCAAGATTCCTTATTAGCGCCCTGAGCTTCCAGCCAATTACGTTCAGTACCTGTCACTTAACCTTTTTGGAAAATACGTCAGTTTTCACTGGTAAATACACTCAACCGACTCATTTGAAAAGAGTTTAAGAAAATTGATTTGAATGCACGTGGCACAAAATATCTTTTATAATTTGATTAAGATGCACAGAGGCAAAATTAACCTTTTTAACTTGGAACAATTATATTTATAACCTTGTATACAGATTTACATGTTCGTTGTACGTTCAGGGCCCGATGTAGAAACCGAGTCAGATTAACAGACACGCCACAAGTATAGGCCCACAATAGAGTGAGATACCGTTATTACTTAAGTAACTGTCAGGTGTATGCCTACACCCCGTACTTAAGACGTGGCCATTTTATAATACAATGATGTCAAGGATATCCGGGACATGGTCATTAACCCCTAAAGGTCTTTGTTTCAAACAATACAGATTAAACCGGGTTACCTCAATAATTTAACCATAATAAGATTAAATATTCAATACCCGACCAAGCGGTATTATTATACCGTATTCCAAGCCCGTATAGGGAAAATAAGTTAAGAGTATTTACCTGAGCTAGCTCCTGTCTTAAATAGCAAGAATCTAATAACTCAGCCGTATTCACCTAAGTAAGCGTAGGTACCATTTACCGGAATTCTCTAGTCTGGAATGATGGTATAAATAACCAATTAGAATGCTAACGGGTCTTTAATTTAGCCTAAGCTTAGACCGGTTAGTCTTAGGGTAATATATGGTTCAAACGCATGATTAAGCGAAGACCGGATAGAATGTGATTTAGACCCGACAAGTTTGAAGACTTGTATAATATGGGTATACTAATCACATTCTGGATTTTTGAGACAAAAATGATAATGTTTGACCCATTTCGGTCAATTTATGCAAACTAGTTACATAAACCGAACCGAACGCGAAAAGAGCGTTACGGGCGACCATAAGAGTCATATGCAAGTTCCCTAAGATAATATGCTCTAAATATGTTATAATATCAGCAAAGTACCTTCTATTATGCCCGGAACAGATTTAAACTCAACTTATGCCTCATAGGGGCATTTTGGTCATTTAAAAGATTATAAAAGAGTTTATTCGTAAATCTGAGTTACGGTCTGATTTATACAGTAAATATACTTAATTTATCATGTTATAACAGTAGGGTATGACCCATATGTAGAACTTATCATTTAAAACCAAACTATGCACCTTAGGGGTATTTTGGTAATTTCACAAGGGCTTAAAAGGTCAAAATTTGAAATCTGAGTTTATAAAGTTGTACTTACTGTTTTTATATGAAAATATGCTAATTACATCAGTAGGTATAATTCTTATATGCTTGATATGGTTATAGTATATACTATGCGTTAAAAATGCCTAAAAAGGCGATTTGGAGCCGTTTCCGGGTTGTAAAGGAAAGCTGGGATTTTTAAAGTTCCAGAAGGCTCAAAATACTTTATTTAATAAATAAAATCAGTAGAAAAAGGTTTGGGGTCAATCGGATTTATAAAACTCGTTTTATGGCCCAAAAGGGCAAATTCGGTATTTACCGAATTTAACTTAAAGACCTATGTTATGCTCATCCAAAAATTAAATAAAAATCTTTATAAATCTCAAAATATTATATAACATCAGTGTATAAAAATTTTGATACCAAAAAGTGGGTTAAAATAGGCTTTGCGCTAAATGCGCTATTTACTTAACATAAAGCTTGTGATTTACGATATTGAGCATATCTCTTAAACTAGGCCACAAACTGATATGAAATTTACGGTGCATGTTTATAAATCAGTAACAAATGATTTTACTCTTTCACTTTTTCAAAAATCGCGTTTTATATTAAAAAAGGGCAAAATGGTCATATTTAAGCATAACCCGGTAACATGCATATGAATCGGATAAGTGTTGAACCAAGTTGTAAAATCTCAGAGAGTTAAACATATATGAAAGTTGGTCCAAAATATGCTCTAATGCAGATCTTAACATGCATGTACGGATCAGAACCGATAGTCAAAGAAAAAGTCAATTTATGAGACTTTCGGTTTCGATTCGGGTTTAATACAGAAAATTGTCGAGTTGATCATGAAGAAACATGTTCCTACATTAATTACAAAGTTATTTTGATGATCAAACAGGTTGCATGTAGCCTACATTGTTAATCAAGCTTATTTTTGCAAAAACACATTCTGTTGACTTTTTACGAAATGCTTTGACTCGACAATTAGCATATTTAGAGTGTGAATCTGATAATACCCTTTTAGGGGTTTGTTACATACATAAATACCATCATGTTGGTACCTTCGATTCGAGATATGACTGAGCACATTTCGTTTAATCATAAAGTCAAACTATATTTACGACGGATTGACTTTAGACCATTATCTAAGCTTAGAATGAAATAGGGAATGTTATAAACACTTACAAAGGTCCTAACAAGCTTAGTGATCACTTATGAGGCTGCCTTGTCGATCAGAATGCTCCAGGAGAAGTCTTGTGAGTTTTTGAAAGTTCAAGTGTTCTTGGTTTTGCAACAATGGTGAACTTTATGATGATTTTGATCTGAATTAGAGGTGCCACAGGTGTTTATAAGGGTTGTAAGACTTATACAAGGGTCCTCAGCTGCATGTAATACGATTGGTCAGGCCCTAGAGTTGAGAACAGCTGGTAACAACTCGCAAAAACAGACCTGACTGGCATCTGTGCGGATTCTGTCGCTGGGCAGGTGTCGCGCGACGCGAGACCCCCCTCGCGCTAGGCGAGGGCGTGGTCGACCAGCTTTCCAAGTTTCAAATGTTGCACTTCAGCCCCTGATCTTTTGTAACGTGTTTAGGCTATTTATTTAGCACTCTTGGCCCTTATATCTGACTTTTATAAACCTTGGGACTTTTATAAACTTGGGCATGTCCTCGGTTAACTTTGCGCTTACCCGAAAAGTCTCGGAATTCACGATAACGCGTTTAACCTTTCGTGTACGGTTTTAATCATAACTTTCTCATACGATAACGAAACTTCATGAAATTTTTACCACATATTCTAGCGAGTATATTTTATCATTACAAAGCTTCGGGTTTGCCAAAAGATCACTCAGAGGTATAATTTCAACATGTTGACACTTTTAGTCCCTGTAGTTTGTAATTCCTCACTTTCTTTCATTTCTCGCTTCGTATGATCCATGACTTATCCGTTTAAGGTTATAAACACCATGTAGGGTTATTGTAGAGCCTATTTATCAATCGTTGACACTTTGAACCCTTGAATTCACATAGTTTCACCGTTTGTCAACATTAGTTCCTCTAAAGTATGTTTTCACATATTCAAAGCCCATGACACGTGTCAGTACATTATTGGACGTAAATTTTCGAGGTGTTACACAAATAGTATCATAACCATGACTTGACCTTGGGAGCTTCGTGATAAAATCCATGGTGATTTTCTCCCATTTCCATTCTGGAATCTCTGGTTGTTGCAAGTATCCAGAGGGTTTTTGATGTTCTGCCTTCACCTTAAGGCATTTAAGGCACTTTTCCACACAATGGGCAATAGATCGCTTCATTACTGGCCACCAATAATCTCTCCTTAAATCCTTATACATCTTGTCACTGCCAGGGTGAATGGAATACTTAGACTTATGAGCTTCCTCTAAGATTGTATCCTGCAGTCCTCCAAAATTAGGAACCGATATCCTATTGTTGAACCTAAGGATATTATCATTTCCCATTGTTAGTAGCTTCAGTCTCCCAATCATTCTTTCTTTTACAATATGATTCTCTTTTAAGGCTTCTTGTTGTATATTCTTAACTTGATCTAAGAGACTAGTTTTAACCTCTATTCTGGTTGCACGAATTCTTATTGGTTGAGGTTTCTCTTTTCTACTTAGAGCATCTGCTACTATGTTTGCCTTACCTGGATGGTATTGGATCTCACAATCGTAATCACTTAATAACTCTATCCATCGTCTCTGCCGCATATTGAGCTCCTTCTGCTCAAATATATGTTTTAAACTTTTATGGTCACTATAGATAGTGCACTTTGTACCGTAAAGATAGTGCCTCCAAATTTTCAATGCGAACACTATGGCACCAAGTTCCAAATCATGGGTTGTGTAGTTCCGTTCATGAATCTTCAACTGTCTAGAGGCGTAGGCAATCACTTTGCCTCTTTGCATGAGTACACATCCCATACCATAGTGAGATGCATCACAGTAGACGGTAAAATCTTTCGTTCCCTCAGGAAGTGACAGTATTGGGGCGCTACATAACTTATGCTTTAACGTGTTAAAGGCTTCTTCTTGTTTAGGTCCCCAATTAAACTTAGAGGCTTTCTGAGTTAGTGTGGTTAATGGTGTTGCAATCTTTGAGAAGTATTGAATAAACCTTCTATAGTATCCCGCTAACCCCAGAAATCTTCTGATTTCAGTGGGATTCTTCGGTACTTCCTATTTCTTGATGGCCTCGATCTTTGCAGGGTCAACTTTTATTCCACATTCATTTATCACGTGGCCTAGCAATTGCACCTCACGTATCCAAAATTCACACTTAGAGAACTTTGCATAGAGTTTTTCTTTCTTAAGCAATTCAAGGACTGCTCTCAAGTGTTGTTCATGTTCTACCTCATTCTTAGAGTAGATAAGGATATCGTCAATAAAAACGATCACAAACTTATCGAGGTAAGGTTTACAAACCCTGTTCATGAGGTCCATGAACACTGCAGGTGTGTTGGTTAATCCAAATGGCATTACCAAAAATTCATAATGACCATACCTAGTCCTGAAGGCAGTCTTAGGTATGTCTTCTAGTGCAACTTTCACTTGGTGGTATCCAGACCTCAAGTCTATTTTAGAGAAATAGCTTGCCGCTTGTAATTGATCAAACAAGTCGTCGATCCTGGGCAAAGGGTATTTATTCTTTATAGTGGCTTTATTCAAGTCTCTATAATCGATGCACATGCGCATCGTCCCATCTTTCTTCTTGACAAACAAGATGGGTGCCCCCAATGGCGACGAACTAGGTTGGATAAACCCCTTGTCAAGCAACTCTTGTAGTTGCTTCTTGAGTTCTTGCATTTCTGTCGGGGCTAGTCTGTATGGCGACTTAGCAATCGGTGATGTACCGGGGACTAGGTCAATGCGAAACTCAACCTGTCTATCCGATGGTAGTCCCGGGAGTTCGTCGGGAAACACTTCGGGGTATTCTCGTACTACTGGCACGCCCTCGACCTTCTGCTTTTATGTAGTGTTTACAACATATGCTAAAACGGCAACATACCCTTTCCTTAGGCATTTATGTGCTTGTGCTATCGTGATGAGGTTCTTAGTCTTGTCAGTGCGGTCTCCCGATACAGTTAGCTGTTTGCCGTTGGGTAATCGGAGTCGGACGATCCTTTTGTCACATATAACTTCCGCATGATATGGTGTTAACCAGTCCATTCCTATGACTATGTCGAATTCTCCAAGTTCCATAGGCATTAGGTCTATAGGGATAATATGGTTGTTTAAGCTTATTTTACAATTCTTAACTATGTCAACTATCTCTCTTTGACTTCCATCGGCCATTTCTACTGTAAAGGCATGATCTAGGTTTTGGGACGCCTGGTTCAAGTAAGGTCTAAAGGTAGTCGACACTAGACTTCTATTTGCATTGGTATCAAATAACACACGCGCATATACATCATTTACGAGATACGTACCCGTGATAACGTCTGTATTGGTCTTGGCTTCTTCCTTGGTGAGTACAAATGCCCGCCCTTTTGGCTGATTTGGTTGTGTCCTATCATTTCTTTTGAGTTTGGGACATTCAGATCTCATGTGGTTAGGGTCTCCACATTTGAAACACTTCTTCTTTTCCTTGCATTCTTGAAGAGCATGACCCGTCTTTTTACAATTTGGACAGGGAAAATGACATTCCCCCGTATGAAAGCGTTTGCAATTTTGACATTGAGGAAATGTTTTAGGCCTTTTAAAGTTGTTATTCCAGGTGTCCCCCTTTCTTTCTTCCCACTTCCTTTTTGGTGCGGGAGATTCAGCCTGCCGCAGAATCATCTCGGCAGCCATAACGGCGCCAGCCTCAACAGTTTCTGCAAAAGTCTTGGGGTATTTGGATTTGATAAACACCCTCATTTCAGAGGGTAGACCCCAAATAAACCTATTGATCAGTTTTTCCTCAGTCAATGCTAAATAAGAAACCAGTCGAGATATGTCGTTGAAACGAGAAACATACTCTCGATAGGTTTTATTTCCCATTTTTAACTGAAAGAATTCCACTTCCAGTTGCTCAGTCTCACTGGGAGGACAATACTTAGCAAGAAACTTATGAATAAACTCCTCCTACTTCATCTCCTTAACCTTTTCTTTTCCCTCTGTTCGGACCACAATGTTCCACCAGTGAAGGGCTTCAGCTTCAAACATATGTACGGCAAACCGTACTTTGTTGTGGTCATCACACTCACATATGTCTAATACTGACTCCATTCTGTTGAGCCAGTCTTGAGCTTCTAGTGCTCCCTTTCTTCCGTCAAAGGACTGAGGTTTACAGGAGATGAAGTGCTTATAAGTACATTCCTTTGATTTGGAATATTCACATTTTCCTACTATTGGCATGGTTGCAATAGTGTTTTTCCTTTCGCCCATTCCTTCCCTTTGTACTGGGGTGGAGGCTACTGAGCTTTCTTCATGTCGTTCTCCAGATTGGTTAACATTATCGGTTTGTGCATTAGTCATTACCTTAGCCACTTCCACAGCTATATTGTGGATATCCTCAGTATTTAGACGCATGCTTGTACTAGACCGGGACCTGACATTGTGAGAGGGAGTTCGAGTCCTATAAGAACCTTCCTCTCTCCTTCTGTTATTCTGATTATTTCTAGACCCTTGTTCATCTCTATGTTCAGACATTGTCTCCTTCCTATAGGAATATGAGTATAAAGAGTTACTAGTATGTATGATACATCATTATAATATAACAACTATATACATCACATAGAGATATATATAGCACATAAAAAGGCACAACATAGTTTACTTCTTCTAGCGTCACTCAATTGACCATGCAAGTACTTTTCCTGAGAACATGTTATTTGGCCTAGTCTGAGTGTGCTATTAATCTTTAGAGAACTACTGGTTAAAGCTTAGGCATTCCTGCAATACCTAATTCACTAAAACCTCGGGCTCTGATACCAACTGTAACACCCACTCCGTAACCCGGGTGATTGTGCACAATTGATACACTTACAGCGGAAACAAACTAAACTTTCATTAAAACTTATAATAGTCTGAGTACAACACTTTATTTATTTACAAACTTTTGGCAACTAAGAACTCCTTGATCTTCTAAAACCCCACAACTGTCAAGTAGTTCCTATAGCTTTCCTCATGACTCACCTGAGATAAGTATACTCAAAACGACGTCAGATATATACTGGTGAGCTCATACTATACAATTTTTATAAAGACAGACCACAGTTTACATTATATGCATACACAATATGGGCATGTGCCCACATTATAGTCAGGTTGGGCCTCATTGAACCTTATAGGTCACATTTGACTTGTCACAAACCACCGTACAAGAGACATACTGGTCCTCCAGCTGTGTCCCCCTACGGCCGTCACATAGGTATGAGTGTGTGTCGCTGGACCTTATAAGCACGAAGTGCCTGTGGGTACAACACCTTATTACCCTTCCCAGAGTGACACACCTCATTAAGCATAATAGAATCCCATATACCCCTACTGACACATGCATACTGCAGCATTCTCATTATTACCAGTTATGGACGAGTATACTATCACAGTTTAAAAGACAAGTATGATGACTCACCTTATTAGCAATTGCTTAACAGCCTCTAGTACGACTGGGTTATGTCTCAAGGTCCTGACACAATTACATAATCCTAGGTTAGGTAATGGTACACCTAACTAGTCATTATCATGGTTGGATATTGGTTAGTGCTGCCTTGTTTAAGCATGGTTGATCAGTCTATGCTTAACTAAGGCTAGGCTACCCAATACCCGCCCCTGACAATAACCCTAGTACCTAAAAATAATACTAACATTACCACTACTACTAATAATAATATTACTACTAATAATAATACTCCTATTAACTACTAAAATTGAATAATAAATAACTAAACATAAACGTAAACGAGAGCATATCTTAAAACTATCTACGGCACGTTGATGTAGAGTTTCCCTACTCCTGCTCCTACTTGCGCTCCAAAAGCGACTATTAACAACACCCAACGGGGTATCGTATACTCGGGATTCTCTATACTAGAGCGTTTCCATTAAAGAAACTGGTACCTAAACAAACTACTGAGACCCTTATTTAAAGCAAGCAAGCACCTCAAAACCTTTTCTTGTCGATGTGGGATTCAATTGACGTGCCTACCTGCCTGCTTGACCTGCTAGCTTGCTTGCTTATATATATTAATTCAGCTGCTTCACTCGTTTTTCTCGTATAACTTTTAAAATATGACATTTTATAAAACGACGAATATGTCATTAGAACGAGCATATTTTTATCTACGTTTTAACCTAAGTTTCATTAAAAACGGAGTAAGGTCAAAAATAATATATTTAATTATTAATATTAAACGGTCTCATATATTAGCCAAGGCTTGTCAAGATATTTCTCCTTTCACACAATCATCTTACTCGTTCAACAATATATGAAATATAAATTACATAATTCATATGTTTATAACCAGTACATTAAGGTTCGGGGTATTACATCCTTCCCTCCTTACAAAAATTTTGTCCTCGAAATTTATCATCACTTAAAAAGATGAGGGTACTTATCTTTCATTATGTTTTCTAATTCCCATGTAAAGTTGGGTCCACGACGTGCGTTCCACTTGACTTTGACTAACGGGATTTCCTTCTTGCGTAACTTTTTAACCTTCCTATCTTCGATTTGTAGTGGTTCTTCAATGAAGTTGAGTTTGTCGTCAACCTGTACGTCTTCCAGGGGTATTTGTTGGGCTTCGTCCACTAGGCACTTCCTTAAATTTGATGCATGAAAAGTATTATGTATTCCTGCCAGCTGTTTAGGAAGTTTTAGCCGATAAGCCACTGGTCCTACTTTGCTTGTTACTTCAAACGGCCCAATGTATCGGGGTTTCAACTTTCCTTTCTTTCCAAACTGAATCACTCCTTTCAGAGGTGATACCTTAAGCATTACTTTATCCCCCAGTTGGAACTCTAGGGGTTTACGCCTCTGAAATACATAACTCTTTTGTCGATCTTGAGCACTTTTCATCCTTTCTTTTATTTGCTGGATCTTTTCTGTGGTCTCCACAATGATTTCTGGTCCTGATAGTTGACTTTCCCCTACTTCCGTCCAACAGATAGGAGTTCGGCACCTTCTTCCGTATAAAGCTTCATAAGGTGCAGCTTTGATGTTGGCGTGATAGCTATTATTGTAGGCGAATTCGATAAGTGGTAGATGAGTGTCCCAACTTCCACCAAAATCAATTACACAAGCCCGAAGCATATCTTCTAATGTCTGAATAGTCCGTTCACTCTGCCCATCCGTCTGAGGATGATATGCAGTGCTTAGATTAAGCTTGGTTCCCAACTCTTGTTGGAAACTTTGCCAGAATTTAGATGTGAAACGACTATCTCTGTCTGAGAATTTAGATGTGAAACGACTATCTCTGTCTGATATGATCGATACAGGCACCCCATGTCGTGAGACTATTTCTTTGATGTAAATTTGAGCTAGCTTGTTCATCTTATAGTCCTCACGAATTGGCACAAAGTGTGCAGACGTGGTCAGTCTGTCCACTATTACCCAAATAGTATCATAACCGTGACTTGACCTTGGGAGCTTCGTGATAAAATCCATGGTGATTTTCTCCCATTTCCATTCTGGAATCTCTGGTTGTTGCAAGTATCCAGAGGGTTTTTGATGTTCTGCCTTCACCTTAAGGCATGTAAAGCACTTTTCCACATAATGGCCAATAGATTTACGCTCCGGATATCATCAATTGAAGGTACAAGAAGAAGACATACCTAAAACTGCTTTCAGAACTAGGTATGGTCATTACGAGTTTACAGTCATGCCCTTTGGATTAACAAATGCTCCTGCAGCATTTATGGATATGATGAATAGGATCTGTAAACAGTATTTGGATAAATTTGTAATTGTCTTCATCGACGATATACTTATTTATTCCAAAAGCCAGGACGAGCACTGTAAACATCTACATGCACTCTTGAATTTGTTAAGAAAAGAGAAGCTTTATGCCAAATTCTCCAAGTGTGAATTTTGGCTCCAGGAGGTGCAATTTTTAGGGCACATGGTGAATCACGAAGGTATTCACGTAGATCCCTCCAAAATAGAAGCAATCACCAAATGGAAGGTTCCGCAATCAGCTATGGAAGTTAGAAGTTTTCTAGGATTGGCCGGATACTATAGACGATTCATTAAGGATTTTTCTAAGATAGTTGTACCATTAACTAAGCTAACCTGTAAAGCAGTGAAGTTTGAGTGGGGACCTAGGCAAGAAAAGGCTTTTAAGATTTTAAAGCAAAAGTTAACAAATGCTCCAATTCTTGCCTTACCAGAAGGAACAGAAGATTTTGAAGTCTACTGTGATGCTTTTAAATTAGGATTAGGATGTGTGCTAATGCAACGCAAAAAGGTAATTGCGTATGCCTCAAGGCAATTGAAGAAGCACGAGGAAAACTATACGACTCATGTCTTAGAATTAGGATCAATAATTTTTGCCCTTAAAATCTGGAGACACTATCTGTATGGCAGTAAGTTTACAGTCTATACGGATCACAAAAGTTTAAGGTACATATTTGGGCAGAAAGAATTAAACATGAGACAAAGGAGATGGATGGAAATTCTAAGTGACTACGATTGTTGTAGGATCGTGAAACGAACTAACGAGTCGATCAGAAGAGTACTCAGACTGAATCAGAGGCGGAATTCATTGATTCGGTCTTCGTTTAGCTTGTATTCACTAATAAATGTCTTGTTTATTGATCTTGAACACTTTACAGTACAGAGACACTTCGACAGCACCTCGGTGTCGGAAATCAGAAAGTTACAAATGATGACAGTTTGAAGCCTATTTATAGGGAGAGACCCCTGACCGTTTGAAAGTGACATGCCACCCTTCAAACGGTCACCTCTTCAAACCGTCACTCCTCTCAAACGGACACCTCTCAAACTTACAACATATTCAAACGGTCAACAATCTAATTACATAAATCTGATTTGTCTTCTTGTGAACATTCAATTTCGTGTAAACTTGCAAAGATGATGTCATCTCTATGATGTCATCATTAAATATGATGACATCAAGCTTGATCATATCCGCAACGCAATCCAGACTCGATATAAGATGAAGTCGACAGATGTATGCACCAACAGACTCCCCCTCAGATGTTGACGAGTCTTAAGTGTAGAGTCTTCGCATCTTCAGTCTTTATCAGTCTCTTTTCTTTCTTAGCATATACCAGGATCTTCTCTTTGGTTCTAACCTCGTTAGACTCCCCCTCTTATCATGATGGGATCGCTGTCTGGAATTAGCTATCACCTTGAGATTAATCCCTGGCTTTTTCTCTGATCAGCTCATTTCCTGCACACATTTTCTCATCAAAACATAAGTTTTTACTTAACTCAATAAGAAAAACTTACTAGTAATAGTTACATCAAGTTCAAATTAATGATCCTGATTAACTAATCTAACTTTCTTTCTCAAAATCAGTTTCTTCTTTTAAACGCACACTCCCAAACCAGTTCATCATGTTCAGCACTTGGAATTTTGAAAATCAGCTCTTCAACATCAGTTGTCGAAAATATTTTTGTATTTTTCAAAATTTATGCTAAAACACACTAAAATCTTTTTGTATAGAATGAAATGCAATGCAATAAAGAAATATTTACAAACAATATTTTGTGAGCTTGTGTAAGAGGATCATATCAGTTTATGTGACCAATCACTAGCACCGTTAAGCTTTAAACATTTTAAGTTCTAAACGATTCACATGGATTGACGATATTGTTGTCCACTTAAACGCAATCTAAAAACTTTCGAAATGCTTACCGATACGTTAAGGTATATTAATTTTGCACTAAATTCTTATGGACCCCACGATCTCAGCATATCCCCTCATCATGCAATACACTGACTCAAGTAATGCCTTTAAACTTTTATCAACTGTGATTTGTGCGAAAACAAAACAGAATGTTTAAACATTAACAATCAGGTCGATACTTCCGTATACGCAGAGAAAGTCCAATGTTTAAACAAAATAAGAAAAATAAAACAAGTTGAAGTTGTTTAGGCTTTAACCACCAGGTCGATACTCCCGTATACGCAGAGGAGGTCCAAAGCTTAAACGAAACACCAAAGAAAATAAAGCAGAACGTTTAGGCAACAACATCCAGGTCGATACTCACGTATACACAGAGGATGTCCGATGCTTAAACAAAATAAAGAAATAAAACAAGTTTAAATCTTTGCAAAATGAAATGCACAATCACAGCAACTTTTCAGCAAAGTTGTGAAAGTTCACAAACTTAACCAGTTTTATGTCTTTCGACAATCAACGATTACTGAGTAGGCACACAATCAAGAAGGACAAAACTAAGTACTATGCTTTTGACCATGTTTCCCACTAGAACTAGGCCTTTTCATTTAGGTTTGTATCGATATCGCAAATCTACTAGCCTAGCTGAGCCTATCGTCACATCCTTAGTGAGATCGTTTATCACATTTTAACTTTCCATTTCTTTAGCATGCTGTGACAGTCCAACTGATCTACTATCATTTCCTCTTTTTCACAACAAAACTCATTTTTGCATTTTTTAATGTTTTTGACATTTTCAAATTTTCAAATGTTTTTGGATTTTCAAAAATTTCTTACTCCCCCTAAAATGCAAACACATTTTAGGAAATTTGAAAACAAAATGTACAAGTAACATGATAACTGATATCGAATCGCTTCAAATCGCCATCCACTTGGCATAAACAATCAGAACTCCCCCTCACAACAAACTATCTTCCCATTGATTTCAAAACACTTAAGTTTGTTTTAATCAAATGGTTTTTCTGTAAAATTAGTTTTGTTGATTGATTTTAACCATTTGTAGGTTAGGGGATAAACTCATCATTTTGTTTTTCAACCACTTGTAGAAAATCAGATACAACTTAATGTCCCTGATTTACCACTTGTAAGATCAATCCAATCAAGCATTTTCAACCAATCATTATCTGTTGGTTGAATTCTCAAAGTGCCGATTCCTACTCCACACTTACCAACCTGGGAGTTCCGGCAATTCCTGCAATATAAATTTCCAATAATTTTCAATTTTCAAACAAACAACATAAGAATGATGCCGATTCATGCTCCACGATTACAAACCTGGGAGCTCCGGCAAGTCAGGTTTTTCTATTTAAAGAGTTTCACCCAAGCCTGACGGTCCTTGGGTGCTTTTGAAATTCCGTTTGACAATGATGGAAAATTTTCATCATTCATTGTCAAACCAGAATCACCACTTTTTACCTCAACACATGGCTCTTCTGGTTTTACCTTACCAGAATCATTGCCTGAATGTGGCTTATCTGACTTTAATGAGCCAGATTCATCGCCGACATGTGGCTCCTTTGTTTCCGAAGAAACAAATTCATCACCAAATTTGTTAATCTCTTGATTAACTGCCTTTTCTTTCTTTACTCTCTTTTGTCCTCAGATTTGTATCTGATGAACTCGTCTTGCTTGACTTTGCAATCGAGGAAAGCGATTCATCAGAACTCTTGTTTTTACCAACAGATAAACCCGAGGACAAAATCTTCTCTAGATACTCTCTGGCCTTCTTTCTCTTTTTCCTCAGTCTGTCTTTTTGCCCCTGAGAAAGCTTTACTTTCTTTTCTTGAACTTTAGGTTCTTGAACCTTCTGTTCTTTGGGCTTGACATTGACTGATTTCTTTGCCAATTTTTGAGAATTAGCCCTCGATCTTTCATTTGATCTCCTTGGGCAATCCCTGGCAATGTGTCCTTTGATATTGCATTCAAAGCATCTTCTCGTCTCCAACCACTGATTTTGGCAGTTAACAGCAATGTGTCCTCGAACACCACAAGTGTAACACACTCTGTTATCGTACCAATCACCACTATCACACCAAACACTCAGATCATAGCATTGTCTGGCTTTGTGGTGATCATCATCCCTCCAGAAAGCTGGATTTGGCTTTGACGCACTGTGGTCAAACCTGCACCACTTATTACCAACAATTTTTGAATTTTCATTTTTCAATTTTTGTGATTTTTTATCACGATTGGATGACTGAACTGATGAGCTTTTATTTTTGTTTTGAACATTTTTCGGTTTTTTATCTTTTTGTTTTTGTTTCACATTCTTCTTTACAGGTTTTTGCGTTGAGCATTCACCTTTTTCAGTAGAATGTAGAACAGTTTCTTTAAACATTTCGTTTAATTTCAAAAATATTTTTCTTTTTTCAATTTCATCATCAGTTTTCTCATCACAATCTTCAATTTTGACATTGTCAAAGTTTATGACATTGTCACTTATTGGAACGGAATTGATCGGTTTTGGACAGGGAAACTCAGATGAAGTCTCAAAACCTTTCAATTTCTTTTCAAGCTCATCTATTTTGTTTCTTGAATTCTCAGCTTCATTTTCAAACTGAGATATTCGTTCAAGATGAGCTTTGATTGTCATTCGAGCACATTCAGCTTCTTTTTCAAGTCGAATAATCGTCTGAAGATGAGAATTTATCATTTTTTGTTTTTCAATGTTATTCTTGCTAAAAACAGATCTCCCATCTTCAAGAATTTTTATTTGACTTTGAAATTCTTTTTCAATTTTTGATTTTTCATTTTCAAAACTTTTAATTTTATCTTCAAAAATTTTTCCATTTTCTTTCAACTTCTTGTTTTCTGATGTCAAACTGTTCCAGTCATTTAACAGTTTAACATTTTCAGATTTTTGCTTCTCACAAATTTCCTGCAAAATAAGAATCTGTTTCTTATCAGCTTTCTTCTCGTCTTTCAAAGCTGAAATCTCTTCAGTCTATTCTTCTCCCACTTGGACACCTTTACTCTTGCTCTTCTTTAATATTGATTTTCCACTTTGACTTTTCTTCTTCTCAGCATTGATCACTATCTGTTCTTCAATCTTTTTAATGAGTGGACAAATTGTCAGTTGGGAAAATTCTCCAGAAATCTTCAAGTTCAAGATATAATTTTTCCATTCTTCTTGAGGTAAAGCACTGACAAATTTTTCAACCCATTCTTCTGATTCCTTTTTAATACCCATCTCAGACATTGAGCGAACAAGATGGCTATACCTCTCAATGACACTCTTTGTATTTTCTCCTGGACAACCTGAAAATGAATTAAATTCTTTATTTAATACATTTATTCTATCAAATGTTTCTCTTGTCATTTTAAAGAAATTAATATCCATGATTCTTGTAGTTCAAGCGGAATAGCCTAACAATCAGATTCAAGCGAAATAGCAACCTGTCTTTCAAGCGGAATACCTGAAACAAACAAACAAACGATCAGTTTAAACAAATTATCGATTAATCGAATAAGACTAGTACTCGAACTGATGATAATTCTGTGTGGACTGAAAGTTGACACACTGTGCGGACAGCTTTGACCTTATGTGATTTCAAACCGAGCAATATGAATTGCTTTAACTTTTGATACAAATCCACCTAGCCGACAAACATCAAAAATCACATGCACATCAAATGGTTCTGATCACCTCTTGCAAACAGCACAATATACTATGCACTTTTCAGAAACTATCCCGTTACATGAAACAAATCACATGGATCGATGACAACTTGGGCTGACAATTGTCAAAAATTCACATGCAATGACAGATTTTATTGAATTTAAAAAAATCACATGCAAGCTACCTTGGGCCACTAGATATCAGTCCTGACAAATACACATGGGCTGATCAATATTAATACTTAAAGCAAATCGATTGGACCTCAATGATAACTCCACATGCAAATCGAATTAATGGACTTCACATATATCGGCAATATCAATATTCAAAGTCAATCTATTGAACCAATGTGTCGGACTTCACAATCTGGACTACAATTTATGATAATCACATGCAATTGCGAATATCAATGCAAACCGACAACACATGCTAAAGCTGGCAACAACACATGTAAACCGACCACATTCTTCAAAATTTCACACAATTCAATGCACTTTCGATAATATCACATGCACTGACACCCTCGTTTAATGTTTCACTCAAAACAATGAACTTTCAAACGGTCAGGTTATGTTTCAAACTGGAAGGTGCAGATTTCAAACGGTCGGACCAGTTTCAAACTGTCACGATGGCAACTTTCAAACTGTCATGTCACGTTTCAAACGAACAGGTGCTTGCTTCAAACGGTTAAGTCAATTTTCAAACGGACAGGTATGTATTTTCAAACTGTCAGCCAAGTCTCGTTCAAACGGTCAGCAATTTTCAGTCCATTTTTACCATTTTTTCTTCGAATTTTGAGCTGAAACTCTCAAGGGTTTGTTAAAATACAATTACGCACATATTGTGAAAGTTTTAGCCGATTTTATCCGTGAAAAATATCAATTTTATGAAAGAAGATGTAGAAAATCAGAATTTGCTAGCGAAAACGAGCTAAACGGTAAGAACTCTTCCTCCTGAGCTCTGATACCACTTGTAGGATCGTGAAACGACCTAACGAGTCGATCAGAAGAGTACTCAGACTGAATCAGAGGCGGAATTCATTGATTCGGTCTTCGTTTAGCTTGTATTCACTAATAAATGTCTTGTTTATTGATCTTGAACACTTTACAGTACAGAGACACTTCGACAGCAACTCGGTGTTGGAAATCAGAAAGTTACAAGTGATGACAGTTTGAAGCCTATTTATAGGGAGAGACCCCTGACCGTTTGAAAGTGACATGCCACCCTTCAAACGGTCACCTCTTCAAACCGTCACTCCTCTCAAACGGACACCTCTCAAACTTACAACATATTCAAACGGTCAACAATCTAATTACATAAATCTGATTTGTCTTCTTGTGAACATTCAATTTCGTGTAAACTTGCAAAGATGATGTCATCTCTATGATGTCATCATTAAATATGATGACATCAAGCTTGATCATATCCGCAACGCAATCCAGACTCGATATAAGACGAAGTCGACAGATGTATGCACCAACAACTGTGATATTCAATATCACGAAGGAAAAACAAATGTAGTCGCTGATGCTTTAAGTCGTAAATATCATGAAAAGCAAAAGCGAGTTCATGCTCTTAGATTAAATCTTCAAGTAGATTTAATGGAACAATTGAAAAATGTTCAAGAAACAGCAATCAAGGATGATGCTGAAGGAATGAAAGGAAGTATAAAAGAACTAGAACATGGCGCCGATGGAATTTGGAGATTCCACAAGAAAAGGATTTGGGTACCTAAACAAGGAAATTTAAAAGATAAGATCTTAGAGGAGGCTCATAAATCTAGGTATACCAAGCACCCAGGGAACAATAAGATGTACCAAGATTTAAGAAATAATTTCTGGTGGATAGGAATGAAAAAGGATATAGCTAGATATGTATCTAAGTGTCTAACTTGTTCTCAAGTTAAGGCAGAACACCAGAAACCTTCAGGGTTACTCCAACAATTAGAAATGCCTGTTTAGAAATGGGAACTAATAACCATGGATTTCTTTACTAAGTTACCCAAAACCAGAAAAGGTAATGACGCGATTTGGGTGATTGTGGATCGATTAACCAAATCCGCTCACTTTTTGCCAATGAAAGAAACCTTTAGCATGGAAAGGTTAGCCAAGTTATACGCAGAAGAAGTAGTATCCTTACATGGAGTCCCACTATCCATTATATCAGATAGGGATAGTCGTTTCACTTCACATTTCTGGACGAGTTTTCAAGAAACAATGGGAACCCGATTGAATTTAAGTACTGCCTACCATCCCCAAACGGACGGACAAAGTGAGAGGATGATCCAAACCTTGGAAGACATGCTCAGGGCATATGTGATCGATTTTGGTGGTAACTGGGATAACCACCTACCCTTAATTGAATTCTCCTATAACAATAGTTATCATTCAAGCATTGAAGCTGCCCCGTTCGAAGCACTGTATGGACGCAAGTGTAGAACTCCGGTTTGTTGGGCAGAGATAGGAGAAAGCCAATTATCAGGTCCTGAGATTGTGCAAGAGACCACGGACAAGATAACTCAAATCAAGGAAAGACTAAAGACGGCTCGAGATCACCAGAAAAGTTATGCAGACAACCGACGAAAGCCGCTAGAGTTTCAAATTGGAGACAAGGTACTCTTGAAAGTTTCTCCTTGGAAAGGAGTAGTTCGATTCGGTAAGAAAGGAAAGTTGAGTCCAAGGTACATAGGACTATTCCCAGTAATTCAGCGCATAGGACCAGTTGCCTATCGTTTACAACTACCAGAAGAGTTAGCCGGGGTACATGACGTATTCCATGTATCCAACCTCAAGAAATGTTTATCTGATGAATCTCTAGTAGTCCCTCTTCAAGACGTACAAGTGAATGAAAAGCTGAAGTTTGTTGAGAAACCACTTCAAATAGAAGATAGAAAGATTAAGTTCCTCAAACATAAAAGATTAGTACTGGTCAAAGTCAAGTGGGATTCAAAAAGAGGACCCGAATACGCCTGGGAGCTGGAATCAGAAATGAAGTGTAAGGACTCTCAAAATTGTCCTAAAAATACCCGTAAGTATAAACCCGGACCCTGAAACCCTAAACCTTATTTAAAATCAAGAAAAACAAATTTCTGGTTCCCAGGCGGGCCGCGTAAAAGACAAGACTTGTCTTACGCGGGTCGCGTCAAACATATGTTGACCAGATAAGTGTTCCGGATACACATGGTGACCAGATGGCAAACCTACTCATGATCCATGCAACCTATACATAGACTAGGCAGCCTCGCGGGCTGCGTAAGTGTTAACCTTGGGTTTACGCGGGCCGCGTGAGGCCTTAATTTCAGCTATAAATAGATTGTTTCATGCACAGTCTGATGGTGTCGAAACGAACTTTCAAAAACGAAGTTTTAGTACTCTGAAGTCGAAAATATCAATTATATTAGTGAGGTGCTGCTCCGATACCGGGTATTAACTCGATCGCTGCTACGATTCAATGTCCGATCGATTAAACTATCCAATGGATGTTTAAGTGCTGCCCACATTAGGGTTTATGCTTTGTCATTCGTCGTAAAATCGATGGATGTTTAAGTATCGCACTTTGTCATTCGTTGTGAGGGTTTAATCTCGTGAGTTATCGTAAATGCTGTATTAGTTACTAACCGAATTCGTGTGCATGTTATTTAATTTAGGTCCAAAAGGCTAATCAGTAGGCTTAAACTCTGCTCATATAAATCTACAATGTGAGTCATTCTCTTTTTATCAACTGTTTTACAATACCTCAAATTATTTTCAAATGTTATAATTACAGGGAGTAAGTCGTGGTAATCTTAATCAATGGCTAGTAGGGTATTGTGCACATTACTAATTTCTCACGGGGTTAGGCTAATAAGCCCTAACAGAGGTTAGGCAAATAAGCCCTAACAGTGATAATCATCACTACTTGGGTGACAGGACCCAATAGTGGTATGACCATCGTCACCAGGAGGTGACACGGCACCATATAACATTAAGATAGAATCCATTGTAATCGCTCTTATGCTGTAATTTATAACTGTGTCATTTTCTTAAATAGAGTGACTCGCCAGCATTTTCCCCCGCTGATAAAATATTTTTAAAACATGTTTCAGGCGACCTGCTGTAAATCAAGGAAAACGTGCTATGAGGCACTATCAAGCTTGAAGAGGTGGCTCGGTTAAAAATGAATAAACATGTTTTAATAAATCAGGGAATTTCCTAGTTAAATTCCTCTATTGTAAATTACGGGGTTTATCTCCAGAATATGGAATAAAATAAATTGGGCATTTTGAGTTTTAAAAAGATCCTGTTAAAAATCTTCCGTTGTCGCATCATCGATACCACGGGTTCCTGTCCTGCGGCTCTTGACCGGGTCAAACCGGGGCTGGGGCCGTGACAGGAAAAGGTGGTATCAGAGCCACACTGATCAAGCCACTGATTTAAGCCTGTTAAGTATTTAAAATACTTAATTTTCTTGATTTCATTTTGTGATTATATGTTTTATTATTTGAATATTTTTGTACAGTATGGGTAAGCAAAGACTTTCAGATATCTACTATAAATTAGATATTTCACCAAAAGAAAAAGGAACTTCATCCTCAAAATACCCAACAGATACTGATGAAGGAATATTTGTTCGAAAGGCACAATATGAGGAACCACTTTCTCCTAATAAAAGAAGTTTGATTATTAGGAAAAGTCAGGAGAAAATAAAGAAATCCCGAGAAAAGAAAGTTAATCAGAAAACCCAAGAACTAGGCAGTAACCCACCATGGGAAGACAAGTTAGATGAAAAATGGGCAGATCTCTATATGCTAGCCACTGTAGCAGTAAATGCAAATCTTTAAAATACTCTGATTCAAGTTTTAGCACCCTTATCACCTACAAACCAGAAACTTTACCCAGGAAATAAATAAGTTAAATTAAACCCTGAGATATGTTTTAATTGTCAATTGTCCTTTGTATTAAATTAGTCACACGGTATGTAATAATATTTAAATGTTTCCTTTAAAAATTTTAACTTAGTATTTTGTGTGCATTTTGCATATATGCTAAACAGCATAAATGACTTATCTGAAGCCCTTCAAAATCTAAATCTCTATCTGGTGAAAATAGAGGTTTCTAGAGATTTAATTGGTTACATACCCGATATAGAAGAACTTATGGAATTCAACGCTCCACCTCCGGAGAAACCCAAGCCTAAGAAAAGAAGAAGGTTCGTAGGATGGAGGCGTGTGCGAAGGAGGAAACCCACAACTAGGAAGATTCCCAAAATAGAAAATCCCATAGACAAAGGAAAGGGGATTGAAATCGGGGAAGGTTCTAGGCAAACAGAAATGGAGATCGGGGAAGGTTCTAGGCAGACAGAGATAGAAATTGGGGAAAGCTCTAGGCAAATCGAGGAGTTACCATTTCAGGAGGAATTGGATCGCGCTTTAGCAAGCTGTGATATCATTAGGCCTATCAATAACAATCTCTACCCTTATGCTGCTGAAACACAACTTCCAATGAACTTGGAACCAGCAATCCCAGAACCTATAATCCACACCCAACCTCTAGGAATGGATGAGTGGTGGACTAATGATTGGCAGTTCCAAAACATGCTCAACAATCCATATACTTTTCTCCCTCAGTTCGACCCAGAACCTATACCAAACCCACCAATGAGCAATGAAAATTTAGCTGAACTCCGCCACTTTGGCGAGGAGTTGGTGGATGCAGGAAATAGGATCAGGGAAGTAGGAGAACAGATCTCCTGGAAGTACGACGATAGGGAGCGTCGTTACTGAATTACTAACTGATGAGGGATAGTGGGATTGTGAAAATGTGATTGTGTAATAATAGTAAAATATAATTTTGTAAAATAACTACAAATAAAACTTTGTAAAATAAAAGTGTGTAATGATGCATAATATATATATATATATATAAATGGGAATCGCGAAATCGATAGTTTTGGCTATATGTGTGTTGTATGATTGTTTTGTGTATGATTGTTATTTATTTGATACTGATAAATTATATATATTATTAGATGGAAAACGCTAATAATGAACCAGTAAACGACGTTAACCATTCTGAGCAACATCCGGAGGATCAATTTATGACTAGGAAAGACATAGAAAATATTGTTGCTCAAGGAATAGCCAATGCTATTCCAGCAATCCTTGCTGCTGCCCAGAAACCTGTTGAACCTCAACAAATCATTCCTAGCAAACGTACTTCTGAAGATAACTTCAGTAATAGCGTAAATGGAGGCAATAATCATACTAATCATGATAATGAACCACGGCAAGCTCCACTCCTCAAGAAAATGAAAGTTGCAACGCCTGGTTGCACTTACAAAGAATTTCTTGCCTGTAAACCAGCTGAGTTTGCAGGTAACGAAGGGGCGACTGCAGCACTGCGTTGGTTAGAGAAAACCGAGGCAGTAATTTCCATAAGTAAATGTGCTGAAGAAGACCAGGTCATGTATGCATCAAATCTTTTCAAAGAAGGGGCGCTAGAATGGTGGAACACGGTGTTACAAGCAAAAGGAAGGAGGATGGCGTATGCTATGAACTGGGAAGAATTTAAGAGTCTTGTAGAAAGAAAATTTTGTCCCGAGTATGAAAAGGAACAAATGAAAAATAACTTCCTGACACATCGGATGGTGGATGTAAATTGTCGAGGGTACACTTCGACATTCTTCGAATACGCGAGAGTAGTACCAACCCTGGCTTCGCCAGAACCAGTACTCATTTCTCGCTACATTTGGGGATTAATTGACGAAATCCGTAATATCGTCAAGGCTGCAAAACCCCGCACGATTGATGATGCGGTGGATTTAGCCAATACTCTGACTGATGAACTGGTACGGACGCGAGAAGAAAATAGAAAGAAGGAAGTAGCCCAAAAGATTACCCAAGGATTTCGTATGGGTAACCGTAACAATTTCAAGAGAAGGGGGACTGGGCAATCTTCCACTGGTCCATTTTGCAATTCTTGCAAAAGGAAACATTTTGGAAGATGCAAAGTATATTGCAATTTTTTCAAAATTCCAGGGCATCAAGAAGAAGAATGCAGGAGGAAGAAATTCACAATCTGCTACAACTGTGGAGAAGCTGGACATCTTAAGCCAGACTGCCCAAAACTGAACAAACCCGCTGACAATAAAGTCAAACCTGCAGAAGGAGCAAAAAGGAATGTAAGAGCCTTCCAACTGACTACTCAGGAAGCAGAGCTAATCCCGGATGTGATAGTTGGTACGTTCCTAGTTCACAATGTTTACGCAAAAGTATTATTTGACTCTGGTGCAAACCAAAGTTTCATAAATACTTCATTCTGCCAAGCTCTTAACTTACCTTTAACCAACCTTAGGCAGATTTTTACAGTCGAAACAGCAGATGGGAATTTTATTAAAATAGAGAAGGTTTTGCAAAAAGAAAATATAGAACTTTCAGGTTATAAATTTCATGCAAACCTATTGCCAATGAATCTAGCTGGGTTCGATGTTGTGTTAGGAATGGATTGGTTAGTAGCCAACCATGCTCGAATCCTTTGTAATAAGAACTCTATAGAAATTCGTGCACCTACTGGGGAAGTAATTATGATTACAGGAGATAAACCACGTAAACCCATGAAGTTCATATCAGTAATGAAAGTTGCTAGTTATGAACGAAATCAAGGAATAGTATATATGATTTCAGTAATCATTAGTACTAAGGGTAAAGAACTTAAGGAGATTCCTGTAGTCTCAGAATACCCAGATGTATTTCCAGAAGAGTTACCAGGATTACCACCAGATAGGGAAGTAGAATTTAGAATTCATCTAATTCCCGGAACTACACCGATAGCCAAGGCACCTTATCGGTTAGCACCCACAAAAATGTTAGAATTGAAAAAGCAATTAGATGAATTACTAAGTAAAGGTTTCATACAACCTAGTTCATCCCCATGGGGAGCACCAGTGTTGTTTGTAAAGAAGAAGGATGGTTCAATGAGAATGTGTATTGATTATAGAGAATTGAATAAGGTTACAATTAAGAATCGATACCCATTACCTAGGATTGATGATCTTTTCGATCAACTTCAAGGAGCTAGACACTTTTCTAAGATCGATTTACGCTCCGAATATCATCAATTGAAGGTACAAGAAGAAGACATACCTAAAACTGCTTTCAGAACTAGGTATGGTCATTATGAGTTTACAGTCATGCCCTTCGGGTTAACGAATGCTCCTGCCGCATTCATGGACATGATGAATAGGATCTGTAAACCGTATTTGGATAAATTTGTGATTGTCTTCATCGACGATATACTTATTTATTTCAAAAGTCAGGACGAGCATTGCCAGCACTTGCATGCACTCTTAACTTTGTTAAGAAAAGAAAAGCTTTATGCCAAATTCTCGAAGTGTGAATTTTGGCTGCAAGAAGTGCAATTTTTAGGACACATGGTAAATCACGAAGGTATTCACATAGATCCTGCTAAGATAGAGGCAATTACCAAATGGAAGGTTCCACAATCCGCAATGGAAATTAGAAGTTTTATAGGTTTAGCTGGATATTATAGACGGTTTATTAAGGATTTTTCCAAAATAGTTGTACCATTAACTAAGCTAACCTGTAAAGCAGTTAAGTTTGAATGGGGAGCTAAGCAAGAAGAAGCTTTTAGGATTCTAAAGCAAAAGTTAACAAATGCCCCAATCCTAGCTTTACCAGAAGGGACTGAAGATTTTGAAGTATATTGTGATGCTTCAAAACTAGGATTTGGATGTGTGCTAATGCAACGCAAGAAGGTAATTGCATATGCATCAAGACAATTGAAAAAGCACGAGGAGAATTATACGACTCATGATTTAGAGTTAGGCGCCATAATTTTTGCCCTTAAGATTTGGAGACATTATCTGTATGGAAGTAAGTTTACTGTCTATACGGATCATAAAAGTTTAAGATATATATTTGGGCAAAAAGAGTTAAACATGAGGCAAAGGAGATGGATGGAAATCCTAAGTGACTACGACTGTGATATTCAATATCACGAAGGAAAGGCAAACGTAGTTGCTGACGCCTTAAGTCGTAAGTACCATGAGAAACAACGACGGGTTCGTGCTCTTAGATTAAATCTACAGTTAGATTTAATGGAACAACTAAAGAAGGTTCAAGAAACAGCAATCAAGGATGATGCTGAAGGAATGAAAGGACAAATCAAAGAATTAGAACAAGGAGCTGATGGAATTTGGAGATTCCATAAAAGAAGAATTTGGGTACCTAGGCAGGGAGAATTAAGAAATAAGATTTTAGAAGAAGCCCATAAATCTCGGTATACCATGCACCCTGGAAACAATAAAATGTATCAAGATTTAAGAAATAATTTTTGGTGGATAGGAATGAAAAAGGACATAGCTCGATATGTTTCTAAGTGTCTTACTTGTTCACAAGTTAAGGCAGAACACCAGAAACCTTCAGGTCTACTACAACAATTAGAAATACCAGTATAGAAATGGGAACTCATAACAATGTACTTTGTTACTAAGTTACCCAAAACCAGAAAAGGAAATGATGCGATTTGGGTAATTGTGGATCGATTAACCAAATCAACTCATTTCCTACCTATGAAAGAGACCTTTAGCATGGAAAGATTGGCAAAGTTGTATGTAGATGAAGTAGTATCCTTACATGGAGTTCCACTCTCCATTGTATCAGATAGGGATAGTCGTTTTACTTCCCATTTCTGGAAAAGTTTCCAGGAAGCAATGGGAACCCGACTAAAATTAAGTACGGCATATCATCCTCAAACAGACGGACAAAGTGAAAGGACGATCCAAACTCTGGAAGACATGCTTAGAGCATGTGTGATAGATTTTGGGGGAAATTGGGACAACCATTTACCCTTAATCGAATTCTCCTATAACAATAGTTATCATTCAAGCATTGAAGCTGCCCCATTTGAAGCACTGTACGGACGAAAGTGCGGAACTCCAGTTTGTTGGGCAGAAATATGAGAGAGTCAATTATCAGGACCGGAGATTGTGCAAGAAACTACTGACAAGATTACACAAATCAAGGAAAGACTGAAGACGGCTCGAGATCGCCAGAAAAGTTATGCCGATCATCGACGCAAGCCACTCGAGTTTCAAGTCAGAGACAAAGTACTATTAAAAGTATCTCCTTGGAAAGGAGTAGTTCGATTTGGTAAGAAAGGAAAGCTAAGTCCAAGATACGTAGGACCATTCCCAGTGATCCAACGTATAGGACCAGTTGCTTATCGCTTACAACTACCAGAGGAGTTAGCTGGAGTACATGATGTATTTCATGTATCCAACCTCAAGAAATGCCTATCAGATGAATCTCTGGTAGTACCCCTCCAAGATATAGAGGTAAATGAGAAATTAAAATTTGTGGAGAAACCACTGCAGATAGAAGACAAAAAGATTAAGTTTCTCAAACACAAGCGACTAGTGCTAGTTAAAGTCAAGTGGGATTCAAAGAGAGGACCTGAATACACTTGGGAACTGGAATCGGAGATGAAGCGAAAGTATCCTCGCTTATTCCGATGAATCTCGAGGACGAGATTCTAAATAAGGTGGGGAGAATGTAAGGACTCTCAAAATTGTCCTAAAAATACCCGTAAGTATAAACCCGGACCCTGAAACCCTAAACCTTATTTAAAATCAAGAAAAACAAATTTCTGGTTCCCAGGCGGGCCGCGTAAAAGACAAGACTTGTCTTACGCGGGCCGCGTCAAACATATGTTGACCGGATAAGTGTTCCGGATACACGTGGTGACCAGATGGCAAACCTACTCATGACCCATGCAACCTATACGTAGACTAGGCAGCCTCGCGGGCCGCGTAAGTGTTAACCTTGGGTTTACGCGAGCCGCGTGAGGCCTTAATTTCAGCTATAAATAGATTGCTTCATGCACAGTCTGATGGTGTCGAAACGAACTTTCAAAAACGAAGTTTTAGTACTCTGAAGTCGAAAATATCAATTATATTGCTGAGGTGCTGCTCTGATACCGGGTATTAACTCGATCGCTGCTACGATTCAATGTCCGATCGATTAAACTATCCAATGGATGTTTAAGTGCTGCCCACATTAGGGTTTATGCTTTGTCATTCGTCGTAAAATCGATGGATGTTTAAGTATCGCACTTTGTCATTCGTTGTGAGGGTTTAATCTCGTGAGTTATCGTAAATGCTGTATTAGTTACTAACCGAATTCGTGTGCATGTTATTTAATTTAGGTCCAAAAGGCTAATCAGTAGGCTTAAACTCTGCTCATATAAATCTGCAATGTGAGTCATTCTCTTTTTATCAACTGTTTTACAATACCTCAAATTATTTTCAAATGTTATAATTACAGGGAGTAAGTCGTGGTAATCTTAATCAATGGCTAGTGGGGTATTGTGCACATTACTAATTTCTCATGGGGTTAGGCTAATAAGCCCTAACAGAGGTTAGGCAAATAAGCCCTAACAGTGATAATCATCACTACTTGGGTGACAGGACCCAATAGTGGTATGACCATCGTCACCAGGAGGTGACACGGCGCCATATAACAATAAGATAGAATCCATTGTAATCGCTCTTATGCTGTAATTTATAACTGTGTCATTTTCTTAAATAGAGTGACTCGCCAGCATTTTCCCCCGCTGATAAAATATTTTTAAAACATGTTTCAGGCGACCTGCTGTAAATCAAGGAAAATGTGCTATGAGGCACTATCAAGCTTGAAGAGGTGGCTCGGTTAAAAATGAATAAACATGTTTTAATAAATCAGGGAATTTCCTAGTTAAATTCCTCTATTGTAAATTACGGGGTTTATCTCCAGAATATGGAATAAAATAAATTGGGCATTTTGAGTTTTAAAAAGATCCTGTTAAAAATCTTCCGTTGTCGCATCATCGATACCACGGGTTCCTATCCTGCGGCTCTTGACCGGGTCAAACCGGGGCTGGGGCCGTGACATGAAGCGAAAGTATCCTCACTTATTTCAGTAAATCTCGAGGACGAGATTTTAAATAAGGTGGGGAGGATGTAAGGACTGCAAAAATACCCCTAAAAGACTCGTAAGTGAAAACCCGGACCCCTGAAACCTTAACATGCATGAAAAACCAAGAAATCAAGATTTCTGGGTTTCACGCGGGCCGCGTAAGAGTAAGCCTAGGCTTACGCGGGCCGCGTCAAAGCAGAGTTGACCGGATAAGCGTTCTGGGCCACGTGTCGAACATCGGGCAAACCTACTCGTGACACCCCAGCCCTACACGTAGACTAGGTGGCCACGCGGGCCGCGTAAGCTCTTATTAAGTCTTACGCGGGCCGCGTAAAACTCAAATTTTGGCTATAAGTAGCCTGTGCATGGGACATTCACCTGTGCTTGAAAATTTCAATCGAAAATGAAGTATACTGCCTAAATTCAAAGTTTTAAGGTATTGAAATGCTGCCACGATACAAGGTATTAACTCGATCGCTGTTACGATTCAATGTCCGATCGATTGGAACTATCCAATGGATGTTTAAGTGCTGCCCATTTTAGGGCTATACCTTGTCATTCGTCGTGAATTCGATGGATGTTAAGTGTTGCACTTTGTCATTCGTTGTGAGGGTTTGTATCTCGTGAGTTATCGTAAATGTTGTATTAGTTACTGACCTAATTTGTGTGCATTGTTGTTTAAATTAGGTTATCAGGCTTATCAGTAGGCTAAACTCTGCCCGTTTAAACTTGCAATGTGAGTCATTCTCTTTTATCAAAAGTATTTTTACAATACCTCAAATTATTTTCAAAGTTATAATTACAGGGATTAAGTCGTGGTTATCTTGAATCACTGGCTAGTGGGGTATTGTGCACGTTACTAATTTCTCAAAATTAGGTTCATTAACCTAACAGTGATAATCATCACTACTTGGGTGAAAGGACCCAATAGTGGTATGACCATCGTCACCAGGGTGTGACACGGCACCAGATAAAAATAAGATAGAAGCCATTGTAATCGCTCTTATGCTGTAATTGATAGCTATGTGTCGTTTTATCAAATTTGAATGACCCACCAGTATTTCCCCGCTGACAAAAATATTTTTAAAACATGTTTCAGGTGACCTACTGTGAATCAAGGAAAAGTGCTACGGAGCACTAATCAAGCTTGAAGTAGTGGCTCAGTTAAATAAATAAACATGTTTTGTAAATCAGGGAATTTCCTCGGGAAATTCCTCTATTGTAAATTACGGGGTTCATCCCAAATTATGAAATAAAATAATCGGGCATTTTCAAGTTTAAAGATCCTGTTAAAACTTCCGCTGCCAAATCAAATAATAAATACCACGGGTATTTCTGTCCCACGGCTCCTGGACCGGGTAAAACCGGGACGGGGGCCGTGACAGTTGGGCTTGTGGTTGGGTTGGAATATAAGGATTTGGATTATATTGAGGTTTTGAAAAAGCGTGAGCTTAAGCAACAACATGCGCTGGTGGAAGATATGCACTTGGATCGAAAACCGGAAGAGGAGCTGACTGGGGAAACGGAAAGGAACTTGTATTGGACATAAACGCTGTTTGTAGTTTTGGTTGCTGAGCTGCACTGGATCTAGCTAAAGAGTTGAAACCTGGAAGGTACATTTCAGTATTTTGAGGAACAGGAATTCGTTTAGCTTTCCGGATTTCTTCATCATTCTTGTGCTCCAGCTTCTGAATGAATTCATAGATATTGACAGTATCTAGACTACCCGTATGCTTCAGCAATTCAATGAAAGAACTCCATTTTGAGGGTAGAGCATCAGCAAACCTAGCAACCATTTCCTGTTGAGTTGCAAGAACACCATAAGAATACATTTCACTAATCAAATGATAAAAAACGAGTTGTCATATCATTTAGTGTTTTGTTGTCCAAGAATTGAAATGATTCAAATTCCTTCTTCAACAGATCATGTCGCGTCTTTCTTATAGCCGCATTCCCTTCACCTCTTGCTACCAAGGCATCCCATAACGCTTTCGTGCTAGTACAATAGCCGAATTGATGATAGATGTCTTTGTGAAGTGCTTGTGTGAGAATAGCAAAAGCCTTCTTCTCCAGATCATATGCCTTCTTGTCGGCTTCTTGCATATTATTGAAAGTTGTGGCATTCGATCCTGCTTCTTCAAGAGCTTGATTATACGGCGAAATGAAACACGTCCACAACTTGGTGTTTTTCCCTAGAACGTACGTGTGAAAACGACCTTTCCATGTCGGATATTCGTTCATGTGATTCAACTTTGGCGGGAGATTGTTGCTACCCGTTTCACTCTCACTTATTAACAGATTTTGAATGCTTTGATTCTGGTTCGTCACTAATGCCCATTGATTTGCACTAATCGATTGTTGAGGCATGACATTCCTTAACCAAACGGCTGTCGAAGTCTGATCTTCACCTGGTCTTGGGTCCGTACTCCAATCCCAAGGACTCGTACAACTCATGATCGATGTATGTAAGTGAAAAACCTGGTTACACACTTGAAAACACACTGTTAACTAAGTTTTGCAAAGGTTCTGTTAAAAAAATTTGACAAGTTTCGACGAAACTCTTGTCTTGGCGAAACTTGTTTGACGAAACAATCTGTTATGACGAAACTCTACTTGTCCTTTGGCGAAACTCTGTATGACGAAACTTCTAATGACGAAACTCTATGTGTGATAACCTTTGACGAAACTTAATGTAACACCCCGAAAACGGGTTTGGTAATTAAACCCCGTTAATACTAAAGACGGGGAAAATACCGTTAGTGGTAAAATTTAACCCGGTGAATATTAGGACTTAAATAAATAATCCTAATATTTACTAAAAGGTGAATAAAAGCTTTTAAGAAAAAAAAAGGATAAAAGGCCCGAGTTAACGGGACCTAAAATAAACTTAGTCATAAATATTCCCGAACCCGCTAAGTTCACTAGGAATATTAAACCTAGTTAATAAGTGGGAATATTATTGAAAATAATTAGGTTGTGATCTAATTAATAACTAACCAAACACGAGGGACCAAAGCCGGGTAACTTGAAATTGGAATTATAAACTTAAAAAAAACACAACACACACAAGTGTGTGTGTGTGTGCGTGCGTGGGTAAGGCCAGGAGAAAGCTCCCATGGAGCTTTAGCCCTAACTTCAACAAATCAACAAAATTGAAGGTCAAATCTAGCCCGAATCGGATGCATGAACACGTATTAATGATCACCTAGTCGTGGGGATCACAAGGTATGTTGAAATTTATGATTTAGTGATACTTTGAGATTATGATGAACAATCATAATCAAAATTCTGGAATGAATCTTGAATCTATGAGTGTTATTGTGATTATATCTTGGTTTAGAAACAAACCCTAGTAGAAAATTTGATGAATTGTTGTCAAAACTAGGGATTTGGTAATTATCCTATTATGTGCTAAGTGGGTTTTATGTTAATATGATGAACACTCATATTAGAATGTAAGATTGATGAATATTGAGGTTATGATACAAGTTCTTTATGTAGTTCATGAACACTAGACTTAGAGGTTTGAATGTGTTGATGTAAATCTTGATAAAGATAACTAGTTATGAACTAGTTAGTAAATAAGTAATATTATGCACATTAGGTGTTTGTTAAAATGCCCGAATGAATGTTGACATAATGAAAATTTGAAAGAAACGCGTAATTGGCTAACTCGACTAACTACGTGTAATACGGAATAATATGGGTTCTAAACGTGATGTTGATTGAACTAATTGTGTAAACCATGTGATTGAAAATTAGTTGACTTTGATAAGATAAGTTAAGTTAACTAATGATGAAGTCGAATAGTAGTTTCGACATAGAATCCGTAAGATGAAATAGTCATAATAATGATGACTAATCTAACCGTCTTACGAATCATGATGATAGTTTGACTCTTGACAAGCTAGATGGAGACTTGGGCAAGGAACGGGTCAAACGGTTCGTGTACGCGAAAAAGAGCATAACCGGATGCAAGGTAAGCGACGCTTACATCCTTTTTGTAGAATATGCATTATTTTGTAAACTACAAATGCGATTAGTGTAATATCCGAATTAAGGGTTCCGACGCTATTAACATGAGTCGGAACAAACATAAATGATAAAAACCATGGGTTATGGTGAAAAGAGGCGAAACGGTAATTTAGTCATGTAATGACTAATAACTAAGGAGTTTTCGTTAAGATCATTTTAAAGTGCAACTAATAACAAGAAAACGAGTAAAAATGGAAATTTAGTCAAGTATCGACTAAAGCAAATTGTAGTTAAAAAGGGGCACCCGTAGCGTAAGCCGAATGGGTAAAAATATAAGAAAAGAATTTAAGAGAAAAAGGGGTCTAGTGGCAAAAATCCAAAATGGGTCGGATGAACAAATTGGTAATTAATAACCATGTTTTGCTACTCACGAAAATACTTGGTCTTATAGTCCAAACGGGTCGAATGGTGGTGATAACACCATTTGATAATATCGACTAATGTGGTTGTCAAGTCTTATGTTAACAGGACCGATTAGCAAATCGGATAATTGCGTCACCATTGATGGTGTGATAATGAAAACGAGGTATAAATCGGGTCTACTTGTGATCCGGGCCAGGTACGCATAATTATGTTGTAGTTAAAAGTGCTATTTTGGTCAAATAATTTGAGAGAGAGTCCTTCGTCATAAAAGGACTAAAATCGACCAAAACGCCCTTGTAGGCTAAATGGGACAAACAACCCTTAAAGGTTTTTTGGAAACAAGTTTTATGATTAAGTAAATACTTAGATTAAGTATAGAGGTTGAAAGAGGTATTATATTAGTCAAACGGTACTATTTGAGTTTTTGCCGTAAAATAATGATTCGAGAAGTAAAATTTGGTTTATATAGATCACCACATCAAACCGCCATAAACACAATTGTGGTGGGAGATTATAGGATAAGAAATGTGGTGATGAAATGCTAGAAACAATCGAGAGCGATTTTAGGCTCGAAAATGCTTAAATACCCTTAACGGGTCAAAATAAGCATACGAGCGAAAACGGGTTTAAATTGTGAAATAAACTTGTGATTAGAACCTAAAATGGTAGTTAATAACAATTTGAGAAGTGTAGGTGATGTAGGAATCAAACAAATATGTTCGTTTGATAAAATGCATAAACGGGTCAAAATTTGGTAAAAGGGCGATAAGCCGAAGACTTAAAAGTCTGAAATTTTATTATGAAGGTTGTTGGATTTTAACTCCATAAGATGGAGAATTAAATTACGGACGCGTAGGAAAAAGAATCGGGTAAAACGGATCAATAACGAAGAAGTTATGGCCGTTTCCGTGAAATCAGATCGTGCAGGGAATATGCAGCAACATTCTGCTGAAAAGGGGGCCTAGCGTCACGCGACGCCCCCAAACCCGGAAAAATGTTATTTTTTGTCATATTTAACCCCTGTACTTGTTTGAACTTCATATTTAACCCCTGTACTTGTTTGAACTTCATATTTAACCCCTGTACTTGTTTGAACTTCATATTTGACTATCAAAACTAACTTTTAAGTTGGTTTTGATCATAGGTGATTGCCATGAGTGCCCGGATGAAGATCAAGCGACGAGCAAGAACCGAACACGATCACGAAATAAGCTTCCGCACTATGTATCGTTATTATGTTAAATGACGAATGTCGTTTCATTGTTTCTTTTAAGTGACGAACTTAATTACATTATGTTCTAAACTTTTAAATTGTAAAAAGGTTTTAGTAAACCCGTTTTTCCGATGGATATGTAATGTTAATTACATGATTGTTTTCGTAAATAATACGCTAAACCTTGATTTATAAGAACGGGTGTTACAAGTTGGTATCAGAGCCTTGGTTTAAGAGATTCAAGTATGGTGGGGAAAACCGTGCTTGGACTTAAACCTTATGCTCTTAATAAAGATTGGTGTTCGGTTCGAGGCTTGATCGCAAATCCGGTAAGTACATGTATGTTAATAGTTTAGCATGCTAAAGTGTTGTAAACAACACATAGGGCTATCGTGTGATACACGTTACCCCAATTAAAATGATTGATATAGTTGACAAAAATACGCGCGTTGACGCGTATAGTAGAAAAAGCCTTGTATTATAATACGGGCGATTATTGAAGTTGACGTTACTAACTTTTGTGAATGTTTTAATTGAAGGACACTCGCGTTTGAAGACGACGAGAGTCAAACGAATTGTGGATATGATGATGGAACGCTCCGAAGTATGACAAGAGGAGCATGCTCACCGAGGACTAAATCGCGTAACGACCGCGAACAAGGTTAATGGCAAAGAACGCCCGTCGGGGCAAACATTACCAGGTGCACATTTTAAATAATCGCACAAATAGTAACATGCAACAAATAAGTAGAAATTAAAAGTTGCATATGTAGATTAAAAAACTTGGAAAAACCCGAATAGAAAATGTATTCGGGATATTGTTTTCAAGAGAAACAAATAGAGGCGTTACTTACATAGGGCGTGATGTGAAAACTATAAAAAGATCATGTGTGTCATGTGTTAATCGCTTACTCTGGCCAAGTAAGTAGTGGCATATGATACCATGAACTTCTTATGGCGGACACGTTTACATCCGATGTAGTAAGGACGGGGTGAATGGGACTAACTTAAAAGTACCCAAATGAATCAGATAAGCAAAATATTTGATAATAATGTAAACGCACAACCGGGGACGGAAGCGTATTACATCAGGATAATGAGCCCGAGTGAATGGGACAAAGAAGCATGAAAAAAATGATTTAGACAAGTATTGGGAGGGAGTGTACTTACACTCGAACCCAGAAAACGCAAGCATGAAAAATGATTTAGACAAGTATTGGGAGGGAGTGTACTTACACTCGAACCCGGAAAACGCAAGCATGAAAAATGATTTAGACAAGTATTGGGAGGGAGTGTACTTACACTCGAACCCAGAAAACGCAAGCATGAAAAATGATTTAGACAAGTATTGGGAGGGAGTGTACTTACACTCGAACCCAGAAAACGCAAGCATGTAAAGTGATTTAGACAAGCATTGGGAGGGAGTGTACTTACACTCGAACCCGGAAAATGCAAATATGTCCCTTAACGGGTCGTTTTTGTAAAACGTCAAACTTAAAGACAAAGTCGGAATATAAAAATGAAGCGAGGTCTTAATGCATACCGGGAGGGTTGCAATAATAACGACTTCGGTAAAACACCCGGTTGATGGGTAAGAATTAAACACATGCGTAAACCAAGAGACGTGAACGCGGGTTGAAAAATCAAAGGACTTGGATTACGAGATATGACTGTAAAATCTCGTATATAGAAATTGTGAGTAAATATGTTCAACTATTCGAAGTCGAATGGGTTGAATAAAGAATAAAGTTGATTGTTTATAAGTGATGGATTTCACGTTAATAGGTCAAACATGTTGAATACAAAATAACGCCGAATGGCACAAATGAGCGCTAGCCAGATAAAGGTAGCGTTAAATGCAAGAGAATAATGAGCCCGGTAATGGGATATAACCAAATAAGAATAAATTATGGACTGTCAATATCCTGGTATGGATAATTGACAAAAGTTAAAGAGAAGATCCTAAAACTAAAACTTCGGTTTTAGTAGGAAATAATGTTTTTACAAACATAAATTCTGATAGGAATTTAAATAGTAAGCATGAAAGATACAAGTCTTGACACTGATAGGCGCAAGACGATATATTCGAAAAGTGATATTTTCGAAAATGAAATTTTGATATAAATTAAACATGGTGTAACACAATCACGGTCAAGAAATGTAATGTGAAGTAGAATCACATTATAACCAAGCATGCGGTAAAAAGTAACTGGACTAATAAGTCTAATTAGTGAGACCCGTCAAGGTCATTTAAATAAATTTGGTTTGCTTGTAAGCGATAGGTTCGGTATGACTGAACCGAATAAATAAATTTGAAGACAAAAGAAATTCCTGCTAAAAGTGAAAGATTTCATTAAAGACCTTTAAACGGGTCAAAATAACGGATTCATAAAGAATTCGATAGTATATGAAAGCGATGGATATCGCTAAGTTAACCAAACTAGCGGAAATAACGAGATTACGTTATTTCGAAGTTACACTATGTCGTATGAGATATGTAGACAATTAGTAATCAAAAAGATGTTACCGTACTTTTCGGGTAATACTAACGATTGGTTAAAAAGTATAAGTAATGTTTAAAATATTTCTCGGACAGAATACATTGAGTTTAAACTCAATGAATTATGTAAGAAAAGGTTTCGAGGACGAAACCTCTTTAAGGGGGGTAGACTTGTAACACCCCGAAAACGGGTTTGGTAATTAAACCCCGTTAATACTAAAGACGGGGAAAATACCGTTAGTGGTAAAATTTAACCCGGTCAATATTAGGACTTAAATAAATAATCCTAATATTTACTAAAAGGTGAATAAAAGCTTTTAAGAAAAAAAAAAGGATAAAAGGCCCGAGTTAACGGGACCTAAAATAAACTTAGTCATAAATATTCCCGAACCCGCTAAGTTCACTAGGAATATTAAACCTAGTTAATAAGTGGGAATATTATTGAAAATAATTAGGTTGTGATCTAATTAATAACTAACCAAACACGAGGGACCAAAGCCGGGTAACTTGAAATTGGAATTATAAACTTAAAAAAAACACAACACACACAAGTGTGTGTGTGTGCGTGCGTGGGTAAGGCCAGGAGAAAGCTCCCATGGAGCTTTAGCCCTAACTTCAACAAATCAACAAAATTGAAGGTCAAATCTAGCCCAAATCGGATGCATGAACACGTATTAATGATCACCTAGTCGTGGGGATCACAAGGTATGTTGAAATTTATGATTTAGTGATACTTTGAGATTATGATGAACAATCATAATCAAAATTCTGGAATGAATCTTGAATCTATGAGTGTTATTGTGATTATATCTTGGTTTAGAAACAAACCCTAGTAGAAAATTTGATGAATTGTTGTCAAAACTAGGGATTTGGTAATTATCCTATTATGTGCTAAGTGGGTTTTATGTTAATATGATGAACACTCATATTAGAATGTAAGATTGATGAATATTGAGGTTATGATACAAGTTCTTTATGTAGTTCATGAACACTAGACTTAGAGGTTTGAATGTGTTGATGTAAATCTTGATAAAGATAACTAGTTATGAACTAGTTAGTAAATAAGTAATATTATGCACATTAGGTGTTTGTTAAAATGCCCGAATGAATGTTGACATAATGAAAATTTGAAAGAAACGCGTAATTGGCTAACTCGACTAACTACGTGTAATACGGAATAATATGGGTTCTAAACGTGATGTTGATTGAACTAATTGTGTAAACCATGTGATTGAAAATTAGTTGACTTTGATAAGTTAAGTTAACTAATGATGAAGTCGAATAGTAGTTTCGACATAGAATCCGTAAGATGAAATAGTCATAATAATGATGACTAATCTAACCGTCTTACGAATCATGATGATAGTTTGACTCTTGACAAGCTAGATGGAGACTTGGGCAAGGAACGGGTCAAACGGTTCGTGTACGCGAAAAAGAGCATAACCGGATGCAAGGTAAGCGACGCTTACATCCTTTTTGTAGAATATGCATTATTTTGTAAACTACAAATGCGATTAGTGTAATATCCGAATTAAGGGTTCCGACGCTATTAACATGAGTCGGAACAAACATAAATGATAAAAACCATGGGTTATGGTGAAAAGAGGCGAAACGGTAATTTAGTCATGTAATGACTAATAACTAAGGAGTTTTCGTTAAGATCATTTTAAAGTGCAACTAATAACAAGAAAACGAGTAAAAATGGAAATTTAGTCAAGTATCGACTAAAGCAAATTGTAGTTAAAAAGGGGCACCCGTAGCGTAAGCCGAATGGGTAAAAATATAAGAAAAGACTTTAAGAGAAAAAGGGGTCTAGTGGCAAAAATCCGAAATAGGTCGGATGAACAAATTGGTAATTAATAACCATGTTTTGCTACTCACGAAAATACTTGGTCTTATAGTCCAAACGGGTCGAATGGTGGTGATAACACCATTTGATAATATCGACTAATGTGGTTGTCAAGTCTTATGTTAACAGGACCGATTAGCAAATCGGATAATTGCGTCACCATTGATGGTGTGATAATGAAAACGAGGTATAAATCGGGTCTACTTGTGATCCGGGCCAGGTACGCATAATTATGTTGTAGTTAAAAGTGCTATTTTGGTCAAATAATTTGAGAGAGAGTCCTTCGTCATAAAAGGACTAAAATCGACCAAAACGCCCTTGTAGGCTAAATGGGACAAACAACCCTTAAAGGTTGTTTGGAAACAAGTTTTATGATTAAGTAAATACTTAGATTAAGTATAGAGGTTGAAAGAGGTATTATATTAGTCAAACGGTACTATTTGAGTTTTTGCCGTAAAATAATGATTCGAGAAGTAAAATTTGGTTTATATAGATCACCACATCAAACCGCCATAAACACAATTGTGGTGGGAGATTATAGGATAAGAAATGTGGTGATGAAATGCTAGAAACAATCGAGAGCGATTTTAGGCTCGAAAATGCTTAAATACCCTTAACGGGTCAAAATAAGCATACGAGCGAAAACGGGTTTAAATTGTGAAATAAACTTGTGATTAGAACCTAAAATGGTAGTTAATAACAATTTGAGAAGTGTAGGTGATGTAGGAATCAAACAAATATGTTCGTTTGATAAAATGCATAAACGGGTCAAAATTTGGTAAAAGGGTGATAAGCCGAAGACTTAAAAGTCTGAAATTTTATTATGAAGGTCGTTGGATTTTAACTCCATAAGATGGAGAATTAAATTACGGACGCGTAGGAAAAAGAATCGGGTAAAACGGATCAATAACGAAGAAGTTATGGCCGTTTCCGTGAAATCAGATCGTGCAGGGAATATGCAGCAACATTCTGCTGAAAAGGGGGCCTAGCGTCACGCGACTCCCCTTGGCGTCACGCGACGCCCCCAAACCCCGAAAAATGTTATTTTTTGTCATATTTAACCCCTGTACTTGTTTGAACTTCATATTTAACCCCTGTACTTGTTTGAACTTCATATTTAACCCCTGTACTTGTTTGAACTTCATATTTGACTATCAAAACTAACTTTTAAGTTGGTTTTGATCATAGGTGATTGCCATGAGTGCCCGGATGAAGATCAAGCGACGAGCAAGAACCGAACACGATCACGAAATAAGCTTCCGCACTATGTATCGTTATTATGTTAAATGACGAATGTCGTTTCATTGTTTCTTTTAAGTGACGAACTTAATTACATTATGTTCTAAACTTTTAAATTGTAAAAAGGTTTTAGTAAACCCGTTTTTCGATGGATATGTAATCTTAATTACATGATTGTTTTCGTAAATAATACGCTAAACCTTGATTTATAAGAACGGGTGTTACACTTAAAGTACCTTGGCGAAACTCTATGTGACGTAGCACAAAGATGTTTCATTAAAGTCAATTGTCAGTCAACAAGTATCGGTGTCATTAATAAACTTCATCAGAAGGTCACGTGATTTGGTCATTGTTTGTCTCAATAACTAATTGCTTTCATGTAAATTTGTTTCAATAGATATTGTGATCAAAAGTCAAATATATCAATTCACATTAATTGCTTGTTGCAGGAAGTCACGTGAATATAAGAATGTTTGGTCAAATTGTATTAAAATGCATATGGAGTATTGATTAATGTCAGATTTCATGTGGTTTAAATAGTCTGAAGTCCTTGTGACGAAAACTCAAACTTATGGCGAAACTTTCTTTTGGGTTTCGTGGATTGAGTCTTCAGTCAAGATAAGATCAAATAGTTGGTGAGATAAAGTAAATCTTATCCTGTTGTTGTCTGACACAAAACCCAATTTTCAACTCACACCATGTTCAACTTACCAACCCAACAACCACCATGCTTTTGAAAACATCATTTTCAAACCAAATATGATTTTTTAAATCACGAACAATTTGCAGAGTTACTTTGTAAAAGATCAAAAAGTGGATAGTTTGAAGAACTCTTTAAAGGTTACTGAAGAACACTTGAATATTATGAAATTTCTGGTCACTGAATAATTTTCCGAACAACAAATTTTGCCGTAGAAACTCGACACAACTTGTACTTTCGATAATCTCCAACGCTTTTCAACAAGTTTTGAACAAAAACGACACCAAACAACACTGATTTTCGAGTTTTAATTCGTATTTTCAGAAAAAAGAAACTGGGTTTTTGATTTTTGTCTAAGAAAAGCTCAAAACCCACTCGAAAATCGCACCAGAGACTCGGTTTTCAACAAGAAATCGAGCCTTACGCTCTGATACCACTTGTAGGTCTGTTTTCGGATCGCCGGACAACTACGAGATCTTGTTTCAAATACCGTAACGAGTGCGGAATCCACGTTACGATACAAACCGAGCGAGAGATAAACACAACACAAAGATATACCGTTTAACGGTTGTATATTGATATCAACAGAGTTTAGTTACATAATGATACAATACGAAATACAACTAAACTCTCGGTTCTCTCTCTGTGTTCTGTGTTCTCTACTTGTTTATATAGGCAGCAGATCACAGCTTCGACGAAACATAAAGGAGGCATCGTCGAAACTTCAAGGGTGACGAAACTATAAGAGTTTCGTCACTTGTTCACGGCGAAACTTGGTTGGCCCCTGATGAAACTTCCAAGTTGACGAAACCTAATAAATTTCGTCGACATTAATTGTGAAACAGGGGTTTCGGCCCAAAGCAGTTTCAGCCCAAGGAAATGGCCCAACAACCATTCTTTACGTAAATGAATTATTAAAATTCAGATTTGTAACGATTAGTCAACCATGTGACATCATCATGACATCATCATGATGATGTCATGGTGATGTGTCATCGGGAATTGGTTCGCGGCTCTCCGTGCTTCGCGTGTCGAACTCTGGGGCGCATGACGGAGGAATGTCGCTACGTCGGGCTTGAGCCGAACCTAACCGAGTCGAACCGAACCAAATTGAACCGAATCAAGTCGCGTCCACATAAAGTATACCAACAAAATATAATCTCAATTATATGGTTGATTGTTTTCTTGTGAAAATTGTTTATTAAATTGTTCTAACTTAGTATCAAGTTAATGTGTGTACTCGTATGATTTAGCCAACTAATATTACTTGTGTTTGAGGAGTCATATTCTTTAACTGTAAACCCATTACAACCTATTTAAATTCAAATGGGTTTAGGGGGTGTTTGGGATTCCTTTTAAAAGTGACTTTTGGAGCTAAGAAGGACTTTTGAGAAGGAAAGGAATCTCAAACACCATCTGAGAAGTACTTTTGAAGCAAAAGGAATCCAAAACACCATGAAAAAAAGGACTTTTAGAGCAGATTATGTCTTCAAAAAGGAGATTTTGAGAAGTCAGGATTTCTTACTTATTGAATTTGAGAAGGACTTTTGAGAAGGAGAAGTTGAAAAGGAATCCAAACACCCCCTTAGTGGATTAAATTTCCATGGAACATGTCCATTTTTTATGCATTAGTTTATATGTAATTAGCGAACTATATTAAAAAAAGTTAATAATTTGTACAATATTTGATTTTGATTATTCTTACTGCTAATCAAATTCCATTCATATGGCTTCTCTTTGGTTTCATGGAACACAATTTTGAATATAGTTTTGGTAATTCAATTTGGCTTGCATTTAATATTGTTCTATAAATGTATGTGGTTTCATAAAGTTGTTAAATTTGAAAGTGGCATATAGATGAAAAAATGTAACGTCTGTTCAAGTCTTGTGTTGATTATTGACGTTAAATTGAGTTATTTTAGAGTCCATTTTGGATAGAAAAGGGAGCATGTAACATTTGTTTCTTGAATTTATGTGATTATCTTCACTCACTTTCTTTATTTGGTAAATCAAGATCTGAACTCATTCATTTTGACAATTTATTCAATAATTTTATCAAAATAGCAAATTATCTAACTATATTATCTGGTTATATTTCCCAGCTTGTGACTCACAGTCGCAGAGTACTAAGACTGAAGGGAGTGGGGCGTCCTCAAAAGAGGGCGTCTTGCGACACGTGGCGTTTGGGGGCGGCTTGGGGCGTCCTCAAAAAAGGGGGCGTGGTGTTCATGGCAACTCAAGATGCCCCTCCAAGACTTATGATTGGTTGTTTGAAAAAGGAAGGTTTTTGATTGGTTGATGAAAAAGGAAAAGATTGAAGTGTGGGAAGAGTGGGCGACCTATACAAGTTGGGCTGGCTTGGGACGCCTGCCAAGACGCCACCGGGGGCGGTGTTCCAGGCGACTCCGGGCGACCTGGGGGTGGGAGTCGCCCCACTCCCCTCAGTCTAAATATATGAATATGTAGAATCATAAAGCACTTGAATTATGACAGTGCATATTATTAGTGTTTATCTATGAGGAAACTGACAATGATTATATCCATTGTTTTTTTGATAAGATGCAGACTCAATTCTGACTGAATGCATTTTACACTCTGTACTACAGATTTGCCAACCCTCACAGCAGGAAGCAAAAGCCTAAGTTTAATTGGAAGATTATGATGTTGGCTTCCTTTTTTTTTTTCTTTATCTTTTTCGTTAGTTTTATAAAAATGTATATAAATGGTTTGTTTGATATATTTCTTCTCCACTCCGTTTTCACGTCAGAATAATTTGTCGGTTTTACCAAAAAGAAAATACAAAAGTCCAAAATCAATATATTGAATCAAACCAAACAAAAGTCAAAAATCAATATATTAACTTTTTTTCAATATAATATACCATCACCTTAAAAAAACACAAACAAAAGTCCGAAATCAATATACAGAAGTCCAAAACCAGCATATTAAAACATTTTGTATTTATATAGTTAGTATACATCGCCTTCCAAAGAAAAAAACAAATATATATAGAAATATTTAGTGGACAGCCAGCCTGCAGTTTAGGTACCGCCCCTGATGGTTATTGTACAATTATTTATTAAATCTATACATTTTATATTCATAAATTTATTACTCTTTTTTTTAACGGCCAACTAAATCACTGGATAAGCATCCTGTGATGACCTTAATCAACCAAATGCATCCCCTCCTCCATAACAGTCAGAGTTGGATGCATACTCGAGCCACCAAGCCCGCCCGAAGGCCCACTGCGGTAAAACCTGGCTAGGCTCGGTTTTGAACTGGCGACCTCCAGAGAGGCCTAGTTCTAAACATCATTATCACCACCAATGTCCTTCAAAGTGATGCTAGTAGGAGTTGAACTTTATTCCCAGCTTATTTTTTGCACAGTCTCTCTCACCTTCCTCATTATGAGATCGATGAATTCAACGACCTTCGTTCTATTAGGATTTCAAGTTCCAGCGCTACTCCCTTCGCCATCCGTTTCTAGCCTCCGCCGATTTTACTTATGTTTGTTTGTGATCGTGAAGTTTATGAACATGTTCATTTCCTTAACTTAATGAACGGACAAGAACATAAAGTCTTGTTCTAGTGTTCATAGACCGTTCGTGAACTCATTATTTCATTAGCGAACGAACATGAACAATTCCTTGTTCGTGTTCGTTCGGTTCGTTTGCAGCTATAGGTAAGAATCCTGGATGGTGATTGGTGATCTCAGATCAGATCTGAGTGTGCAAAACAATATTTGAAACGTTGACCATAATTCTGAATGAAACTTTAGGGTGTAAATACAAAAAGAAAAGAGATCAGTTATTGGTGCTGATTTGTCAATAATAGATGGGTATATATTTAAATGAAAATATCTTATTATTTCTTTTGTTTTTTAACGGTGTATGCCAGATTACTCCAAAATAATTCACTTAAAATATTAAGGGGACAGGGTAGGTACTGCCCCTGCATGCTGATTGGTGATCTGATCTCAGATCTGATCTGAGTGTGCAAAACAATATTTGAAACGTTGACCATAAATCTGAATGAATATCTGAACCACTGTACACAACTCTCAAGCACTCACAACATCAAACCTTTCATCTACAATCTCTCACAACTCATAATCAATGGCTGAAGTCGTGCTTTCTGCCCTGCTCCCTGTCCTCTTTGAGAAGCTGTCCGATGCAGCTTTGAAAACCATTGCTCGCCACAAGGGACTTGATGCTGAGATCAAGAAGTGGCAGAGATCCTTAAAACAAATCCAACGTGTGCTTGCTGATGCTTCTCGGAAGGAGATAACCGATGAGGCTGTCAAAGGATGGCTCATTGATCTCCAGCATCTGGCTTATGACATAGATGACGTACTCGATGGCTGGGTGACCGAAGCCATGCAAAGTGATCAGTCCACCCACGAGTCAGAAGGCATCACCAGCAAGGTAAGAAAGCTAATCACTCCAACTTGTTGCACAACTTTCTCACGGACTACTACTATGATTGCTGAGTTGGATGAAATTTCCACTAAACTACAAGATCTAGTTAAGGAGAAAGATAACCTTGGTTTGAGAGTGGAGGAGGAAACCAGGCCAAGAAATAATAATAATAACAATAGAAGATTCCAATCCTCTGTTGTCAACCCATCTCGTATTGTTGGGCGCCAAGCTCAGAAAGATGCACTGGTTCAACAGTTATTGTTACCGGCTGATGAACCATGTGATCTAAACTATAGCATTGTTCCCATAATTGGTATGGGTGGGGTTGGGAAAACTACTCTGGCTAGACTTGTGTATGACGATGTTCAAGTCAACAATCACTTCGAACTCAAGGGGTGGATCTGCATCTCAGATGACTTTGATATCTCTGTTAGAAGCAAAGAGATCTTTATAGCTTTTGGAGGTGAGGTAAAGGAGGAACATAATAAAAATTTTAATAAACTTCAAGAAGCTATTAGAGATCACCTAACACGAAAAAGATTTTTATTGGTGTTAGATGATGTGTGGAGTGAGAGTCGTGAGGATTGGGAAACCCTCGTCAGTCCCTTTTATACATGTTCTCCAGGAAGTAAAATCATAGTAACAGCACGAAAGGATATATTACTAAAAGAGCTGGGTTACAATTCTCTGTACAAGCATCTGGAGAGCCTGTCAGATGATGATGCTTTATCTTTGTTTGCTCTACATGCATTAGGCGTAAGAAATTTCAATTCACACTTGTCACTTAAACCACATGGTGAAAGTATTGTGAAGAAATGTGATGGGTTGCCTCTGGCATTGATCGCACTTGGTACATCACTGAGGACAAAGAAAGATGAAGATTCATGGAAGGGAGTGTTAGAAAGTGAGATATGGAAATTACCGGTTGAAGATAAAATTATCCCAGCCCTGAGACTTAGCTATCATGATCTTTCGGCACCTTTGAAGCGATTGTTTGCATACTGCTCATTGTTTCCCAAGGACTTCCTGTTTGATAAGGAGGATCTGGTTTTACTTTGGATGGCTGAAGGATTCTTCCAGCCAACTCCAAGCGATTCAACAAAAGAAACCTTGGGTCACAAATTCTTTGACGAGTTGTTGTCAAGGTCATTTTTTCAACATGCACCTAATAATGAATCATTATTTGTGATGCATGACCTCATGAATGACTTGGCAACATCTGTTGCTACCGAGTTTTATTTAAGGTTAGACAACGAGTTAGAGAAGAATATTAAGAAGATGAAGCCAGACAAGTACCGCCATATGTCATTTGTTCGTGAGGAATATGTAGCTTACGAGAAGCTCCAGGTACTTGAAAACGCCAAATGTCTGAGGACATTCTTGGCAACGTTTGTTGGGGAGGTGGAAGGTTGGCGAAAATTTTACTTATCCAATAAGATTCTGACTGACTTGCTTCCTGAGTTACCATTATTAAGGGTTCTAAGTTTGAGCGGCTTTGAAATAAGTGAGTTACCGGAGTCCATTGGTACTTTGAGGCACTTGAGATATCTTAATCTATCTCAAACTCATATCACACATTTACCGGAAAAGGTTTGCAATCTTGTTAATTTACAAACATTGATCCTGTTTGGTTGTCATGAATTAACTGAGTTGCCCAACAATTTCCTAAATCTGAAGAACCTGCAACATCTTGACGTTAGGGACACCCTGCTTTCAATTCAGATGCTGTTAGAGATTAGCAAGTTGAAAAGCCTACAAATCACTCTTTCGAAAATCAATATCAAAAGTGAAAGCGGAACTGAAATAGCCAAACTTAAAGACTTTAAGAATCTATATGAAAAAATTTCCGTTGTAGGTTTGGAAAAAGTGCAAAATGCAACCTATGCACATGAAGCAAACTTTTCACAAAAGAAGCTTCGTGGGTTAGAGCTTGTATGGAGTGATGAGCTACGTGATTCACGAAATGAAATGCTGGAAAAGGCGGTCCTAAGCGAGTTGATGCCTTGTCATGATAAGTTAACACAACTCAAAATTAAGTATTATGGGGGATTAGAGTTTCCAAACTGGGTTGCGGATCCGTCGTTTCTTCATTTGAAGCATGTTTCAATAAGTGGTTGTAAGAGATGTACATCTCTACCGCCACTTGCGCACTTACCATCACTTAAGGAGTTGGTTATTAAAGGTTTAAGTGGGGTGGAAGTTGTGGCTTTTGAGTTATTTGAATCTGGTCGCGCATTTCCATCACTTGAAATTATGAGGTTTGTAGATATGCATGGGTGGAAGAAATGGTCAGGGGCTGTGTTTCCACGCTTGCAAAAGCTTCAAATAGCTGGTTGTCCTAATTTGGTTGAAGTCACACTTGAAGCACTGCCTTCATTGAATGATCTAAGCATAAGTAAATGTGATAGTGGTGTGTTGAGAAGTCTTGTTGAAGTAGCTTCAGCACTCACCAAGTTGGGAATAGGAGAAATTTCAGGGCTTACTGATGTGGTGTGGGGAGGTGTTATAGAGTCTCTTGGGGCAGTGGAAGAATTAAAGATATTGTTTTGTAATGAAATAAGATACCTGGTGAAATCAGATGCAGATGCAACTAAGATTCTTGTGAAGCTGAGGACATTGGCAGTGGGGGATTGTGATAATTTGGTGAGTATAGGAGAGAAAGAAGAGGAGGAGGGTAATTGTAGGAGCAACCTCCTAACATCTCTTAGGAAGTTGGAAGTGTATCATTGTGAGAATATGGAGCGTTGCAGCTGTCCAGATGGCATTGAGGAGTTGACTGTATGGGGTTGTAGTTCAGTGACAGTTGTGTCCTTTCCAAAAGGAGGACTGGAGAAGCTCAGGTCACTTACAATCTATGATTGCAGGAACCTATTGGAAAAGGAGTGGGATTGGGGAGGACAAAAAACGAACAACAACAACAGAAGCAGCATGCCGAAGCTTGAAGATGTATGGATAAGTGATTGGCCAAATCTGAAATCAATCATTGAATTGAACTGCTTGGTTCACCTCACTGAATTGAGAATAGAAAATTGTGAAAACCTTGAGTCATTTCCAGACACTTTAAAATCGTTACAGAAATTAAAGAAACTGGAAATAAGAAATTGTCCCAAATTGGATTTTTACTTTCTTCCTGGTTGGGTTTGGCCTCCCAATTTGTGTTCCTTAGAAATTGGGAAGTTGAAGAAGCCCTTCTCAGAGTGGGGCCCGCAAAGTTTTCCAACCTCACTTGTGGAACTATACTTATACGGTGGTGGTGAAGATGGAGGTTGTAGTCAGTTTTCCCATCTTCTTCCTTCATCTCTTACCTCTCTTAATATATGTGGATTTGAGAAATTGGAATCAGTTTCAATGGGACTCCAACACCTCACCTCCCTCCAGCATCTATTTTTTTGGAATTGCCCAAAGATGATGGATCTACCAGAAATATTGTTGCATTCACTCTTGAGTTTAAGAATCTGGGGTGATTGCCCAAATATGAAAGAAAGATGCAGTAAAGGAGGCAGATACTGGCCCCTAATCTCCCATATCCCCTGTATTGACATACAAGATTAACATATGAAGGTATCTCTCCCTCTACCTTTGTCCTTTTATGCTTTAAATTAAATTACTGATTTATAATATTAAGCAATTGTTCAACTTAGTACAAATTAATGTTGGTACTCGTATGATAAGGCCAACTAATATTACTACCAGTGTTTAAGGTGTAATATTCTTAACCTTAAATCCATTATAACCTATTTAAAATTAAATGGGTTTAATGGATTAAATTTTCATGAAATATTTAAGCGTTTGTTCAGCAAAATATCTTTAACGTAAGAAGTGAAGCATGGGTTTTTTTCGAATTTTTTCCCCTTGCTACTTAAGAATGATGATTAATTGTAAAATGTAAAAAAAAATTCGTGATTTTACGGTAGTAGAGTAGAGTTTTATTAGAGTCCATTTTGGATGGAAAGAGAGCATGTAACTTTTTCTTGAGTTTATATGATTATCTTCACTTTCTTTCTTTATTTAGTAAATCAAGATCTGAAATCATTTTTACAGTTATATTTCCCATCTTGTGACTCACAATTGCAGAGTCCAAATGTATGAATATGTAGAAATCATGAAGCCCTTGAATTATGTTTATCGTGATATGACATTGCCGATTTTATATCCATGGCAGATTTGTGCTGCAGCCTGGAAACATTTACAGCAGGGAGCAAAAAGTTAGGCTTGATTGGAATATTATGATGCTGGCTACCTTTTTCCTTTATCATTTTTTGTCGATACCTATTAGTGATTTGTGCATAAAAGAACCAGTTAACTTGGTTCAGACTGCAGATTGTATTTTGTGTGTATACCTATAATAGTGATTGGTGCATCACTAATGTTAGTTGTGACTATTTCATCATTTTATTTAACCAACGTGCCGATGATTCGAAAATTGATACCACCACCCATTTCCTCATTTTTATCACTCTTGCAATGGTCAGCGGTGTGTTTTGAATGAAAGATCAACTTTTCATTGGTTTTCTAAAAATCTAATTTTCGATTCCGAAACATAAACGGTGGCAAATTTAGACTTGTGTGTGTCAAAACAAGTCAAGTCAAAATAAGTCTATGGCTGTTTAAAATTCATATAAAACTAGAAGATTTGAGTTATAATTTTATTTGAATTAAAGGGGTGGATTTGAAATTTGTCCATAAAGACTCAACCCATTATCATTTTCTGCATGTGGGGATAATGTAAAGACAATGGAGCCTTTCAATTTAACAAAGTGCCTCCATTTAATGACATTAGTCCCTCCATTTTCACAATTGTTTTCTAAGTTGTGAATGTAAGACTACCCTTTAATTCCATCTTCATAGTGTACAAGCAGGGGTAGCACGGGCTACCCCACAACTCTGTCTCCATAGTGTAAAAATGCCCCTCAACTCCGTCTACCTAGTGTAAATTTTTCTTTTCGGTTTTATAAAAAAGATACCCTGATCCCAAAAAAAATTAAAAAAACTGGTATTAGTCTGCATACTTTAACTCATGTGATAATACAATTCTGAATATAGTTTTGTTAATCCATTTTGGCTTGCAATTTATACTGTACTTAAAATGTCTGTGGTTTGACAAAGTCAAACTTGAAAGGGGCATAAGAAAGGGAAAATGTAATGTCTGTTCAAGTCTTGTGTTGGTTATATTGACGTTAAATTGAGTTATTTTAGAGTCCATTTCGGATAGAAAAGGGAGCATGTAACGTGTGTTTGTTGAGTATATGTGAATATCTTCACCCTCTTTCTTTGTTTGGTAAATCAAGATTTGAACTGAGCGAATTATTGAATTATTATTTAGTTAAAATTTCCTAGCTTGTGACTCACAATTGCAGAGTTCCAAATATTTGAATATGAAGAAATTATGAAGCACTTGATTACCATTCTGTTTATCTGTAGACTAATAGCTTAATTTGGATATAGCTTTCTTATTTTATTTGACCATATTGTGAAAACTCATTTTTATGAGGAAACTCAACCATTCAATGGCTGATGTTATGATGCAGACTCAATCATGACCGGATGCATTTTACACATTCTACTACAGATTTGCCAACCTTCACAGCAAGAAACAAAAGCTTAAGTTTAATTGGAAGATTATGATGTTGGCTTCCTTTTTTTCTTCATTTTTTTTTTTGGTCAATACCTGTTAGTGATTTGTGCATAAAAGAACTTGTTGACTCAGACTGAATTTTGTTGGTAATGGGTCAGATCTCAGATTGTATTTTGTTGGTAATGGGTCAGAGTGCAGATTGTATTTTTGTTGGTATTTGTTGGTAATGAGTCAGATCACAGATCGTCTATTGTGTGTATGCATACCTATGGTTCTCTATTAGTGATTGATGCATCACTCCTGTTACTTCTGACTATTTCATCATGTTACTTAACCAAAGTTCCTATGATTCGAAAACTGACACCGCCACCTATTTCCCTCATTTTTGGCACTCTTGCGAGGGTCCACAGTGTGTTTGGAATGGAAGATCAGCTTTTCATTGGTTTTTCTAGAAATCTAAGTTTCGGTTCCACACATAACCAGTGGCAAATTCAGACTTCTGTGTATCTAAACGACTTGAGTCAAGTAAGTGTACGGTTGTTTAAAATTCAACTCAAAATTCTAAGATTTGAGTTATAATTTTATTTTAATTAAAGTGGATGCATTTGAAATTTGTCAATAAAAATTCAACGTTAATGGGGAGCATGCGTTAAAGCATTCAACGTTTAAAATTCAACTTGCCCAGTCTGCCGTAAAGCATGCCTGGATAAATACGGGGAGCATGCGTTACACTGTAGAGAGTTGCCGGGGTTTAAGTATCGCCATGACTTTGTGCGAGACGTGTTAATGGATATTCTCAGACGAGCAGGGATCTCGGCGAAGAAAGAGGCACCGGTTAATTTTCTTACAGACCCGTCGGAGGGGAGATCCACCCTACACCCAGCTGACGTGCTAGTTTTTGGTTGGGAGGGCGGGAAACATGCTTGTGTCGATCTCACAGGTGTATCCCCACTAGCCGGGTTCCGGGAAAATGGGTTTGTGGCGGGGCAAGCAGTACTGAAAGCAGAGTCAAAGAAGGTGGAAAAGCACGCGAAAGCTTGTGAGGATAATCAACATGCCTTTGTCCCCCTGGCGTTTGACACGTTCGGCTCCTTGGCGCCGGAGGCAGTTCGGTTCTTGTCTAGAGTTCAGCGTGTGGTCCATAGCAACTTTTCGACCCCTCAGGGGCGGGGCTTTGTTTTTAGTAGATTAGGGTTTTCTATTCAAAAAGGGATGGCGGCGCAGTTTGTTGCTCGTCTACCTTCTATCCTTATGTAATTTGTCCTGATGATTGGAATGAAATTTTACTAACTTTAAAAAAAAAAAAAAAAAAAAAAAAAAAAATTCAAAACCCATTATCATTTTCTGCAAGTGAGGCTAATGTAAAGACAATGGTGCTTACAATTTTACAAAATGCATCCACTTAATGACAATAATACCTCTCAAATCCTTAAATTTAAGCTAAAACCTACATTATTTTCTAGGTTGTGAAGGCATAGTGGTTGGGTTTAATGAACATAATCCTAGAGTTCCATTATCAGTGTGCTTATGAAAACGTAGATGCGAACCATTGGTTGTAGATTCTCCAGTTTATTTCGGTTATGCTTCTATTAATCGGACATTCAGCTCACCCCTAACATTTGTAGACAGTCAAAAATACAATACCGAAGCAATATTAGAGGAGTTAAGACCGAATAATTAATCATCAACCAGCAACGTAATATGACAACTAAATACATAACACACAAAATTGCAAGAAGTAAAACCAAAAAAGATATACACAATCCAGGAAACCAATTTACAGGAGAGCCAAAAAGGCAAAAAAATAAAAGAAAACGAAAGCGCAACAGTCGGTCATCCACATTTTTCTCCGCAAATTGAACAAACTGAAAACCCATCTTTCATTCTGTATTTACCCACAAGTAATGAAAAGTTGTCTGGTTGTAAGGAACACATTGCTTTTGATTTTGAATAGTTTAATAACTATGCCTATGTGACTGTTTAGGAAAAGATCAGTAATGCTTCATGTGGACTCGTTTTCCTTGAAGACTTCTAGTTGGCGGGGTAGGAGGTTGAGAAAGCTTCCCTGAGTTGGTTGCGAGGAAGTCGAATCTATTTCTTCTTCTGCAAGTAAACACACAAATTCAAGCAAATAGGTACAAGTAATCAATTTTAACTCGTTTACTTACAAATGGGTCAACTTCGCTTATGCTTAATATTTAACATGTCAAAAGGGGTAATCAGAGGTAAATTAGCCTATAAGGTAACAGGTCAAACCGGTTAAAAAAGTTAAATAATTCAACGGAAGATGGGTTCCGATTGCCAAAATCATTGAGGACGTAAAAGAAATGACGCTATTATGGCTCTCCAATTGGTCAAAGATTTCTCTATTCAAGCGGAAACTTTGGTCTCAGTTCAATCTCGGTGTTGATGACTGATGGATATTGGGTTTGGTTTCAGTTCAATCGGTCAAAGATTTCTCTGTTAAGCTTTACTGTGGTGGGCATATCATCTGTTACAGGAGTCCCCTGGTGGGTCAAATGGGTCACCTTGGAATATCAAGAAAGGCCAGCTCATTTACGCAATGCGTAATTAAAATGCCGGACATTAATTTAATTATGCGGGTCAAAGCAGGTTCCCTCGAGTTTGGTTTCAAGAAATCAAGTGGATTTCCTTGAGAGCAATAAAAGATTCATCCAGAGTGACGATGTGGGATGAGTATAGAAAGGCCATTTAGATACGGTATAATCACAAAGCATGGAGGAAAATGTAGAACGCAGAGGCTCATCATATGCAGCGTGAAGAACTTTCAAGCGCTGTAGAAAGATCAAATGCTTCTGTAGGTTAATTGTGTTGGGTATACGCACGTGGAAGCAACACACACTCACGAACAATCAACTGCAGAAATAGAAAAAAAAGAACGACACAAGAATTTACGTGGTTCGGTTGCCAACTGCAACCTACGTCCACGGGTAACTAGGAATTCATATTTCTTCTTTCTGTGTTACAAGTTTTACAGATACAATACAGAATCATATATAGGATTGAATGGAAATGAAAAGCCATAGAACATGGTCCGGAAAAAACGGATCACCTCTCCTTTTTCCTCTTTTGACCAACTTTTCTTTCATGCTTTTTGACCCACTAAATAAGTGGCTTCACCACTCAACAATCTCCCACTTGAAGCCACGGAACAATCTTCACCTGTGCTTCAACTGTGCATCTATATTTCTGTAAGAAACTTTAGTACCTTCCTAGTTACCCCGCCTTCATTATTCCTGAAGGCCAGCTGAAGCTCCCCCGAACTCCAACCCAACAGTCTTACCAGACCCAGCCGTGACAGAAACCGCCACTGACTCATTCTCTATCTCAACCGGCTTGCACACTCCACCGGATCCAGAGATACACCGAGAATCAAAACCACTCTCCAAATTCAGCAAGTGTTTCCCATGAGAGATTTTATCACTCGGAATACCAGTCTTCAAAACCCAACAGAGTTATCTGACTTTACCCGGAACACGTCCCATGCTCCCACTGTCACTAAACTCCTGATCTAGTTTAAACCTCCGATCCCGTTCAACTTGAATCACCTTGGCACCAGGCTTCGCCCTTGCAATACGAACCCTCTTTTGCCCTTTAGATTCAGCGAACCAAACTTTGTCTTGCTTAACCGGGATGGTCACTCCCTCAGCAGATACCTTAGCCATATACAATGATCCTCGCTTCTTTCCACGTGCAATAACCAGATTCCCGTTAATCACCTTCCATTTACCCAATGGAGTAACCAGATTAACATCTCCCATGCCCGTAACACAAAGAATTTGATCATTAGCTAATCGTACCTTTCCAAAGTTACCTTCTTTCAGATTCACCATCGTTTCCCCGCTGTGCATGGCGTGAAACGAAGCACCAGAATCCATGACCCAAGAGTCTTCACTGCCTTCCACTGAGTCCCAATGCATCAAACCCAGACGCATTCTCAGAAGCAGAATTCAAATATTCATGACATCGACTCCAAAAGATGTCTGAACCTTCATGCAGCCCACAAGTCAACTATTCCCAGCTCCCACTGCAACAGTTATCCCAACCCATGCCAAACGACACTCCATGAGCCGAACCTTCACTCGTATTAGTACAAAGATCCACTCAAATGTCAAACAACTGATCACCACTGAACACGGAATACCATCCACAATTCCAGACCAGCTAACCGGAAAACGATTATAACTACAATAGAGCTTTCAACAAGCAATAGTTCCATGACTTGCAATTGACTTTCTTTTCACTTGTGTCAACATCAACAACTCTGTTGATTCCATTTTCTTCAAGTTCTCACCCATCGACCAGTACCACATCCAAGTTCCCATGACAACCCAATCAACCGAAACCCGAAACCGTCACAAACTCGGTTCCTCAAATTTTTCGGTTGATAATAAATGTCAAAACACGAACTTGAAACACAAACCATATTTAGCCCGCAACCCAAACTCGACCAACGGCTGAATATCCCAGCGGCTCCAATCGAATTAAAAAAAAAAAACCGGCTAAATAATATTTTAATTTGGTACAAACCTCGATCACCTCGTCCAATGATGATCTTCAAGAGTTTACCCGGCTCCAGTCGACTAAAAAATTAATCGACAACCACAAACTCTAAATCACCACTGGATCACGCTTCTGGCTTCTCACCCTCGAGCACTGCATCTAAGTCTTTCTGGCATAGCAATGCCTTAATCTGCATCTTCCACCAACCAAACTTCTCCCCATTAAACTTCTCAACTAAGATCTTTTCTTCCTCCTTCTTATGAGTACAAGAAACTGACCAACTTTGAGAAATAATACCCAAGAAGTGATCCTGTTCAAAATTGAGGGGCCTGCTTTGAAAATATAAGATATTTTTTCTTTTAAACCCTTTCTTCAAGAAAGAATCGTATTCTTCTTTCTGTGCATTTCTTCTTGAGCAGACAACAAGAAAGAAAACTAATCTCCTTCTTCTTTCAAAACACCAAAAAAAAAACAATCGGCTGGACGGATAAACAGCAACGATCAACTACAACAGCAGCAGCAGATGACCGATGGCAGGCGGCGGCGGTGGTTCTAGCAAGCGGCGGCGGCGGCGGCGGTTTTTGAGCGGAACCCTAGCTCCGATTATTGCAGCGGTGACCTCTAATCTGAGCCCTAGTTCAGATTCTTCCAGGTACCTTCTTCCTCTTCACCTTCTTGTTCGTGTGAATCAAGAGCCTAAGCTCTGATACCAGTTGTTGGGTATACGCACGCGGAAGCAACACACACTCACGAACAATCAACTGCAGAAATAGAAAAAAAAGAACGACACAAGAATTTACATGGTTCGGTTGCCAACTGCAACCTACGTCCACGGGTAACTAGGAATTCATATTTCTTCTTTCTGTGTTACAAGTTTTACAGATACAATACAGAATCATATATAGGATTGAATGGAAATGAAAAGCCATAGAACATGGTCCGGAAAAAACGGATCACCTCTCCTTTTTCCTCTTTTGACCAACTTTTCTTTCATGCTTTTTGACCCACTAAATAAGTGGCTTCACCACTCAACAAATTGGTGAGCTATACTTGTATGTAACAACATAGGCAGCGTTACTAACCTTATAGCATCAATAATAACAGCTTCTGCTTTTTCCAGTTGTTGGACTTGACACAATGAAGCTACACATATACATTCATCAGCCATGCTGATAACTTACAAACCATTGCTTATCAACTGTCGACCTCCATTCGTACCAACATAATCACCCTGTAAAAAAGTTAATATCTATAAAATTATTGGAAACGAAACCAAAAAGGCATGTTACTTTTCATAAACAATTATTAATAATACAACAGTCAAATAGGTAAATGAACACTTTAATTTGCTAAGAGAAGGAAGTAAAGACATGCTAGAATAAGAGGTGTGCAACAACTAGGTGCTCACAGAAAGTTTCAAATAGGCACATCTGGAGGCATTTCATCGAACAACTGGTGTGCTTTACACTTCCTACAAGTTTCCACCAGTAGCTATAACAAAACAAAGACCCCCAACGGTGATTCCAGTCTGGTTCCAAACCTCCATTCTTCTGATATAAGTTCTTCTCTTCCAATCTGATTACATTCGATCCATCAATACATCTTCTGCAGTTCTCCAGTCGCTTAGGGTTTGAAGGTATTTTGAATTTTTTTTGACGATTTTCTGAACAATCTTTTCGTTTCTTGTCGATTAGGTTTATCAGTAACGTGTTGATATGCTTAGTGTTTTGATAATCTAGGTATATGTTTTTAGATATAAGCATGTTGTATGTGATGTGAAGTTGGATTTTTGTGATTTTCCGGGTCATCGGAGACACACTCTAGGTGTTCGATGAAATGTCTCATTAGAATTTGTTAAATGGATATGAAAAAAAAAAAGTTTGATACTGTTTATGAATCTGATTTCGGATGGAATTCCGTTGCCGTATAATGAATCTGCTGCTAAGAGTTTTGCTATTGAATTTAGTCTAGGGTGGGGATGACTGGTACCATTCATGTTATTATTGGGACAATGAGGTCGTGTGTGCCTTTCCAGAGGTATGTACCTACATCACAGAACCTCGTTTTGCATGTCTCGTGTGAAAGTCTAGTTGTACAAAGTTTGAACCAAAGCTACAGAAATATATTCTTATGATTATTTTTTTAACAACAAATTTGGATCACTGACTAACCACTAGAGTATCATTGTGCTACCAGTAGAACCACCCGATCAAATCTATCTTCACTAGACAATAATGCCTATACACCAATTCAGGAGAAAAAACCAATAAATATGTAAAAACCCCCTTTGTGAGAATCTAACTCATGACCTAATGGTCCTAATGGTCCCTAACTACCTAAAGCTTTATCTCACCCAAGATGCCACTAGGCTATAATGTCATGGGCGTATTCTTGTGATTATTCGTGATTGGTGCATCACTAATATTAGTTGTGACTATTTCATCATTTTATTTTAACCAAAGTGCGGATGATTAAAAAATTGATACCACCACCAATTTCCCTCATTTTTGTCACTCTTGCGATGGCATGCGGTGTGTTTAGAATGGAACATCAGCTTTTCGTTGGTTTTCTAAAAATCTAATTTTCGATTCGAAAACATAACCGATGGCAAATTCAGACTTGTGTGTGTCAAAACGAGTTGAGTCAAAATCAGTCTATGGTTGTTTAAAATTCAAATCAAACTACAAAAATCGAGTTAAAGTTTGTCAATAAAAACTCAAAACCACGTATCATTTTCGGCAACGGGGCTAATGTAAAGACAATGCCACCTTTCAATCTTACAAAGTGCATCCATTTAATGACAACAATACCTTTCAATTCTCAGAAGTTAACTTAGAACTTACATTATCTTTTCTAACTTGTGAAGGCATCAGGGTGGTTCTAACGAACATAACCCTAGACTTTCACTTTAAGTGTGCTTAAGTAAACTTAGATTCAAATTAGTTTAATGTACATAACCCTAGACTTTCATTATCAGTTATGATTCTATTAATCAACCGTTCTATCTATGCTGCCATTCATATTAATGTAGGAAAATGATATTCTTATGATACTTGCACTAATTTTACTTCAGTTTTAATGTACGCATTGCATTTTTGTATCAGTTTTTTATACATTAAATAATATAGAATATAGATTTATAAACTAATATGTAAGAGTTGAATTATTTTATATGTAAAGTTAAAATAAAATAATTTTATTATATTCTTATATTTACAAAATCAGGATGCAAGTAATATAAATTAGAGTAAACTGCAATTTTACCCCTTGAGGTTTAAGCCAATTGGCACTCTGACCCCCTCCCTGAAAAAATTACAATCCCCCCAACATTGTTGTTATGTCGCAAGATTACCCCCTGTTAACAATCAACGGTTGTTTGACTGTTATAGGTAAGGGTATTTTGGTAATGTTACCCCATATTTATTACTATTACTATTATTATTATTATTATTATTATTATTATTACAAAAATACGAATCTAGTCCAGGTTACTCCATCATCATGTTGAACCTTTTTCATCACCATCATCATATTCATATGCTTTTTAATGAACCACTAACAACCACCACTACCTTATATTCATATGTTCCATACAGCAGATGCAATCGAGTAGGCTCTCACTGACACCATCTACGAGAAGGTTCCATACAGAAGACCGATTCGGTTTCTTCGAATGCTTGCATCTAAAAAATAACCTTGGTAGATCCAATCGCCACTCCCTTTAACCCACTGTAATCAACATTGAAACCCTAGCCACCACTTGAATTGGGGTTGTTGACTGCCGGTGCAGTGACCGGACAACCCTGTATAACCCAATCTGGAATAGGAACCATTGTAGGCGGCTAGGGTTAGGGTTAGGGTTTGGAATAGGAAGGAGGTGGTGGCTGAGTTGATGGTGGCGGTGGTGAGAAAGGGGAAGAAGGTGGTAGCTGAGTTGATGGTGGCGGTGGTCAGAAGAGGAGAAGGAGGTGGTGGTGGAGGTGATAGTGGCGGTGGTCAGAAGGGGTAGGAGTTGGTGGTGGAGTTGACGGCGGCGGTGGTCAGAAGGGGGAAGGAGTTGGTGGTGCAATTGCCGGTGTTAGGGGAACTGATGATGATGAACTGAACTTATGAACTTGATGATGAACTGAACTGAACTTGATGATGAATCTGGGAACTTGATGATGAACTGATGATGATGTAAATATTGTTTTTGAGATATTGAATTTCTACTGGTAATAGCTTTTGATACATATCAATTTGTTTTTCATTTGCTAGTAGATTTGAGTTGTTTGTTTGTTTTGAGAGTATGAATCTAGGAATGATTTACATTGGAATGAAGAATGAACTGATGATGATGATGAATTGAATCTATGAATGATTTATATTGATTCTTGATTTTTTATATAATTTTAATAAGATAGGGGCAAAAACGACTTTTCACACATTATTAACAGTCAAACAAACGTTGACTTTTCACACATTTATTTTTGACTTTTTTTTATCTTTTTGGACCAAACCAATTTACGATTTTATCTCCCTTTAAAATAACGATTTTGCCACAAGTTTAAAATTACGCTTTTACCTCCGGTTCCAAATAAAATTATGATTTTGCCCTCAATGAAAAATTACACTTTTGCCCTCGGTTCAAAATGACGATTTCGCCCGTTTAAATTTACAGTTTCGCCAATAGTTTTGTTTTCTTCCACTCAGGTAAATTACGATTTTGCTCTCAATTTAAATTTACATTTTTGTCATCGGTTTTGTTTGCTTTCCCAGTCAAAGTACGATTTTGCCCGGCATAAAAAGAATGATTTTGCCATTAGTTTAAAATTACGTTTTTACCTACAGTTCAAAATAAAATTATGCTTTTGCCTCCAGTGAAAAATTACAATTTTACCCTTGGTTCAAATTTTTGATTTTCCCCTTTTAAATTTACAGTTTTGCCGTTAGTTTTGTTAGTTTTGTTTTCTTTATCACTAAATTATGATTTTGCTCTCAAATTAAATTTACATTTTTGTCATCCCTTTTATTTGCTTTCCCAGTCAAATTACGATTTTGCCCCCATTGTATAAGTACAGACACAAGAGGGGGGCATAGTGCGAGGCAACTGCCTGGATCTCCCCCATTGGCATAACCAATTTGCGATTTTTTCCCCGCTTTAAAATTACGATTTTGCCATCAGTTCAAAAAGTCAACATTTTGTTCAAAAAGTCAACATTTTGAAATGTAATAGTCAAAACAATTACACTCAACACACAAATGGGTGTGATGAAGGAACAAGTACCTCAGGTTCTACAAGTTCGACATTTGTTCGTCGATCGGATTCTCCTAAGTTTGTTGAAAGGATAACTTGTTTCAAATGTGGGGAGTTTGGACACATTATCAAAAACTGCAAAAACTCTCCGAAACCAAATTTTGTAGAAAGAGCCCCTTCTGAACAAGGTCACCAACAACGTCGTCCTGTCTCACCAAAAACTGACAAACGCACTGTTAAAGAACAGGAAACAAAACAACGACGTCAAAATGTGAAGGTGATCGAAAAGGCTTTAAAACCATAAATTGTTAAAAGGAAACCAATTTTGACACAACCGTTAAAACCGGAGATTTCTAAATCGGTAAATTATACACAATCCGGTAAACGGAAACAGTCTTGGAAACCTAAAACGGGTGAAGGTTCAGGGGGAGGCGTGAAATTTCAAAATCTTCAAGAAATTGAAATTACATTTCTTGATTCTCAAGGGCAACCCAAGTCTATGAAGGTTTGGGTCCCCCTCTCCAACTAATCTCTGAGTGAGTGTGCAGGATGTTCTAGGAGGAACTATCGATAGTCATCGGATTATTGATAGTGGAGTGTCCATGCATAAGATCGGCGACAAAAGATATTGTTGCCTTTGATGGAGAGAAGAAGAAAAGGGAAACAGAGTTGTCTGTTGAAAGAAATTGATAACTTCAAGAAAATGCAAATCATTCCAAAAGTGTGATTGTTCAAGGTTTTGATCGGGTCCCCAGGGGTAGATTGTGACAACTCGAATTTCCGACATTCTTTATTCGCATTTAATGCACGTTGACTTTGGCTGTTTAGTTGTTTGACCTGTCTGACTTATAAGTGTACACTTCGTGTTATAATAAAACGTATTGTGCTTACATGATTATGTGTTTGATTGTATAACATGTCGGGAAACATAAACTGCTTAACATAGGAAAGAACCCGACGAAACACAAGTGTGTTTCGCCATAACCAATCTCGACGAAACAGATTTGTTTCGCCATCAACCATCTCGACGAAACAGGGAGTTTCGCCGGCCCAGCTTCGCCAGAAGCCCAGTACGGCCCAGTATGTTATTTTCGTGAATATTTACGTGAAACGGGTTCAGTTTCACAAGTTAAGCAATCAGAAAACCCTAGAACACTCCCCTAACTGTGACGGCAACTACAAGCCTACGGACGATTGTTGTGCCATCAATCCATTAGCTCCTTTCTCGGTTAGTGTGATTCTTGTTCGGTTTGTAGATTAAAAACACATTATGATTAATTGTTTGGTTTTATGTTGTAACATTTAGGTAATATTGTTCACGAATTGAATATATATGCGGTTAGGTTATTATTGTTTATGCATGTGCTTTGTATCGATAATGCAGCCACATGGATCCACTTTAAAAACATCGGCCATAGCATTCATAGGCGCATGTGAGTTTGTCAGATGTGCCATGTGTATGTGTGTAGCTTATAAGAGTCATGCAAGCATAATTGAATTAAATTGAAAATAATTAGAAACTTGATGTTTGGCTATGTGAGATGCGATATAACTGTTAACATGTTTATGGCTTTTTGATGATTGTTGATCTTGATACATGTTCACTGGAATGTTTAATGATCATATAAATCTGGGTTCGAATGATTGTATGATGAATCGATGATCTGGATATGATGGTAGGATGTTAGATATTACACAGAATAGGATTCTTAATGAATGATCATAACCCTTTACTAATGATTGTAAAAGGTAGGAGTTGTAACTGTTATGATGATGAATTCTGATTAACTCTGTATTGCACGCTAACTAGGTTAAATGTATCAATTCGGTTAAGCATGTTAACGATGTTATGTTTGCCACTATGTCACATTAGTCAAATGTATTAACTCGGTTAAACATGGCAACTTAGTAAGGGATCCGCATGTAACTGGAAACCTTGTATGTACTGATCAACGGTCTAAGTGAAGCATGAATTGCATGAAACTGGATAACTGCTTACGTGACGAATAAAGATTAACTACCAAACACACTCTGATATATTACTGTGACGCTAAATACGGGTGAAACATTACGAACGAAACTGATTGAATATACGTGCACACTATAGGACGTGATTGATTACTTGCGAGCACATAGTTAAGCATACCGAGCAAACCAAGGTGAGTTCACACAGCCAAGGCATGGGATTCTCGGGTTGGGAATCGGGTTGGATTATTTGGAATGGATAACTACTCGTACTTACGCTATCGCTAGACTATAGACCATCGTCCTCAGGATAGTCAGGACACTTACGTAAAACCTACGTAACCTAGTATCTACCATTGTCTCCCGGGTCGGGAGGACACTTACGTAAAACCTACGTAAACTAATACCTACCATTGTCTTCCGGGTCGGAAGGACACTTACGTAAATCCTACGTAAACCCCACACGTACCACTGTCCTCGGGGAAGGGCACTCGCGTAAATCCTACGTGACCTTGTACGTATTCCTGTTCTCGGATTAAGAAGAACACATGGTTGCAAATAGTCTAGTAAGTGCAAACATGGGAAGCCCCCATTAGTAAAGATAAACGTGGGAAACCCCCACTAGTAATACATATGACCATGGGAAACCCCCACCATTAGTACGTATTAACATGGGAAGCCCCCACCTATCGAACATACAAACGATCTAGTTAATAACGTAATGATATGCATCGAACTTACTTTCTGTGAACTCGCTCAACTAGTTGTTGACTCTCTGCTGCATGCCTTGCAGGATCTTAGGTACATTGGAGCTTGCACAGGGAGGAGCAGGTCGTTGTGGGCACGGATTGTGGATCTTATATTGAAACATCAAACATTGAACTTATTACTTACGTTGGGTTTACATTTTATGCTTCCGTTATACACTTAACATGTTTTGCTGGAACACCTTTCATATCGTTTGGTTTAAATTACATTTAATTCTTATTACGTTTGATATGATTGGTGGCTTGATCCTGGTCAGTCACGCCTCCAAGCGGTGATACTCCGCGTGTGGATTTTGGGGGTGTGACATAGATTCAAATCAAAATGTACGCACCTGCAGCATGTCTGAAGTTCAAAATCAACAAGATGAACGTGCAGTGTACATTTCTTCGCGGTGTGATTGAAGAAAATGTGTTTGTTGAACAAACCAACCGGGTGTGCGGATGCCTTAGCGTGGATTGAACAACCGCACACTACTTCTGAAAGAGAAAGACAAAGACCTTCGCTGGTGCAATGTGGAAGACCAGCCGGACCCAAAGGTTTATGATCTTGTTGCTGTCAAGAGATTTCTCAGTAGCTACAAAAATCGACTTTGAAGTCCACACCGGGTGGATATCCAGTTTGGGAGAGCGCTCAGATTCCTTGCAATGCATGAAGCTTTTGCAGGATACGGTTTTAAATTTCATATCTCTCCTATACTTGTCGATATTTAAGCTGCTTTATGAATTATTATTATCTCGTACAGCACTCTTTGACCAGACACGTTGAACTCGAATATCACCTCACACGTGATTGTTTCACTATAAACTCGTCAATGTTGTCATGGTCCACACCGCTTACCGACGTGCCAACTGATTTTTCCAAAATTCGATAAATCATTTCTGACAAAAATTTAATTTTGGTAAACGGCATTGAGGTAAAACATGAGTTAACCAACATCGGGAAATCGTTTTTGTAAATACCTTTGTGTTTTTAAAATTTATCATAGTTTCTTGATTTTAGGGGGAGTAAATCCAAAATTTTAAAAATCCAAAAACATCGAAAAATTTCAAAAACTCAAAAACAATAGAAAATCAAAAATGAGTTTCCTGGCGAGAAAAAAAGAATATGATAGTACATCAGTAGTCTGTCGAATCCTCTTCTAACTGAACTTAAAATGAAAAATGTTAAGCAGCTCTATATAAGAAGTATCGGTAGGCTCACAATCATATTAAAGTGTGCAGGGTGATATAAATCCTAAATCGACTGATGAAAAGGTGGGAACCACTCATTGGCATATGGTCTTAGTACCGAAATTTCGTTTGAGAGATTGCCGTGGTTCTGAGATATTCGGTCTTTATGCTGTTTTATCATCTGGGTATCATGGTTGTATCTTTTACCGAAAAATAACGGATACGAAGTCTAAGATCTTCCATGATACTATACATACGTGTACATATTGCATACGACCTCAATAAGTGATCAACAATCACATGTCCAAACAAATAAGTGATAATATATCACAGATTCTTTGCGGTAGTCAAGTTCGTCTCTTTGCTGTACGTTGGTACTGATCTATTCACGGACTTACTCCTGTGCCCTCATGCATATGAAAATCAAGTTTCTCATCAATAAGTGATTCTATCACATAGGGCTTGTTTTCAAAACAAAATAAGTGAGTTTCTCACATCTGTATACGGTCAAACAGATGATAAACGGTATACTCACCGGTAAGATGAACTCTCGTGCATGCCTTGATACGGGAATGTGTCGTGTGTGGATGAACACCGGTTGGTAAGTATAAATCATACACTAATCGTATCCCCTCGCCATGATTACATCTGATAAGTTGAGCTTATGTGGACAACAATACCGATAATTGTTATAGGATGCTTATCTAAATGTTAACTAATTGAACAAAAAGAGCGTTTTGGCGTGACCGTACACTGATATGATTCTCTTACCCTCGAAACTCGCAAAAAGAATGTCTGTAAATATTTTTTTACTGCTTTCGTTTTTACATCTTTGTATATATTTATTTATTGCTTTCCGTCTTTACATTTGAAAAATGAAAAATTCCAAAAAGATTTTAGGTGTGTTTTAATATAAACTTTATAAAATCCAAAAAGATTTTACTTCTAGTTTATTTTTGATTGACCGATGTTGGAACTCGAGTCTATCCTACCCAAAATCCTGATTTTAAGCCGGAAAACAATTGAACCTTCATAAACTGTCGAAGTTAACAAGTTTTGAAAGTTAAAAGATTAAAATTGATACATTTTGTAAACTTTCAAACTGTTGTCGGTCGGTATTTGATTGAGATTTGATCTCATATGTGTCGTTTGTTTAATTCGTCTATATTCCAAGCGGTTGTTCTTATTACGTGTTTAGCTTTCTTGTATGTGCAGATGCGACATCAGAATCAGCTAAAGGCGAAGAGAACGTGTCAGATGACAAGCCGTAAAGTGAAGACACGACGTGAAGGCACTCAAAGGATAAAGATGTTCGAGTTGCCGATGACCCTTCATCAACACCACAAGGATCTGAAGAATTGACTATCAAAAGTTTCACGAGCATGACTCAATGGAGAGTTCATTCTAAGGGGGAGTTAGATATTACACAGAATAGGATTCTTAATGAATGATCATAACCCTTTACTAATGATTGTAAAAGGTAGGAGTTGTAACTGTTATGATGATGAATTCTGATTAACTCTGTATTGCACGCTAACTAGGTTAAATGTATCAATTCGGTTAAGCATGTTAACGATGTTATGTTTGCCACTATGTCACATTAGTCAAATGTATTAACTCGGTTAAACATGGCAACTTAGTAAGGGATCCGCATGTAACTGGAAACCTTGTATGTACTGATCAACGGTCTAAGTGAAGCATGAATTGCATGAAACTGGATAACTGCTTACGTGACGAATAAAGATTAACTACCAAACACACTCTGATATATTACTGTGACGCTAAATACGGGTGAAACATTACGAACGAAACTGATTGAATATACGTGCACACTATAGGACGTGATTGATTACTTGCGAGCACATAGTTAAGCATACCGAGCAAACCAAGGTGAGTTCACACAGCCAAGGCATGGGATTCTCGGGTTGGGAATCGGGTTGGATTATTTGGAATGGATAACTACTCGTACTTACGCTATCGCTAGACTATAGACCATCGTCCTCAGGATAGTCAGGACACTTACGTAAAACCTACGTAACCTAGTATCTACCATTGTCTCCCGGGTCGGGAGGACACTTACGTAAAACCTACGTAAACTAATACCTACCATTGTCTTCCGGGTCGGAAGGACACTTACGTAAATCCTACGTAAACCCCACACGTACCACTGTCCTCGGGGAAGGGCACTCGCGTAAATCCTACGTGACCTTGTACGTATTCCTGTTCTCGGATTAAGAAGAACACATGGTTGCAAATAGTCTAGTAAGTGCAAACATGGGAAGCCCCCATTAGTAAAGATAAACGTGGGAAACCCCCACTAGTAATACATATGACCATGGGAAACCCCCACCATTAGTACGTATTAACATGGGAAGCCCCCACCTATCGAACATACAAACGATCTAGTTAATAACGTAATGATATGCATCGAACTTACTTTCTGTGAACTCGCTCAACTAGTTGTTGACTCTCTGCTGCATGCCTTGCAGGATCTTAGGTACATTGGAGCTTGCACAGGGAGGAGCAGGTCGTTGTGGGCACGGATTGTGGATCTTATATTGAAACATCAAACATTGAACTTATTACTTACGTTGGGTTTACATTTTATGCTTCCGCTATACACTTAACATGTTTTGCTGGAACACCTTTCATATCGTTTGGTTTAAATTACATTTAATTCTTATTACGTTTGATATGATTGGTGGCTTGATCCTGGTCAGTCACGCCTCCAAGCGGTGATACTCCGCGTGTGGATTTTGGGGGTGTGACATAGATTCAAATCAAAATGTACGCACCTGCAGCATGTCTGAAGTTCAAAATCAACAAGATGAACGTGCAGTGTACATTTCTTCGCGGTGTGATTGAAGAAAATGTGTTTGTTGAACAAACCAACCGGGTGTGCGGATGCCTTAGCGTGGATTGAACAACCGCACACTACTTCTGAAAGAGAAAGACAAAGACCTTCGCTGGTGCAATGTGGAAGACCAGCCGGACCCAAAGGTTTATGATCTTGTTGCTGTCAAGAGATTTCTCAGTAGCTACAAAAATCGACTTTGAAGTCCACACCGGGTGGATATCCAGTTTGGGAGAGCGCTCAGATTCCTTGCAATGCATGAAGCTTTTGCAGGATACGGTTTTAAATTTCATATCTCTCCTATACTTGTCGATATTTAAGCTGCTTTATGAATTATTATTATCTCGTACAGCACTCTTTGACCAGACACGTTGAACTCGAATATCACCTCACACGTGATTGTTTCACTATAAACTCGTCAATGTTGTCATGGTCCACACCGCTTACCGACGTGCCAACTGATTTTTCCAAAATTCGATAAATCATTTCTGACAAAAATTTAATTTTGGTAAACGGCATTGAGGTAAAACATGAGTTAACCAACATCGGGAAATCGTTTTTGTAAATACCTTTGTGTTTTTAAAATTTATCATAGTTTCTTGATTTTAGGGGGAGTAAATCCAAAATTTTAAAAATCCAAAAACATCGAAAAATTTCAAAAACTCAAAAACAATAGAAAATCAAAAATGAGTTTCCTGGCGAGAAAAAAAGAATATGATAGTACATCAGTAGTCTGTCGAATCCTCTTCTAACTGAACTTAAAATGAAAAATGTTAAGCAGCTCTATATAAGAAGTATCGGTAGGCTCACAATCATATTAAAGTGTGCAGGGTGATATAAATCCTAAATCGACTGATGAAAAGGTGGGAACCACTCATTGGCATATGGTCTTAGTACCGAAATTTCGTTTGAGAGATTGCCGTGGTTCTGAGATATTCGGTCTTTATGCTGTTTTATCATCTGGGTATCATGGTTGTATCTTTTACCGAAAAATAACGGATACGAAGTCTAAGATCTTCCATGATACTATACATACGTGTACATATTGCATACGACCTCAATAAGTGATCAACAATCACATGTCCAAACAAATAAGTGATAATATATCACAGATTCTTTGCGGTAGTCAAGTTCGTCTCTTTGCTGTACGTTGGTACTGATCTATTCACGGACTTACTCCTGTGCCCTCATGCATATGAAAATCAAGTTTCTCATCAATAAGTGATTCTATCACATAGGGCTTGTTTTCAAAACAAAATAAGTGAGTTTCTCACATCTGTATACGGTCAAACAGATGATAAACGGTATACTCACCGGTAAGATGAACTCTCGTGCATGCCTTGATACGGGAATGTGTCGTGTGTGGATGAACACCGGTTGGTAAGTATAAATCATACACTAATCGTATCCCCTCGCCATGATTACATCTGATAAGTTGAGCTTATGTGGACAACAATACCGATAATTGTTATAGGATGCTTATCTAAATGTTAACTAATTGAACAAAAAGAGCGTTTTGGCGTGACCGTACACTGATATGATTCTCTTACCCTCGAAACTCGCAAAAAGAATGTCTGTAAATATTTTTTTACTGCTTTCGTTTTTGCATCTTTGTATATATTTATTTATTGCTTTCCGTCTTTACATTTGAAAAATGAAAAATTCCAAAAAGATTTTAGGTGTGTTTTAATATAAACTTTATAAAATCCAAAAAGATTTTACTTCTAGTTTATTTTTGATTGACCGATGTTGGAACTCGAGTCTATCCTACCCAAAATCCTGATTTTAAGCCGGAAAACAATTGAACCTTCATAAACTGTCGAAGTTAACAAGTTTTGAAAGTTAAAAGATTAAAATTGATACATTTTGTAAACTTTCAAACTGTTGTCGGTCGGTATTTGATTGAGATTTGATCTCATATGTGTCGTTTGTTTAATTCGTCTATATTCCAAGCGGTTGTTCTTATTACGTGTTTAGCTTTCTTGTATGTGCAGATGCGACATCAGAATCAGCTAAAGGCGAAGAGAACGTGTCAGATGACAAGCCGTAAAGTGAAGACACGACGTGAAGGCACTCAAAGGATAAAGATGTTCGAGTTGCCGATGACCCTTCATCAACACCACAAGGATCTGAAGAATTGACTATCAAAAGTTTCACGAGCATGACTCAATGGAGAGTTCATTCTAAGGGGGAGTTAGATATTACACAGAATAGGATTCTTAATGAATGATCATAACCCTTTACTAATGATTGTAAAAGGTAGGAGTTGTAACTGTTATGATGATGAATTCTGATTAACTCTGTATTGCACGCTAACTAGGTTAAATGTATCAATTCGGTTAAGCATGTTAACGATGTTATGTTTGCCACTATGTCACATTAGTCAAATGTATTAACTCGGTTAAACATGGCAACTTAGTAAGGGATCCGCATGTAACTGGAAACCTTGTATGTACTGATCAACGGTCTAAGTGAAGCATGAATTGCATGAAACTGGATAACTGCTTACGTGACGAATAAAGATTAACTACCAAACACACTCTGATATATTACTGTGACGCTAAATACGGGTGAAACATTACGAACGAAACTGATTGAATATACGTGCACACTATAGGACGTGATTGATTACTTGCGAGCACATAGTTAAGCATACCGAGCAAACCAAGGTGAGTTCACACAGCCAAGGCATGGGATTCTCGGGTTGGGAATCGGGTTGGATTATTTGGAATGGATAACTACTCGTACTTACGCTATCGCTAGACTATAGACCATCGTCCTCAGGATAGTCAGGACACTTACGTAAAACCTACGTAACCTAGTATCTACCATTGTCTCCCGGGTCGGGAGGACACTTACGTAAAACCTACGTAAACTAATACCTACCATTGTCTTCCGGGTCGGAAGGACACTTACGTAAATCCTACGTAAACCCCACACGTACCACTGTCCTCGGGGAAGGGCACTCGCGTAAATCCTACGTGACCTTGTACGTATTCCTGTTCTCGGATTAAGAAGAACACATGGTTGCAAATAGTCTAGTAAGTGCAAACATGGGAAGCCCCCATTAGTAAAGATAAACGTGGGAAACCCCCACTAGTAATACATATGACCATGGGAAACCCCCACCATTAGTACGTATTAACATGGGAAGCCCCCACCTATCGAACATACAAACGATCTAGTTAATAACGTAATGATATGCATCGAACTTACTTTCTGTGAACTCGCTCAACTAGTTGTTGACTCTCTGCTGCATGCCTTGCAGGATCTTAGGTACATTGGAGCTTGCACAGGGAGGAGCAGGTCGTTGTGGGCACGGATTGTGGATCTTATATTGAAACATCAAACATTGAACTTATTACTTACGTTGGGTTTACATTTTATGCTTCCGCTATACACTTAACATGTTTTGCTGGAACACCTTTCATATCGTTTGGTTTAAATTACATTTAATTCTTATTACGTTTGATATGATTGGTGGCTTGATCCTGGTCAGTCACGCCTCCAAGCGGTGATACTCCGCGTGTGGATTTTGGGGGTGTGACAGATTGGTATCAGAGCCATTGGTTATAGAGAACTCGGTTTTAATAAGGGGAAAACGATTTTGTTAAAACCAGACTATAACCAGTACAGTGCTCAACGATCCACAACGACGCTTCGCTCCACGTGCAAGACTCAACATCCTAGGTAATAAGGTTTATGTTTATTACCTACATGCTAGAATTACATAGAACTTTGCTCGTGGTATGCTCAGATTTCAGAACCTACTATATGTTATTGCTTGAGAATACTTGTGTGCTCACTCTCTTCGCACTATTCGCGAACCTCTCACCCACATGTTCTCCTTGATGTCAAGATCATGAGTGGACACGTTAACCTAACTCAAGCCCAGTTGGTGGCTTCGATCACTGAACAAGTGACTGCAGCACTCGCAGCTGCCCAGGCAGGAGGTGTAACCTGCCATCACCACTTACTCTAGGATTTTTAGATCCTACTCTCGTAACTCAACACTTGTGCTTAATTTTGATTAATCTTACGCACACGACCAGTCAACATGCTCAGCCACCTGTATGCACATACACGACTTTTATGGACTGTCGTCCTACTACTTTAAGCGACACTGAAGGAGCTGTTGGACTCCTCCATTAGTTCGAGGAACTCGAATCGGTCTTCGAATGTGCGAATGACCTGAGGCTCGTAAGGTGAAATATGCCACTGATATTCTCGAAGGCACTGCGCAAACTTGGTGGAACGCGCAAGTTACGATGCTGGGGCTGGCGGCTGCTAATGCCACCCCTTGGGACGAATTCAAGAAACTAATCAAACTAGAATACTGTAACTATGATAACATCCACAAACTGGAAGTGGAGTTCTTTAACCTGAAGATGACGGGGTCAGAGATAGAAGCGTACACGAAACGATCCAACAAACTGGCAATTTTGTGTCCAACTATGGTGGATCCTCCCATAAAGAGCATTGAGCTGTACCTCAAAGGATTAATACCAGAAATTCAAAGCCATGTGATGACTGCTAATCTTGCTACTATTCAAGATGTTACTCATCTTGCTCATCGTCTCACAGACCAGGTAGTGGAACAGAACAAGCTGCCTAGAGGTATTGGTGCTACTACTACTACTTCTGCTATTCCCAGTGGCAACAAATGAAAGTGGGATGGAACCTCTAGCAAGGGTTTGACTACGATTCCGTCCCAGGCACAGCAGTGAAAGATCGATGACAACCAAAGTCCTGGTCAGCAACCTCTTAGTAGTCAAGGGCAGGGTGGATACAGGGGAAACCACCCTAAGTGCAAACGATGTAACTTGCACCACAGCGGGCAGTGCAACCGAAATCATTGTCAATGATGCGACAAGCTTGGTCATGGAGCCAAAGATGGTAGAAACTCACGTCCTGCAAGCCAGAACCAACAAAAACAGACACAAGATCTATAGAATCAGCAGCAACAGCAGGGTAACAAGGGATGTTATCAGTGTGGTGCTGAAGGTCACTTCAAGAGACACTGCCCACGGTTGAACCAGAACCAGAATCAGAACCACAACCAAGGAAATGGGAACTAGGGAAGACAACAAGCAGAGATCCTATGCAAGGAGAAGATCATTCGTATTCCCCGTTCTGGTAAAGAACCTCTCGAAGTTCAAGGCGACAAGAGTGGTGTCGTGAGTGGCATCATATCCTTCTTGAAGGCTCAGAAGTGTTTACGAAAGGGCCACACAGCTGTTTTAGCACTCGTTACCGATACAGCGAAGAAAGAGAAAAAGATTGAGGATATTCCAGTAGTACGCGATTTTCCTCAAGTGTTTCCTGAAGAGTTACCTGGGTTACCGCCTCACCGTCAGGTTGAATTTCAGATCGAGCTCGCTCCAGGAGCAGCACCCATAGCTCGAGCACCTTATCGTTTAGCTCCAACTGAACTGGAAGAACTGTCTAAGCAACTACAAGAACTCTTGGAAAAGGGTTTCATACGTCCTAGCTCTTCACCTTGGGGAGCTCCAGTACTATTTGTAAAGAAGAAGGACGGTACCTTCCGCATGTGTATAGACTACCGCGAACTGAACAAGGTAACTGTGAAGAATCGCTATCCTCTTCCACGCATCAACGATTTATTCGACCAGTTACAAGGGTCGAGCTATTACTCGAAGATTGATCTAAGGTCAGGTTATCACCAACTGAGAGTCCGGGATGAGGACGTCTCCAAAACAGCGTTCAGAACACGCTACGGCCACTACGAGTTTCTGGTCATGCCTTTCGGGTTAACGAACGCGCCTGCGGTTTTCATGGATCTTATGAACAGGGTTTGCAAACCTTATCTTGACAAGTTCGTCATTGTTTTCATCGACGACATCCTGATCTATTCGAAGAGTCAGGAGGAACACGAGCAGCACTTACGACTTATTTTGGAACTTCTTCGAACGGAACAGCTATACGCTAAGTTTTCAAAATGCGACTTCTGGCTTCGTGAAGTCCACTTTCTAGGCCACGTGGTAAACAAGGATGGGATCCATGTTGATCCATCCAAGGTGGATTCGATCAAGAACTGGCCTGCACCTCGCACACCAACAGAAATACGCCAATTCTTGGGTTTGGCGGGTTATTACAGACGGTTCATCAAAGACTTCTCAAAGATTGCTCAGCCGCTTACACTACTGACGCAGAAGGGTGTTGTTTATCGTTGGGGTAATGCACAGGAAACAGCGTTCCAGCACTTAAAGGATAGACTCTGTAGCGCACCTATCCTCTCTTTGCCTAAAGGCACGGACGATTTTGTAGTCTATTGCGATGCATCTATCCAGGGTCTTGGATGTGTATTGATGCAAAGGGATAAAGTCATTGCTTATGCTTCGCGCCAACTTAAGATTCACGAACGGAATTACATTACACACGACCTAGAGCTGGGAGCGGTCGTCTTTGCACTTAAGATATGGCGACACTACTTGTACGGTACCAAATGTGCTATCTACACAGACCACAGAAGCCTCGAACATATATTCAAACAGAAGGAACTGAATATGCGACAACGACGATGGGTAGAACTGCTAAACGACTACGAATGCTCAATTAGATACCATCCAGGCAAAGCCAATGTTGTGGCTGACACCCTCAGTCGAAAGGACACCACGCCTAAGCGCGTGCGAACTTTACAACTCACAATACAGTCCAGTCTTCCTTCCCAGATACGAAATGCTCAGGTAGAAGCATTGAAACCAGAAAACGTCAGGGCTGAAGCCCTACGTGGCTCAAGGCAACGCTTAGAACAGAAGGAAGATGGTGCTTACTACGTCACAGGACGCATTTGGGTCCCACTCTATGGTAACCTACGCGAGCTTGTAATGGATGAAGCTCATAAGTCTCGCTACTCGGTACATCCAGTTTCGGATAAAATGTACCACGATATCAAGACTACATACTGGTGGCCTAGCATGAAGGCCCACATAGCAACATACGTTAGCAAGTGCCTGACTTGTGCAAGAGTCAAAGCCGAATACCAGAAACCATCAGGTCCACTTCAACAACCTGAGATACCACAATGGAAATGGGAACAAATTTCCATGGATTTTGTTACTGGCCTACCTAGATCTCAGCGTGGAAATGATACTATTTGGGTGATCGTGGATCGACTCACAAAGTCTGCACATTTCCTGGCTATTAAGGAAACAGACAAGTTCTCTACCTTAGCAGACATATATCTTAAAGAAGTGGTTTCGAGGCACGGGGTGCCAACCTCTATCATCTCTGATCGTGATGCACATTTTACTTCAGAACTATGGCAAGCAATGCACAAATCTTTTGGCTCTCGATTAGACATGAGCACAGCTTATCACCCTCAGACGGATGGGCAGTCTGAGCGTACTATTCAAACTCTAGAAGACATGCTTCGTGCGTGTGTAATCGATTTCGGCAACGGCTGGGAAAAAACATCTCCCGTTAGTGGAGTTCTCGTATAACAACAGTTACCACACCAGCATCAAAGCCGCTCCATTCGAGGCATTGTACGGGCGTAAATGCCGGTCACCTCTTTGTTGGGCAGAGGTGGGTGATAGTCAAGTCACAGGTCCAGAAATGGTAGTTGATACTACTGAAAAGATTGCTCAAATCCGACAACGCATGGCGGCAGCTCGTGACCGTCAGAAAGCATACGCCGATAAAGATAGAAAACTACTCGAATTCCAAGTTGGGGATCGAGCGCTACTCAAAGTTTCGCCCTGGAAGGGTGTGGTTCGTTTTGGCAAACGCGGCAAACTCAATCCACGATACGTTGGACCTTTCGAAGTTATTGAGAAGATAGGCAGGGTAGCCTACAGATTGAACTTACCAGCTGAACTCAGTGCAGTTCACAACGTCTTTCACGTGTCAAATCTGAAGAAGTGTATGTCAGATGAGACCCACATAGTTCCCTTGAAGGAACTCACTATCGACGAGCGGTTGCACTTCGTCGAGGAACCTGTTGAAATCACGGACCGAGATGTTAAGGTCCTCAAGAACACGAGAATCCCTTTTGTACAAGTTCGTTGGAACTCCCGCCGCGGCCCAGAGTTCACCTGGGAGCGTGAAGATCAAATGGAACTCAAATATCCCCAGTTATTCGGAACCAATGCAACTACTACTGAGGCTGAAGCTACCAATACAGAATTTCGGGACGAAATTCCAAATCAACGGGGGGATGATGTGACACCCCAAGAAAACCAGTAATTTTTCGCAAACCTGCTCGGGGAGCCGCGATACAATACAGGTAAACAACGTCACACCATTAGCTTTCCTCAGTAACCGCATGCTAAATTTCTGGACGAAATTTCTTTCAAGTTGGGGATAATGTGACAACTCGAATTTCCGACAATCTTTATTCGCATTTAATGCACGTTGACTTTGGCTGTTTAGTTGTTTGACCTGTCTGACTTATAAGTGTACACTTCGTGTTATAATAAAACGTATTGTGCTTACATGATTATGTGTTTGATTGTATAACATGTCGGGAAACATAAACTGCTTAACATAGGAAAGAACCCGACGAAACACAAGTGTGTTTCGCCATAACCAATCTCGACGAAACAGATTTGTTTCGCCATCAACCATCTCGACGAAACAGGGAGTTTCGCCGGCCCAGCTTCGCCAGAAGCCCAGTACGGCCCAGTATGTCATTTCCGTGAATATTTACGTGAAACGGGTTCAGTTTCACAAGTTAAGCAATCAGAAAACCCTAGAACACTCCCCTAACTGTGACGGCAACTACAAGCCTATGGACGATTGTTGTGCCATCAATCCATTAGCTCCTTTCTCGGTTAGTGTGATTCTTGTTCGGTTTGTAGATTAAAAACACATTATGATTAATTGTTTGGTTTTATGTTGTAACATTTAGGTAATATTGTTCACGAATTGAATATATATGCGGTTAGGTTATTATTGTTTATGCATGTGCTTTGTATCGATAATGCAGCCACATGGATCCACTTTAAAAACATCGGCCATAGCATTCATAGGCGCATGTGAGTTTGTCAGATGTGCCATGTGTATGTGTGTAGCTTATAAGAGTCATGCAAGCATAATTGAATTAAATTGAAAATAATTAGAAACTTGATGTTTGGCTATGTGAGATGCGATATAACTGTTAACATGTTTATGGCTTTTTGATGATTGTTGATCTTGATACATGTTCACTGGAATGTTTAATGATCATATAAATCTGGGTTCGAATGATTGTATGATGAATCGATGATCTGGATATGATGGTAGGATGTTAGATATTACACAGAATAGGATTCTTAATGAATGATCATAACCCTTTACTAATGATTGTAAAAGGTAGGAGTTGTAACTGTTATGATGATGAATTCTGATTAACTCTGTATTGCACGCTAACTAGGTTAAATGTATCAATTCGGTTAAGCATGTTAACGATGTTATGTTTGCCACTATGTCACATTAGTCAAATGTATTAACTCGGTTAAACATGGCAACTTAGTAAGGGATCCGCATGTAACTGGAAACCTTGTATGTACTGATCAACGGTCTAAGTGAAGCATGAATTGCATGAAACTGGATAACTGCTTACGTGACGAATAAAGATTAACTACCAAACACACTCTGATATATTACTGTGACGCTAAATACGGGTGAAACATTACGAACGAAACTGATTGAATATACGTGCACACTATAGGACGTGATTGATTACTTGCGAGCACATAGTTAAGCATACCGAGCAAACCAAGGTGAGTTCACACAGCCAAGGCATGGGATTCTCGGGTTGGGAATCGGGTTGGATTATTTGGAATGGATAACTACTCGTACTTACGCTATCGCTAGACTATAGACCATCGTCCTCAGGATAGTCAGGACACTTACGTAAAACCTACGTAACCTAGTATCTACCATTGTCTCCCGGGTCGGGAGGACACTTACGTAAAACCTACGTAAACTAATACCTACCATTGTCTTCCGGGTCGGAAGGACACTTACGTAAATCCTACGTAAACCCCACACGTACCACTGTCCTCGGGGAAGGGCACTCGCGTAAATCCTACGTGACCTTGTACGTATTCCTGTTCTCGGATTAAGAAGAACACATGGTTGCAAATAGTCTAGTAAGTGCAAACATGGGAAGCCCCCATTAGTAAAGATAAACGTGGGAAACCCCCACTAGTAATACATATGACCATGGGAAACCCCCACCATTAGTACGTATTAACATGGGAAGCCCCCACCTATCGAACATACAAACGATCTAGTTAATAACGTAATGATATGCATCGAACTTACTTTCTGTGAACTCGCTCAACTAGTTGTTGACTCTCTGCTGCATGCCTTGCAGGATCTTAGGTACATTGGAGCTTGCACAGGGAGGAGCAGGTCGTTGTGGGCACGGATTGTGGATCTTATATTGA